>CM019750.1:5031071-5748699 GCA_009761775.1 Ficus carica
TGCAGTTCAGTTAAGTGCAAATAAATTCTGGACTGCATTCCAGTAAAACAGTACTGTTATTAGTAAAAACAGTATTTGTAAAATCCTTATTAGTATGATCATGGACTGCATTGGTGGAGGAAAACCAAATGGAGCCTTAATAGGGGGACACCTCATATGGTAATGATTAATTGCATTATTTGATTTTTAGAAAATTATGGAAAGTAATCTAAATGTATGAACTTGGATAAAATTTGGCTAACAAGCCTCCTCAAATGGCCGGCCACCTAGGGGCAAATACAGTTGCTTTTGATGACTTAAGTGCAATTTAAGCCATAAAAATAATTCTAGGAATTTAAATTAAAATTTGCCTATAAATAGGTGTGGTGGGATTTGCCTTGGTCCACCTTTTGACACCTCACTTTCTTTAGTTCACAACCTAGCCTCTCCCCCCCCCCCCCCCCCCCCCCCCCCCCCTAAAATCCGAAACTTAGACAGGAAAAAAGTGAAGAGTGGGTCGGTTTTGTGAGGAAGAAATCAAAGAGAAAAATTTGATTAAAGCCTAGATCTACTTCTAAGTGATAAGGTAAATCTTCTAAACCCCCTAAGCTTTTCATTTTGGGTTTTGATTCATTTATTTAAGTGTATTTTAAGTGGGTTATGTAAGAGCTTAAGCTCACTTATTTTTCATGCAATAGTCTAGTTTGATTAGTATGTGCTTAATTAGGGTTTTGGTAAGCTAGATCTATGTTTTGGTAAGCTAGATCTATGTTTTGGCTTATGTTTTTGAAGTTATGCTTTAAAATTTTATGCTTTATGGGTATGCTTAGTAATTGCTTGTTATATGTCCCCACATGTTTAGGAAGCTTTATGGTATGCTTGTATGATGGTTATTTGTTTGTATGTTGAATTAGAATGAAAAATCAACTTAAACCCTAATTTGGTAAAAATTATACTATATGGGTTAATTGGATGAACAAGTGTATGTTGATGGAAATCTCGCGTAATACGCTGCATGTATGATGTAAGCTCACGGTTGCAACCGCTTGAGGTAGGGTGTACGTTATTTTGCGTAACAAACAATTAAAAGAAAATCTGCCAGTTTTCAGACAAAACTGGACAGCAAGCTGAAAATGAAATTTTGAAGCCCTTAGAGGTAAAATTTGAAAAAAGTTAAAACTACAAAGTTGTAGAAAATTAAAAATCCTAGGGGGTTACATGGACAGAATTTGAAAAATAAGCTTCAAAGGCTTCCATTTTCATGAAAACCCGAGCCTGGCCAGCCCCAGACCCTATGCACGGCCAGGACTTTTCAACGAGGAAAATGAATAGGTTAAGGGCAGAATTAGGTTTTGTGTAAAAACATAAAAGTTGCAGGACTTTATGAGGTCTACAACTTTTATGAAGAAAACTTTTTCAAATTCAAAGTGGATTTTAAAATAAAACTGAATCTAAAAACTGAGCAGGAAAGAGGCAATCCTGCACAAGATTTTCAAAACAGTGCATGAGGAACAAATTCCTGCACATGTACTGCTAACTGAAATTATTGGACTATTTTCTATGAATGATTTTCAAAATGTCACAGTTTTACTATCTTTATAAAATAAATCAGTTTCAGTTTTATAACAATGGTTTAAAAAGAATTAAACAAGGTCTTAAAGTATGTTAAGTAAGTTAAGAAATATGTTAACCATAGTAAGACATATAGTAATCAGATATGTTACTAAAAATTATTATTTAACTAAGTATATTGAAAGTATACTTATAGTAACCAAATAGGTTATTAATTTTATATGCTAGGTTTTGAAACCAAGGTTACTTAGGATAACCAAATGGGATACCACTATTAGGTCTTGGTAACCCAATAGAACATTAACCTATTTATGATTGGGCTTATACCCAGGGTTACTATTAGTAACCTAAAAGGATACTATTTAAGTATAACTAACCAAGATTTGTATCAAGTAATCAAACAGGATATTGTTTGATTGTTTTTAGGTCAGGTGCCATAAGGTTAAATCTAGTAACCGAAAAGTATACAAGGTTAGTAGGGGGACATATAACTAGGGTTACTCATAGATGTTGGTTATGATACCAACATTTAATAATTATGATTTATGGTGAGATAGAATATAAATGACTCTTATCTTACACCCTGTTTGGAAACAGGAGTATGAACTGTTGTCGTGCCATGTTTGGACGATAAACCAAGAGCGTAGGATGATAGGTAAGTACAACTCCGCCTACAGCATGAACAAAACGTTTTTGTTGCATGACATGTTTATTAAGAAATCATGAAATTGATTTATATGATTTACATATGTTATATGTTATGGTGCTTTATGTTATGATGGTTTATGCTATGATGTTATGTTATGATGTTTATGTTATGATGTCTATGTTATGATGTTTATGTTATGATATTTATGTTATGATGTCTTATGTTATGGTGTTTTATGTTATGATTTGTGATTATGTTATGTTATATGTTTTGTTGTCGTGACATCATGAAGCATGTTCACGAATATTAAATCACATGGTAAGAATAAGTTTTTAAGTTAGGAGATAAGATAAGACAAGTTAATGTTATTATGTCGTACCGACTTGCCACGAGGGCGGGTTTAAACGGTTTAGTCTATGGTTTGAGTTGGATTGGACTGGCTGTCCCAATCACTCCATGTTAAACGATTTGTTTCATGGTTTGACTTGGTTTGGACTGGCCGCCTCCAACCACTCCATGGCTATGTACCACGGTACATGCACGCATGACATGTAAGGGAACAGAACCAAGTTAATATATGAAAGCATAATTGATTCATAAGAAAGCATAATCGGTTCATGCATTCTTGCACTTAAAATGTTTTGCGAATTGAATATTGTACTTCCTGGGCATAAGCTCATTACTTACGTTCATACTGTAGGTAAGCAACCTACCGGCAATACTTGATGTAAGACTGTGGAAGGATGGCACGGCAACTGTGAAATGTGGGATGGACACCGCCACGGGTTTTGAAAAATATGTTTTTGTAAAATATGTTTGTAAAATGTGTTTTGTTATGTTATAAGGAAGAAATTGTATGGTTTAAGAAAAATTTCAAGTATGTATGGCAAACAAGTTGCCTCGTGTAGTACCGACCCGTACTAGGTCGGGTCTGGTCCACGATCTCGATACTTGAGTAAGTACCTATAAATAAGTATGAGATTAAGTCAAGTTAAGTTTGAGTTTTAAAATAAAGTTTAAGAGAAAGAAAAAAATTTGACGCTAGAATTTTCAGTAAATTAAGTTAAGTAAGTAAAGTAACGGCCCATGTTTACGTAGTCGGCCCTACGTAGATGGCCGGGACGTAACAAGAAGATCGAGTTATAATCATAAACAATCAAGGTAATTTTAATAAATTAGAAAAACAAATCAAGAAAGGTCTAGAATTAAATAATAATAATAATAAATCCCACACTAAAATGCAAACAAGCAAATAAACTTTTTTTTTCTTTTTTTCTTTTATTTTATATATATATATATATATATAATTTTAAGAGATAAGGATCACAAGAAGCACAAAAATTAACTAGAAAACTTCCCCGGCAACGGCGCCAAAATTTGGTGTTCTGTTGCAGGCAACCAAAAATAAAATCAATACTCCTAAAAATATACGCAGTAATGTGAGTAATGATCGTTCCCACAGAGAGTATCTAGCCTAGTTTTATGCTACGTAAACAAGGATAGAGGGGGTTTGAATATAATGAAAAACAATTTTAAGAAAAACAATTAAGGAACAATTCAAATTGAAATATTGAAATCAATAAAAAGAACAAACCTTGGTCTAAGTCAACATCCACCATCGGAATTTTGTAACTGATTATTGATACAAATATATAAATTCACACTTTGAATATTCACCATTGGAACTATTTTCCTATCTCCCCTTAGTCACAATTAATTAGAAAACATGCGATCTAATCAACCCTAATTACTAAACAACCCAAGACAAGCGCTTAAAGTTTAATCTAGTAACAGCCTTAAGAATTAGAGAGATCGATGAAGCTAAACAACACAAGCACAAGCGGTGGCATTTAATTTAGTCAAGTAGTCTTCCTAAGGTCTAATAATTTCTGACGCAGCAAATCATTAAATCTTAGTTGCTTCACAACTTAGAGGGATCAAACAATTACGGATTTGATATCTAACTTAGCAGTAGATTGCAACGAATAAATAACTAGTAAACCTCCTAGTAATTAAACGAGACAATCATAAAAATAAGTACAGAAGAACATTCGATACTCAAAACATGAATAACACAGACAAATTATATCTCACAGTTTTATTGATTCCAAGGCTTCTGTTTCCTTTGACCAAGTATCAAAGTTTAGCCACGCTGGGCCATGATGAAAATTTGAAGGAAGAGTTAAAGAAGAGAGAAGAGAGAGATATCCACAAAGTCCGATGACTTCTCTCCTTTTTATACATGTCAATTCCTTATTGGAAACCTACCAAATCTCCTAAAAAAATATGCTAAATATTATTCTAAAATAACAATATTCAAATCTGGCTAATTAAAAATAAAAGAAAGTCTGAATATAGGAAAGTGGTGATTTTGGCTGTAATTTTCGTGCACCAGATCTGGAAACTTCTGAAAATAAACTGCGTCAAATCAGCATACTAGACTTGTAGGCCAAAGAACATTCAAGAACGTCAACCGTGCAGGTGCAGCAACTTCAAGCGCAATTTCAACCTTGATATAGCCAGTATCTCTCAAAATGAAAAACATGAAAGTTATAGAACTTTTTCTTGTCGTTCCAAAGCATCTTGAATCATCTCAATCAGAGTTCGGATGAGAGAGTTATGCCCGGATTACAATGCGATATCGAAACAGTTAAAAATCGCCCAATTAGCTATGTTTTGAATTTAATGCCTCCATTTGCACCTAGATCAAAATATAAGAATAATGAGTACAATTAGGCAACAAATAAATATAAAAGACTAAACATTAAGGACGAAAAATAGGACATTTTGCATTCTCATCATCTGACAATAGTAGATTTGTCTGATTCCTCCAGATAGTATAGACCGTCTTTCTCCTTAGCAAGTCCAATCCTCTTCCCCGAATCCTAGTCCTGAAATAGACAATAGGAAGGATAAAAAAGTGCATTAAAATTCATATCTTGAGTGAGTTTCTGTATGGATATCAGATTGGTGGATAATTAGAAACATGGAGCACATTTTTTTGGCTGAGAGATGGAGAGATATAGATATCCCCTAGGCCAGCTATGGTAGTAAGAGAACCATCCACAATGGCTATTTGCCTACTACTTGCGTAAGGGATATAAGTGTTGAAACTTAGTGAAGAGTGAGTCATATGGTCAGTGGCTCCTGAGTCAAATCCTTAATACAACTATATGAGACATTTAATCCTTGAGAAACATAGAATTACCTGAGAGTGCAAGAGAACATGCACCAATGGGCTTCTCCAATGATCCCAGAAGTCCTCTTAATTTGTCAATCTCCTCTCTGTTGAACTCTCTCAGACTCGGATATCTTTCCTACTCTGCTGGTTCTGGTTCACAATAGCATTGGCTTGGCTTTGATTCTTTTGTTGTTCTCCTTGTTGATTACATTCCCTGCTCAGTGGTTTCCCATGCAATTTCCAGTAGTTTTCTCTAGTTTGCCTCGACTTCTTGCAGAAATTACACCATAGGGCATCTTTATTGTCTTTGCTACGGGACCTTATTAATTTGCCTTTGCACTCTCTTTTGGAGGTGGTTCAAAATTAACCACCATTGCAGATCCTTCCACTGTTTGGGATTCAAGCATAACCCCTCTACGGCTTTCCTCAGCACGAATCAGAGAGATAGATTCATTCAGAGATGGTGATTCCTCTTTGCCAAGAATCTGGACTCTAACCTGGTCAAAATCAACATTAAGTCCTGCAAGAAAGTCATAAACTCAATCTTTTGCGATGAAATTCTTAAGGATTGCTGCATCTTCCGGGCAATTGGTTTCAATGCACTAATAATGGTCGAGCTCCTGCCATAGATTTTGCAATAAATTTGCATATTCAATCACTGTTTTACTGCCCTGCTTTGTTGCACCCACCTTGACTTTAATCTCAAAGACTTGCGCTGCATCACGAGCCTTGGAGTATGTTTGTCGAATAGCTTCTCAAATCTCCTTTGCCGTGGACAAGAACATGAACGTGTCGCTGATTTCTGGATTCATAGAGTTCCACAACCACGACATGATCATGGAGTCTTCTTCATCCCACGCTTCAAATTTTGGGTCACCCTTCTTTGGTCCTATCCCGAGAAGATGACTCAGTTTTCCTTTCCCTTTCAAGTATGTTCGAACAAATTGAGACCACTTTAGGTAGTTCTTTCCGTTCAACCTATACGCTGCCTGCATATTCTAAACATCTCCGGATGTTTGCTGTACCACGATCTCTTCGGATTGTCCAGCGGTATTTGAAGATGTGATCTCATATATATTGATTTGGGTCTAGGGTAAAACCGAAAGATAAATATGGCTATGAAGGCTGGAAAGAGAGGAAAAAACTTTCCCAGATTCGTCAGCCTAAGGCTCTAATACCATATGAACTTGGGAGGAGAAAATTGTGTTTCTTATATGAGCCTAAGGACAACTTTATATACAAGAGTATACACTGATTTACATGCATAATTACATAAAAAAATATGAAACAAATCTCTTACAAAAACAGGAAACTAATCACGTCATAATCCTAGGAAGTCAAAAATATACATTCCTAATATAGCACACCCGAATCCTTCTAAAGAATATTCTCTGTTTTCCAACATTCAAAACTCTACATCATATGGAGGTGTACGGTTTTTAAACTTGTTTTTCTAAAATGGCATTTCCCACTCTCTGCATTTGTTCGATAAGATAGCAGCTCCGTCAAGGCTTACACATCATATGCTTGTGTGGATAGCTGCTGTAAGACACGGCAAAGCTTCTTGGCGATCACTATCGCCAAGAAGCTTTCCCCTTGGCGACGGTGATCGCCGACAAGGTCGCGGCAATAGCTTACCATAATAAAGAGTTGAAGCCTCTGTAATATGAGAACCTCAAAGCTGTCTGGGGCAAGGAGGGTGTTCTCTTGTGCGTTTTATTGATGATAAGCTGTTTTTAAATGCAGGTTCTGTTAATCAACTCTAGATAATTCATAATTCCCCTTCTTTTTTTTTTTTTTTAAACTTACTAAATTTAAGGGTAAAATGTAGGTCCTACGCTTCTGACCTTGTCGAAATCATAGTAAAATAAAAACAATTTTAGATCTCTTAAAAAAATTTAAAACAATTTTTGAATCATGGGAAAGGGCTCTTAGAAAGAATAGAGGATGATCCCTGATCCTAGACACACACAAACCCTCCAGCTCCATGTAAGAATTTTTACGATTTTTAGAAACAAAAATAATGCGAATTTATTTTTGGTGGAGTGAAATATCTTTTCCGTTTCTGATTAATTTATCTATTGAAATTATCGTTTTTTTTTATTTATGTATATTTTAGAAATTCAGGTTACGCGAGAACTTTTGATTGAGCAAAAAAAAGTTATCTTATTAATATAAGTGTTTATTAATTTTTTTTTTTTTGAAATTATGTGCGTTATTTTACATATATATAGTTCTAAAAATAAAACAGTATTTACATATATACATATTGTAATTTAAATCAAATTTAATACAAAACATACAATAAAACCTCTTAAAAGTAAATAATCATTAAATCATCGAATTTTTGTGCCAAACGAAGAAAAAAGGATTGGGTAAGAGAATTCCATTTTTCCTCCATCTTGGATCTGTTTTCTTGTCAACCGTATATCTAAGTACTGTGTTTTATTTTTTTAATTTTTAAGTTAAAAAAATAAAAACAACATTATTGAAAAACAATAATAAACAACAAAAGTAAAGATGCGAAAGGCAATTTGGTAAATTAATTTAAAAAGATTTTAAATTAATAACCCAAATGCAGAAAACTCAAAATTTTAGGTACTTAATACCTATTATAAAAATTTACTAAAAAAAACCTACTATAAAATTATTGATATCAGTATATTGGTACCAATTATAAAATTATTTTTTTAGGGGAATTATAAAATTATTGGTAATTCAGTTTTACGATAATTTCTAATATCGTAGAAATATGAGAAAAAAAAATATGAAAAATATGGAAATTTGCTTTAAAATATTCATTTTTCTAACATTTTAAGACAACATAATAAAACAACAAAACATTAAAAAGAAAAGCACAAATTTCTTTTTTGCTCCCTGAACTTTGGTGTTATTGTAACTTTGTTTTCTAAACTTTAAAAACTAATAGAAATGCATCATGAACTCTGAGTCATGTTTACTCCTTCTGTAAGTTAATAACAACTAAAGTGTAATTTCATAAGGACAAACTTTATTTTTACTTCCTGAACATAATATTTTTGTAACGTTACACTTCGAACTTTGAAAATAAGTGTTTATACCCTTCAAACTTTAAATGATTACTAAGAATGCCACCCGAACTTTAAACTGCTGATAAAAATATCCTTCGTTTCGTACATTAGCACTAGTATATGAAAAGGTTATTTTAAATTAAAATCTTTATGATGACATAAATGACCTTAAAAATTTATAAAAATTTAAAGGATTTAAATATACAAGTTTTTTTTTTTTAAATGGCTTCAATTTTGAAAAATAGATTGAATTTTAATTTTTAAGGTTATTAAATTTATAAAATCTTTAAGGTTATTTTTGTAATTGTAAAGATTTTAATTTAAATTAACGTTTTATTATAATAGTGTTAAAATATGAAACAAGGATATTTTTTACGGGAATTTTTGTTTACTATTTAAAGTTGAAGGAGTATAACACTAGTTTTCAAAGTTAAAGTTCCCGCGCGGAGTATAATACTAGTTTTTGAAGGTTAAAGTTTGTGGAGAATTTCTATTAGTTTTTAATATTCATGAGGAAAGTTATAAGAGTATCAAAATTCAGTGAGCACAAATGAAATTTATTCAAAAGATATATAAATACACAAGTTTTAAAAAAGAAACATCTTTTTATATTAGATATCGGATTTTTTTAATCTATGTCCCTTAAATTTTAGGGTCACTTTCATTTTGTTTGTTGAACTTTAAAAACTCTCACTTTACTTTATAAGAAATAAAATTAATCTCACTTTACCTTTTCTATCAGTATTTTAGTTAAAAACAAACATAAAAAAGTAAATTAAATGCAATCATATGGTCTTTTTCTGTTGTTTTTTTTTTAATAGCATAAATCCTAACAAAATTGGCTTAATAAGACTAATTACCAATTTTTCCGTTTGTTTTTAACTAAAATTTTGACAGAAAAGGTAAAATATAGTTAAATTTAAAGTTTGAGAGACAATTTAAGAGTTTTTAAAATTTAAAGAATAAAGTATGAGTGACGCCAAAATTCAGGGATATAAATGAAAATAATCCTGACATATTTCAATACCAAAAAGAAGTCAAGTTTAAATATAATTAGGATACCAAACTGATTCACGAATATTGTTATCACGACATGTTATTTGAATAGTATTGAATATAGTTGTGAACATATCATATATATATATATATATATATATATACATATATATAAAAGTTTGTTAATCTCCTCTTATTGTATTTCCATGAATAGGAAATTATGTATGCTTCCAATTGTTTGCCTGAGATAGTGGTGGAATGCTTGAATGAGGATAGTTGAAAATTCCATATCCATTATTATAATATATACGGATAATGAACATGAGGAGTCTCACTGGAGGGGCTGTTATAATTAGATCCCAAATTTATAGATTGCAAACTCAAGAAAATACCCAATTCATCAGGAGTTAGCATTCTTGACATTCCTCTCTCGCCTTGTATATGACTCTATTCATCCTAATATTCTAGCCAAAATTTTCGAAATTTGGCTGAAATTTTATAATATTTTATACAAATTGCATTGAGTTTTTCAATAGAAAAATGCTAGGAATATCAACTCTAATGTTCCGTTTGACGTTTGAGTTCATCTCAAACTAAACTGTACTTTTTCATCTCAATTTTTATCTTTTTCTGAAAAGTTAATAAAATTTATAACTAGTTTTTGAAAAGTCAACCAACTCCAACTTAAAAATTTCATCTCCAACTAACTTACCAAACGAAGACTAATCTTAAATTTTTAGTGTCAATCTATATAACAAATGAATTACCGTTATTTTATTACTAAGAATTTAAAATATTATTATATTAATTAATTACATCTATTAATAAAAATATAATATATAAATAATATTCAGAAAATTAAGATAGAATTAATGTCTTGTAATACACTTTTCCATAACTATATTTTTATTATAGTTTTTGAAATATTTCGGAGGTGTTTGGAGTGTAAGTTTGAGTTGAAATATTTTAGTTTTAATAGTAAATTTTTTTGAATTTTCAGAAAAGACAAAAAAAATTTGGGAAAAGACAAAAACTGAGTTTAAATATTTTAATTTGAGTGAAAATGTCAAACAAACCCTTCAAAAACGATTTCATCGTCAAAAGATATTTTGGTAATTCTAAAAAATGCAAATTTTTTAAATTTATCAATTTGCAATCATACTTAATACAAAAGTAATCCAAGGGGAAAAAAAGTAAAGATGAACGTGGGGATTGTTCGATTGTTGGAACGTGGATGAAAAGAAGCTACAAAATCCCCAGTTCGATATCGAGGCAACCGTCATTGTCATCATTTATTTTTTATTTTTTATTTTTTATTTTTTGCTTAGTCATTATCAATAGTTAAATAAATAAAAAAACCAGCGCGTGGGAAGAGAGCGCGTGAGACGTCACAGCAGAACCGAATTCTTAAATCTGATTGGTCAATTTGCGTGGAATCAAGGATCCACGCCACGTGTATCGGTGTGTTTAAAACCCCGAAGCCTCTGGATTTTTGTAGGATCCCGCGAACCTATTTAATTCAATCTCTTTCTCTCTCTTCTTCGTCTCTGTTGTGTGCCAAATATACCCACTCTCTCTTTCCGCCGTTAAAATTATCAGAAGAAGAAGTAGAGAAAGTTTTTCCTTGAGTTCCGAATATAGGGCTGATCGGAGTTCGGTTTCCGGCATGGACGGTCGTTTAGCACTGGCGATTTTGGTCTTGTCATCTGTTTTCTTCTTAATCTTGGATGCCAAAACTGTTGATCCCTATAAGGTGATTTTTTTTTTAATTTTAATTTTCGTTTTAATTTCTGTTGTTGGCGGCTTTTGATGTTGTTTTATTGTGGTTTTCGTAAAAAAAATTTGGTCTATGCTTGAGAAAAATTTTATTGATGTGAATTTGGTGGCGTTACTGTCGGAATGTGCTTGATTTTTGCATAATAGGAATTTTCTATAATTTATTTTTTCTTTGAAGAGAGAAAATAACCGGAAATTTTTTATGGAATCGAGATTATGAGCAAAATTCTGCTCTTTGCATTGTTTGTAGCTGGAAAAAAGAGTTACTTTGCTTTAGATTAAACAATTTATGAGTTAGTCAAAACATTTGTAAAAAGACCACAGATAGATGTAGGCTCATTCGAGGGAGCCCAGAAATCGAAATGAGATGAATCAATATCCACATTCTTTTCGGCTTTCATTCAATGACATCAATAGAGAGATCAGGTTATAACCTAAACATAAGGGAACATTATCCAACTGATTATCTCACAAGGCTCTTGTTTGTTTACTCGTTAAATAGCACTAGCATCTGTGTTACTAACTTTTGTTTTGTTAATTTATTTTGAACTCTATTCAGGTTCTCGGGGTTGAGCGAAATGCAAGTCAACGGGAAATTCAGAAAGCTTTCCACAAGTATGTGTTTCTTCATATCCCATATCTTGTTATGAGGGTCCGAATATCGTGGTTTCCTAGCTCTTCATTTGTTTCACTGCTACTTTAAGAACAAACGGACTAGAATTAGGAAATAATTTTGCGTACATGATAAACAATATCTTTTTTGCATTCAATTGTTTACGGTGCTACATGGAACTAAAGAGGCTGTATGTGGAATATGAGAGATTGTTTGCCAGTCGTGTACGGTCATGAGGAATATTGGGTATATTTTAGTGCTGGCACTATTGGTAACCGTGCTGATCATTATGGTACTTGCACCGGCAATACGTTAGTATTGTCTTATGCTTCAAAATGATCGGGATATAGAGAGTCTGATCGAGATTCTTTTTGTGGGTACTTTATATTATAAATGTGTAGTGTAGGATGCATCTCATTTTGTTTTAATTGAAGATTTTGAGATTTTAGACCAAGTGTTCCAGGAGTTCTTGGGAAATTTTTTACTAGATGTGATGCTTTATTTTATTGAAGTCACTAAATTTGAATACCCCTTCTGGTTGTTTGTAGTAGTTTTTTTTTTTAGTTAAAATTGTTGCAGCACCGGGATCCCTATAGGGGATTTATATTATCTTGTGTCCATTTGCGCACTTGCAACAACTGTTTATGAGTGTGTTTTAGCATCCATCCATGGGTACTGCACATATACCAACATGTTTCATTTTGATAAGTTTCTGTCACTCATTCTTTCCTTCGTTCCTTATAGTTATGTTCATGATTTGTAGGCTTTCTCTTCAGTATCATCCAGATAAGAACAAAAACAAGGGAGCCCAAGAGAAGTTCGCCGAGATAAATAACGGTAATGTTATAACAACTTTAACCTCGTTCTTTTTTCCTCTTGCCCGTCGTCTTGGAGTATTAGCATATCTGTTCCTTTGCCAATATTGATGTTTTTTCCTTCTCGTTTCATCAGCATATGATGTCTTATCAGATGAAGAAAAAAGAAAAAATTATGATATGTATGGAGATGAGAAGGGACATCCTGGATTCGAAGCTGGTCATCCTGGGGATCAGGGTGGATATACTTACTTTACAGGTGAAGGACCAGGACAAAACCAATATAACTTCAGACCGGATGAATGGCAGAATATGGGTGGCCAGGGAGGTTCACGGTCATTCTCCTTTTCCTTTGGTGGTTCTGGCGACTCAGGTTCATTTGGTTTTGGCATGGATGATATCTTCTCAAATCTCTTTGGTGGAAATTTTAAAAGCGGTGGTCAGTTTGGTGGTTTTGGTGGCCAGGCCCGGTCCCGATCTGGCTCAAGAAATCCGTCTAAGAGCATCAGGTCCATTGATTCTCAAATATATAAGAAAGAAATAGTTGACCAGGGAATGACTTGGCTTTTGTTCAGTTACACAACCTCATCAAAAGCGATCCAAAATGTTGAATCTGTCGTAGAGGAGGTTGCTAATTCTTTGGACGGAGCCTTAAAGGTAATTCCTTGTTAGCAAATTCTTTTCTAATTGACAGTTTATTGATTGTTGCATATACTCAATTCAATGATTCCCTCTGCCAGGTTGGAACCATAAACTGTCAGATGGAACGGTCTCTATGTAAAGACCTGGACATAGTTCCGCATGGAATACCCAAGGTCTTTGTTTACTTGTTCAAAGAAAATGAAAAGGGTTCTCTGGTTGAGTACAGTGGCGATTGGGGTGTAAAGACTTTAAAAACGTTTTGCCAACATCAATTGCCAAGGTTCTCAAAACGGGTTGACTTGAAACGTTTTGAATTTCAATCTCTAACAGTTGAAAAACTGCCTATGGTGATGCTTCTTTCATCAAAAAAGGACACTCCTGTAATATGGCGTGTCGTTAGTGGCTTATATCGCAAAAGATTCATCTTCTATGATGCACAGGTATGTTACGACTAAAATTACACGATTTTTCCTGTTGTTTGTTTCTCTACCTTTTCAGTAACCAGTAGATAACTATGACATTGGACTGGCTTTCACCCTTTCCATTGTGCTCCTTAATATACCGGAATTTGACGTAATGGTGTTAAAAATAGTGAGTGATTTCACCCTTTCCATTGTGCTCCTGAAAATACCGGAATTTGACATAATGGTGTTAAAAATAGTGAGTAATTTCACTCTTTCCATTGTCATACAAATATAAATGTTGTTAAAAATAAGGAGACTTTTATGATGATTTAAAAATTAGACATAATGGCAACTTAAAAAAATAAAAAATAAAAAAAGTGAGTAATTTATGTTGCTTCTTGGAATGACAACATAACTTTGATAAAATGAGGTGACTCTTGATGATGATTTAAAAATTAGACATAATGACAACTCTAATAGGTTTATGTCTGTCTTCGAGTTTGTTCTCCAAATTATTAACATTCCTTTTCTCCTAAATGGCTGTGCAGGTTCATGATGCATCTGATGCTACAGTAAAAAAATTAGGGGTTGATGCACTTCCGGCTGTTGTTGGATTGTTGTCAACCGGGGAGAAGCATGTCCTCAAAACTGGGATTAGTGTGAAAGATTTGAAATCTGCGGTTCACGATCTTAGTACCCTGCTTGATGGTTTTGAAAAAAAGAACAAGAAAGCAGCTTCGAGCCAGATGGGCAAAGGACAAACCAACTCAAGGGAGAATCAGATACCTTCGTTGACGGGTTCTAATTTTGATTCTCTATGTGGTGAGACTACTCCAGTCTGCATTGTTGGGGCATTCAGATCTTTCAGAGCAAGAGAGAAGCTCGAGTCAATTTTAAAAATGGTGAGTACTCGTTCTATTTCAGGCTTGATAGAGAGTGAGTTTTATTATTGTTATTATTATTATTATTATTATTGATTGCCCGAAGGAGATTTACATTATTTTGCAATTATTCCGTGGAAATAATTTAGAGAGAGACATTCTTCGGGAAATGCATCCTCATTTTTTACTGGATGCTTCACTGTGTGGTGCAACATGGAAACTTCACCATTAAAACGACTACATCTTGTAGCGGACCTAATGACTGAAAAGTGCAAGGCTCTGAGCCAAGGAAATATATGGGCTCGTTTCTTCATTAGAACGAAGAATTTAATAGAATGTTTGAGTTAGTATTACGATTTGATATCTCACACATGCAGCATATTTCTGTTCTCAGGTCTCCCAGAAAACACTATCAAGAAGACAGAATTCAGCCGTTGGATCGAGGGACACGATCTCCTACAGCCTTTTAGACGCCTCAAAACAGCCAGCATTCCTAACTGCACTAGACAAGTCGAGATTTAAATCAGCAGATAAGCTGTTGGTGGCATACAAACCTCGGAAAGGGAAGTTCGCAGCATTTGAGGGTGAAATAACGTTGGAAGAAGTGGAGAGGTTTATTAGCTCTGTTCTCAACGGCGATATAAAGTTTACAAAGACGCGCCAGAAGCCTGTGCTCAAGTGAAAGCTAGTTTCACGAGTATCGGATGTGGTTTCTGAATGTATGTATTAGCATCTTCTTTCTGATTTAAGGGAAGGTAAGAAGAGATAGACCTGGGATTTTTTTCACTGGATACCGTCTTCGGTCTCGTCACATTGAGGTTGAAGTTGGGAGGATCATCTGTAAATGATGAGAAGATTAAAGAAATCTACAGTTATTACTAGCTGGGAGAGTGAGAATCATTTTGAGTCCCCAACAAAGAAAAAAAAAAATTTCGACATTTCAATGTTGTCATAATTTTAAGTGTACAGAACATAGTGTATAATTATATCAGAGAATTTAGTTCTTTGTTTTTACTTATTTAATTATAGAATACACATCCTAATTGAGGTACGGAAGAACGTTTGGAAAAGTGGCACATACAGGCTTAGAGTCCTTCGGTAGGACCGGTACTGCTCCTGTGTTTGTTGTGTTGGGACTTGGGATTTCTAAAAGTTTGGGCTTTCATCAGAAGGGACCCATATTTTTTAAGCTATCGGGAGGATGAACTGTGAATTGGAAATATGTGTTTAATTTTACTGGGAATTAAAAATAAATTGTAATATAGAAAATAATATAAAATTTTAAAATGTATTCAAAAAAAATATATAATATGAATATTATTTTATTTCTCTCGTTTTTGAAAATATTTAGACATAAGAATTATTTTATTTTATTATTTCATTATACTTAAAATTATAGACTTTGAAGTTTGAATTTCGTTGAACAAGAAAATTATTGGGTTTTAAAGTTTTAAATTTCATGTAAATTTAAAAAAGAGAGTAAGATTTAAATTTGAGAGTTTTAGAATTGACTAAATACAATTCTCGTTGAACTTGGTGTTTTGAATAAGCCCTTAATCTAAAGATGTCTTGAGGATTGAAATAATAATTTGATAGCTGATGCTTCAATTTTCAGATACTAGTTTATGTTCGATTCATCGATTGGAGTTGAAAAAACTTAACTCAAGTTTTGTCGTCTTTTAGAAAGTAAACTCAGTTTTATTATTTACAGTTCTAATTATAATTTAAAAACTCAAACTTTAAAAGTTCAATACAAGTCCAAATGAGACTATTTTTTAAAAAAATTATTTAAAATTTCAAGATAATCACAACAATATCCATATTGATATTTTTTTTTCCTCGAAAATATTTCATGTTTTTATACTTTTTTTAATTCCGATCAAGCAAATCACCTCATAATCAACTCAGGTGAACACCCCAAACATATGCTAAAACTGTGTACTGATGTAATGGCTGAATGACATAGTAACAAGTAACGAAGGAGATGTAACAAAAACTTAAAGTTGGCACTTTGAAAATTTTAAAAGGATAATTTTTTAAAAAAAAATAGTAATTAAAAGGATTGTAGGGGAAGGGAGGTAATTAAGGGACAAAAACGTAAAACATTATGTCACAAGGGAAAAAAACTCTAGGGAATTATTGGAAGTTTTAGAACTTAGGAGGGTATAAATTTCATTTTCATTTCTAAATCAAAATCATATTTAGTATCAACCTATTTGAAAAAAAAAATTCCTATTTGTAAAAAAAATAATAATAAAGACTATTTACGAAGTAATTCACTAATTTTATGTATTTCATACATGTTTTTATAATTATATTTTTGAATTTAAAATTCTCTCTGTTCTATTTTAAATTTTAAGATTTCATAGTCTTTTCATTTTATCTCCGACAAAAATGATATTTTTGTCATCGTATTTATAATGAAAAGAGGAAATAAGTGATATAACATATCATACAATTAGATTTTAAAATAATAACATAAATTAAACTATTATAATCAAATAGAATATTTAATTGAGTAAAGCAGAAAACACCTCTCATCATCTGAAGTGACCTCTCACATGATTTGTCGTTTGATAAAAGATTGGGTTTATTACCAAATCAAAAAACAAAATAACTTTGTGGTGAAAAGCAGCTTTATTCTATTTAATTCTTTTTTTTTTCCTTCAAAAATTCCCGTTCTACCCTTCTAATTCTCTTCCTCTCGTCGCCGGAACTGCCGCCGTCAACCGCTCACATTCTCTGTCCCACCGGAGAAGTCGCCGTCGCTGTCGCAAGGGACGGCCGGAGAATCGCGATTGACAACGCAGCTGAAAGTCGCGATTGAAATCACAGCTGAAATCGCGAATCCAAATCGCAGCGTTGCTCAGAGAGGAGAATCGCGAGGGCCGGAACGCGACGTCGTCTTGTCGCAACGGAGAGTCGCGACGATCTCCGAGTGTCGACGTCGCGATCTGTTCGTCGCTGCCGGAATCCCACCGGAATCGTGACGAAAATCGCCAGAAAATTGAGGCCGTCTTTCCTCGTTTCCGTCTGCACCGGATCTCCGGCATCCTCATTGTGGTTTCTCCGGCGGACGCCGGAGTCTTTGTCTCCTCCGGCCAAAGCTTTTTGGTTATGGGTTTTGGGAGTGGATTTTTAATTTTCAAAAGAATCTGGGTCTAATTGCTAATTAATAATAAATCAGTATTATGAAGAAAATTAAAAAAATATATTTGTTTTCCAATAACAAAAAAATCTAAAATAAAAGAAAGAATCAGTAAATAAATTTATTTTGAAACAATATATTTACTGGTTAAACATCGTATTTACAGGGAGGAAAGTCTATCATTTATCATCACAGATTTATTAGTAAGGGTTCGTTTAGTTCATCGGTTTGAGTTGAGATTTTTAAGTTTGAATAGTAAATTTTTTTGAATTTTCAGAAAAGACAAAAAACTTTTTGGGAAAAAAACAAAAAAAAATTTGAGTTGAATGGTTTGAGTTGGTATGACAAACGAACCCTAAATCTATATATTTACTAGCAAATCTAATATTCACATTTTAAAAATTACCAATTTTGTCAAGTAAATCAAAATATTTACTAGTAAATATCATAATTTCTTAGTAAATATTTAAATTAACCATACAATTTAATTTAAAAAGAATACATATTAAACTGAAAATAACGTAAATATTGAATTTACATAGTTAATATTATATTTATTATAAATTAAAAAACTAAAAATTAAAATGTTGATTTTATTAATGAATACTAAGATTTACTAATAATTATTTGATTTGATTGATAAATTGAAAATTCTTAAAACAACATAATTATTGGTAATATTATATTCACTACGAGAAACTAAGATTTACTAGTTAATATTTTATTTACTTGATAAATTGATAATTTTTTATAACGACGTAAATACTAGAAAATACTAAGATTTACTAGCAAATCTTTCAATTTAAAACAACATAAATACTGATAAATACTATATTTACTTTTATTTTAAAACGTAAATTATTTGTAAATATTATATTTTTTTGTAAATATTTTGATTTACTTGATAACTTTATAATTTTTAAAACGTAAATACTAGAAACTAGATTTAAATAGACTCTATTTTCCACCTCTTAATTTTTTTATTTTTATTTTTGGAAAAACACTATTTAGTTTAAAAGTTATCAATTATCAAGTAAATCTTAATATTTACTAATAAATATTAGTATTTATCTATATTTATATTGTTTTAAAAATTGTCAATTTACGGTTTCGAAATTTTTTGTCAATTTATCAAGTAAATCAAATATTAATTATTAAATCTTAGTTGTTACTAATAAACTTGATATTTACTAGTAAGTCTACTATTTACCAGTATTTACGTCGTTTTAAGAGTTCTCAATATATCAAGTAAATCATAAAAAGAGTAATTGGCCTAAATAGTCCTTAAACTCTTTTGAAGGCGACAGCTTGGTCCATATTCCTTTTTTTTTTTTTTTACCGAAATAACCCTAAACTCTTTTGTTGTAAAAAACTAAAATACCATTCAATCTCCTAAAAAGTCCCTCTATCTCCCCTCCCCTCCCTCCCTCTCCTCTCCCATAGCCTCCATCTCCAACCGTCGCCCCCCCCCCCCCCACCCGCCAAGTTCTAATCTGGGTGCCCCCTCTCCCTTGAGATAAACCTAAATTCTTATTTCTTGGTCATTTCCGTCAAACTCTGTTAAATTTTTAATGAATCTTGCTAAAATGATCTTTTTTTGTACTAAAAAATTAAAATACCCTTCAATCTCCTAAAAAGTCCCTCTATCTCTCCTCCCTCTCCCTCCCTCTCTGACAACCTCCATCTCCGACCGTCGCCCCCTCACCCACCAAGTTCCAATCTAGGTGCCCCCCCTCCCTCAAGTTTGAATTTGAGCACCCCCCCTCTCCAAAGTTGCAATCTGGTTCTTGATTGGGCTCGCTGAATCTGAGACCAGATCATCGGCGGGGGGAAGGGCACAAAGACCCATATGGAGATGGGGCTGAGAGCTCGTCTTTGTAGGGGGGCTGACACCCAAATCGAAAGGGCCAGAAAACCCAGATAGGTGGATCCAAAACTCGCCGACGCCGGGGGGGGGGGGGGGTGAGACAGGGATTAAATCTAATTTGGATAGGAAATTACCTATTTGACCTTCAAAAAGCATGAAGCGTGCTTCTCCCTGTTACCAATCCGTTAGTTTTTTTTTTTTTTTTTTTTTTACAGAAACGACTGTAATGGCCAAGAAATAAGAGTTTATGATTATCTCGACAAAAAAAAAAAAAAAGAACAGAAACCAAACCGTCATATTTGAAAGAGTTCAGGAACTATTTAAACCAATTACTCAAATATTTATTAGTAAATATTGATATTTACCAATATTTACCAATATTTATGTCATTTTAAATATTACCAATTTATCAAGTAAATCAATGTTAATTAGTAAATCTTCTATTGATGAATATTAACAAGTAAATCTTGATATTTATTAGCAAATTTAGTATTTATCTATATACATTGTTATAAAAATTAAATCAAAATATTTACTTGTAAATCTTAATATTTATTAATAAATATTTATTGATAAAAGTGAAAAAATCCAAGGATTTACCAAGTATAAATCAAGTATTTAATTTATTTTTTGTTTTTTTATTTACAAGATAAGTTATATTTTTTAAGTAAATCTAATTATTTTAAGGATTATATTTACAAATTCCCACACAAAAAGTTTGTTATTACAAAAAAGCCCAAAAGCCCAAATCACCAAAACCCTAACCCAAACCCAGCCAGTCGACCACCCTCGCCGCGTCGTCGCCTACCCTCGCCTTCAAACGGAGCAACACCTACGACGGAGCCGCCCACCCCTGGCGAAGAACCTGCAAATCAAAACCCAAGACGAGGAGATCTGAGATCGCTACTGTGATTTCACCGCGATTCTCGCCATTTCACGGTCGGCGATCCCGCGGGGTAGGGAGGAAGCCGCTGCTCCCAGGCGACAGAGCCGCCCACCCCTGGCGAAGAGCCTGCAAAACAAAACCCAAAAGGAGGAGGAGATCTGAGATTGCGATCGTGATCGTGATTTCACCGCGATTCTCGCGATTTCACGGCCGGCCATCCAGCGGGGTAGGGAGGAGGCCGCTGCTCGTCACTCGGGGAACTCCGGTGATTGCGACGGTGTCGACAAGTTCGCGACAGTTTTTGGTCAACGAGGAGAGAGAAAGACGGAGGAGAGAGCGCGACAGAGGAGACTCCTTTTTCTTTTGAAAGGGAGTGATAGAGGAGATATGAGATCGAGACAGTGGGGAAAAGAGAGAGAGAAGTGAGAGAGAGGAGAAAGAAAGAGAGAGAATAATTTAGGGGTAAAACAGGAATTTAACATCTAAAAAAATTGTGAAAATGCTATAATTTAGTAAGAATAATAAAAATGCTATTCAATTAAAATAGAGCTAAATAATATACTATTTAGTATGATTTTCTTAAATTTTCATTCATATGTCCTATTTATATAAAAATTAAGAGACACCAATACATCATTTGAAATGATCACTTATATAACTTATCATTTGATTAAAAATAAAACTTATTTTACTTGATAAAAAAATAAAACTATTTTATGATAAGAGGTGCTCCTTAACTTTATTCCATAACTTATCCATTCAAACATAACACAACATGACAACTTTTTTTCCTCCCTTAATTTTAATAATGGCGTAGAATGAAACCTAGGAAACTTAAATGTACTAACATAACTTGACTTTTTTTTTTTTTTTTCCGTGTGTGTGTGTGTGTGTGACATAAGCATTGTTGTAAAATCCAAAAGCAATGTGTAAACTAGGAAAATCAAATATACTAATTTGACATGAATTTTTTTTTTTTTTTTTTTTTTTTTGGGTGTGTGTGTGGCATAAGCATTTTAGTAAACAGGCATCTTGCATGTGTCACCTAGTAGTGGAGTTCCGCCGCATTAGATTGCTGACATTCAGAAATCAGGAGCCCTAAATTCGCGGGTGTGATGATAACTTTTTCAATATATGTTTTCAAGAAAAATCCGGTGAATGTTTTTTAGACGTTGGTCGGTTGTATCATACTATGACTTTCACGTGATGTCACATGAAAATTGGTAAAATAAGCTGTCTCATACTTACACTCTTAAAAAAAAAAAAAAAAAAAAACAACCCATACTCTTAACTAAAAATATTAATAAAATAAAATGAAATGAAAACAAAAGAAGCAGCTTATAAAAGTCCACGAAGTGTTTACATACGTGGACATGTGTGCATAGCTCCTTAAATTTTGGGGGTGATTGGTACTCTAACTGGTTGTAGTTTTTAAAGGGTTTTTTTTTTTTTTTTTTTTTTTGGAAATAAGTTAAATTAATCATGATAATTAAATAGTGTAAAACTTAAAATGTGTTTTCAAAAATAAGGATAGGAATTTTGTTTCATTAATCCCGTTATTCAATGTAATTTAAAGAAAAATAACTTCATTTTGACTTAAAATAAAAAAAGTATCAACTTCTAAAGTTTGAATTATTTGAAAATTAAAAAGAGAGATTTTAAAAAAGTGAATTTGAATTTAAGTTTATTTAAAGAAAAAGACAAAAAAAAAAAATATTTCTAAAACTGCACCTGAAGTTGGATCACTAAGCACTCTTTTATTTTTTTTATTTTTTTTAGAAATTTACTTAAATAACAATATTTTTTAATCTATTATCAACATGATATAAATTCCTCATTTTTGATCAACATGACACATATTTTGGTTAATTTTAGTTTATTTAGTATTATATTTATCTAATATTAATTTTTTGTGTCATATTAATGCAATAGTCTCTAAATTTATGTCATTTAGATGTTTTTCCTTTTTTTCTTTTTGTCTCTCAACATGACACATTATCTGCTCGTAGATAGCCACAATAATTGTGCCACATATCATTTTTTGTTCCACGAATTTTCCTTTCCATTTTTATTTTATTTTACTTAAGAAGATTTTCTTTGACATTATCATTTATAAATGAGAAAATATGTGGTAAAGCCCATTCTATATACTTTACCGATAGAGTTTCATCTAAGACTATTGAAATTTAATTTAATGGATAAAATTTAAAGGGTGAACAAAAACTAAAATAAACACTGATATTTAAGATTGCAGCTAAAAAATAAAAAATTGAATTCCTTTTTTTATTAATTTTTTAATTAAAAATAAAAATTCAAAAAAATAAATATTGATCTATAGATTACAAGTAGGAGGTCGGGGGGAGGGGAAAGGGGAGGGGTGATGGCCGATGGGGGATCGGGGAAGGGAGGGTGGGGGGATTTCGCCATTTTGGTGATTTCGTGTGCGGAAAAGGGGGTAACGGTCGATTGGTAACGGTCGATTGGGGGCTGGGGGGGGGGGGGGGGGGGGGGGGGGGTCACTGGCTAATGGGGTTCACTTTGAGTCTAGCAATTTCACAGGTAGGGGGGGTCACAGGTCGGGTCGGCACCGATGGGGGGTGGGGGTGATTTCGCCGTCACTAGAAGTGGAAGTCGTCGGTGGAAAGGTTGGGGGTTTATTTATTTTTGCTTTGATTTTTATTTTTAATTTATCAGCTATGATACTATGAGTTAATGTGTGTAATAGTTATCGTACATAAGTAAAATCTCAACTATTAAAATACATTGAACGGTCTAGAAAATGAGTTCTATCGATAAGGTATATAAAAAGGGTTATACCACAAATTTTCTCTTTATAAATATATAGAAAGAAAGAAAAAAAAAAAAACCTATTGTTTTCGTCCAAAATAAAACGAAATCAAATTTTCTTTTCTTTTTAGTCCTTCATTTTATTTTTTTTTCATGTTAGTATTGGTCTCTCTTTCTTCAATTTAGTAATTTTATCTTTTAGGTTATTTTTTAAACAAAAAGGTAAAAATTTTATTTTTGTTATTTTATTAGTTCTTAATTTTTTTTGTTATTTTCTTTTATTTGTTTTATATTGTTTGTCTTTCGGGCACACAAAAATTTTCCTATTTTTATTTAAAGTACATTAGTGTGCTTGTACAGAATCACATCATATATAAATAAATAAATAATTATATATATATATATATATATTTTTTTTTTCCCGTTTTCGCTTATTGGGACTTTGAAGGAATGCAAAACTAGTTGCTTGATGCCGTGTGCCACTGCCAACCACAGAGGAAGAGGAAAAAGTGTTGTGCAAACAAGCGCATTATATAGTTTTGATTCTCATAAATTAAGTATTAATTAGAAAATCACTCTAACATGTGTTGTGTCGTGTAGAATTACCGGTACATTGCATTAAATAAAGGTAATAGAAATTTAATGACTTCACAATGAGAATTGGTTTAAAAGAACGCACTACTGATTTTGCGCACCTTTTTTTTTTTTTTTTTTTTTTAATTCTTCTTATTTCATTAAATTTATGTGCGCCATTAACTAGCGGGAATAATATTTTTCAAATTTAGTTGTTTTGGCAGGTTTTGAACCTTCATCCCAAAAACGAATAATATACTACTAAAATTTAACCCATAAAAAATAAAAAAAAAGTCAAGTGCTCATAAAAAATAAAATTTCACGAAAATTATGAGAAAAATTCATACTAACAGCACCATGTCCCGTCGGCTTCACGAAATTTACTGTCGGATTTTTTCTGCGAAAGTCTTGTCCAAAAAGATCCTATAAAACGAAAGTATAGGGATGGTTTATGCATGTGTGTCCTCTCCTTTTTGAAGCGGTCCTTTTTTTTTTTTAAAAATGATAAGTTTTATTGTATTTGCTTTTATTATTAGTACCATATATGAGATAGATCAGTATATTAAAAGAATGTCAATTTATTCACACGAAATATCTTAATAAATTTACTGATTTTTATCATCATTATTTATTTTAATTTATTTTTATAAAAAAAACAGCGCCAGAAATCATTTAACTCCCAATGTCCAATGTCCAATGTAGAATTTTTAATTTTATTTTATTCCCAATTATTTATTTTATTCAAGAAATCATTTAATATGAATGAATGGCCTACATAACTCTTATCCCAATTATTTATTTTATTCCCTCCAGTCATGAAATATTATATTCTTAACGTCCAATGTCCCTTCTGTCCTTCACTTTTTTTGGTTTTCTTTAATTTGTCCACGCACATTATATTAATATGAATGAATGGCCTACATAACTCTTTCTTCGTGGTATGTCTGTCATCTTTAAGCATCTGGATATATCCTGCCACTATGTACATGCATACATATATAGTGACGTGGCATTACAGAACTCGTGCACGTGCCTGATTTGCAGCAGGTGTACGATTGCATGTCCCCACTTGGTGAAATATGGTCACAAATCTTTATTTCTATTGGGCGGTATATATATATATATATATAGATATGTAAAAGTTTTTATATGACCATAATAATTGCTTGATTTTAATTTGTCTGTCTTAAACTTTTTGCTTTTCTTGTTACTAGCAACTCTCGTGGTTTTGAGATTCTGAAAAACCAGTTTTGATTAATTTGCTCACAAACAAACCAGAATACAGCTTAAAGCCACGGCTCTAATTGGAAGACATCATCATGGCAACATGCAAAAGTTCGAGAAATCTATACGAGTAAGTGTTTTTCTTTTCTTTTCCTTTCTTTTCTTTTTCCCCACCTTTTTTTCCCGGAGAAACTAATAAGTAAAAGCAGTAATGTACTATTATTTATCGAATTATATTTTAAAAAAGAAATTTGAAGTTACAAAATAGTCTTTTTTTTTTTTAGGTAATTTATAAAGAAAATTATAAATAAAAAATTTGCAGAATTAAACGTCAAAAATAAAATTTAATATTATAGTTGTGCCATCACCAAGTCAAGAAAGCCAACGGTGACCGATTTCCTGCTGTGTTTATTACTACGTGCGGTATGAGTCTCTGGGGGAGTGAGATCATATCGGATCTTGCAGCTCTGCGTGTACTACTACTAAAACTATTAATAGTATCAGTACTAGCACTACTACTACGAGTATATTACTATTACTAGTACTAACAAAGTAGCAATACTACTACTATTACTAATACTAGTATTGTGGCCGATTACTTCTACGACTACTAATAAGGATGGCTGATTTTTATTCGTGTTTGCTACTACTATTACTACGATACTAGTACTAATACTAGTATTGTGCGGCCGATATCTTACCGTGTCTACTACTATTATTATTATTATTATTATTATTATTATTATGATGAAAGGATTCAAACTCGACAAGATTAAATAATCACTAAATCATAGATATACAACCAAGTCCTTTAATTTCAAACCATACATAAATAAAACCCAAGAATGAATGTACATATATAAACAACATGAAACGCATGCCATAATTTAAATAATAATCAACATATATGACGGGGAGTGAAAATGAATAATATTAGTTATCCATTTGACAATATTCTACCAATAAATCCAGCAAATTGCAACGTTTTATGATAAAAATCAACGTGAAACACATGTGAACTTATATATCCATGTATTAATTAATTTCTATATATATACATACATGTACTTCAAACGATATCCTTTCTAAAATTGTTCACTTGTCTTACTTTGATTCTAAATATTCACTCATACACATGTACTTCAAACGATTTCCTTTCTAGAAATGTTCAATTGTAATATTGATTCTAAATATTCACTTATTAATGGTCTAGTAGTAAACTTAACCTTTCTAAAACGTACAATTTTCATCATCCCGTTACGGGAGAGAATGTTTCGAGAAGTAAAAAGAAAAGAAAGAAAAATGTTTCGACACAGTAAAATACGATAATAAATATGGGTTTCTTTATGAACCTCGTGTTATGAGATTTATTTTTTATTAACATCAGTGATATCCTTTTAGTATTGTTTGAAAAGGAAATCCTATTTGAATTGGACAATAAATTTGATTTTCTTTTTCACGTTTTATTAAATTTTCTTTTTTATGTTATATTTTTTTTCTACTATTTTATATTTTCAAAAAATATCATATCCCTTTTAAAAACCTCAACTGCCATGACTCGTTTGATATTACTTCTAGAGATTGCTTTTAGATTGTTAAAGAAATTACAGCCAATCTATGGTGTGTTTGGAAAGATCCTGCTCTTATTATTAAGCAAATTCTAAAAACTGTTGCCCAGCAACAAAATTTGAAAAGTAAGTCGAGATTCTTTAAAACAATTGCTTTTGCTTTCATTTTTATAGATTTACTAGATTACCCTTGAAAAATAATTTTTTTTATTAATAAAATGAAACATAATTTCAGTCTATCCATTTTATTTATCTCTATAACAAATAACAAAATTGTTGATAATGTTTTACGCAAAATTAAAAAACTCATGATTCCTTTCAAAAAAATAATTACTAATCTTTAACAAACACGTTAATTAACAAATTATTATCTATTTCATTATTGTTCCGTTTTTTAGAATTTTTTCTTATAATTTGATTTTTTACGTTGATGCATAACTTTTTCCTTGACGACATGTAATTTATGTCTCAGAACTAATTTAGATTATGAAATTTAAAACAATATATCTATAAGTTTTGTCTTAAAAATATGAATGTTGACATTTATATTAGAAATAAAAATAAAACTTCAAGTATCTATAGTAACACATTTTATAAAATAAAAACAGAGTATGCCAATTTTACTCATTATTTCCCTAAAAAAAGGAATTTAGTCATTATATATCTTTACAACACTGTTATTTATATAGTTTACTAGACACTTAAAAATTCTACTTATGATATTCACAGTAGCTAAAAAAAAAAAAAACTTACAAATGTCAACTTGTTTCTGGCTGTAATAACTTTGGACTGACATCATAATCGAATCAAATATTTTTCACAGCACAATAACGTCAAAGTGACCCTAAGAATATTATATTTATTAATTGAGAGGTTTATTAATTGAAAGGTCAATGTCGTGTATCTAAAAATATCACGGTTGCTAGATCTCTAAAAGTAAATGTCAAAATAAAAAGGGAGACAAGTGAATATGATAAAGATCATTAGTGAAAATCTTTTTGAACTTTATAATCATGTGTGTTTATCATAATAAACTACGATAGAGCTGTAATGTTCAACGGAAAAAGAAAAAGAAAAAAAAAAAACACTAAGATGGAGTACTAATTTATCTATAAGCACGCATATACCTTATTATGTAACTAAGTGACATTTAAGTAGAGATTAATTTTAGAGGACCAAATTAAACAGACAAATTGAAAACATTTGCACAAACCCTAAGAGCATCTAGTGTGTATATAAAGTGTGTTTTTATCATGATTTTATAAGATGGATTCATTTATATATGTTGTTAAATAGATGAACGCGCTTAAAGGTTTTTTTTTTTAATGTAATTAAATTAATTATTTATGCTTTCTAATTAAAAATGCATACATGCCATTTATGTGAACTTCAATATTCTTGGCACTTAATGTATTTAAAAAGTTAGGATAAGTATATGAGTGTGCTTACTTATCCTTGCATAGAATAAGGTCAGAAACAAAAAATAAAATAAAAAAAATTTGGAAAGGAAAAAAAGAAAAGAAAAAAAGAATGAGAACGTGAGAATGATCACAAGAACATAATTGGATTTTTTAAGTGTTTACTAACTTGTAATCAGGATGTACAATTATGCATAAGTTAATTTTCATTCTAGTATTTTTGTTAAATTTTATGGGTTTGATAATAACTTTATGGATAAATTTTTAGTGTTTTTCTTGACCTAATTACTAATGGATTTGTCGACTAATTAATAGGAATAACTCTTGTAGTAATATTTTAATAATTTAGGGTCATTCTAGCTATCAAAAAAAAATCAAGGAATAAAATTGAAAAAAGTTAAAAATTAAGGGACTAAATAAACAATTTACCAGAACTTTGTTACTAAAGTAATTTGTGCATAAATACGTGTAACTTTTAAAGCTCAATAGGGGTAGTAGATAACCACTTTTGTCATGATCAGTCCAATTGTAGAGGAGACAAACTAGTCGAGTACTGGGATTGAAATTTTTGAGGTTCAAAAATTTGCAAATCCAATTGGAGGACTAAACTTGTGAATAAGTTAGGAAAGTGAAATGACTATCTCAGTTCTTCCTATTCACGACTCATCCTTGATCCAAGCCAAGTTTTATTGCATGTCTTAACTTGGTGCAGAAGGCTTTTCACGGGTCATTTTTTGAGCCATCTTGAATTTGATGCGGCAGGGTACTCGTGACAATGTTGTTGGCTGGCACTGCCTCACACTTGGGTCTATGATCTGGACCCAAAAATCCCATTTTAGTTTTTTTAGTTTTTTCTTGAAAAGTCAACAAAAATTGTAACTAATTTTTTAAAAGTCAACCAATATCAATCTAAAAATTCCATGTCAAACCAGTACACCAAACGCAAACTTAAATACCACTAGCTAAAGCTTCGTCTTTCTATTTAAAGTATCGGCTACCTGATTGGTCGTCTAATCTTACATTCTAAGGTCATATCAATAAAACTCAGCAAGTTTGTCTTGCTTGCCATCGCCTTGTTTTGGCGTGAGTTTCCTTGGTTTAGGAAGTTACTTATTGCCACATTATCCGTCCTGATCACAAATCATGACCTATCTCGACAATTCTCAAGTAACACGCTAATGTTATCATCGCTATCATCTCCTTCTCTCGGACCACGCCTCTAGTTTCATTAAGCTTTTGGCTCTGATCATATGCTACTAGGGTCAACCCAGTGACAAAACCATAATTTTTTCTTGGGGAGCTGATGACTATGTCATGGGTAATACAAAGATTATTATGAGCTAAGTTTTTATTTTTACACTCCTAATTCTGCCTTTGAACTTTATATTTATCATTCTTTACTTTTTTATTTTAATATTTTGTTGAAAACAAATTGAAAAAGAGGTGAATTAGTCTCCCTTAGTCCGTTTGTTAGAATTTCAGTTAAAAATAAATAAAAAAAGGACATGAAAAAACTTTAATTCTTTTTTTTTTCCATCCGTCCATTTAAGGGAAATTCTAATTGGGTCTAATTCAAAACTCTTGAAGTAAAGTGAGTTTTTAAAATTTGGGGAGGAGAAAAAATGACTATAATTGAGAGGGTACATATAATTGCAGTCCTTAAATTTTAATACTTAAGTAACTTATTACAAATAAACATAAATAAAACCTATTGCAAATATAGTTTAACCATAATTTTATATTATTCTTAAGTTATATATATATATATATATATATATTTATCTATCTTTCTCTAAATATGTGAGCATAGTCATAAAAGGTTTTTCGTTTATATATATATATATATATATTTTCTTTTGAGTTTGAGGGTGGAATAATTTAAGATATCATTTTATGTTGTTGGTCAAACATAAAATTCTTGTTGTAATACACATGCGGCAACGTATGGGATAGATCGGATTTTTTTAGTAAATGTCACAAGTTTTGCTAATTTAAAAAAATGATCGCTTTTTTAAAGGGGATCAATTAATGACTGGTCATTAAATGATCAATCACTCATTAATTGATATTAATATGTATTAATAAGTGTAAGATTAATCGATCAATCAATGATTGATCAGATGTAATTAATCAGTTCATTAGCATTTAATGACCAACTTTCTCGTTGTGTCATTTCTCGTCTTGCAAATGGTGCTTCTCCCATGGCACATACTAACTCGTTATGCACTAAATCATAATATTAAGCGTTTTTGACCAAAAGAGACTATGCAATGAATCTCTCATATTGTTATCAATTATTTAATTCAATAACAGGTCAACCACGTACCATTTTCAAATACATAAATATATATATATATATATATATATTAATGATCATTGGTGATTTTTTAAATTTAAAAAAAAAGTAATCATATTTTAAAATAGGTACAGATAAGTTGTCATCGGATTAAATTTGTCGAACTTATAGCTAATTTTATTTTAAAGATTTGTTTGATAAATGAGTTTGAGTTGAAAATTTTAAATTTTAATAGTAATTTTTATTGATTTAAAAAAAATAAATTTTTTTTTAAAAAAAAGGTGAATTTAAAAAAAAAAAGATTAAAAATATATATATAATTTAAGTTAAGTTAAACTTATAAGGGCCCGTTTGGTGTTTGAGTTTGAGTTAAGATTTGTAAGTTTAAATAGTGATTTTAGTGACTTTTTCAGAAAAGATAAAAAACTTTTAGAGAAAAAGATAAAAATTAAATTGACAATGATGAGTTTAAACTCACCACCCAGACGGGCCATAAATCTAGAGCTTAGGCTCACAAACATGGAGAGTGGAAAGTTGCTGTACGTTTGTCGTATGTTTGCTGACCGATATTGATGAATGATATTGACCTTTCTTGCCCTTTTGGACAACTTTTTGCCTTTTTCTAATTACCAGCTACTGCTGTGGTTTTTTTAAGTCTTGTTTCCAAAACCAGCGGATTCACAGATTCAAAAAAAAAAAAAAAAAAAAAAAAAAATCGGCCCGACTACACCGCCAGTTTCTACGTGACTAAATTGACGAATGACTTGCAATGTACTTTCCTGGACCGTAATTCACTAGTGTTTGTTGAATTTTAAAACCATCCATTTTTAATTTTCATTCAAAAAACCAGATTCCAGCTCAGCCATAAAATAGCCTTCGAATGGCAGACAATTTTGTTAAAAATTATGACTCTTTTTTTTCCATTCGACAACAATTTTGACTCGCAATTTTCTCAGAGAACACGTCGAAAGTCTCCACCACTAAACCATCAAATTCGTTTTTAGCTTTACTTAAAAACAACAAACTACACGCGTTTCCTATGTTTGGCATTAATGGAAGTAACAGTAATGAGGGAAGTTTTGTCGGTAAAGTGAAAATTTTGCGTTTGTTTTGTCCTTATTTATATATTGTTTTTCTTTTGTTTCTCGGGACCAACTTTACATATCTTAATCATAGGCGCTTAATAATTCTGTGTTAATAAATAATTTGTAATAAAATGCAATATACACAAGTCTACGTACAAAAATCCTTTTTTTTTTCTTTAAATAGAAAAAAAAAAAAAAAAAAAAAAGAGAAGAAGGTGACATATTCACGTGTTGTTAGGTCATTGACGTACACATCTTAAAACGATGCCATTCGAGCAAATAAATAAATCTTTGAATAAGGATATAGCAACTTGACATGAAGAGAGAATATGCAGTCATGCATAAGACCAAGATCCAGAGAAAAATAATATTAATAATAAGTTTGAAGTTTGAAGTTTGAACTAACACATTATCTAGTTAACTAGTAAGTTTATGACAGGCAACTAATCTAACCAAAAATTTGGTTCTTTGGGAGGCATTTAATGAATACCATTGTGATGAATATACTTGACAGCTAGAAAATGGAGCCATGTGTGACAGTATAGCTTGAGAATATTATTATTATTATTATTATTTCATAACGAAATTTAAGTTTTGAAAAGTTAGACCTCATAAAAATTAAAATGTGATTTCCTAAAATATAAAATAAAATAAAATAAAATAAAATGTGAAGCTTTCTCTTATGTAAATTTCCTAAATATTTATCTTTTCGGAATTACAATTTATTTTTTTAAAGCATGTAACAATACAAAGTTCTCAAATTAAAAAAAAAAAAAAAACCAATATTGTGGAAACATTACATTCATTCTATTACTAGAATTATTACATTAATGAAGGCTTCCCATTAATGACTTGCTAAATTGATTACACATTAAGAATTATTTTCCTTTTTGTTTTACTCTCTCATTACGTGTGGTGTTTTCCCTTTACACCAAATTTGTCTGTATTCTTTCATAATGAATCTCATCCTTGATCCTCAAGAATTGTTAGTGTATTCTTTGTTAATTATTAACCAAATTAAACACTTCAAGTCTTCGTGTAATTTTATTATCATCACTTTCATATACCTCTAATAATATTATAACACTCTAATAATATTATAATACGATTAATTAAAAAATATATCATTTTACTTATTATATCATATCACATGCATCAATTAAAGGACCATATTGGTATAAAAAATAAAAAATAAAAAATAAAAATTAAAGGACCATATTTTTTAAATAGGTGGGTCTATTCACATCCTTTATTTTACTTTTTTCACCCACTTACCATATTAAGTTTAGAATTAAATAACTGTTTATTCCACCCTTAACTTTTCCAAAACCCCTTATAAATGAATTATTTTCTTTTTTCTTTCTCCTTCCGTTACAGTCTAATCTTTCTACATTTTTTTTCTTACTTTTTTTTAATGTTCTATTTTTGCTGTTATTTTTTTAATTCGTTTCCACGAGATTTTTTTTAAGGACAAGATTCTTATTTGTTTGTTAATATTCCAATTTTTCAATAGTTTTTTATAGTTACATGTTATTATTAGTTTTTTTATTTTTTAAGAAATAATAAGCAAATGAAAAAGACGTATGCATGATGTGGTTATATAATCAAATATATTGACTTGATTGATTATTCATTTTATAAATAATTGAGAGAAATGATTATGAATTCATGCAAACTTTGAATTGTAAGTTTTTTCTAATTATCTAATAACAACAATAACTAAATTTATTACATTTCAACCATACTTGTGCAATACTCAACTTCATCAGTATATTATCCTCAATTTTTATCGTCTCAAGAAAAAATATATCATAGAATAAGTTTATAGATTTTTATTTCCACATATAAACTAATGAAGTATTTTAATTGGATAATAAAAAAGAAAAAAAAAAAGAAATCTCATGAGAAAAAAATTTAAAAATAAAAATAAAACAAAACACATCTAAAAAAAACTGTACAATGATTTAGATTAGTATGTGAAGGAAAAAAAAAAAAAAGAAGAAAGATAAAGAATTTAATTATAAGTATTTTTTTAAAAAATTAAAAGATGAAATATGTAATTTTTTAATTTTAAAATTAATTTATTGATGATTTTAAAAAATAAAATAAAATATATTATTAAATATATTATTTTTAAATATATGTTATACTATTATTAAAATGAGCAATAACAAGACTAGAATAGGAGGACAGGAACCAGAACGTTGTTAACCTATTACGAGAATCTACATACACCCCTACAGCTGCTTCTAAAAGCACTCTCTCCGTAGAAAACCGCCCCTAGTATCTTCCGCACTTTCCCCTTATAAAAATTCCCCACCTTCACTTTCTCACCCAAACAAACAATTACCCTTTATTTTCCCACTACACAAACAGAAAGAAAGAAAACTCCTTTCAAGCCAATTTTCCACATCAAAAATCCTCACCAAGAAGAAAAAGAACAAAGACACTTTTATTATTGTTTTTTTTTTAATTTCTTTTTTCTGTCGTGATCATCGCAAAGAAAACTTCCACTTTCCACCATCCATGGACACCAAGATCGGAGCGGTGGGACACGTGCAGGCCGGCTTGCAGCGACATAGGCAGCCCGCCAACGGTGCCGTTTGCACCATCCAAGGCTCCTCCGTTGTGCCGGCGACGGCGCTGTTTTCCTCGTCGGAGGCCACCCTCGGCCGCCACCTCGCCCGGCGGCTCGTCCAGGTGGGCGTGACCGACGTCTTCACCGTCCCCGGCGACTTCATCAACCTCACCCTTCTGGACCACCTCATCGCCGAGCCTGGCCTCACCAACATCGGCTGCTGCAACGAGCTGAACGCCGGGTACGCCGCGGACGGCTACGCGAGGGCGCGTGGCGTCGGCGCGTGCGTCGTGACGTTCACCGTCGGCGGCCTTAGCGTGCTCAACGCCATCGCCGGCGCGTACAGCGAGAACCTGCCTCTGATCTGCGTCGTCGGAGGGCCCAACTCCAACGACTACGGCACCAACAGAGTGCTTCACCACACCATTGGCCTGCCTGATTTCAGCCAGGAGCTGAGGTGTTTTCAGACCGTCACTTGTTATCAGGTTCTTGTCTTTTTAGTATTCTTTTCTTGTCGTTTTTGATTAAACATCTATTAGGAGGTGTTTGTATTTGCATGTGTTTTATGTTTTCTGTTCTTGTTCCAGTAATTTTAAGGAGAAAAAGTGAAAAAAGATGTACGGTTTTCGATTGCTCTGTTTTTTTTTTTAATTGTTTTTCAAAATATATTTTTTTGGGGTAAAGTTTCATGGTTTTAGTGGCCGTTTGGGGACAATTGGAGATAATTTTACAGATATTTTGATTCGAGTTGAGTTGAGTTTTAAACATATGGCTTTGTTTAAAAATATCTGTTTGGAAGGAATGAAAAGGTTTACATTCTTAAAATGTGTTAGAAAAACATATTATCTTATTCTATTTCTCTTATACTTCTTTGCAGTTAAAAAAATAAAATTAAACCCTCTCACTTTACTTAAAATAATAAAGTTATGAATTTTTAAAATTTGAGTTATTGTCTGCAAAAGTTATGTGGATTATGAAATTTAGTATTCTTTTCTAGCTTTAAAGTAGAAAGAGTTCGGATTTGTTTTTGTTTATGTTCTCTATTTGCTGCTTCGTTTTAGTAACTTTGAGGAGAAAGGTGGAAATGATAGTGCGTATTTTTTAACACGACCTTCCCTCCCCCCCCCCCCCCCCCCTTCTTTTGGGGAAGTTTGATGATTTAAAGTTTGGATATTTATTTTTTATTTTTTTGGTTTTGTGTTATTAGGCGGTTGTGAATAACTGGAAGATGCACACGAGCAAATCGACACGGCCATTTCAACTGCTTTGAAGGAAAGTAAGCCTGTTTATATTAGCATAAGCTGTAACTTGCCTGGAATTCCCCATCCTACTTTCAGTCGCGAGCCTGTCCCGTTTTCCATTTCGCCTCGGTAAGATCTTTACTGTCTTGACGACTTTTGAACTCTGAATTTTGTTGAAAAAAAAAATCTTATGTCTCGTTTTCGATTCTTTTTTATTTATTTTTAATTTTATTATGTAGATTGAGTAATCAGTTGGGATTAGAGGCTGCAGTTGAGGCCGCAGCAGAGTTCTTGAACAAGGCTGTAAAGCCAGTTCTGGTGGGCGGTCCCAAACTTCGAGTTGCTCACGCATCGGACGCCTTTGTAGAACTCGCTGACGCATGTGGCTATGCTCTTGCTGTGATGCCATCAGCCAAAGGGCTTGTCCCGGAGCAACACCCTCATTTCATCGGAACTTATTGGGGCGCTGTCAGCACTGCCTTCTGTGCGGAAATTGTGGAGTCAGCCGATGCTTACCTCTTTGCAGGGCCTATTTTCAATGATTACAGCTCTGTTGGGTATTCCCTTCTTCTGAAAAAGGAGAAGGCGATCATTGTGCAGCCCGATCGGGTGACAATTGCGAATGGCCCTGCTTTCGGCTGTATTCTGATGAAAGATTTTCTCAGAGCCCTTGCGAAGCGGCTGAAGTGTAACACTACTGCTTATGAGAACTACCACAGGATCTTTGTTCCTGATGGGCAACCTCTGAAATGCGAGCCTAAAGGAGCCCTTGAGAGTGAATGTTCTGTTTCAACATATTCAGAAAATGCTTTTCAAGCGAGACTGCTGTGATTGCTGAGGACCGGGGACTCGTGGTTTTAATTGCCAGAAACTGAAGTGTGCCACAGGGTTGCGGGTAAACATAAAGTAGAAGTTGATCTTCTTGCTTTTTTCGGGTATTGGAATCCATGTTCTGACAAAAACTTCGAAAACGGGTTTGCAGGTATGAGTTCCAAATGCAATACGGATCAATTGGTTGGTCAGTTGGAGCAACACTTGGGTATGCGCAGGCTGTACCAGAGAAGCGAGTCATTGCTTGCATTGGTGATGGAAGCTTCCAGGTATAAAATTGTTTAATTTGCTCGCTAAAAATTACCCAAGTAAGCTGTACGAATAAAAAATCCACTGTTCTAGATGTACAAAAACATGTTATAACATTTGTCTATTAATGCTCATAACCTGATTTTTTAGCTGAACCAAATTAGAGAACTTGAAAATGTTCCGCAACATTTGATGCTGTCCTAGAGCATTACATTGCCTACTTTTGGGGGTAAAAAGTTTTTATTGTTGATTTCCTTGCAGGTGACTGCTCAAGATGTGTCGACAATGCTGCGAAAGCGGGCAGAGGACCATCATTTTCCTGATGAATAACGGGGGATACACCATAGAAGTTGAGATCCACGACGGACCTTACAATGTGATCAAGAACTGGAACTACACCGCGTTGGTCGACGCCATCCATAATGGTGAAGGCAAGTGCTGGACCACCAAGGTGAGCTGGATCCTGAGGTGTCATTTCAGTCAACATTGATACTTATAAGAGAGTAATGTTTGATTTTTAATGGACTCTTTGTGGGGGTAATTCCTTTGTAGGTCCGATACGAAGAGGAGCTGATCGAGGCCATCAAGACGGCAAATGGAGCGAAGAAGGACTCTCTGTGTTTCATTGAGGTGATTGCTCATAAGGATGATACGAGCAAAGAGCTGCTTGAATGGGGCTCAAGAGTCTCTGCAGCCAACAGCCGCCCACCAAACCCACAGTGAAAACCAGTCACTTTTTAAAGAGTTGAGCATTTTGTTGAAGAAGTGGTTTATATATATATACATATATATATATATATGATCTGTTTCCACTTTTGACATCTTGTCCTAAAATGGTCTGTGTATTCCTTGTCTTCTTTTAATAATAAAAAGTGTGTGATTTCTTCAATGTTGTTGGGGACTCTGTTTAGTTGCTTTTTGTTCCCGGGTCTGCGGAAGAGTATGCGTGTCGTGCCTATGGGACTATAAGAGAGACGGATGGGTGTGCGAATGAGAGGGGGCCCGCCATAATACGCATTTTATGAGGTGAACCAGAGTTTGAATTTTAAATTGTTTAATTGTGTAAGCATTGATTGAAAATTGATTTAAATGACAAGTTAAGGACAAATTAGGCACTGCTGTATAAGTATTGCATTTTGATATTAATATTTTTAAAAAGCAAGTGACTTGATCATGATAAATTTGTGTAGGTTATTATTAATGAATTGGAGAAATGATCAAACAAAAGAGATGAAAACTTAGCTATAACTTGATAGTTAGTCGTGTAGAAGGAATATTATAAACATTAGGGATGGCGTAGTAGTATTCGAAATAAATATTTGAACTATAAATAACATAGAATGAAAAAGTTAAATAACAATAAGAAAAAGAACAAGGATAATGAAAAACACGTAATTTATGATACTTATTGAAATGAGAAAGAAAATATAATTAAGTAAATAAGCAACTAAACTAACTAAATAAATAAAAAAGCTTATAAAAAAAATAATAATAAGTTAATATTTGAACTATAAATAACATAGAATGAAAAAGTTAAATAAGAATAAGAAAAAGGATAATGAAGAACACGTAACCTATGATAGTTCTTGAAATGAGAAAGAAAATATAAATTAAGTAAATAGCAAATAACTAAAAAATAAATAAATAAGCGTAATAAAAAAATATAAATAAGTTAGAAGCCATTGTAAATATAAAAAAGTACTAAATCAGTTAATTAGATATTAAATTTGTAAAAGAATTAGTTATAGTCTAGTAAATGATCCATGGATTAAAATATTATTTAGTCATTATGGTGCCTATTCTCCATATCGTTCGGGTACAGTCCAACTTGGTCATAGTCAGAGATTAATAGTTCAGGTCTATACGTCCGGTCATAAATTTAGGAAAGTGTCAAGTTCGTTTGTCCAATGGAGTCCAACTGAGGTACAGGTATTTAGTGAATGTCCAATACGAATGTCCAAATAATGTCCAATATGAATTATCCAAATCATAATAAACCTTTTTAATCGAGTTCAATTTATTAATTTGTTAGCCCCCCAATGCGTAAGGGCTTTTGGCTTCTAACTATATGTGGTTGCATTAGGTTGCTCTTCTCGCTTTTTTTGTTGCAAGTATTTCACAATGATGCAAACTAGTTTGACAACTTTCCTACGTTTTACGTTTTTTTAGATTTTCTGATTGCCTGAGGTTGCTTCAATAGCTTTGGGTGGTTCTAATTCCTCTCTCTTTCTTCTTCTTATTCTCTCGTTGTTATCGTCTTTTTTCAATAAAAGAAGTTGAGCTCCATTATAGGGGTGTTGGAAGGCAATTTTCAAGATTTATATAATGTAAGTTGTTTTACATTCAACTATTATTATATTCTATAAATTGGCAAGTACACAAATTATTTGTTTGTTAGTTGGTTCATCTTATGAAGAGGAAAAGCATTTAAATTCCGCCACGTATTTGAAGTTGCATTTGATTGAATATATTTCTTTCATCACCTATTATTGTCTTTTGTCTATTCACTTTGCTCTTCTGCTTTTAACACTTGTGGAAAGCACTTGTTTTCAATGTATGTACAAAAATCTTGATGAAGCATTTTTGGGCTTGTTTAGTAACTAGGGCTAATTAAAGCTTAAATGATGTCCTTATTATTATATTATTATTATTATTATTTCTATTTTTTGGGCTTGTTAAGTTATTAGTTTAAAAACTGAGCTAGTATGGATCCTCTTACATGTAGTATCATACTTAATCGTACTAGGCCATAACCCACACATCATTCCCATTTTGTAGTCTAAAATCTATTTCCATTCCGATAAACTTTCGTTATACATCTCCATTCCGATAAATTTTCTTTTTATAACTGATTTTCTGAATGTACCCCCGAAACACTTTAATAAGCAAGAAAAATTCCAAATGAACACTAATGCTGTTTAGTAGATGCAAGTCTTATTCAATCACAGTGCTGTTCAATTATTTGTATATAGTATTGATAGTACACGAAATCATGATAGTTGTGATATGAGGATGAAAATAATATCGTAATGAAAATAAAAGTTTGATTTACGAATATTTTGTTGGGTTTTATTACGATGAATTGTTTGTGCTTAACATGATTTGATTAAAATACAAGGAACCACAAATTTATATAACGAAAACATCATGAATTCATTACGCAGATTTTGTTTGTGTTCAACAGGGATTTAAAAAAAAAAATAAATAAAAGGGAATAAAATTTATAACAAGAAAACTAGTGGTGTCGTTATAAATATATATATATTGTTTTGTTTGTGTGTGCTCAAGCGATGATAATTGCTAATAGAGATACATGAACATTTATTTTATTATTTTAGCGCTGATAACAATACATAAATTATGTTAATGCAGTCATATCGATCCAACGGTTTTGCTCTCGAACTAATGATACAGACTATAATAATATGTAACGAAATATGGTTAAAAACTATTAGTTTATATGTGATGCAGGATTGATGTAACTATTTCATCTAAAAGTTTGTAACAGGCGAAAGAGACATAATCAACTCCTTAAATACCACTCATTACTAGAATCGAGAATATATTTTAAAACACTATCTGTTTATGCCCCCAAGCTACACATGTCATCTTTCAAATTCAAGCATGCTCATGCATTAGATGTACCCTACAACATTTTCTTTGTTTTCTTTTCTCTTTCTTCCTTCTCTTTATGTGTCATTTATCTATTCTTAACCTTCCTTTGAGAACATCTTAAATGGAGTGTTAAATTAACATGTTAGTTTTTGATAGTGAGATAAAAAATGATTACCAATAAAACTATGTTTTTTATGATAAATTTTCCATATGATAAATGTTAAATTTGACATTTGATTGCTATTGGTTGGTATGTCAACTATTTTATCCAATTATTATAGTTTTGTCATTTTTAATTGCTAAATATACTAAAATTTACTTTTAGAAAATCCAAAACTTATATTATTTCGGAAAAAAAATGTATATATAAATATACTATAAATAGCATGATATATTGTACTACAAATATCGAATATTCTTTAAAATGGTTCCATACTCCCCCCCCTCAGTTAAAAGGTCGTCTAAACTCTTTAAAATTGTACAATTTGATCCTTTTTTGTAAAAGGTTAAAAGTTGAATGTAATAGATCGGTATGATAGACACATGTAAGTTGAATTATAATAAGTTTTTTCCCTTAATCATCCTAAATAGTAAATTATAGTGTGCTTAATGTTATATTTTTCTGTTTAAATTTTTTAACCTATGTTACTAAAATGATCAAATTGTAAATTTTAAAGAGTTTAGGGATATTTTAGTCACAAAAGGTTGATAATCACACCTACATAAAAAAATGTTAGGGGCCAACGAACAATTTACTTTAGTATTTGAATAATTTATAAAAATGACAAAATTATAATGATTAAATAAAAAATTAATACACCAATCAATAACAATCAATGCAAAATTTAATATTTGCTATAGTTGGTGATATATTTGTCACCAAGGTTAGTAATTGCCATATTTACCATCAAATATATCACTTTAATAAGGAGCAATTTTTTTCATCCAAGTTATAAAATTTGACGTAGGCGCGTATCCGTTTGGCACTCTATTGGAGAGTGTTGTAAGTTTGTAACCTATTTTGTTTTGTTTTGTTTTTTGTTTTTGTTTTTGTTTTTTTTTTTTTGCTGGACATATTTGGTTAGTTTTGTTACATATTTTGTTTGAAAATGTTTATCCCTAACAAAGTCATATAGTCATTGACAATAAATTAAGAAACAACATTTAATTTGTTATATTATATTGATGATTTATTATATAATGTTAATATAATAAGAAATTATGATAATTGCGCAAAGAGAATAATTTATTAGTACTTTATTATGGAGATTTGTTTGTGCTTAACGTACGGAAACTAATGACTTCATTACGAATATTTGTTTATATTCGGGGTATTTTGCTGAAAATAAGTGGAAAAACAAGATTTCATTGCCAATATTTCATTTTTAACAAGATACATGAATGTTTTTATACTCGATCTAATGATATGGACCATCATTATTTATGTAGCTAATTAATGTGGTTAAAAACTATTTGCAATTTTTTTTTACCATGTGAACACTTGTAGCAATGCTTATTATGCATAATCGGGATAGGTATAAACCTGAATGGATAGGATTTGGAGTTATAAGATGTTGTTTACTTGCGTTTTAGGAATCGGAGTCGGAATCAACTGTCAATCTCATTCATACGTTTACTTAGATTAAGAATCAGAATGAGTTGTTGTCAATTTACTTATATACTCTTTTTAGTTACTTTTGTTTTGTTTTTAATTTAAACAAGGTAAATTATAATATTAAGATTATTTTTGAAATAAAAAATAAAAAATTGCGATAAATTATTTTGATTTAGTAAATATTGAACTTTTTTTTTTTTGAAATATACATTTTCTTTTAAAATACGTAATGTTATATCATTATTAAGATTATTTAAAATAAAAAGTCAACAAATGAGATACATATTTGTTTTGTAAATATTGACTCTTTTGCTACATAAGTTTTATTTAGAAAAAAAAAAAATGTTGTAACAATTTGTACAACTAAAAGAACGGCACTTGAAAAGAGAAGAAATACAATAGAAGAGAAGAAAACAATAGAAGGACAAAGATTGGGGGGGGGGGGGGGGATGTGGGGAAAAAACAGGGTTGAATATTTTATTTTTCTTTTTTTAATCCTTAGACAATAAAGTAAAATTGAGGGTAAAACAGTAATTTAACTTTATTATCAAGAATGAGAGTGCTAATCTGGAGGGAGGCTTGATTATTGCCATCTCCTTATTTAATATCAAATTAATGTGGATCCTATATAATTCCACTCTCATTCTATGATAAAAAAAAAAATAAGTAACATGTGATGGACTCCTTAGTTCTTATATGTAAACATGCCACAATAGTGCTGATTAGAGTTTTCCTTGATTATTATGAGTTTGGTATTGACAAGAACAGAGAAAAATGTGGGACACGTTTGATTGAGACAGCAATGAGAAGTGAGCACAGATGTTGCGGATAATGCAAGTCTTGAATACTTTTTCAGCACCGGCCTGCCGTGATACTGCTAAGGCAAAGAGTGAGAAAATATATTGGCTAGTGATAGTAACGAAGTGTATAATTATTTTTGAAGATGAAGTATAATGAAGATTTAAATACAAGTGAATTTAAAATATTTATAAGAAAATCACCCAATACAATTATCTAATGTATTTATTAATTTATCAATGCTGTATTTTAGTACAAAAAACTGTTAAATATTGTATTTAATCATGCTCTATGTTTACGGTAGGGGCTAAAAAGAAAAAAAGAAAAAGTTGAGGGGGGGCTTAGGGGACTATATGTGAATTTATAAGAAAAAGTTTAAGAGGGCTTAAGCCCCCCAGGCCCTTTAGCTTTCGTCGCTCGCTGGTGGAGTATTGATCTCTCCACTTCATACCATGTGTTGGCGAGCTCTCACCATATTAATAAAGATGGATCTATTGACATTTTTTATTTTATTTTTTTTCACATATTTTTAAAACCACTTATTACATTAATTTTATAATTAAAAAATACTTTTTTCATTTTTTTTTTCTCAAAAGTCCTTATAACTAAATTATTAGCATTTCTTCTTTTTTTACATAATAAATCTAAACCTCTACACATTTTTTTTTAATATGTTTTGTTTTGTTTTTATTTTAAATTTTTTTCTTTTTTTATTTTTTTTTCTATTTAGATATCTAATAAAAATCTTCATTAGTTTTTATGTTGAGAAAAAAATGTAAGGAATTTGGTTAATACTTTGTAAATAATTAGAAAAACCTTACAATTTAGAGTTTGCATGAATTCCTACATTTATTCAATTATTTATAAATGAGTAACCCATCAAATAAATATATTTGATTATATATCCACATCATGCATATGTTTTCCATTTACTTGTTATTCTTAAAAAATAAAAAAGTTATAACATGCAATTACAAAAACTATTTAAAAATAGGAATAATAACAACAAAATAAAATAATCTCTCATAAAAAAATTATTGTGGAAATAAATTAAAAAATGACAACATAAAAGAAAATTTAAAAAAAAAAGTAAGGGAAAAAATGTATAGGGATTTAGACTTTAATGGGAGGGGAAAGAAAAAGTAAATATTTAATTATAAGGGTTTTTTGGGAAACCAGGGTGGAATAAGTAATTTTTTTAATTCTAATTAAATGGTAAGTAGTTTAAAAAGTGGGTGAAAAAAGTACAATGGAGGATGTTAATAAACAAATTAGATGTGGCGAATCCATAAATTTAATTCATCTGGAACACTTTTGAGATAGATTCAAGAAAAAAAAAAAAAAAAAAAAAAACTAAAGTATCCTAAAAAATAAATTAAGGGGTCACATTTAAGAAAAAATATTTTTTTGAAAGAAAAAAAGTATTTTATTGAAGGTACTTTTGAAAACTAAGTAAGTGTTATGATTAAAATTATAAAATTTACAAAATTGAGCGGGGCACCACTCATCTCCACCTAACTTCGTACTTGTTTTTCCTTTTCATCTTGAAAAAAAAAAAAAAAAAAAAAAGGGAAAAAATAACCACCTAGCTTAATTTTGTAAATTGTAAAATTTACAAATTGAATGGGAGCACCACTTATCTCCACCTAGCTTCGTTCATGTTTTTCTTTTTCATTTTGGAAAATTATGTGGTGAAAATATTTTCCCCCTTCCTACAGAAAAGGAACAATTTTTAGCTGTTGAAGGAAAAATTATTTTTTGACAGTGGTATTGCCTCTCATTTTCTTTTCTTTTGGTTTTTTTTTTTTAACTTGAAAATAAGGTAATTTAACTTTACACTTTATAATAAAATCAGGTGTGATTAGACTATACTTGTTATGACTAGTAGCTTTTTATCTCCCTACAACATCTATTGCCCTCTAAATGAGCAATTGAATCTCTTAATGTATATATTTCTTCCTTTGCAAATTTATTTCTTAATCTCTTTGGATTTATTCGAACTACTTAATTTTTGGGCTTCAACATTATAATTATAAGGTCCTGACGGACAGTTTATTTGAAACCCGTTAACACAGATAGTAATTAATGTGAATAATAATCTGTACGTATAAATAAATTAAACACAATAGTTAATATACTACAGAAAATTCGAAAAACATAATAAAATAATAAGAGAACACCATATATGATTATTTAATGTGGTCAAAAACCTAACTGGGAAAAAACCATGGGTGCTAAGCATTCTAGTTCAAAGGCGGGATTTTATTAAAATTCGAATTATAGTTACAACAAAACATGAAATTATGAGTCTTGACTCTACCAGACTAATTGGAATTAGGAATAACTTTACTCCACCAAGCCTACAGGATCACGAACTTGAATCCACAACTCCTAGAACCTACAAAGTCTCCCCCAGTCTAGAAAGCCTCCATGCTTGCAACGGCTCACCTTCGTTCCTACTAACGTACTCTGAGCTCATGGTTGCGATACAAAAGATTTTGAGAGTAATTTGAGTAAGCCTAAATACTCTTGTTTTCTCTTACTCTTAAAGCTATGTGAGAAACGTTACATGAACGTCCTTTGAGTAGCATTACAATGAACGCTCTAAATCAATCTTAATGCATATAGGGGTATTTTTAATGTAAGGCATGAATGGTAACCCCCCAAAGATCTTCGAGACTCCTCTCATCCTTATTTAGGCAAGAAATCCGCAATTTGAAATATTCTGTCTGTGTTCACAAAGATCCAGCGTTGACTTGTGCGGACAAGAGATAGTTTCCTGATTCTGAAAGATCAAATCTGCATAAAAATAAGAAACTTGGATTTTTATGATTCAAATAAGATTAATCCAAGTTAGTAGACCCATATGCAGTTCAAAAACCTCCCCAAAATGACTTTTTATATTTTATAATGATTCTCCAACAGTTTTGGGAAAGACAAGGTAAGAAAAATATAAAAAGTTGAAGCTTATACCTTGTATTGGGCTTGCCATAATAATCCAATCTGTCCAGATGGGTCCGAGGGAGTTTCTTGATTAACTTTCCTCACAAGAAACCATATGCTTCAGCCTGTTCGGACAGGTGCTGACTAGCTTGTTCTTGAAAGAGGACAGTGTGAAAAAAAATTATTTTTCTTAAACAAAATCAATCTAGAAACTTCAGCTCATTATTTTTTAAATTAAGATGCCCATAAAAACATTAAGAGAAATATTCCTAACAACAATGATACTAAGACCATTTTCAATGTAAATGTCAATGTAAATGTTATATTAAATACAAAAATATTATATTGTATATTTAAGATTTTATGCTCAAATTTATAATGTTATTTCTAATCCTCTATTTATCTTCTGTCATCATCATTTAGCTTTAAAATTCATCAAAATTAAGAAAAATTAGTTGAAAATGTCAGTTACCAACCAATAGCAATCAAATTTATTATAAAAATATAACAATCTGTTAGAGACCAATTTTTTTTAATCAAAATTTTAAATTTTGACATTGACATATCTATTTAATACTCCATCAGAGATGCTCGAAGTTGTAAAATATTTTGATATTTTTGTTTGAAATATTTATACCTAGCAAAGACATAATCCTTCAAATAAATTGCAGGTATTTGCAGTGAAAATTAGAAAATTGCAGGTATTGTTTGCGTGTGTGTGTGTGTTTTATTTTTATTGTTTATTTTTTAAAAGAAAACATTGTAAACTGCTCTCTTATTTTCGTGAAACAACAAACAATAACAATAATTAATTATTTATTTTTCTTCCAAGGACAATTTTTGTTTCCCATATACGAGGAAAAAAATAATAAATAAAATAAAAACCCTCCCACAGCATAAAATTACCCTTTCATCTTGGGAGCTTCCTCTCCTAAGGTAGTTAGTTAGTTAGTTAGTTTTTTTTTTTTTTTTTTTTTTTGTTTTTTTTTTTTGTTTTTTTTTTTGTTTTTTTGTTTTTTTGTTTTGTTTTGATAAAGACTCTCCGAAGGTAGTTATTTATTTATTTATTTATTGGTAAGTTCCCAAACACTCTATTAAATTAACCTAATCTACACATTTTTTACACTAATCAAAGAGACTCTCCGAAGGTAGTTGACAAATAACACGTGACTGGATTGTCATTTAATTTGGCTTTCTCTTAAAATATCTTGATCAGTGTTGACCTTTCTCAATGCATAATAAATTCAAAGCTGATGGATTGAGACAATGTTGGAGTTAGACCTCACTTATCTTTGCTTTTATGGAGTCACCATTTAGGTATCAATTGAAAAATTTAATCAAACACCGATTTGGAATGAAAATTTTAAGTTAAAATTGTTTGATTTAAAAAATTAATTATAATTTTTATTGACTTATCAGAAAAAGATAAAAACTGAAATGAAAATTTTAGATCTGAAATGAAGAGCCAAACAACTCCCAAGTAAATTGAATGACAGCTATTGTGCATGTACTAATAAGTAACAATAAAAAAATACCACAAATCTTACATTCTACATTCCTGCCGTTTCTAGACTTGTTTCTACCATTCCTTGATTTCCATCCACCATTTAGGGTAATTCGATGTTGATGCTTTTCCAGAATCTTTCTATGAACTACCTCAGCAAGAATAGTATCCCAGAACATCATCAAATTTCAGTTTTACACTGCTTATAGAGTTACGAATACAACAGCTCTCACAGGCTCTCAACTGTTTGGTAGTGAGGCCAATAGGATTATGGCACATACCTCATCATCAAATTTAATCTCAACAAAGATCAGTTGATTGATAATGGTATTGAATTTATTTAGATGTTCTACTACCGTAGCACCTTCTGCCATATTCAAACTGAATAGCTTTTTCATTAGATGTACTTTGTTACGCACAGAGGGCTTCTCATACATGTCGGACAATACCTTCATTAACCCTGTTGTGGTCTTCTCCGCCGCCATGTTGTGACCCACATTTTTCAACGGTATCAACCGGCTCACACCAAACATCTGTCGATTCAGGAGATTCCACTCATCGTCCTTCATTCCTTCTGGCTTCTTATTTAGAAGGAGCAAGTGCAGTTTTTTACTGTATAGATAATCCTTGATCTGCATCCCCTAGAATGTAAAATCCATACCATCAAAGTTAATGATTCCCAGTGACGTTCCGTCTTCACCAGCCGATGTTCTCAAACAAGGTCGATTTGCATACTGTCTCTTTATAGGGCATTTATTAATAGGTATTAATTAGACTCCACAACTTAACATATTCATTTTTTTTTTTTTTGTATTTAATTTCTTTTAATAATGGAGTAAGGGGATTAAACTATGGATACCAGACATTAGAATGTTAGGAATTAGATGGTATAATTCTATATTACTGAGAGCAATACAAAATGTATAAATATATGCGAACACATAAGATTTATATAGAGGTTTGTCTTAATAGGTTATTACGTTCTATTTCATTACGATGATAAAAAAGTTTACAAGAGAAACTCGCACAAGTTCGTACTCTCTAACCTCTATATTAGTAAACTCTACTGATGTTGTCCCCCCATTTATGAAGAAAGAACTATGACAAAGAAAATTACAAATGTGAATCTTCATAAAATAATTATCTACACAGGATATTAGTTAGACTTCACAACTTAACATAAAAATCATTGTGAATAGTCTTGGTACAATTTTTTGTCTGAAACTAAGAACGCCAATACATCCTATATCTTGACATTCAATCAAGAACAGGTAAAAACATCTTGATGAACATTTAAAAAAAAAAAAATTCACTACAAAACAAATAAGAATTAAGCACCGATTAAACTCCAATATGGTTCGAGTTTAGAAGAAGACAATTAATGAAGGGAAAGTTACGGTTCGAGTTTAGAAGAACACACCTTACCTACAACATTAATGAAGGGATTATGCTTCCTCTTTCGTGTAAATTGAATGAGCTAGCATTTAAAAAAAAAGAAAAAAAAAAAAAGAATCTAGCGTTCTAAACAAATATTAGATAGGTTAAAGTGTACTGCCATAGTACTTCAAATTCATGTATATGAATGTTTTCTTTTGGTACAAACCACGTGAATTGGTAATCAGATTAGCACAAACTTTCTTCTTATAATATTCAAATTGATTAAATAAATGCAACTACTTAAACGTTCATCTTAAAAAATCAAATATTACAAGCCTTAATGGAACTATATTTACAGAAAGGCGACAACAAGGAACTGGCAATCACAAGCTTGTGCATAAGCTCAATTCAAAACTCTTACATCTAGGTAGTTGATAGTTCCATCTTCACGAACGGTTTTCTTAGGAGAAGTCTCGGTCCGCCTTCTCTTCGACGGGCTTGACACGTCTTCCTTTTCGTTAAAAAATGAGAGAAATGAACGGAGACCACAGGCGGATTGGGAGCGGTGAACGGAACGCTTAGAGAATTGATGCAGCATTTTAATGAGGTATAGAAGCAGAGCAAGCAAGCAAGCCAGGCCACAGAGCAGGAAAAGCCCCCAAAAGCTCTTGAGCTGAAGACGCTCCGCTTCTTGCTTTGCACCTTCTGAGCTGCAAGCGCTTTTAGTAAGCCATTTATTATGAATCCTCGGCAGATTTCCATTCTCAACTAGTTTCAAGATGGCTGTGGACATGTCGACGGCAAGCGGAGAGTCCCTCGGAAACGCCTATGTTACACAAGCAATTAATAACCTCTCCAAATAAAAAATATAATCAAATCTGAATACTTGTTCTTAGGGTGGTTAGCGCTTTTACCCCTTAAGTTGTCATCATTTAGCAGCTCGTCCCATGAATTTTTAATTTTAGAAATTTTCCTTTTGAATTTTCTTTATTGTGGCTATATGTCCCATTTGGTTCAATTTCTCGTTAAATTAGTGACAAAATACCTCTAATGTGAAGATGAAAAACCTCATTTTCAAGGAAAAAAATTTCAAAAACTAATGTGATTATTTAATTTAATGGAAATTTGACAAATTAGGCATAATGCAATAATTGTCAAAATTAGAAATTTAGGAGACAAATCACTAAAAGGATGACAAGTTTAAGGGGCAATAGTGATAAATACTTTTTTTTTTTTTGGCAGAAAATACTACTTTTTCTTATTAGAAATGTTCCTTTGTTATTTTAGAGGATGGATGAAAGATACTTAACAAAGCCCCAACCCATCTTGGTGAAATCTTGGCCAACGATGCTGAATTCGCATCGTGTAGAAAGGAAGAGCTCCATGTAGGGACGCTCGTCGACCACTGCAGCAATGCCACCATGGCTGGGACCATCCTTCAAGGCTTTCTCATAATCTAGCTGTGACTTGAGAGGAACAAGCCTTGATTTTGGTACGCCGAGCTCCTCGGTCAAGTAATTTTCCGTAAACGAGCCCGTGGTGTAACCTATGGATTGACCGCTCGTCACCAAGCTTTCAATGCCTTTAACCGACGACGAGAGCTGTTCCACTGTCAGGATTGATGTCAAACTCGCTTTGTAGCTCGAGTTCAACACTAGAACTACGAAGAGCCATACGATCAGCACAAAGCGAGCCAGAGTACTGCCTGTTTTTTTCTCCTACAATGTCGTCATTACGAAAAAGATATAATAAAAAATGTAATCGAAAAGATAACATCAAAACGCAAGAACCAGAGTCATCATGATCATTCTCACTTACGGTGAGTAGAAAACAGTGTTGAAAAGCTAAACCTGCAAACCAAAAAAAAAAGAGAGAAGAATTAGACAAAAGTAGTAACTTTTTTGAAGTTTTGAATCATGGACTCACCAGATGATTGTCACTAGTTGCTTCCTAGGAGGGCCCCGGAAGTTGTCATTCGTCGGCGCTCCAAGATCCAAATAACTCCTCCTACGATTAGCAAGAAAACACCGGTGACGCTCCACATCATGAGAGTGAAAGGCCTCAGAAACGCCCATGCACTTGGGTTGAGCTTCCTTATCGGAGCAACCACCACTAGCCCTGATTCTATGTATGGTTGTGTGAAATCCACCATTTTCATTCGACTCGTCGTGATTGTGATGTCTCCCACAACTGCGTCGAAGATCTACACACGAATTAATATTGTTTTTTTTTTTTTTTTTTTTTTTTTTCATGAGAAAAGAAAGGTGTTAGTCTCCCATACCAGTTGTCAAAGCATAACCAGTTATTTCTTTTTCAAAGGTATGATCTGAGACTAAAGCAAAGGAAGGGCAAGATAGTTTGGCATATCAAAGAAATAAATAAAAGTACAACATAATCACTAGTCAAAATAAACACCACACTTACACCCTTTGTCACCATTTTTAGAAGCTCATTAGTAGATGGGTTGGTTCGACCGTCCCCATACGGGATGAACTTATACGACACACCATACTGCAGCTGTTCCACGGCCGCCATAAACACGTCTATGCAGAATCCAGTGAATCCTCCTGAACCATCAACATGCCATATAAATTGATTGAAACTGAATCGGTTCGGGACTTCCAATTCTCAGCTGCTTTCCGTTGTTGGGGAAAACCCAGCCGCGAGGTTTGTGCGTCGTTTTTCCCGGCCAGAGGACGCCAGAGAGTTGCTGACTCGAGTTATGGCTGGTGGAGTGCTTATGTTGGAGAGCTTCAGGGCGCAGAGTCGACAAGCCAGAGGAGTTGGACCAGTAGCCGATCGTATTAATTCCCGAGCCAATTATGTTTATGACTTGATAAGCAGGGTCTATCAGGTCCATATCCGAGTTGAACACTAAAGGACCAGTCACACCTGTGGTGTCAACGTTCACAATGTTCTGAAGCAAAAGATTGCCTCCGTCGAAGATTCGCATAGAATCAAGCCTCATGTTCCCTTCACGCATCTCGGTTAAGCTCGAATCGTTCGAGAAGGAAAAGTTTCCTTTTCGATCCAAGAATGAATTGAGTGCGGTGGCGAGAAGCCATACAGAGTCGTAGGCATACAAACCATACGTGTTTAGCCCGAAAGACGATCCATTCTTGCCTAAATTGCTGCTTCCACTGATACTACTTGTCAAATTAGTCCACTTCGAGAGAAATCTTGTTTTCAGCTGTGAATCCGGTGTGTGCATACGTAGGGTAAGAACCCCTTGTATGTCGTCCGATTTCTCTGATAGTAGCGAAGGCTCTGTGTCGAAAACAGTAGAGAGCCAATCAGTCGCAATCCAAACGAACCCGGTTTCCATCATCTAAAGATTTTTGGCTTCACCAAGTACTTCTAGACCCAAACTGGGGTATACGTGTATGACAATAATCCGAGACTCTGTGTTCGACACCTGAATCAATGTTCTTCTGATCTCTTCCTTGCTTGCTTTTGATCTCAGGGTGCTTTGTAGGAGATTTTACAACGCTTCTCAGCCAGCTTATCTCCCAATTTCGAAATCCCGTTTGTTCCAAAATCGTCGTCCACATAGATCGCTACGACGTCTCTCCACTCGTAGTAGCCAACAAGATCTGCCACTGCAGCCATTTGAAAGGCATCACTATGCGTTGTTCTAACAAAGAAAGGGAACTGCGGTGGAGTCAGCGTAGAGTCTATTGCTGCAAATGAGAGCAAAGGCACTTGGAGCTCATTTGCAACGTGTGAGATCACATGGGCCATGACGGAGAACTGTGGCCCTATTATCGCTACCGTGTCGTTCTCCATGAATCGGAAAGCTGTAGCGACAACAAGAAGAAAAATGTAAATTTGTTTAAGATCAATGTAACCGGTGCAAATTTGTTTATGAAACGAGATATAGGTACGTACCTTCAACGATGCCTAAAAACTCGTTGGTCTTGGTGTCCTGCATCATGACTTTGAGCTTAGTTTCTCTGAGAAGTAACGGATCGGAGTTGACATCTTCAACTGCGGCGTCTATTGCAAATTTTGCAACTCTGCCAATCATGGAATCGAAACAAATAAGAGCACCAACGTTGAGAACTTCTGGTCTAGTTGAAACGTTATTACTGATGATTGCATAAGAGGAAAAAAGTCCGTTGGAGAAAACCACTAAAGAGCACTATCCAAATTATTGTATTCATATTGGTGGTGTGTTTACGACACTGCCAACGACCCCAAACAGCTTAGTGAGACTGTTTGCAGCGACAGTAGCAAAGGCAAACGGGGACACGTTTGATAAAAGACAGAATAATGAGCATGAAATTTACATGCTCTTTTTTTTTTTTTGGTGAATTTCTTTGAAAACAGAGATGGTAATTTTCCTCGCATGAACTGAAGATATTTAACAAAAAAAAAAATTTAATAATAATTCATTATTGAGACAGGCCTAGAAGGTTGATTACTATTTTTTATTAATCACAAAGGAATTTTTTTTTTTTTTTTTAATTTAACGAGTTGCTAGTTCATCGTTTCTTACGTTGGTATCCACTTCAGCAATTTTCTTGATAAAACCTCGACACATAAACAAATGCATCCAACTACTTTTACCCCATCTCTCTCTCAATTTTTAGCTTTATTTCAGTCACCTTTTAGCCTCTGTGGCTTCTCTTAAAATTTATCAGATTTCTTTTAATGCTTCCTTTCAATGTATAGCGAACAAGATTCACGTTGGTACTACATAAAGACAATTCTGCTGAAGGGTCAAAATCAGCAATGATTTTTGTTACGTTAAAAAAAAAAAAAAAATAGGGGAAATTTATCAGATTTCTTTTCAGGCTTCCTTTCAATGTAGAGCGAACAAGATTCACGTTGGTACTACATAAAGACAATTCTGCTGAAGGGTCAAAATCAGCAATGATTTTAGTTACGTTAAAAAAAAAAAAAAAAAAAAAGGGGAAATTTATCAGATTTCTTTTCAGGCTTCCTTTCAATGTATAGCGAACAAGATTCACGTTGGTACTACATAAAGACAATTCTGCTGAAGGGTCAAAATCAACAATGATTTTAGTTACGTTAAAAAAAAAAAAAAAAAAAAAAAAGGGGGGGGGGGGGGGGGCGGGTGGGTGTAGGCCCTGAAAAGCTTGTTCAATGCATCCAAATTTGTTTGGGTCCACACTCGGTACCCGCCGACAAAAGCAAATGACAAATCAACATCACCTTTGTACTTTCTTTCCTCTATGAATTAACACCAGCATTGCTTGGAGCAGTGACTAGACGACCATTCTCAACAAGATTGGCCGGAAACAGAGCTTGACAGTTGGTGATGTGTGACTTTAAGCGGGGTATACTGGGGTGTGCGCTTCTACATCGGTGGCAACGTAACTCCATTGACAACACCTTGACATCATCTTTCAGTCTTGCTTTTCCGCAACCACTGATTTCCTCCATTACATCGACAGAATCTCGAAAGAAAGCTGTTGTAAATGAGTTCCAGTGTTTCTTGTTCTTCAGATGTTTTGAATTGAAATCTTGGCTGATCACATGTAGATGAAGTTGTCGCATTGATGGGGTCTGCATTAAAGATGTCCAAAAGGGCATATTAGTAAAAATTGCGTTTTTGGGGGGTTTTCAAACCATATTGACAAGACAATAAACTTGTGGAGTGGAAAACTTTATCTGTCTATTACGACTTGGGAGAGTGGAAGAAGAGACAAGCACCAACACATAAAGTGCAACACAAAATTATGGCAAATTAATTTTAGATTAAATTAAAAGAAAAAACAAACAAACAAACAAACAAACAAACAAAAACAAAAATCAATTTTCGTTTATCTTGCAGAATGTGATCAGTTATTTAGATAATATTACGAATTAAATTTGTTTATTTATTTTATGAAGTTTGGCATTATCAGTTATATCCCCTATATTTTTTTCAAATTTTGAAAAAAAACAAAAACAAAAAATTAAAAACAAAAAGTTTGGCATTATCTTATATTCTTTTTTTTTTTTTTTAAATTAGGTTTTCTTAGTTTCCAAGATAGGATTCTATAAATAGATGATTTCGATTAACATAATTTAAACAAACTATCAAAATTCTCTATCTAGATTCTCTCGTTTTCTCCCAAATTCTTCGATTCTCGTATCTCTCCCAGCCCTTAGAGCAATCATGGCAGATAAAAACAACGTAAAGGAGGCAATGGCAAATATTGAGCCATTTGATCCTACTAGGAAAAAGAAAGAAAAAGAAAAAGTTCGACTTCGCTGCAGATAGCTCTGAAAAACTGGACCTCGGTGATGGTATTGATGTGAGGGAAAAACTGGAAGATCTCATGGAAGAGGACAATGGAGCTGGAGTGGTTCAACCTATTTGTTCATATTCCGAGCTTGACTATACGTATGAGATGCTCATTGACAGACTGTTTAGCACTCTCCGGGAGAATCATCCTCAATTGGTAGGGGAGACTCCACGAGTTCTTAAAACATATTGGCGAACTTCATGGATTACTGCAAGAAGATGAACCGGCAGCCAGATCATCTTATGAATTTCTTGCTGACAGAACTAGGGTCGGTGGATCACTTGATGGGCAGCAAAGATAAGTTGTGAGGAATAGATTTGGCCCTAAGGAGTTTGAAGGACTGTTGCGCCGATACACCACTGACTACGTTATTTGTCTTATATGCAAAAGTTCAGAAACATTACTTCAAAATACGAACGGTCACTTGTTACTTAAATGCAACGACTGCAGCAACGAACGAACAGTCGATGCAATTGAAGCTGGTTTTGTTGCTCAAGTCGGTCGTAGGAACACCAGGAAACAAGCCAGCTACATTCCAGCAGCCCGAGGCTTACGATCGACCAAGCTTTTTTTAGAGTCGTCTCTACTAATCCTATCAACTAGATTATTTATTTTGGAGTTTTAACTTGCCATAATTTTCTCTTGAGTTGTAATTATTTATTTAGGTACATTATCATATTTGAATTTATCTTATATTTGAGATCTTTTTTAATAAAAAAAGGTTTAGTTTCCAAGTTGAATGATTGACTACATATCATTAGGCTCAATTGCGTTAAACATAGGTAACTTTCAATGACGCATCAACCGAACCCTAGATCTTACCTTTCAAACTTCACCTACATTCTAATCTTGCATACTGTTTTATCATCCTAATCCCAGATCTACCTAGAACAAAATATAATTCATGCGTGCATATTATCAACATGTAAAAGTGCAGCCATTTTATCCCTTTGAGAAAATCCCAAGTTCGAAGTTTTGATTCTTGAGTCCTCTGCTACGTCATGAGCCATTAATATATCCAAGGCTTGTTTAGGAATCCAAGTCTGTAATTTTTCTAAAAAAAAGGGTTTTTATTTTTATTTTTAAGAAACAGTAACTTGATAGATGAAAAAGGAGAGAACGAGGGATCCTCAACAAAAGAAACAAAACACAAATGACAAAAAAATAATAATAAATACACATATACACACACAAAAATGACAAAATAAAGTAAAGTTAATCTAGCATAACTACAAAAACAGAAATCTAGCATAACTACCAAAACAGACTCCAACTTCTAACTATATCAGTCATATACAGGTTGCTAAACTTTTTCTCCCCCCAGCTACCCAAAATTTGACTTTATCCCAAATTAAGTCATATTTTCCTCACTATTCAAAGATTCTCTATTGTGTCCCATCCAAATTCCTCAAAAGATTGCTAGAACTGCTGTAGCCCACAAAAATTTTGCTCTTATTACTACAACCAGGAGGTAAAGAGACCTCATAAAGCTGCTTAAAATGAAAAGGAACGACCTGTGAAAGACTGAATTCCTTGAAAAGAAAGACCCAATACCTAAATTATTTCATATTAGATATTTCATTTAATTTTGAAAACAATTATCTACCTGGCCCACCCTTTAAACACCCAATAATCATGGCCCAAGAACCTTAAAACGTGGACGCAAAGACAAATATCAGAAATAAAAGAAATAATAAAAATGAACTTTCAAGCAAGATGTTAAAGCATACCGAGTGATAGCCAAGACGGAAAATCAAAGATGCATCTTCACCAATGAACTTCTCAGCCCATTTCAAACCAACGGCATGCATTGTTCTTAACAACTGAAGATGCTCTTTATGTACATCCGCTATGCAATTGAGACCTTCATGTCGTGCCAACACCAAAATATGCTTCTGTGCCTGCAAAAGTCCAATATTCGTAATCAGCATAATGATGAGCACAGTAGACGGAAAAAACTTCAAGGTCAAATTAACCTTTGGATAGAGATCATCTAATACAACGAAATCATCTGTAATCTCTAGCACGGCATCCTTGTGCTTCTCTGGTTGCTTGGCAATGTTGTAAAGAGCCTGAGCCCATGATCCCCAGGTTTTAGTTGTGCTTCCATCAAATTTTTTAGTGCTAGGATTTATCCTTCCAGGACTAGACTCGGAAATATTGCCTCCAGTTTCAGAGTAAGATCCCTTGTACTTTTTAGTTCTATCAGATTCATGAACACCATCCCTCTTTACCTTTTGCTCACTATGTTTAGTGGCATTCCCGGGGTGACCTTGTATCTCTGACTGCTTTGACTCATGATTATTTCTGCTTCCTTCTGGTAGCTTCCTTATAATAGACACAAAACCTTCAAAGAGTGAAGTGTATGCATCACAGAGAATTTTGCAGCCTTTAACATAGTCATTGTCGAGACAGTTTGATCTCTGCGGATTCATATTTGGTCCAAGAACATGTATGACGTGGGTTACCCGTTCCTGGGAAAACAAGGGAGAAGTTGAAGGGAGAGGAACGACTACAGCACTCCCAGGAAGAAGAGATTTAGCTTGTTCTTTGGTTGCAGTCTCTAGGGCTGGCCCTGCAGCGGTGAAGATTGCAGCATTTACACCTCCACCTCCAGGTTTCAGTCGCCTGCACCGAAACATCTTTCATTGGATCTTCCTGACATAATAATCATATCAACATAACTTATTTCGTTATTTCCCAAAAATAAGGGTGAAAACAGAAGATCTATAGTTTTCAGAAAATTAGGTCAATCACGAATTATCATTCTTGGTTGTCTCAATTGATAAATACAAGAGGACAACAGGCTTCTGACTTGCATCAACTACACAAATAGGCGTCTCAGAAGGTAGCGAGCCCTTTCCGAAGCACATGGAAAATGGTTACGAAACCAATGCCATATTATTATCATGGACAAGAGAAGCTAGTTAGACATAACAAAACTGGTCCTTGATAAGAGCTAGGGAACTAGTCATGTCTAGGTCCAAATACCATAAAGATTGTGACGATACTTAAATACAATCTCACAAAATAGTTTGATGGGTCTATTATTTCAACCCAATGCATAACAGAATTATATAAATATGCTCTATTTCAATAGATGAAACGATAACAGCTTACCAATTGGCAGCATTAGCTATCACATTGCAGTGCAAGCCTCCTCGTGAATGAAGTCGAGTAATATCTCCTACAAATGTAAAGAACTTTTTGGAGTCGATGTTTCTCTTTAAAGCTTTTGCCCTAACCAAAGATAAAATCTTTGATCCATGAGTCAAATCTACCAAGACAAGTCTAGCATTTCCAATTTTGTTCACGAATTCCTCAACTTTCTCGATAATAATTTCAGATGCCTTCTCATGGTTGAATTGGAAATCTGATGTTGAAATAGATGGAAATGCCAGTGTGGGAGGATCACTCAGAGAAGCAGCATAACTAATACTGCCTACCGTAGGGTCTTTACATTCATTCAACTCAACAGCATTACCAGAGAAAGGAACCAATCTTTTTGAGCCAGAAACCGTTTCCTCCGAGTTTTCACAAACTTAGAACCCTGAACACTATTTTCTGTAGATCCGGAATTATCAGCAGGCCCTGCTTTCTTGAAGAATTTCATTATACCAAGCTGAACTTTAGAATCAGGATTCTTCTCACCGAAAACACCTTGGGGAAGAGCATCCAATGGACCAAGTCTACTGTACGTATTAAGGACGCCTTGAACATCACTCTCATTTTGGCAGAAAGTGATTCTTGTAAATCCTTCACTAAGTTTAGGCCATTCCTTATTCTGTAGCATTCTGTTCACAACAGCAGCAGCTTTTCCACCTTGCAAGTTTCCCTCATGGCCAGTTCGTTTTACAGACCGAGAAATACAGAGCCGAGCAGGAAGATCAAGCACCACAGCATGCATGTCACCTTTGGAAGCACCGAGCTTAACAAATTCTGAACGCTGTTCCTTGTCTAGGTTGCATCTGTCAATAAACACATTTTTTCCCTCATTCAGTGCACTGGCTGCACTCTTTAGACATTGAGCTTTCGTTCCGGCTTTGCCATTTCCAATGTTGTCCTGCAAATATATATATATATATATATATATATATATAGAAATAAAAATTAAAATACAGGAAAACCTAGCTCAGTCAGAACAACAATATAGCATTTCAAATAATTGAAAAAATAGCCTTGAGTGCATCCGATTTCTTCCTCAACTAACCAAGTATAAGTCAGTTTTTTTTTTTTTTTTTAATACACTAAAAATTTAAAAGAAAAAGATCTTACAAACCTAAAACAAAAAAGACCAAAGGTAAAACTAGAAAAATAACCGAAAGCACGTATAAGCAACTATCACCATGGAAAAGTAAGTTAAAAGTTATAGTCCTTGGAATCAGAGATGACAAACTTAGACCATCTCTAATTTATATGTCAATGCCAATACTATATTTGTTATAGGAAACTTTTAGAATAGCATATTTGAGACTATGTACTCCAATATATAATGTTATTTCTATTGCCATATCTACATTATCTAACCATCATCAAGCTTTGGAATTCATAAAAGAAATGTTTTAGTTTTGAGTAATTTAGAAATGACAAAATTGTAATGATTAGATGAAAAATCAAGACACCAACCAATAGTAATCAAATGCCAAATTTGACATTTGCCACCAATGTTAGCATTTGACAAATTTTCACCAAAAATAGAACTCCATTAGAACATCTTCAATGCAATTCTAAATTGTTATGTCAATGGTAAAACTTGGCATTTGGATGAAAAAAGTGCTCTCCATTGGAATCCTATTTTTGATGCCATATTTTCCATATGTTAAAACTTTGTGGCAAATTTGCCAAAAGGTATAGCCATTTCCATGTTTGACATTTGATTCTTATTGGATGGTATCTTCACCTTTGGTAATTATAACAGTTTTTTTTTTTTTCTCAAAATTATCTGAATTACGAAAAGTTCACTTTTACAAGTTACAAAACATAGTAATGATAATAAAAAGTAGAAATAGCATTACACATTGGAGTATAAAGTAGGATAATGCTAATTTTCACGCTCATTTATAACAAATATAACATTGACATAGACAAATGCATTAGAGATGGTCTTAGAGAGTTATTTTTCCATAGAAATGTCAAATTTGACATGGACACATCTATTTGGCACTTCAATGGAAAAACTCTTAACATTGGCAATATTTAAGCATATAAAAAACTTTCTTACAGATAGCCAAAATACTATTTCCATTTTTTTTTTTAAAGTTCCCATACCTGTTTCAGGTGGTCATGGCAAATAAAGGATTCTAAATATGTTAGATATGCAGCCACCTAAAATTTCCATGAAAATTTCTTAAGGAATTAACTGCTTAGAGTTAGCCTCAGTTACAAGGTCTTACAACAAATGTGTACATGGCTTTTACGAAAACAAATTAAATAAGTAAATAAATAAAATGAACAATATACTTGAGCATGATCTTAGATGATAGATGGGAAGGACCCAACAAAGAGCATTACACTTTTATAAGTGATAAGCATTTAGGAAATATTTACTATTTCACATCTTGTATTTTGGGCTTCTTAAGAATATATAACGTTGTTCTCAACATTTTCCCATTAGACTTAATTTTTTATTAAAATTAAAACTTCTCCCGCTAAAATGTTGATTTTGATAACTTAAAACAACTATGAAGTGAACAGGTTGATGATAATCCATAAAGAGTAAAGTCGTCATTGTGTGGTTAACCGGAAATTGACCGAGTGAATCGATAAATTTGATATGAAATTAGAATTCAAAGTTATGAGTGTTGAATACATTCATAGCACGTGCTATACATTTTTTTTTTTTTTTATAGCTTAATTATGCATGGTGTAGAAGTAGTGCATAACTCTTCAAACAACAAGATGCACAAGATACAAATTAATTAAAATTATGCCAAAACACCAAGAAAAGATTAGATTTCTCATGCAAATACAAATGGGTAATTAAAGTTGGTACTTTTCAACTCGACTATAACTCGCCTGTGAAATAAGAAAAGCGTATGAAAATGGGTAAAAGAAAAAATGCCTCACTGAAGCATATCATCAAACATGTTGTAGGCAAACAGAGATATACATATATATATATATGTATGAGAGAGAGAGAGAAAGAGAGAGAGACACCTGGCAAATGCGAACCCATGATCGGGTAGAGAGGCGAATAACTTCCTCGCAGAAAGTGGACTTGCCGCTACCGGGCGCGCCAACCAAAATTACCATAAGAGCCTTCCCCTTCTGTTCTTCTTTGCCTTGCGACGTAATTTTGGAAAAGAAAATATTGATAATCCGATGATGAATTTCTGAAAAATTTTACTGAGATATGAAGCGACAAAGAGGGGTTGGGAGTTACCTTCAGCTCTAAAACCTTGGTCGATATCCATGTCCGCCATTTCTTGCCTGCTTTCAAGATCAGCTGGTTCTTACATTCTAGACTCTCCCCGTCCCTGCCATTGGTACTCTACTCTTTTTTTAAGGTTATTTTCGCAAATAACCCTAAATTTTACAATCAATCAAAAGTAGATTCCTATTTTTTAATTTTACGCATTATATTATCTCAAAAAAAAATTATTATTATTAAAAAAGCTTCTATATTCGCATTCTATCAAAAACTAACAAAAATTAAACATATTCAGATAAGGTGGTGAATTGCAATTAAGACTAAAATCGTAATTAAAAATTAATTAGAGAGAAACTGTATATAAAAATTAGCTTTTGACGCATTATAATTTTTATTAAAGGAAAATTATGTTGTGTGTTCTATTTTGATCACTGGACCAAATAGATGACTGAATTTTTTATTATATACGGTGTGTTTGGTGTTCGAATTGAATTTGAAATGAAATTAAATTTTTATATTGAAATTGATTAATTTTTTAAAAACTAGTTATAATTTTTATTGACTTTTTTTTTTCTTCAGAAAAAGACAAAAAAACCAACCTTAAAATACAACTGAGTTCAAAATGAACTCGAACACCAAACGTAAGCTTAGCAAAATGACTCTTTGTTATTTTTTCCAGATATGACCAATTAGTAATTGACTTGAAAATTGATGATTTATGTTATGGTCAATTAATGATTGACTACGGTCAAACAACTGATTTACAAAATTAGCAATATTATGTTGTCAATTAATCATTGAAGAAAATTAATTTACCATTTTAAAAAAAATAGCATTTTAACTAATTTTTAAAAACTAGGCCATTTGTTAAAAAGCTTCTCAAAAAAGGCTAATCACCTCTAAAACTCTTTATTAAAATATAGTTTACAGTTTGCACTATAAATCTGTGATTTTGCTGCCAACAATATTTAGTTACGGCTTTATTTATAAATAAAGTTTATATGATCAGTAGGTGTTTAAGTTTTGTCTAATAGTTTATAGAACATTGACAAAGGAACCATTGATTTAATGACGGAAAAGTTCACGGAGTGTGATGTGTAAAGTAAAGAGTCATGGATCAATATTAGACTGATTTTTAATTCGATCACCATTTATAAAATTAACCATTTTCTAAATAATAAAAAAATCATTTTTTTTAACTTGAGTGCATAGATTTAAAATCTACACCTTGTAGTGAAAATCAAATAAAATTAAAAATTGTTAAACATGTAACCACTTTGAACAATCATTTTCATTTCATGAAGTTTCCACAATTAGGATATTTGTAAAGAAGTAACTTCTTTTTCTCTATAAGTAGTAGAGTTACCAAAGTTAAATAGTATTTTGATGTATATTTCAAAATAATCAAAGTAAATAGCATTTTTGTCATAAATAATTTATTAACAAAACATGTTTATCTGTTTCTACCGCTTCACAGGCTCAGGCAAAGAAGCTGGCTTGGTGCCCTATTCGGTTAAAGGTTTCATACTATCAAACGTATCCGACTTTCTATCAAACAGCTTTTTGCTCTATGTTTCTAAATACAATACTGAGAATGCCCTTCTTTCTTGTCAAAATTTCATGTTAGTATCCTGCGTGCTCGTGGTTGCTCTATGTGTTTCTAATTTGTTGATGTAGTGATCTTCCCCGACCACAAAGTACCACTTTCGACTATTCTCGACAACGGGAAAGCAATTCCCGTTTGCTCGGAATCGGGTCGGGAACCCGACTTCGACCGACCAGGAGTGATTATCCGACCAACTCTTGCCGTCTCACTAGAACGAACCACATACTCGGGCAGGGTTGTGCTCTGAGCACCCTAACCCGAGGATTAAACCTCGGACTGACATTAGTCATCCGGACCCACATTCCACCTGCTATCTTATGGCTCACAGGCCCTGTCCCTGTACCTATCAGCTTCAAGCGCCGCCCACCTACTACTACTGCAGCACATCACATCGTCACCTGCCACCACATACCCTGGTAGAACCTGCCCCTGCAGGCACCGGCGACAACCACCCTCATGTCCCCTACGTCGGATCGGGCCCCTCGTGGCGCCAATTCATTGTGCCGGTAGCCCCTGCAAGCCTAAGCCCTAGCCACCCATCGGGTACCCTAGGCAGCCGGCCTGACCGGGTTGCCCCAAGCACCCGGACCCGGGGAAGGCGCCTATAAGTAGAGGTAAAACTCATAAATCCAGGTATGGTCATTTTTCCTTGTCAAAACTCTGCCTCTCCCTTCACTCATCAGTTCCCCGACTGACTTAAGCATCGGAGTGCCCACGGCAGACGCCACACCGGTGTTCCAATCACCCCGAGGTGCTTCTCTTTTGCAGGTGATCGACGGCGAAGCGACTGGCCAGCCCCCACCGGACTACTCGACCACACTGGGTGTTGGTGTCGGAGGCATTTTCGGCATCAACATAATTGTTGATGCACCATGTTGATAGGAATCGGCAAAGACCTTCTTGTACACATCCTCGAATACCAATGTCTGTCTTTAAGCCTTCCCTTATGCTTACACCATTTCTTTGGGAATGCTCCACTATATTTCATAAATAAATTATATTACGCTAATTAATGTAAATAATTTTTTAGAAACTAGCTATTTGTTACAGTTTTTATTCAAAGAATTTGGGGAAGTTATAGCAAATATCATATTTCTATAGGTACTTTTAAAATTTATATCAGATTTTTTAAAAGATGATAAACTATAACATATTATTATATTTATTTTCTGGTCATTTCTTGGATTTTCTTAAATTTTCTATATATATATATATATATATATAAAAGGATTTACTGTTAATTTTTAATAACAAATTTATATATATAGTTTCATGTTAGAGAGAAATAGAGAGATGAGGTGAGAGAGAGAGAGTGAGAGTAAAAGGAAGAAGGAAGAGGAGGTTCTTTATTTTTTTATTTTTTTATTTTTAATATTGTGTGGTTATAAATTTGATTAAGTTATTTATTGTTATGTTTAAAATTTTATGTTATAATTTACTATTACTCTCTTCAAAAATACTATTTTTACTCATTCTCCCAATAATTTATTTGTGGTTCGACTTCAGCGCACAAGAAGATTGGTGAGGTGTTTACAAATAAGATTATATAGATTAGGAGTCAATCCATAATTTTTGAAATGAGATCTAATGTAGTCCATAAACAATTGAGTTCGTGAAATGGATTCGTTGATTCAATTCATAACTTTATCTATCCTAGAGGTTACTGGAGATGGCGCCCATACAAGAATTATATGTGAAGTGTAAACGAAAACTTGTATAGGTTATTACTCAAATTTTTTTTTTTTTTTTTAGGTTAAGAATCTCTCTTCAATCTAAATGGGGTGGGTTTTATCAAAATTTAACAAGTTAAAAAAAAAAATAAGAAAAGTAATAGTCATGGGCTGGGCTGTAGGAGTTGAGGAGGAATAGGTCAAGTTACAGGGGAAGCATATGATGAATTTAAAAATTATTGTATCAATATAATACAAAAATTAATATTAGATTAATATTAAAAAAATTAATTATTTAGATAATTTGTATCATATTGATTAATAATAGATAATTTATGTGGTGTTGATGAATAAAAATAAAAGTTGATTATTTAGTTATTTTTCTCCAAATTATATTCAACCTAAGTACGTATACATATTTATTTATTTAAAAAAAATACATATATATCATTCCGTTTTGAGGATTTTTCGAGTCGAGATTTCTCAACCCACCATCCAATATGTGACCTTCAAATTAGGTCTCAATTCATTAGTCTTTTAATCCAATTTAATCTGGTGGATAAATTAAACCGTAGGCGAACTGCTCCAGCGGCCCATGGGATGGGCATAGTGTTTTTCTACAAAGTATTCAAAATAATCAGGTAAGTTCACGAGTTGAAGATCAGCAGTCTCGAACCGTTCACATCCGATGCATTGTAAACTAATGCCTTGTTCGGGCAATAGGATTTTTTGGCCTAAACAATATAGGGTAGGAAGCAGAGAGACTTTGGAATAGTGGCTGAGAAACGAAATAGGAAAAAAAAAAAAAAAAAAAAAAAAGGGAATAGAGACTTTGGAACTTTTGTGTAATCCACCGGAAAAAATGGCAAAGATGATGGAGATCTTCTAATGACGAGATCTAGTGGTGGCATTGCCGGAAAACCAGTTGGATTAGGTTTGGAGAGACAGTCCTCGGTAGGAAGGTGCGTGAGTCTGGGGCTGTGAAGTTCTTCGCAAACCTCTCAGGTTCGCTGTCGAAGCCATAATTCGGATATAGAGGTCCCCGACGATGGCGAGAGTTAAGCGATGGCCGGAGTGAGGGGGTCGGTAGCCATGGAGACGGGAGTTCATAAGGTTTTTTTTTTCTACAAATTTCAATTTCTTTTTCCTGCAATCCAATGTGCCGGTGCTTATTTTATTTAATATGCACCCTCAATATTTCTGCTTATGGATTAATTATGGATGGCTTGAAAATAGTAACTACATATAGTAATTATAAAAAAGACCCTACTACACACTCTCTCCTAATAATTTAATTTAATTTTTTAAAAAAAGGTGGGGCCTTATGTTGCTACCTAGTACCTACGTTGCTGAACGTTGACCCGCTGAATGATTCGAGTCTTCCGAGAATTTACTGTAATGATCCACCGTAAAGGGGAAAAAAAAAAAAAGTTATCAAGATGGAGATTTGAACTAGGAGACTAAAGGGCATGTTTGGTGCACAAGTTCAGTTTGAGTTGAGTTAAAATTTTTTAGTTTGAATAGTAATTTTTGTTGACTTTTTCAGAAAAGACAAAAAATTTTTAGGGAAAAGATAAAAAACATGATGAAAAAAATACAGTTTAGTTTAAATCAAACTGGTAAACGAAACGGGCCCAATTGTGAGGATGCTAAAATCTGCCCGTAGAAATGGTGCTAATTATGAGAATTTCTCTCGTTTGGGGGCGTTTCTTGGTAATACTGATTATATCCTCACTCTTACTCGGCTCTGAAGTGTCTAGCAAATGTACCAATGACCAGCAATCTTTGCTGCTGCAGTTGAAGCACAATCTCATCTTTAACACTTCAGCCTCCGATTCTAGTATGGTCCAATGGAGTCCAAGTACCGATTGTTGAACTTGGGACGGTGTCACCTGCAACGACGGACGTGTTGTTGGTCTCCACCTCAGCGACAAAGCAATCACCGGCGGATTAACTCAAAATTCTAGTCTCTTCAATCTCCGATTTCTTGAGAGCCTGGATTTGTCTTTTAACTACTTCGGTGTCCCAATTCCGTCAAACTTCGGTAAACTCACAAGTTTAAGGTATCTGAATTTGTCAAATTCTGGTTTTGTTGGGCAAATCCCGATTGAGATCTCACACCTGAAGAATTTGGTCACTCTTGATTTATCAACCGCAACCGAGTCCTTGTTTAGAATTTCTTTGTTGAAACTTGAGAAGCCAAAGTGGAGCATGCTCATTCGGAGTGTTACAAAGCTTGAAGAATTATATCTTGATGGTGTAAATATGTCAGCAACTGGGACGGGATGGTGCCAAGCCTTTTCATTCTCTTCGCCTAATCTGCGAGTGTTGAGCTTGTCTGATTGTTCTCTCTCTGGCCCTGTCCATCAGTCGCTTATGAAGCTGCAATTCTTCTCCGTGATTTCCCTAGATGATAATCATTTGTCTGCTCCGGTCCCGGGATTCATTGCAAATTTCTCAGAGCTGACTTCCCTGCGTCTTGGCAATTGTGGGCTGTTTGGAACATTTCCGAAAGAGATCTTCCAGGTACCAACACTTGAGACTATCGACATATCAGGCATGTTACTTTAAGGTTTTTTGCCAGAATTCTCGCAAAATAATACTCTTCAGGAATTAGTAATTAGCTCCACAAATTTTTCAGGAAGATTACCTGCATCTATTGGTAACCTTACCAAACTGTCCAAACTAGACCTCTCTCATTGCCAATTCAATGGAACAGTTCCAACTTCCACGGAGACACTCACCCAGCTCGTTTTCTTGGATTTGTCAGGAAACAAATTTACTGGTTCAATTCCATCTTTTAATATGTCCAAGGACCTAAAAGAAATCATCCTTTCACATATTAGTTTATCTGGCACAATTCCGTCAACCCATTGGGAAGGCCTTCTGAACCTTAGAGTTGTCGACTTGCAGAAAAATCTTTTCGGTGGGAGTATCCGGTCAACTCTGTTTTCATTTCCATCATTGGAAGAGATTCAGCTTTCCTCCAACCAATTTACTGGTCAACTTCATGTATTTCCCAATGTTTCTTCCTTGACGTTGCGTGTTCTCAATTTGAGAAGCAACTATTTGGAAGGGGCTATTCCAGAGTCCATTTTTTAACTCCAAACCTTGACGTTCTCTCACTTTCTTCTAATATGTTCAACGGCACCATAAAGCTAGAAATGGCTCAAAGGCTCAGAAATCTTATTAGCCTTGACCTTTCGTATAATAGCCTGTCTGTCGGTACAAGCGGTAATCATTCTTCTTGGTCTTCCTTTTCCAAGATTAGCAGATTAATGCTTGCTTCTTGCCATTTGACAGTGTTTCCCAATCTAAAGAACCAGTCAAAGTTAGTCTATTTGGACCTTTCGGACAATGAAATACATGGGAAAGTGCCTAATTGGATTTGGGAAGTTGGGAATGGATCTCTAATCTATTTGAATCTTTCGCGCAATTACCTCGAAGGAATGCAAGAACCTTATAAGCTTCCTAGTTTTCTTACCACTCTTGACCTGCATTCTAACCATATGCAAGGGAAGATACCGGCGCTACCATGATTTTCTAGTTACATTGATATGTCCAACAATTACTTTACCTCCATTTCGGCTGACATCAGCAAATACCTGGAGTTTGGTATTTTCTTCTCCCTATCAAACAATGCGCTTACAGGGGTTATACCTGAATCCATATGCAGTGCTAAAACCTTCAAGTTCTTGACTTGTCGAGCAACAGTCTAAGTGGCAGGATACCAGCCTGTGTGCCTGCAATGATAAATCAGACTCTCGGGGTACTTAACCTACGAAGTAACAGCTTCAGTGGTCCAATTCCTGATGCATTTCCAGCCAATTGCGTTTTAAATACTATGGATCTCAACGACAATTTAATTCAAGGCCAGGTTCCAAAATCTTTCACCAATTGCACTGCATTAGAGGTTTTAGACCTTGGGCACAATAAGATGATTGGTGAATTCCCCTGCTTCTTGACGGACATAACCACCTTGCAAGTCCTTGTTCGTCGATCAAACAGATTTCATGGACGCGTCGGATGTTCCAACACCAATGAAATACCCACAGTGCTTCAAATTGTCGATCTTGCCCACAACAATTTCAGTGGTAAGCTGCCGATACATTGGTTAACAAAATCACAGGCAATGATGGCTAGAGAGAGCAATGCTGATTCAGAGCTCAAACATATAAAGTTTGAGTTTCTACGATTCAGCCAGCCACTCTATTATCACGATGCAGTTATAGTGACTTCCAAAGGTTTAGAAATGGAACTTCGGAAAGATCTTAACCATCTTCACTTCCATCGACCTTTCAAGCAACAATTTTGAAGGATCAATACCAGAAGAAGTGGGACTACTACAAGCACTTTATGTGCTGAACTTGTCAAATAATGCTCTCACCGGACAAATCCCATCGTCTATGGGGAACTTGTGCCAACTGGAGTCCTTGGATTTCTCACGGAACAACTTGAACGGAACAATCCCAACATCATTGCAGCAACTTACTTTTCTTTCATTTTTGAACCTGTCATTTAATCAGCTGGTTGGCAGGATCCCAGAGGGTAGTCAATTTCAGACATTTAGCACAGATTCCTTCACTGGTAATGCAGGGCTGTGTGGGTTCCCGTTGGAGAAGCGTTGCACAGAAGATGTCGCAACTGCACCAAAATACAGTTCAGATTCCGAATATGTGGCAACTGCACCAAAACACAGCGATTCGGAGTCTGGAATTTGGATTGATTGGAATCTCATAGCTGCTGAAATTGAATTCATTGTTGGTTTTGGAATTGTCATTGCACCTCTGTTCGGCATGAGATTGAGGAGATGGTATTTCGAGCGCATTGACGATATTGGTGTAAGGATCTTCCTTAGGCTGTATCAAACAACTATTCCGAAAAGCAAAAGGCAAAAACGACGTCGCTGATAGCTTCGAAAGAAAGGAAATGAAATTAAAATGGCTGGAGAATGCAGACTAAACAGGTTTATGTTTCTGTTTTCCTTTTGTTTTTTGTTCTCTCTCTTTTTTTTTTTTGGGTGTTTTTTTGTGTTTTTGTTTCTCTTCCAAATATAAGCATGGCTTTGTAAGCTAACCAATAGAGCTAATAAGAAATACATATCCTAGTAGGATGAGCCATGTTTTTTAATTTTAATTCTTCATCAAAGAATCATGTCCTGTGTTCATTTTATTTTATTATTGTTATTTTCAATAGCATTTCTAATTATGAGTGAATTAGAGAATCATATTCCATGGTTAGCTGGAGAAGAAAACGTCTAAAAGAGAGTTGTATGAAGTGGTTACATTACATATAGATAGATTATACACATACAACGTTTTTGTGGTCTGTAAACTCAGCCTGATAGTAATTTTTGACCTTCAATGTCTTCCATGATCAAAGTTATCACTTGTTAGATGCGTCTGAAACGTCAGAAACATATGGTACAGCATTACGATAATTAGACAGCTAACTATATTACAAGATGTATAATTTTTTAAATATATGTGGGTATTACTTTCCTAATATAGTTTCTTAAATTTTATGTAACACCCAAAATGCTACCTAACAATAATGTTAGAAAATTAACATTAGAATTAACATGAATAATGTGATGAGATAGCAATTTCTTAATTCTAATGTTATGATAAGTTATTTTTCACATGTGACACGATGAGGACTCGATATGCTAGAACAAAGTTCATGTCAAATTGATGAATTTTTATGATGATTTAATAATTTTGTGTGATAATTTAATTAAACAAATATTTTGAATATAAGAATGTTATGTAATATATATCTATATATGTAATATGATGTGTATAGTTATATACATATATGTATATATATAAATTATCTATAAATGGCAATCGCAAAAGGTGAATTGAAAACATTAAGAAAAAAAAAGAAAAAAAAAAAGAAAAAAAAGGAAAGTATGTTATCTGGAAAAGACCTATTTTACATGATGTTAATTTTCAACTCAATTATGAACCTTTGAATGTCTGAAATTATTTCTATAATTTAGATAGCTTATAGATATTTTCATAAGCTTTCCAACGCATACTCATTTGTGCAAATCTGATATCAGAGTAAGAAGTTATGACCTGTATACCATCCGGATACCTGCTATTACCAACCAGTTTACTACGTGCGATTGTTGGTGTGAAAATTCTAGAAGTTGACCTAGCTTTTTTCTTTTCCTCCCACTTGTTTTCACACCATAATGACAGCCATTCCCCACCTATTTAGAGATAATTAAATCAAAAATTGAATTCCAATTAATTCCAAAATTGCTTTTTACAAGCTCTCTCTCTCTCTTCCCTAGTCTCCCTCTTCAACGTACTGTCATTCTCATTTTATTTCTTTCACTCTCTCTACCCCTCTTACACTCACAAAAAGAAAAAAAAAATCACCAAACCTCCAAATTCATCCAAGCCAAAATCAAAGGGATTTCAAGGTATGTTTGTTTCATTGTTTGATGATTATTATTATTGTTTTTTCAGTTTGAGATCCTTTGGGTGGGGGGGGGGGGGGGGGGGGGGGGTGTTGAGCGATTTTCTTAATGAGTTTCATCTTGTGAGTTTGAGGAGATGATAAGAAATATTTATGAAATGATGATCGTAGAAATGGCTATGTAGTTGATTTTGTAAACAAAACAATTTTTAGGGTTTTTAATTTCTTAATTCATGATTTGTTGGTATGGTGATTTAATATTTTATATATTAGAAACATATCTTAGGGCTGTTTTGAGTGTGTGTGAATGAATCATGTACGTTGTGATGATAATTTTTATATTTTTAATAAATTTTCGGATTTGACTACTACTACTGGAAGTTTCCAGATTTGATATTAAGTATTCCAAACTGTTTTTGAGGATGCAAACAGACTCCATTTTTAACGAATTTGATATTATTGGAAAGCCGTAGATGTCTACTTTCATTTGAAATCTGTTTCATATCATTTAGAGATATATGTGATTTTCAAAGAGGCAGAGATTTGGCTGCCTGCCAAATTATATAAAATTTTAGCAATCAGTTTTCAAAACTGTTTTAGAGAATCCAAACAATCTCTGTTTTTAACGAATTTGATCTTGTTAGAAAACCCTTGCTTTCAAACTATTTTTAAGGATCTAAACAATATCTTTTTTTAACGAATTTGATATTATTGGAAAGCCGTAGATGTCTACTTTCATTTGAAATATGTTTCATATTATTTAGAGATATATGTGAATTTCAAAGAGGCAGAGATTCGGCTGCCTGCTAAATTCTATAAAATTTTAGCAATCAGTTTTCAAAACTATTTTTGAGGATCCAAACAATCTCTGTTTTTTAACGAATTTGATATTGTTAGAAAACCTTATATTTATTTGACATCAGTTTCAGATTGTTTGGAGACATATGTAAATTTTTATAATTTTTCAAATGGGCAGAGGTCCGGCTACCAGTTTCTGTACAATTTTTGTGATCATATTCGAAACTATTATTGAGGGTACAAACAGTCTCATTTTTTTAACAAATTAGATACCATTAGAAAGATATGGATATCTACTTTCATTTACAATGGGCTTATGATCATTTAAAGTCCTGTACGATTTTTAATTAATTTTTTAATGGACAGAGGTCTGATTGTCAGTTTTTATAAAGTTTTGTAACTTTGTGAAATTGTTCGATTTTTGTGTTTTAATGTCATTAAATGATGAAATAGGCCTATTAGGCGCTGTTATGATACGACAGATGTGTTTAATGAATTATTATGATCATTTGTTGATTTTCTTATATTTATTATTTATGACATGAACGATTCTAAAGGCGAGCACCCGAGACCTCAGTTGCGTGTCACCATCGGAAAATTTAAAAGGTTAAGTAAGACATTTATGTAAGTATACTCTTACCTGCAACATGAATTAATGATGAGATGTATATGTTTTGATGTTGATGATGATGTCATGATGTTCTTAAATAATACCTCTCCTATAATGATGTTTTAATGAAAAATATACATTTTGTATGTACATGTATTTTTATATTTTAAAATGGCGTTGTACACCCTTAATAATGATGATGATGTTGTCCGGTGAGTGGACTTTTGTCACCCTGGATATGGGATTTACTACCCTAATCTTTCTGTGACTAGCGCGCTATGATAGTACAATGCCAGACCCAATATATAACGATTTTAAAAGTTAAAAAGTTTTAAAATGATGTTTATATTTATGATGATGTATATGATGATAAAAGAAAAATGTTTATTTACGTTTGTAAGATTTAAGTGTCTTACTAAGCACTTGTTTATATAAGTTAATTCATATTACAGATAAAGAAAATGGTAAGATATAGTATTAAAAGAGCTTGGAGCGGAAATGAGACGATGTGTGATAGAAAAATTAGAGGAACAATCATGAAATGAATACTTTCAATTTCAAATAAAGTTTTGGGACTTTCATCTATTATTATTTTGATTGAAGGATTTATGTGGACTTTCTTAAATTTTATTTTGTGATCTGATTTTGAGAATTTATATTAATTACAAAAAATTGTTTTGATAAGTTTTTTTTTTAAAAAAACTTTGATAGTTTTCTAAAATATTTAAGTAAAATTTTCCGATAAGTCCAGATTTTAATTTCAAGTTTATTACTTTCCGTAATTTTATAAGAGATGAATGATTAAATAAGAAGTTAATTGTAACGGTTCGTGAGGGGTCGTTACATTTTATACATATATATAATATTTAATAAATATCACTTGATCAACCAATTTTAGTTGTAGTTAAAATTGAGGCCAACAGGTTTTTCTCTAAGCGAGTAGACTAAAAAATAAAAATAAGAATTTGGAATCGCCTAAATGTAATTCTGCAGATTACATGGGATTTAACAAGTTCTACCAACCTTTCAAGGTTAAAAATATGTGTGTACATTGAAGAAGAAAAATGTCAGTCACGTTGACAAATTCACTGAAATATCAAAGAAAACGTTAATTACATATATGGTGGACTTGCCCAATTATTCCCTCCACACATTTCCTTGAGTTTTCGCTGCTTTAAATGCTACATGGACTTTTAAATCTCTTTAATATGGCATGATTAAGACGTAGGCCTAACTATGTATGTGTTTGAATTCTTGTAATGTTAAATCGAACACGTTTTTGAGACAAAGTCGATTCGACTGACAACGTTAACTGCAAATATTTCATCTTTATATTAAAAATGAAACTGCATATAGGGTGTATGGGACTTATTTCTCTGTCTTGTTAACTTGAATCAGCTTTGGCTTCTTCTGTCTCTGATAATCGCCCTGATGAGAACTCCACTCCTTCCATGGCTGTTCATGTGCTCACTCCTACTGGTGACCAGCATCAATAGTGTTGAAGTTTGCGGGCAATGTCTTGGCTCTCAGAAATCTTTGTTGATCCAATTCAAGAACAGCCTAACTTTTGACTACTCTTGGTCGACGAAGCTCGTGAAATGGAATGAAAGTTTAGACTGTTGCTCCTGGGAAGGTGTATCCTGTGAAGAGGGCCGTGTCACCCATCTCGACTTAAGTGACGAGTCGATCTATGGTGGACTTGACAATTCAAGCATTCTTTTCAATCTTCAACATCTCAAGAGCCTTGATTTGTCCTCCAACATTTTCAATTCGTCGATCCCATCAAGGATTGGTAACCTCACGCGTTTGTCTTTTCTTGAATCTATCAAATGCAGGCTTTGTGGGGCAAATACCAATCCACCTATCAAGGCTAAGAAGCTTGGTTACTCTTGATTTATCGAACTTCTACCAACGAAGTTATCCACTAAAGCTTGAGAATCCAAGTTTAAGCATGTTGGTTTGGAACCTTTCAATGCTTGAAGAATTGTATCTCGATAATATACCAATTTCAGCACGTGGTAATGGGTGGTGCCAGGCTCTATCATCGTCAACGCCTAAACCGCGGGTGTTGAGCTTGCCTAACTGCAGCCTTTCTGGTCCATTCAATGAATCGCTTGGGAAGCTTCAATCTTTATCAGTGATTCGACTGCACAACAACAATTTGTCAGCTCCAGTTCCGAGATTCTTCGCAAATTTCTCAAACTTTACTTTATTGAGTCTCTGGCAGTCAGTTAAAAGGGACATTTCCGCAAGAGATTTTCCAGGTACCTACATTGCAGACTCTTGATTTATCGTTCAACGATGTTCTTCAAGGTTCTTTACCGGAGTTTCACGATTATAATGCTCTCCAGAGTCTCTCCATCTCCTCCACTGATTTCGATGGATCACTTCCAAACTCGATGACAATGCTGACCAAACTTGTTCTCCTAGATCTATCAGATAATATTTTCACAGGCCAAATCCCTTCTTTTAACATGTCAAAGAACCTGACTAGAATTTCTCTTTCGCACAATCGTTTAAAGGGTGAAATTCCATCTGCTCATTTGGAAGGCCTTCTACATCTTGTCGCCCTTGACTTGCAGGGTAACTTTCTCAGTGGGTCTGTTCTCGTGTCTATATTTTCACTTCCACTGTTGGAACATATTAATCTGTTTAACAACCAATTTAGTAGTTGCAACGTTGAGTTTCAAGTTGCATCTTGCCCAAGAGTGGAGACACTAGATATGAGTGGTAACAAGCTAGTAGGCCTTTTCCCGACGTCCATCTTTAAACTCAGAAATCTTACAGAGCTTGTACTTTCTTACAACAATCTCAATGGTACTCTGGATCTCGAAATGTTTAAAGGAATGGAGGGACTCAAAGTACTTGATCTTTCATATAACAATTTGTCCATAAATGCAAGTTGTAATGATTCTACTATTATGGCTTCCTTCCCCTCGATTATAACCTTAAGTCTTGCGTCTTCCGAGCTTACAGCATTTCCTAATTTAAGGAATCTCTCGTTCTTAAGGGATTTGGATCTTTCAGATAATCAACTTCATGGGAAGATACCCAATTGGATTTGGGAAGGTCGGCAATCTATCAACCTGTCACGTAATTTCCTGGTTGGCATGGAGGAACTCTCTTCTCTTCCTATTTCAACAATTGTTGTTCTCGACCTACATCTTAACCGACTCAATGGGAAGATCCCAATTCTCCCACCATTGGCTCAATATGTAGATCTTTCTGACAATGATTTTACTTCTTCCATGCCAATTAACCTTCTTGACGGCCTTTCCTCGCTTTATTTTTTCTCCATGTCAAACAATGGCCTCACAGGGAATATACCTGAATCAATATGCTTTGCAAGCAGGCTTGAAGCTCTTGATTTGTCTGGCAACAATTTAAGTGGAAGAATTCCAACATGTATGCCTGCAATGACTCGAACCCTTCGGATATTGAATCTGCGGCGGAACAACCTGAGAGGCTTAATTACTGATGCATTTCCAGCTGATTGTAGGTTAGAGATGCTTGTTCTTAGTGGAAATTTCATTGAAGGAGAGTTACCAAAATCTCTAGTCAGTTGCTCTGCACTAGAGGTTTTAGACCTTGGAAAGAATAAAATGATCGGCAAATTCCCGTGCTTTTTGAAGAAGATACCCACCTTGCGAGTCATTGTTCTTCGATCCAATTGTTTTCATGGGAGCATTGGATGTCTCGATACCAAGGCAACATGGCCGATGCTTCAAATATTCGACCTAGCCCACAACAATTTCAGTGGAATTTTACCGGCACATTGGTTGACAAAATTGCAATCAATGGTTGTCGACGACGATTATACTCAATCAACGGTCATTGGTTTCTGGCTGCCGGGAAATTTGCAATACAATATGTTGAAGTCGGATACAGAAATATATTACCAAGATGCAGTAACAGTAACCTCCAAAGGTCATGAGATGGAGATGCAAAAGATCCTAAGTGCCTTCACCTACATTGACCTTTCAAGCAACAAGTTCAATGGAGAAATTCCCAGAGAGGTCGGTCTACTTCGAGCGCTATATGCCCTGAACTTATCTATCAATGCCTTCACAGGAGAAATCCCTTCATCCATTGGGAACTTGCGAAAGCTTGAGTCCTTGGACCTATCACGGAACAACCTGAGTGGATTGATTCCACCAACGCTCGCAAGCCTTAATTTCCTTTCCTTCCTCAACCTTTCTTTTAACCATTTGGTTGGAAGTATCCCAAAGGGTAGTCAAATTCAAACATTCTCGGCTGATTCATTCATCGGTAACACAGGACTATGTGGGTTCCCTTTGACAAAGAATTGCATAGTTCCTACTGGGACATCAAGGCCAGAGTCATCGGTTGATAGCCGTTCAGATTATGGAAGAATGATTGATTGGAATCTGTTAAGCGCTGAAATTGGATTCATTTTTGGGTTTGGATTGGTGATTATGCCGCTCATGTTCTACAAGAGGTGGAGGGTATGGTATTTCGAACGTGTTGACGACATTGTTCTTAGGGCCTTCCCATCATCTGTGTCAAGGTATTGGTTTCGGTGGACGATAAGATGACCTCCACGAGCACAGCTTTTAGTATTATTTGTTTTCGCACGAAACATTTGAGTAATATTTGTGTCTGGTGTGTCATCTTTGTCTTTGTTTGATATGTTTCTGCATGAAATGTTCGAATAAGATTTGCATTCCCCTGTTTACGAGCTCTGTACCGAGTGCGAAGGCGTAATGTAAATTAACAAAGTTGTCCTAATTAGTCATAGTTTCTTGTGACCGGTGAAACAGATTTGTTTTTCTACTGTAAGGTTTGTTTTCTCATGAATTTCATAATGAACATATTGTTTTGGAAATTTGTCTGTGTGTTTTCAATACAACTGACCTTTTATGGTAAATGGCCTATCCTACAATATCTTCCTTCGTATGAGTATATATGACAAACGAGTACATCCTCTTTCTACTTCTTGTTCTTGATATTACAATACTTCCTAGCCTTGGTAACAGAAGATTTTTGCGTAATTTAGTTTGCTCGTGGATGTTTTTATTGTTTCATTAACAAGAAAAACGTATGCAGGGCAGTACTAGGGCTACAAACTCTAATCCTACTTTTTTAGTCCAACTCATGTGACAGTGAGTTGTCAATTTTTCACTTATAGAAACAGTAAGTAGACATAATTGACGTGATAGTTATTTAATAGTTATTTAAAGATATATATAAAAAAAATGACAACTCGCATGCTACATAAGTTAGTTTTCCAAAATTACGATTAAAATTGGTATCTCTAGACATTGTTCAAAAATTTAAGGGGACAAAGTTGAAAAAAATTAGATTAAAATTAAGGGTATAAAAGAAATGCTTCAAAACATTCTACATCAAATTTAGACTTAGAAAGGGGTAAAGTAAAAAAGTTGGATTAAAACTAAAGGTATAAATGAAAAAAATTTAGATGTTCTATATAGAAATCAAGAATTAGAAATGTTTTAGGGGACAAAAAAGGGGTAAATTTTTAATTTAAAAATAAAAAAACAATGAACTTGATGTCTCTTGTAGGACCAATGCAAATAAGAAAAGAGTTTGAGCTTGGCGTTCCCAAACAATTTTAGAGGGGTCAATGCCTGTGTTTGGATTGGCCAAGTGGGTACAGTAGTTTTATAAATTCTCTCTCGTTGGAAAAATAAACATTTAGTATTTTACTAATTTAGAAATGAAGTTTTATAACTTCTCTCTCGTTGTAAAAATAAACATTTAGTATTTTACTAATTTAAAAATGACAATATTATAATGATTAAATTAAAAAAGTCAAGACATCAAATTTTGCAGCAACGCTAACACGATATTGCAGAACCGTTTTTTTTCCCTTTGGCATTTGAATATCCATATAACACTCCACTAGAGATGCTCTAACATGTACTTAATTAAGGTGTCGATAGTAGCCTTCACTCATTTTTCTTTGTTTATCTAATTAAAATAATATGTAACAAAATCTATCCAAATATCCAACCTTCTTTCCATCCTTTTCATCAGATTCCTGATACCATAATATTTCCTTCATCTTTTTAGTCTTTTTCTCTCTTCCATGCACATTTGAAGAGAGTTCCATGTTGTGGATATTTGTTGTTGTTTCAGTAACAAACATACACCGTGTCAGGAACGTGATTGTGGTCACGACTCATGGTGATGGAACATCGTGAGGCTATCATGATAGAAGACTGTTAGATTCGGTCCATCGGAAGACAAATCTGACCCATCATTAAAAACTAGATGCTTCCAACACATGGCAAGAAAGTAATGTTAACAATTAGTTTGGCAAGTACCCATGTTCCCATAATTACAACTTCTGTGAGAAAATATCCATCAAATCAAACCCTTCCTAATGATAAACAGCCTAACATTCAAAGCACAAAAGAAAAAATGACAATCAGCCTAACACCACAAAAAATTCTTCCTCACGTTTTTCTTTTTTCTTTTTTGGTATCTTTTTTCATTGCATCTAGGCTCTTAAGCCTTGAGAACACTTCATGACAACCACGGAAGAACATTTAATTAATAAAATAAAATAAAATAAAATAAAGGTCTTGGCTCTTCTTTTTCTAATTAATTAGAAGATACCAAACGAGAGACGAAATTGTTGAATCAAGGAAAATAATTGCTTTCTTTCCTTTCTTTTCTTTTTTTTTTTTTTTTTTTCTCTACAATTTCAAAATGCTGTTCTGCTTGTTTATCGTTAGAAAAATGCACATATATACACAATTTGGAATTATAGAGGTTTTTCCATTCTTCACGTCTTGAATGTTTTTCCTTTTTCGTCACCTAATTTCTAGAATTCAGCTATTTGATATTTTAACATCTAGGTCTTCAAACCAAATGGAATGCCAGAGTTTTCCTCATTCCAGTGGACTAGTTTAACAATCTTTCAGAAACCCAACTCACAAGCAAAGCACCAGTACTCTTATCTTCTCTTTTACACATTAAGGGCATTTTTACTTTGCATGTAAGGGAAAAAGAAAGTGAGTAGTTTTTTTTTTCCCCCTTATTAATCATGTATTTACTTACAAGGGAGAAAAAGAGAATTTAGTAAGCCCCACGCAAAATAAAGAATGAAGAAGAGGAATGACAATTATTGCTTCTCCTTGATATTGATTTATTGTCAAAAAGAATAAATACAAAATTTACTTTTCTACACTTAATAAGTTTCCATGGGTTAGTTTTTTTTATCATGTAAAAGCAATTTTTGTAATTACATTAATAAAATGAGTATTATGAAGGTTAGTAAACACTATAAAAAGAATGAGTTTGTTTCTCTTTACATCATCCAATAAGTAAGTAAACACTAAAAAAAGATGAATCACATGAAAGATTAAATCCAAAGTTCAATCATGAAGATAAAAATATATAAAGAAACAGTTCACATTGAAATTGGTAGGTTTGACCACTTATCGGTTTAGAAGATGTCAACAAATTTCTTGTCAGATGTGGAGCTACCGATGACCAAGTGGGGGTTTCTGCCTTTCGATATACTTTTATTAATTTTTTTGCTTTTAAAAACTTCAAAATAATATTCTCATTTCACCATTATTAAAAATTGATTATTTTTCTATAAATTATCTTTAAAACTTTATCTTTTAACGGGCGCCCACTAAAATTAACCCTTGATGATCAAGTTAAGTCACATAGTAATTATTTTCTTGTTAATTGAATAGGTCAAAGGTCAAGTAAACCTAGTAGATGGAAAAATAGCTACCTTAAACCTAACGTGCATAAAGGTTTTTATTTTTATTTTTTTGGTAGAAGGGCAGAAAGAGCTAGACAAACCAACTGAATTATTGGTGCACTAAAGTCAAATGGAATCCTAGGCAAGTGGGGGTTGGGAATGGTTACCATTATTGAATCCACTCTCACTTTGTAAGAAGAGGGACCCAACTGAAACGATATGTCGTTTACATATATGTCTTGTTTTCACATTCGAAATTTCGCACCCATTCACATCAGTGTAAAACTTGTCAGCAGTTCTGTTTTGGATGCTTTTCGTGTGGGTTCCTCTATATGATTTGATGTTTTGTATTTGAATACTAGTGATCCGTTTAAATTATAAATTACATTTAAATTATCACTTATGTGTTTGATAATTTTTATTAAACGTAATATTTAAATATTATGTAAGAAGAAAAATAAGTGTGATATGTATTTCTAAAAAGTAAAACTTTAGATTTGAATTTGAACTAAATTATTATGAAATAGCAAAACATTCTAATAGTTTCGTTTCAATAGTGACACAATCAAACACTTGTTTTTATTGTATTTGAATAAAATAATAAGTAATAACTCATCTAAATGGATCATAAATTTCTAAAATCATCATCATCCCCTTTTCTGACGAATCATATAGTCCTACGATTTCATCGACTAATAAAGTTCTCAAATAAATTGTAATTACAATTGAAACAACCGAAAAGGGTATATGAGTTAATATATGCTCTAAAGTTGAAAATATCATAAATCAACTTTAAATTAAAATAAAGGAAAGTTCCTCAATTCTCAATTTTTAGAATAAGAAATAAAAAGGAGCCGTAAACAGATAAGTGAAATCCAATCCACAAAATAATTTAATCTATGGACTTTTTCTGTTCTAATCTAGTAGGAGCAGAAGTCTACCACAAAATATGGGTTACCACGTCTTGTGATAAAACGTATATACGAAAATAATTTAATCTATGGACTTTTTCTGTTCTAATCTAGTTAGACACACATATAATAAATTGATTACGTGACAATGATGGCCAAAATGAGTTGCTAAGTTAAGAATAATAGACTTTCCTTTCTAATTTCTTAGTAATAGAGTGAGTTTTCATTACTAATATTTGCCGTGCCGCAAAAATCACCACAATGACCATAAATTTTCGATCAAAAGTAGACTTGAGTGATATTTTAAGATTAATTGCTTCCACAAGATGTAAAGACTTAGGTGCGGCATGTGACATGTATGATTTATTAAGGTAAATGACTCGCTTGATTCCTAATCTTTTTACGAAATTGTAATTTTGTACCTCTCTATATTCTTAGTGTAGAATGATCCTTATGAAATATATCATGTGTATACATATGAGTTGAATGACGTTAATTTTTTACATAAAATTTATACATTGATTTATTTCATCCAATTTTTAACTTTTTTAATACAAAAGATCATTCTGCAACCCTTTTAAAGAGTTTAGAGACCATTCAATCATTAAAAAAATCTTAGAAACCAAATCGTAATTTCGTAAAATTATTAGGAATAAAATGAGTAATTTATCTTTTTTGTTTTTGTTTTTGCTTTTGTCTTTGTTTTTGTTTTTGTTTGTTTTTTTTTTTTAGGCGAGGGTATGGTTGTATGAGTTGATGACAGAGGGTAAAAGGATAGATGTAATATTTTATGAAGCTGTCTGCTTTAAGATACCAAAGTTTACGGCATTTTTGTCCCCTTTTTTTTCCCTAAAAAAAAAAAGTATTTAGTCCTTTTCTTCAAAGCATAAACAACTTGTTGCTATCATTACTATTCTTTATTTATTTATTTTGCAAGGAGAAAAACAACTGGCGTGATGAAAATTGCATACTTGATGTAACACGTCTAGACCAAACTTAAATGACAATTGTTGACTGCCCAACCTCCTGTGCCATCATCATTCATGAGAGCACAAATAAGTCATTCACCGTTGCTTAAAAGCGACGCTAAATATTTTTGACGTCGCTCAAAAAAGTGATGTTTAGGCAAATAATGTTAAAAATATCAATTTTTTATGTTGGTTTAAAAATAACATTAAATGTGTATTTTAGATATCATTTTTTTTAAGAGCCGCGTCTAAAGTCAGTTTTATTAAAAATCACTAATATAAAAGCGACGTCAAAAGATATATAGAAAAGATAAAAACAAAATAAATCATCTTTAATTTCTTATTTTAAATTTCTAAAAGAAGCTCATTTAATATATAGAAACAAGATCATAAATAATTGATTTGGCCAACTGGAACGAAAATATTCTAGCTCGGACTATGTATCTCCCGTAGAAGATTGGTCGGGTTAGTTCCATCAAGCTCCTTCAGCATGGCGCGGTACTCGTGCATTACCCAAGTTGTCTTTCTTGAGTTGTTCAGTCAATGGCCATGCGATGTATCCATAATTTGCCATGAATCGTCGGGCGGAAGTTCCAATGATGAAACCGAGTGGGTTGCCTCGGATCATGGAATTCGCTCAGCGAGTCGAGGACCGTAATGGATATCTCCGACCCAACAAACACGGGTCGGGCATGGCTGGGTTTCGGACCCATGGATTCTCTAGCAGTTCGGGGCAGCGCAATTCGGGTCTGGTTGCAGAATACAACCCGCCAAGTGTGGGGTCGGGCTATGCGAGCTCCGGCCTCCCCTTCGGAGAATGGCCAGTGTAGAAGACCAGAGTCTTCTTCATTCCAATCTGGATTGTTCCAGACCTTGTCTTGCGATCTTTACCCGTTGCCTTCTAATATCCTGCATTCGGAGCCCTGTTTAACCAATGCCCGTTCGAGTACTTCCAGTCTTGTGGACAGAAGAAGAACCACTCCGGATTTCTCGTCAATATCACTTTGTCAAAACTAAAGACAGATCAAATATAATTAAATGAAGAAAATAAATAGTTGACATATAAGGACAATGGTTTTTAATCACAATACGAAAATATAAAAGATTAAAAAAAAAAAAATACATACTAGGAACTTGATTGTTATAACAAGCGAGAGTAAAAAACAAAAGTAATGAAAAATATATGTAAAAATGTACAAGCAACAATTCAAAAAGTAGTAGATTGAATGGTTTTGTGAATATGACAGTGGGTGTATTTTATGGAGAAAGAGGACTACGTAGATTTGGAAGTGGGAATGGTTACACCAGTGCCTACTGATACGGTAATTAGCAAATCGTGGGTATTTTGTTTCAAATTTGAATGAAAAAGGAAAACCCGAAAAGAAAAAAAAATAAAATAAAATAAAAATTTAAAGACCCAATGTTATCAAACAACTGCCATTCTGATACAGTAAACTAACAGACATGATATTTATAAATAAAAAAAAAAAAAAAAAAAAAAAAAAAACTAACAGAATGATTACTTTCCAAAGAAAAAGAAAAAGAAAAAGAAAAGAACAGATAATGAAATATATTTGCATATATGCATGCAGAAATATAGAATGAGAATTGTTGTTCCTAATCCTATTTAGTACAATAAGCGGAGATTAGAATTTGTAAGTGGGGTTGGTTACTTGCTGCCTATTAGTACGGTAGAAAGTAGATTGTGGTGGGTAATTTCTTTCAAATTTGATTGAAAAAAAAATAAAAAATTCTCAGAAGTTGTTTTTTGTTGTTGTTGTTTTTTTTTTTAAAAACAGTTTCGACTATTTTATCTAGTCCTTTACATTTTCGCCAAAATAAAAAATCAGTCCTTTACATAATATTCAAATTTCTATTCCTAAATTTATCAATTTAAAAAAAAAAAAAAGAAATTACCTATAAAGAGAATATTCACAGAAAAATATTTCATGATATAATAATAGAACTACTACAAAATAAATAAATAAAAACAATTACGACATATCATGGTAATAAGATATATGACCTTTTAATTTTTTATTTCTTTAAATTATATGTAAATTCGTAGGTTTTTATTGGGTCTTATCGATAAAGTCAAGATTATAATTTACAAAACTCAAATTTGGTATGGTTGATCATGAGTTGGGTGGTAACTCTTAATTATTTTAAGGTCCGTTTGGTGAATGAGTTTGAGTTCAAAATTTTTGTTGATTTTTCAGAAAAGACAAAAACTTTTTCAGAAAAAGATAAAAAAAATTTTAGAAAAAGACAAAAACTTTTCAGAAAAAAAGACAAAAACTGAGATAAAAATTTTGATTTTAAATTCGAACGCCAAACGAGGCCTTAGACGTTATTTTTTATCAACAGACATGTAAAGTCTATGCAAATTAAAATGAGGGCTTTAGACGTCGGTTTTTTAAAAGAGACATCTATTGAGCGGCTTTAGACGTCAGTTTTCAAAAAGTGACATCTATTGAGTGATGTTTAATGTTCCTTTTCTACTAGTGCTTGTGGATAAAAGACACTAATTTGACATCAAAATTACAATAATATCAGCTATGATCTCTATAATGAAAGCAAATTCTAGAAATTTTTTAAGTAATTTTTTAGTAAATGTCCTAGTTTTCTAAATTTTTAGAAAATGGTTATAAAAAAAAAAAAAAAAAAAGAAATTGGATAACCACTAATAGATTACTCGATGATCAATAAATGATAGACTTAGTGACCATTATAACGATATCAATTAATATTAACAAAATCAATCAATGATCTACTAGTTTGTCAATGATAGAATAAATAAGTTATAGACATATATTTTGTATATTAGTGGTAGGGATGATAAATTTTTCCAACTGAGTATGGGTCCCACGGGACTTCGATTTGAATGAGGCAAAGATGGATATAATATTCAGGGTTGGGGACGAAATCTTTTTTCTGAAGTGAATGTGGGGCAGGACCCCTATTTAGTGATAAATAGTTGAGTTCAAATGACAAAGTAAAGAACCATCTCAACAAGCGAAAACTATTAATACAATTCCATGACCAAAATAATACGTAAAAATGACGATTCAAAACCGTTCAATATGGGATATGATTAATTTTTAAATTTCAAATCTGGAAGAGTCGTTGCTTTGAATTTTATATAGCTTGCAAAGTCATTGAGCAATAGAAAAAGTAAATATAATAAAGGATAAATTGCTTATTTAGTTTTTAAATTTTTAATTATGTACAACTTTGATTCTTAGTTTTTTTTTAAGCAAGAATACTCCTAAATCATTAAAATGTTACTATAATAGTCTTTTTTGTTAATTTTTTAACAAAATCTATTTATAATTTTGTCAAAAAATGATGTTAAATAACGGATTTCATCTAAAAATTAACAATAAGACTACTGTAATAATATTTTTAATAATTTATGATCATTTTAATTACGAAAAAAAAGAACATTGAATGCCGTTGAACTATTAAAATATTACTACAATAATCATTTTTGTTAATTTTTTGATGAAATTCATATATAATTTAATCAAAAAATAATACTAACTAATGATTATGTAAAAAAAATAAAGAAAAATTAATATTATTATAATAATATTATAATAATTTAAAGATATTATATTTATGAAAAAAAGATAAAATGATAAAATTATTTAAATTAAAAAATTTAGGTACCAATCTAATAATATATCTTATAATAAAATAAAGAGAATACAAAAGGCGGACTAAGGAACGCGGCTCAACGCAGAAAAATACAACTCAATGGATAAAAAATGCTATAAAAGCAAACATACAAACAAACAAAACAAAAACAAAAACGCGGTTTTCTTTGACGGCGCTTCTCTTGCTGACCAACTCCCATTCCCCCACCACATTCCCATCCTCTTCAACTCCTACACCTTCCTCCTCTTCTTCTTCTTCTTCTTTCTCTTCTTCCTTTTCCTGTCACCCCTTTTTACACTTTTCAGGCCGAGTCTGCCGTGGCGTGCCAAACGTAACCTCCCTTTGGTCGGCCACAAACGAGATGCCACAGACCAGAGAAAAAATAAGGAAAAACAAAAAAAAAAAGATAAAAAGAGAAAAGATAATGCTCTTATTGTTTTCGAGTCTTGACCCGCCTGAAATCGCAGTTCATTTCACCAAGCACTTGGTTCTCTGCTGTTGTATGGGCGTCGCTTAGTTTCGCTTAGCTTCCGATGAGAATTCTTCTGCTTTTGTGGCTTTTCTTCTTGCCCATCTGCTCGGTATTGCTCGGTGTCGAGATAGGTGTGGCATCAGGTCAATGTCTTGGTGATCAGCAATCTTTGTTGCTGCAGCTGAAGAACAGCCTCTTACCATCTGCTCCTAATTCGAAGAAGCTGGTGCAATGGAATCGGGATGTGGATTGTTGTTCTTGGGACGGTGTTATTTGCGACGACGGACAACGTGTCACTGGCCTTAATTTGAGCGGCGAATCGATCTCCGGAGGGGTTGAAAAGTCTAGTCTCTTCAAGCTGCAACATCTCAACAGCTTGGATTTGTCGTACAACCACATCAACTCGACGTTCCCGGCAGGGATTGGTAATCTCACAAACCTGACTTACTTAAATTTGTCAAATGCTGGCTTTGGGGGGCAAATTCCACAAGAGATATCACAGTTGACCAGTCTGGTTAGTCTCGAAATCTCCACTCTTCCATTCTGGCAAATTTCTTCACTGAAACTTGAGAGCCCGAATTTGAGCACGTTGGTTCAGAACCTCTCAAACCTTGAGGAGCTTTATCTTGATGGTGTAAATATATCAGCCCGTGGCAACGACTGGTGCCATGGCCTGTCATCTTCGGTGCCTAAATTACGAGTGTTGAGCTTGACTTATTGTTATCTTTCGGGCCCTATTCATCAATCACTTGGGAAGCTTCAGTCTTTGTCAGTGATTCGCCTGGATAATAACAATTTGTCTTCTCCGGTCCCAGGATTCATTTCAAATTTCTCAAACTTGACTTCCTTGCGTCTCAGTTCTTGCGGGTTGTATGGAACATTTCCCAAAGAGATTTTCAAGGTACCAACACTGCAGAACATAGATGTATCATTCAATCAATTACTTCACGGTTCCTTGCCAGAGTTCTCACAGAACAATGCTCTTCGGAGGGTGGTACTCGGTTCCACTAATTTTTCAGGGAAATTGCCACCATCTATTGGTAATCTTAGGAACTTGTCCATATTGGATCTCTCCAATTGCCAATTTGATGGAACGCTTCCAAGTTCTATGGGGCAACTTACCCAACTTGTTCTTGTGGATTTATCAAATAACAAGTTCTTCAGTCCAATCCCATCTTTTAAAATGTCAAAGAACCTGACAGAAATAGTCCTCTCTCATAATAGTTTAACTGGTGCAATTACATCGAGTCACTGGGAAGGCCTCACAAAGCTTCTTGTTGTTGACTTGCGTAATAATCTTCTCAATGGGAGCATCCCTCCATCTCTGTTTGCCCTTCCATCATTGAAAGAGGTTCAGCTTTCTTTCAACAGATTTGACGGTCCACTTCCTGAATTTCAAAACACTTCTACCTCACTACTGGAAATCCTTGATTTGAGTGGCAACAGCCTAACAGGTCCTATTCCAATGTCCATCTTCTACCTCAAAAAGCTTAGCATTCTCTCACTCTCTTTCAACAAGCTCAATGGCAGAAAACATCTAGAAAAGTTTCAAGTGTTTCACAATCTCACTACTCTTGACCTTTCATACAACAACTTGTCTGTCGTTGCAAATGGTAATGATTCTACTCGGTCTTCTTTTTCCAAGATTAGCACATTAAAACTTGCTTCTTGCAGATTGGGAATATTTCCTTATCTGAAGAACCAAGCAAAGCTAGACTATTTGGACCTTTCAGACAACCAAATACCAGGGGAATTACCTAATTGGGTTTGGGAACTTGGGAATGGCTCTCTTCAGTATCTAAATCTTTCACGTAACAACCTAACGAGACTACAAGAACCTTACTCAGTTCCAAATTCTCTGATTGTCCTTGACCTACATCTTAACAACCTCCATGGAAAACTTCCCGCTCCACCACAACTTGGCAGCTACATAGATTTATCTAGCAATTCTTTTAATTCTTCTATCCCAGCTGACATTGGCCAGTTTCTTCTCTTTTCCATTTTTTCTCCCTTTCAAATAATAGCCTTACAGGATTTATACCTGAATCCTTATGCAATGCAAGCTCCATTCAAGTTCTCGATTTTTCTGGCAACAATTTAAGAGGCCCAATCCCATATTGTATAATTGCTATGAGCCAAACTCTTGGGGTACTGAATCTGCGAAGAAACAACTTGACAGGCAAAATTCCAGATGAATTTTCAGCAAATTGCGGTTTAAAGACACTCGACCTCAATGGAAATTTGATAGAAGGGGATATTCCAAAATCTCTGGCCAATTGCACTGAGTTGGAGGTTTTAAATCTCGGAAATAATAACTTGTCTGGAAATTTTCCATGTTTTCTCATGAGCATATCTTCCTTGCGGGTTGTTGTTTTACGGTCCAACAAATTTCAAGGTTCCATCGGATGTCATAAAACCAACGAAACTTGGGCAAAGCTTCAAATTGTCGATCTAGCTCATAACAATTTTGATGGTGAAATACCTAGAGAATACACAAGTAAATTGCAGGCAATGACAGTTGACGAAGATGATGAGCAGTCAAAGCTCAATCACATACGATATGAGTTTTTTCGTTTTAGTTCATATCGTTACTATCAAGATATGGTCACGGTTACCGTCAAAGGTCTAGAGATGGAGCTGCAGAAGATACTGACTCTCTTCACCTCCATTGACCTGTCATGCAACAATTTCTCTGGAGAAATACCCGATAATCTAGGATCACTCCAAGCACTCTACATCCTCAACTTGTCGAGTAATGCTTTCACAGGCAAAATCCCTTCATCCATCGGGTACTTGCGACAACTTGAGTCCTTAGACCTCTCGAGTAACAACCTCAGTGGATCAATTCCAACATCTCTTCAGAACCTTACATTCCTCTCATTCCTGAACCTCTCATTTAACCAACTGCATGGAAAGATACCAACAGGTTCTCAACTTCAGACATTTACAGCAGATTCCTACAAGGGTAATAAAGCACTCTGTGGATTCCCTTTGATTTCAAGATGCCCCGACGACAGTGAGCGACCAAGTGGAGTGAAAACTGTTGTGTCCGAACACGATGAGTTTGATTGGCAGTCGATATACAGTGGAATTGGCTTCGGACTCGGATCAGGAGCAGTTGTTGCCCTCCTAATGTTTTGGGACGAAGGAAAAACTGGCTGGAGAACAGAATTGATAAGATTCTTCTGGTGATTCTTCCAATGCTTGGATATGCTTATAAACCTCGTGACGAATGGGACGATGAGGACGACACCGAAGATGCAGGATCAGATTCAGCAGAAGACGATGAAGAGGACGAATCAGATGATGAAGAATTGCGGGGAAGGTACTGTGTTTTCTGTTCAAAACTTGACATAACAAGGACGAGGGTCATTCATGACCCCAGATGTACATGCCATTCTTCACCACCTTCATCATCTTCTTCCTTCTCTTCCTCTACATCCTCACATTCCCCATGAACCACTTCTTCTTTTCATTTCAATTTTCTATCTATTTTCCGTTTTGCATTTTCTTATATTGTACATATTTATCTAAACATAATTGCAACCCAAGAACAGGGTTAAGAAGAGTTATACCTATATTTGCAACTTTTTCGGTGTCTCTGGTTTGGGAGTTTTGTTCTGTTCTCCCTCAATCTGAACTGAGTTCCTCTGTTTTTTATGTTTACTGCAAATAGGCGTAGCAGGAATCATGTTAATGCTCTCTCACACATTTCATCAAACAGTTAGAATGCTAGATAAACTACAGACTATTTTCTTGCTTAGATGATTGAAAAGTAAGCTTAAATTTGGTATACGGGTTTAAAATGAAAATTTTAAATTGAAATTGATTGATTTTTTAAAAATTAGTTATAATTTTTATTATTTTTTAAAAAATATAAAAACTTAAATGAAAAACTTAGATTTCGAACTAAGAATCCAACGAATCCTGAATAAATTTCAATTTCCATGTCTACAAAGAGTGTAAACAGACTGCAAAAATTGAAATTATCCTGTTTGCAAAATATTATTTGCGGAAAAAGTCTAGAAGTAAAATAAGAAAATAAAAAAATAAAAAAATAAAGTGACAAAATAAGAGCATGTATATCCTCAGATTTGCTCTGCATGGGCTAAAGTGGGCTTAGGTCTCTGTCATGGATGAAATGGGCTTTAGACTTGATAGACTTTGTCCTCGAATATGATCAAAATGGCTCAGAGACCCCCGTCCCTCCTAGAAAATTGTAAAATCAGCCGTTCAAATACACATGTTTATGTTTTTAACCTCACTTAATATTTATTTAGATTTTAAAAACTACATACTTATCTAATTAGAGGTAAAAAGAATTAAGCATACATTTGGATGAAAGGTCCAAACCTTTTTTTTTTTAAGGTTCATTTTTTGTATTTTTTTAAAAGTCAATAAAAATTATAATTAGCTTTTTAGAAATCAATTAAATTCAACCTAAAAATTTCATCTCAAATATATATTCCAAACACCTTCTAAAACTATTATATGAACAATAATTCAGTGATGTGTTTTTTAAAGGACAATCTTATGTATCATCCTTATAATGGGATGTTCATGTTGGAAGGACAATCTTATCTATCCGAATGATATAAATTTAATGATCATTACATCATGATACAAAATATTGACACTAAACCATTATAACACAAAATTAAATTTTGTGTCATGTTAGTTAAGAATGAAAATTTTGTATCATATTGATAAAATAAATGAGAAAAAAGTGATTATTTAGATAATTTTTATTTGCTCTCTTTTTAAGCAATTTTTTGCAATTTGAAGAAGAAAGGCCTAGATCCCAAGATGGGACAAAACTTTGCCACTTTAAAGAGAATATTGTTTGTCTTAGTTCCTTTTCTTCTTTTCCTTCTCTTTCGTCTTTACGATTCTCTTTTCCTTGAAGAGTGCTTGACCTCTTTTCTTTCAACAAGTCCCATTCAAATTTTACATAGTCTAGTCCGAAGACAAAGTTGTCCTTAGAAGTACTATATCTATTTTTCTATTTTCTCTTTTAGAATTCTTTTCTACTTTTAATTCTCTAAACACTCAAAATAAATTTAAATTAGGAATTAAAAATAAAAAAATAAAAAATAAAAAGAGAGAGAAAGCGGTTTAGAAAAATCAAGCATATATGTATAATTCTCGCCGTCAGGCCCATTAGTCGTGAGATTAATGCACCAAAAATGTGTTGTCTTTTAAACTATGTAACGGCAGGGAAGTTTATGACATATACTTTTCCCTATCATTTGTTCTCAGAAAGCCCAGTAAAGGGAAAGTTGGAAACTAGTCTTTCTTTTATTGATAAACCGTTCGTTCTTTTTTTAAAAATGAAAATAAAAATCAATTTCACTTATGTCCTTAAATTTTAGATACATATATACTTTACTTCTAAATTTTTAAAACTCTCAATTTATATTCTCAATTTTAAAATAATCACACTTAACCACTTTTGTTGAAATTTTTATTAAAACATACAGAAAAAAAAAAAAAAAAAGAAATTAGATGTCATTTAGTTGGTCCATTTGAGTTGGATTTGTGGACTTATTTGATTGGAGAAATGAGTTCGGAAAAAAGATATTAAGGGGGGTTTTGGTGTTTGAGTTTGAGTTAAGATTTATAAGTTTAAATAGTGATTTTGGTTGACTTTTTCAGAAAAGATAAAAAAACTTTTGGGGAAAAGACAAAAATTGAGTTGATGGTGGTGAGTTTAAACTCACCACCCCACACGGGCCCTAATATGGATATTGTTTCGTTATTCTCGAAATTATATGCAACTTACAAAATCATCTCATTTCGACTTAAAATAATAAAATTATAAATTTCAAACTTTAATTTTAAGTTAGGGTTGGAAATATTAATAGTAAAACTAAGTTTACTTAAACGAAAAAAAAACAATTATAGTTATTTCTATTAAACCATGCAATTAACTCTCTCCTTTTTTTAATGTGTTTTTAACAAAATTCTGACATATTTAAAAATTCTAATTCAAAGTTCAATAAATAAGTACAAGTACTTAGGGTTTGTTTGGTGAATGAGTTTGAGTTGAAAAAATATAATTTGAGATGAAAATTTTTAGTTGACTTTTCAGAAGAGAAAGACAAACTTTTTCAGAAAAAGATAAAATTGAGATGAAAAAGTACAATTTGAAATGGATTATCAATTGAGACCTTAAACTTCAGACAACAAAATAAAAACAATTTATTTATCAAAAAAATAAATAAAAACAATCCTAAAATCGAACAGTATAGGTGAGAAAATTTTTGAAACCACCGTATTCGTTCCTTGGTTTATTTTAAGTAGTGATTTGATCTTTAACTTTAATTCTTTTCACAGTAAAAGAATTAATGTATTGTATACCAAAGCAAATCAAGGACAAAAGGACGATATCTCATTAACATAGGACAAAAATATGCCCCACGCGCACTAGTTTTAGTTTTAGTTTTTTTTTATTTTTGGGAACCAACAAGTGACCCCTCTTGGGTCGGTTATTTGGTCCAAAGAAAAAACCCAAGTTTTCTGAAGACAAGGTTTGTATAGGAAGCCGAACTTTGCGGGTAACTTGTCGGTCGGCAAAGCATAAACTAAGCTAACAAACTTCATAAATAATTGAAATCATCCTGAAACCAAAAGAGTGAACTACAAAGAGAATTTTTTTTTTTTTTTTTTGGTTTTTGCATTCTCCTCAATACCTAGTAATAATAACAGACCCTTCCCAAGCAAATCCACCACAACATTATATATATATATATATATATAACACATATAAATAACACACCACATGTTCTAAACTTTGCTAAGTCTCCATACAAGAACAAACTGTATAATTACGAGCTATAATTGTAGCTCACATACTCATGATGATCAAACGACGTCGTACTTTCCGGCACCGTCGGAGGCATCTCGGGAAGAGGTTGATCATCAAGAATAGCGTTATTAACGGAATCATGATGATGATGGCGATGATGATGATCAGGTGGAGCAAGGAGCACGGTAGCAGATGGTGGGTCTTGGCCGGAGTACTGATATTCACGATCATCGACAAGGTGATCATAGTTGATCATCATCATGGAGGTCTGATGAAGCCAAATCTGGGTCTTGAGGAACTTACGTAGTGAATAGCCTCCTCCAACATGGACACCGTGTCCATCTTGGCCCCACCGGGGACCAAGCTCTGCAGGATCTTGAACCGGTCGCTGATCCGGTGCCTCCTCTCCCGAGCCGCCACGCTTTGTGGGTCCGTCGACAGCTTCATCACGCCCTTGTTACCACCCCCTCCTGATCTCTTAATATTACCATTATTGGAATTACTCCTCTTCATCTTCATAACCTCTTTCTTGTTGCTTGAAGAAAATCTTGATGAACTTATAGTACTACTTGGGAAGTACTCCATTTTTTTTCCTCTTCAAAATGAGTTTCTACTTGGGAAAACTTAAGTGGGTTCGGTCGTTATAGGGCATATATATATGGTAGAGAGAGGGAGATATATATAATATACACACACACAAATATATGTATATATGATGTGTGCTATGGGGTTTGGTTGGAGTTAGTAATGATCAAAGGTGGGGAGAGATGTCGTCACGTGAGTAGTACTAGTAAGCCAATCTTTGGCGCAGGATTCGGGTGTCTAACCTAGGGAAAGCCTATATAGCTCTCCCCCCACAAAGAACTCTTTTGTTTAGCCCCAATATAGAGGGGGAAAAAAAAGAAGAAGAAAAAGAAAAAGAAAAGAAAGAAATGTCCCTGCTGCCCTAGCTAGCTTTTGCCTTATTCACACTGTGACTTGTTTTTGTCTAAACTTTTGATTAGATCAGAGAAGAGACACTCTTCCACGTATATCTTCCCTGGCCCTAGGACCCCCCTAACAAGTTCATCACATTACCCCCCTCTAATTATTACTCGACAGAGAGAGAGAGAGAAAGAAAGGGAGTTTTTGAAAAATTTTAGGGTGAGATGACCAAGAGAAGAGAAGTGCAATGTTATTATGAGTGAGCTTTTTACTGTAAGATAACTTTAACGGTAGTATTATATAATCTTTTTAAATATGTACATGCTTGATAATTTAAAACAGAAACTTATTAGTTAGTAGTATTATAAGTGACGGAGTCAAAAAATTTTGTCAAAAAAGCTAGAATAATAGATAATTATTAACGCTTTTTCATCCCAAGAGTGACTCACTATATATAACAAATGCTCTTTGGTTTAAAGAAAATGTATAACCAAAATTTGATCGAGACATATATATTATGATATGTATTGACAAAAAAGTGCTGATTTATCAAGTTCAAACTAGTTTAATACTCTTCTCTTATTCAGCTTACTATTTTAGAAATAAATACATCGCTTACAAATATACATTAAACAACGCTTTTTTGACCACAGTCGTAAGAAAAATAGTCTATTCTCCTTTAGAAAAAAGGCGGCACATACAATACTGAAACAGTCATTGTAAGTTGAGATTAGACTATGGTTTCTCAAAACTGGCATAAATCTCAACATACGACAATGGTTATCTATAAACTATCATGAAATCTCACTTGAAAACAAAAAACAAAAAATAAAAATAAAAATAAAAAATTAACATATATAGGGTTCAAAATCGGAGAGCTCCAAAAACAGTACCCCACAACGCAATGAACCAACAACTCACCCGCCCCCTGTTCATCATAGCCCTCCTCCTACTCGTCCTTGTTCTTCATCGATGGTTCTCTATTTACTTGAGCTCTCACTCGGATCCATTGCCTTTCTCTTGGGCTCTCGTTGGGTTTGGTCATCTATAATTCACCAAATCAAAGATCGAAGGCTGACATTTTTCCCCTCGACTTTGAAGATTTGCTCTCTAAGACTTTCGCGATCATGGTGCTTATTGTGCGGATCGTGGTGTCTAATTTTGCTCTTGATTTCATGATGTTGGTCCTCTGATTTATACAATTGAGGTCTCTAACCTTTGTGATGTTCTAATATGATATATGCGAATGTGTTTTCGAATTTTGATCGCTATTTTGCTTTATGATTTTTGAAATGTTGCAATCTGATTTGTGGGATTTTGCTCTCTAGTTTTGGGATAGGAGTTTTGCTTGTTGATTTCAAATGTGCTAAATTAATGTTAGTGTTTTTTTTTTTTCTCTCTCTCTTAAGAGAGATTTTTTTTTTTTTTTTCTTCCTAGACGTCGTTTTAAACTGCAATGGAAAGCACAACCTAACACAATGGTGAAAGAACTGTAGATTTCGAGATAGCCTTTAAACATCCTTTATCTTTCAACTACGATTTTAAACCGTCACATTTCCATGATTTCTACTAGTGTTAATTCTTTTCAAACTGAGTCACTAGTATGCATTCAATGAATTGCCATTTACATATTAAAAATATTCTTTTTTTTTTTTTTTTTTAGAAAGTTGATCAAACAAAATAGAAAGAAAATGAAAAAAAAAAAAAGAATAAAAGATCTTAGGATGGGAATATCAGTATTCATGTCTAATTGTTTACATAGTCAGGATACTATTACTTCTTTCTATACATAATATATGCTTAATTTTGTACACACTTTCTTTTAGAAAAGGCCATCTAAACTGTTGATAAAAATCAGGAAATAAGAAAATAAAAGAGAAAATTATTTTTATATATAAGTACATGTATAGAGTGACTTATACTCAATAAACAAACAAAGCCATTATTAGGGAAAAATATCTTGCTAAATAGCTTAGAGATTAATTTTAGTTGGTCGTTAGTTTAAAGTAAATTTTATCAATCTTCTAGGGAACCAAATAAAGTTTTTACATTTATTTCTTGTGGGAGGTTATGTTTGAACTTGGTGTGACATATAGGCTAATTAAAAAAAAAAAAAATTGGGAGGGCCCTGGTCTGTATTGACTTCATTAGTCTGTAGAATTCTCAATTTTTTTTTAAGTGAAGAAATTCTCAAAAGTTTTATTATTAGATTTTAATCAAATTTCATGACCTTTGCGAACTGCTTGATTCTAGTAATTCACAAAAGAAATAAAGTATTAAAGCAGATGTCTGAAATTTTTGTCATATATCATTCTGCTCTTTGAGTTAAAGTGAATTTTTGTAATTGATTTTATAATTTTTTTTTCCTTAAAGAAAGTCGATCTTGTAATACGTGCATATGGTATGTTCATGATGTAATCTGCTCGTAAAAGTGTCCATTAAAAAATTTGCTAGTAAAAAAAATGCACTACCTATAATTTTTTCCTTAAAATAGAGGTGAATATTTCTTTGTTGGAGTCATTAGATGATTATTTGTTTTAAGAAGTTTATAATATGTATATCTTATTTTACATTATCGATAAGAATTAATATTATTTTAACAGTTAGATTAATTTTTAATGATCAAATTTATGATCATAACAGTCATACGTCACATGTTATAAAATTTTAACATTAACACTTATATATTAGAGCATTAAAAATTAATCTATTATTTTAAAAAATAATTCTTTCCTATTGATAGTAAAAATAAGAGTGTTTGGATCAATTATTTTGGATACAAGAATTTCAGTTTCTATTCATTCCTCGTAAGCCACTTATGTCTCCAAAATAGGATATCAAAGTTCTTTTCCTCTTTTTTCCCAATAAGTGGACGTCTTTTTTTTTTTTTTTTTTCTTAATGAATTGGAGAATAGGTCGACGGTGTAACACCATTAAGATACTTACTCAAATCCAAAGTTTAAATTTTTTAGTACACTCATTTTTCTCTCTTTCATACACACATTTAGTTAAGATTCTCAATCCAAATCTAATAGTGCGTTTGGATGTCCTAATTTGTGTATTGTATTCTAATGAAATAGATGTATTTCAATATGCATTTAAATGTTCTCATGAACCATTGTTTTTAAATGTAATATGGGTTAAAATTGTTTATATTTGAATAGTTATTTTAATTAGAATGAGGTATTGCTAAAAGTAGAGAAGGAAAAAAAAAGGACAAAAATGATTAAAAAAAAGAAATGGATGAACAATAAAATGATTGAGTTTATTGTTCAAAGAAAGTTGTATTTAAATATAATGTATTGAGTATATAACTGAACGTTACACATTGCATTCAAATTAAAGGGGACATCCATAAAATTTTCTCTAAGTCTATGATCCGAACGAACATAAGAGATCCTTAGTTGATTTCTTGAGATAGGGAGAGAAGAGAAAGAGAGAGTTATGTTTTTATTTTATTTTATTTATTTTATTTTTGGGGTAGGGGTAGGGGTGGGGGTGGGGGAGTCCTTCTTCTGAAATCGAAGTGGATGTATCATAGTTAACATGTTTTTTGTACAAATCCAAGGAGGAAACGGGAACTGCCGGGCTTTTCTGGTGTACGAAATATTTGCTTTTATATATATATATATATATATATATAGCTTTTATCCTAAGGATATACGCTGTTTGGGGTGAAAGAGAATAACTGTTTATTATAAGCAAGTGTCCCCTCCATTGCTACTTCTTTAGGAAGAAAAAGAAAAGGGATTGAGGTCTTATCATCAGCACTTCTTTTAAAGACACCATTACAAACGTCCAAATTTAAAGTTACGTTTAACCAGTGCTAGACCTCAAGTCATATATACTGATCCACTTAAAGCGGGAATTTTTTTTTTTTTTTTTTTGGGTACATAAAATTTAACCCCCCTGCTTTAGCTAAAAACAAAACAAAAAGAGAGAGAGAGAGAACAATTCAACTCCACTCTGCAGTCTGCACCGAATAATAAATCTTAAAAAAGCTAAACACGGCAAGAAAAACCAATGCATCGGAATTTGTAGCTCTGCCATCCTTTTTTTTTTTTTTTTCATTTTTGCTCAAGAAATCTGTCATCTACAACTAGGGCAAGATTTAAGTGGGGCAAGAATAGGCGAAAAATAAAAACTTGAAATGATTCCATAAGTCCTCTTTTAATCAACAATTATTTAGAAATTATAATTTAATGAGATTTATTTATAAATTCATTAAATTTCTTCTCTTTAAAGCTCTTGTGATTTATCTGTTTATGTGATATGTATGTCTACATGTTATGATAGAGTTTATAAATTAAGACAAGATTTTATTTTATTTTTTAAATTTAAAAATAGAGTCTATATCTTATGATAGAGTCAAATATAAAATAATTATCCAATTATTATTACAACTACAATTAGGGCAAGATTTTGCTATAAGAAGATGGAGCTTTTTATCACGGAATATCTCTTTTAATAGTGCATATATCTAAACTTTAAATATGATATCAATCACATTAACATAAACAATATATAAAACTAACAATATCCATCTCAATTCTAAAGATTAAAAAAAAAAAAAAAGAACTTTTGGTTTTTTAAGTCAATGGTCTCTTTTAATTAGATTTTACGATGATCCATCATTGATGTATCAATAGTATCAATGATGAACCAATGATATATCATTAATGGACCGATATATTATTACTTCATATATATTAATCACCTAAGTTTATAAATTTCATGTATATTGATGGACAGTTATTAGGGGAAAAAGTTTAAAAATGACCGTTTCCCTTCTGTAAAATTCTCTTGAGAATATTTTTGTCTTGGTAATCTGCATTCTTACCGTTTGAGGGAAGTGGTATATCATCTCCAATTTATTTGAAGAGTGATAATTTGATGGTACCATATAGAGCAACATTCAAGACCAGTCAAATCCGGAAAAAATGATGAACCAATGATACGCGTCTATTAAACGTTAGCAATGATTCAATCGTAATTGAAAACATCTGTTTTTCCACTTAATTTAGGTCATGTTTTACAATCGAAGAGCCATGCACCATTATGATCAGTGATCATGGTCACTGATTATTAAAGAATTGTAAATATTTACACCCACAATATTAACAAATACCGCTATCTAATAAATATTTCCTAATATAAATATAATAAATCTATCTTTTTATAGATTTTTTTTATATAATACCATATTTAACCCTCTCATACACCCACTTTTATTTTAATTTTAATTTGTTTTATTAAAGGTAAACTAACTGATCTAAATAATAAAAAATAGCAAGAAAAAATAAATAAAAAATAAGAATCGAGTAAAAAAAAAAAACTCACAAAGAATCATTTTTCAAATATTAAAAGCAAAAAAAAAAAAAAAAAGAGAGAGAGAGAGAGAGAGAGCGAGAGAGAATGCACAATACTAATGAATCAAAAATATTTAAAATACATACTTCAATAGTTGTTGGCTCTTCAATTGGCATATTTTTCTTTATTTTTGTTTCACTTGAATCCTCTATTGAAAATTTTCATATAGGTATAAAGATTTCTTAAGAGAAAAAAATGATGAAGAATAATTTAGGATTTATAAAATGAAATTAACGATAATTAAATTTGTAGAGAATTTTTTTATTCCTTTAAAAAATATATTTTTCCATCTATCGTTAATGTGGTGTATGTTTTTTAATTATTTTATTTAAAAAAGAATATTTATATTTATATGTATGTGGGTGTTTGAGCATTGTTTTTGGGTTTTAAGTTAATTTTATTACGGAGCAAAAGTGTCATAAAAATTTTTAATGATTCTGTGAGTATTTATAAATATTGGAGGTGCAAATAAAATCATCATTTTATTTTTATTGTTAATGAATTGGAGAAAGTAAAGCCTCCATAGCAAATCAAACAAAATAAATTAAAATTAAACAAACATATTTAGAAGATAAACGAACACAAACTACTATTAAATTTATGATTTATACATCTTTAATCCTTTTTCCTTTTGAACATGAAATTTATAGGACACACTTTTCTTTTCCGGATCAATGATGAAGCATCTTCGCATGTTATTGAGTTCTCCCATACATCACAAAATCTTGAAATCACAATCTTCATTTCTTTTTGTTGGTGAAAACACACCCCTATTATACCCAAGTGCAATAGAAAATAAACTCATAAAGAAATATAATGAAGATAAAGTTTTATGTAGTTGGATAAAATTGTCTACGTACATGAGAGGGAATAAATTCACTAACAACTTAAAACATTTCTTTCTTGTTGGAGAAAACACACCCCTATTATACCCAAGTGCAATAGAAAATAAACTCATAAAGAAATATAATGAAGCTAAAATTTTATGTAGTTGGATAAAATTGTCTACGTACATGAGAGAGAATAAATTCACTAACAACTTAAAAAAAATTGCTGGAATCTAACAACTTCAAAATTAAACACTCAACAAACTTTCTATACCTCTCTCTATACCTTAAAAAACAATCTTGCCCAAAAATAATGAGTAATTTCCGACATTTTTTGGCAAGTTTAATATTTCTTACTCTATTTAAAAAGGGCGCAGAATTTATTTGGATGTAAATGCTCCTTTTTTTTCCTCAATGTGATAAATAAATCATAAATTCACATATGCATCATTATTGACAAAAGAGCTATATATATCCATCATCATTTATGCCGGTGATCATTCACGAACTCACTCTTATTCGGGTACAAGCTTGTAATATATATTACAATGCACGTGTAGACAAACAAGTGTAATGGCACATATAGCTTGCGTTATGAACAAATTTTTAAAATGAAATGTTGATATTGGAGTTGATTGATTTTTAAAAAATTATTAATTATAATTTTTATTACTTAAAAAAATAATAAAAATACAATTAAAAACTTTAATTTGAACTTTTTGTTTCAAACGTATCAATAATGTATCAATAATTAGACACTTTATGTTAAAGTAGAGTTTTTCCCCTTACTTCAAATTATAGATTACCGACACCTGCAAGTGAGTTTAGCCATTTGATAAAATATTTTCTTTTAAAAAATAAAAATAAAAAGGTAATGAAAAAAAAATAGAAGAGAGGGCCCGCGGGTGGTGGTGGGGTAGGAGGGGGGAGAGCCTGGCAGGCGGAGCACATGAGGCCCCGGGTTTCACGTTCGAGATTTGGTAGAACCCTAATTATTGTATACGATGCTTTTTTTATTTTTATTTTTTATTTTTTAACTTTCTTCATCATCAGAAACTATTCTAAACCTGCTTTTTCCTGTCTTCTCAAATCTCCCCTGCACTAGCAACCAGCTGCTTCTTTCGTCAACCAAACACACATCAGTCACACATCCCACCCCCACCCCTCATTTTCTAATCTGCTTCTGACGATGTATGTCATATTGATCATGATCATATTTATGACGACATATATACATATATGCATTTACTAATTATTAGTGGGCAGCGACCACATATATAGATATATATATATATAACACATTATATATATGTTTAGTAATTATATATGACGACATTTATATATATGATGACATATCCCCTCTCATTTTCTCCTTTTTGTTTTTTGTTTTTTTAATCTTCTGGTTCGTTCTCTTTTTATACCAATTGATAGCGAGAGTGACAAAATCAGAACACTTTATCAAAAATTAATAATTATAATGTGTAATTAGGAATTATTATGATAAAATTGTTTTATAAAAACTTATTCAAAATTATATGGTATTTTTTTTAATTAAATTTTTTTTTTTGAGGGGAGACTTATAAGCCCCCACAGGCCCAGCTCCCTCCATCCCTGATAAGCAGTGCTATTACCATGAATATAACGGTAATGCTTGAACTATAGGCATGTAAAATTGTTTTTGAAAAAATAATAACACTATATTCTTTGATATTTCAAAACACACCTTTTTTTTTTTTTTTTCCAAACATCAATTAAAAAAAATTTAGGTTTAAAATGAAATCTTTTTTAAGAGGAACTTTTCAAACCTTTATTCCAATGGAATTATTTTAGCAATGCTCTTTTGCTGGCTTTTTTTTTTTTTTTTTAACTTTAACTTGCTAGGGTTCTGCTCCTTTGGGCACTTGCTTTGCTTTTGAAGTTGAGATTGATTACTGCGGGCTTTGTTATGGCAAATGAAAATCCTCACGAATTCTAATGGCATAATACATTGATAGATTGTGACTCCCGTTATGTTGTGAATATATATATATATATATATATTTTTTTTTTTTTGAGGAAAATGTTGTGAATAATTTTATTTAAATATGTATTTGGAAATGTAAGAATATATAAGTGGTGATTTGTGGGCAAGTATTCTAAATCTTTTGAGTCTCCCATATTTCCATAGAGGGCAATGTGGCTGCTGATAAGCTATCCTCTTGATGAGTTACTAAGGATCACTTCTCATGGCGTTCTAGTGCTCCAAAGTTCATTCTTCATTTGGTAGTTGGGACTTTTCGCTTCTATCATGCTACCGTTTTTCTTCAGCCTGAGATGAACTCTTGTTGTTGTCGTTTGGGTCGCAGTCGTATTCTTTGGTGCAAGGTGGTTGTTTGGATATTATTGGATGAGCATAGACATATTCTTTTTCTTTTATTAGATTTTGCACACCGAATTTTAGTAATAAGGTTTTTAATGAGGTATATATAGGTTGAAATATGATTCTCAAAAGAATGATTTCGATTGCTCTTTTAGGTGTCAGATTCTACTTGTTTACAGTCTTGTAGATTGTTTGTCTTCCCGTTTTAGACTGTTTTACTAAGATTTTTTTTTCTCCTGATTAGGGTTGTTAAATTACTATATGTACCTTTTTATCAACTTTATTGCATTTTTCTTTATTTTAAGAGTGCAGGTCTATATTGTACAGGATAGTTAAATGATGCCAATGTAATTTAGATATTAGCATTGTTATCTCTCAAAATTTTCACACTTTTTTATCAACTTACTCACAAATTTCCAATTTTGAAAATTTAAACCTTGAAACTTTCTAAATTGTTATAATATGCCCTATTTTGTTAACTTTCCATTAAATTAAAGATTTGAACTTGGAAGATTCACGTTAAGAATTGTATTACATTTAGAAAATTTAGTCAAAAAAGGGCTTTTCGTATTAATAGAAAGTTAAGCCAAATATGATGCATTGTATTAATTTAAAACGATAAGGACATGAATTATCAAAGTTAAATTTTTAAAATGACAAGCTATCAAATGGTGATAAGTTTGAGGAACAATAATTCTTCCTAACAGTACTAATGAAGATCATTGCTAAGGTCAACAATATAGTGTTATTATTTTTTTTTTTGAAAAGGACAACAATATGGTTTCTCCTCATACTTGTTGTTCTCCATTATTTATGTACATACACATATATATTTAACTACCCATTCAATTGAAATAGTTGTTTTCAATAAAATATAATATTCTTTTGGTTGCAAGCGTTTTATATTTGAAAACATAACTTTTTGAAGAAACACCAATATAAACACTATTTACTATTTTTTTTTACAAACATTCTAGTACACATCTTTTTCAAATACATCTTTATTTTAACATGTATTTAAATATATTTTAATATTGACATACAAATATATATTTTGTGATAATATATGCACTCAAATATAAAAGTGCCACACTTAAATACATATTAGAGAACATATATTGTGTTTGAATCAAATTTTTAGACAAAATCATTGTTCGAACATCAGTCCAAATAAAAACGAAAGTACATTTGTAAAGTGCAATCATTTCTTAATACACCGATAAAAGTACCAGATAGTTTTGTTCTACTTGGCCGCTATTACCTTAGGGGTAACATATAATAATAGCTGATAGCTTTTTTTTTTTTTTTTTTTTTGGTTCTAGAAAAAAAAATTAGTTATGTACTTTCAATCAAAAAATAATAAAATAATATAACTTTATGCTTTAGCTTGTAGGTTCTTAAACTAATTAACCGGAATCTTGATTGTATATAATCTGTCATTAACTAAATAAGCCAATAAATTTGTCAGGGCTTTATGGACTAAACCAAATCGCGATAATAAAACCATAAAATTAACCCCAAAAAAATAAAAAAAGACCAAAACTCAGAAAAGACTCAAACACACTGTGCGGGGACAGGAGCAGGTGAAACTTGGGAATAGGCACTTGATTGTTTAAGGTGGGTCCCACGAATCTGTGTATGGTGGTCAGGTTCTATGTCTTATTTATTTATTTATTTTTATTTTTACGCTAGCAAATTTTTTTTTATTTTTTTTTAAATAATGGATAGGAATTTAGGATGAGTTTTCAGCGGCCTGTTAATATAATTTTGTTTTTAGTCTTTTGTAATTAAAAATTGATTTATTTATAATCTTGTGTAATGTTATATGTAACATGTCTTTGGTTGATTTTTTTTTTTTTTTGTTTTTAATATGATATATATGTATGTTGAACTTTAAAATTTTTACTACGGGGGTGTTTGGTGTTTGAGTTTGAGTTAAGATTTATAAGTTTAAATAGTGATTTTAGTTGACTTTTTCAAAAAAGATAAAAAACTTTTGGGGAAAAAGATAAAAATTGAGTTGATGGTGGTGAGTTTAAACTCACCACCCAAACGGGCCCACAAGTACTGTATATCAACCAAAATTTAAATCCTTTTCTACCAAAAAAATGAAATAAAAAAAATAATACTACACGTTATTTAATATAATATTATATATCAATTTCATTGTCGAATTCAAAAACTTTTATCTAAAATCTAAATATTATTAGGTTGTATTTTTAAAAATTTAATCTATGAATAAAAGTAGTTTTATATCGTCACTTTATTTCTATTAAGTTATTTAAAAGTTTAGTTCTTGTCAATAGGATTATTATTATTATTATTATTATTTTTTGTGTGTCTTTTATGTGATTGCATGGCTATTTGCAGATTTTGAGTAACAGAAACAATATTACAAAATATATGGCAAGGGATAATTATAGTTATATTCGTTTTTTTAACTATTGCGCTTAAGGAATCCAAACCCTCGTCATAGTTATCCAGACATAGACCTCCTTACATTAATGAATGTTGGTTGTTTCGTGTACGTACAACACTAACTGAAAGCCTAGTCCCCCTTTTTGGCTTCAGAGATAACTAGTTGGCGAAAAACAAAACAAAACAAAAAATAAAAAATAAAAAAAATAAAGCCATCACATGACAAACGACATGTCAAATGGCAGCCTAAGAAAAGCGATGAACGCACTGCAAAAAAAAAAAAAAAAAAAAAAAAAAAAAAAAAAAAAAAAATCCACACTTTTAATATTAGGTTTGAGATAATTGCTATGGACGTAGGTCTTTTTGTCTTTTGCGTGTACGATCAATGAACATAAAATTCCTTGACTATGTGAATATTTCCATCTTATATAGGAAATGAAGTTAGTAAGAAGAGAGATCATAAACAGTCTCCGTACGATCTAACGTAACTTGGTATGGACACGATTCAAAATAACAACGGGTTTAGATTAACATCTTTATTTTATCTTATATAATTCCATGCAATTTAAAGTTTTGCATCCAATTACAGAATTCTATTTAAAGGGATGACCAAGAAGGATGCAAAATAAAATCAGAATAAGTTGACAAATTGTACTGGCTTAGGTAATTCTTTAGTATCGTTTTGTCCAACCCCAAAAGCACTTACGGATAACAAAATGCAAATCATGTTTTAGTTCTCTCATTCTAACCCTCCTTGGTCTCGAGTGCCTTATTTGAAGCTATCGCATCAAAGATTCAGTTAGTCTTTTATGAGTTTTGGTTAACTGAAGCTTAAGTGACGAAGTTATGAAGTTTTATTATGGGGCTCATAATACATAAATAAATTTGAAGAGGTATGTAATATATATTTTTTTTTCCATTTTTATAGAGTCGTTTTGTAATTTTATGTATATATATTAGTTTAAAAACATGTATGATGCATATAGTTGGACATATCTGAAAAAAATTATCAAAATAGGGAAAAAAAAAAATATATATATATATATATATGCATACAAAATAGACCCAAAAAAAATCAACAGATTTCTTTAAAAAAAAAAAAAAGCATGAAAAAAAGACCAAAAAGATTTTAAAAAAATTAAAATGTTAAAAACAGTCCAAGAGAAAAAGGACTAAAATAAGGAAATAAAAATGGGCCAAAAGAAAAGAAAAGAAAACTAAATGACAAACAAATAAAAAACGATTTTTTCGTTCAAAACGCAAAACGTAAAATGGTATAGTAGTTGTTTTTCAGCTTTCTTATACATGTAAAGATATATACTCGTATCTATGCATAGATAAATAGGCGGAAAAAAAAGGCTGAAGGTTAAGCCCTCCAAGTGTGTTACTAACCTACGTCGCTGCTCTCATTCGTTTTTTTTTTTTTTTGCTTTTGTCTTTTGTGATTTGGACTTTATGCTTTTTTTTTTTCTCCTTCCTTTTCTTTTCCTTTTAAACATATATCTTTTTACACTTTTTTTTAACTTTTTCTTGAAAATATTTTTTACCTTTTATTTTAAATGTGTAGCACCAAATACTCTTTCTTTTATATTATCCATATTGTGTGATATATAATTTTTAAACATAGTTTTCAGTTTACTGATTTTTCTTTCATCTTTTGAAGTATTATTTTCTCGAAACTGATTTTTAACTATAAATTTTTAATTATCTTATTGAATTTTTTTTTTTGCTTTTTTCTTCCTCGCATTTTTTTGTTAACTTTTCTGTATTATAGTTCCGTTTGGTTACGGTTTAAATTTTTTTTCAATTTATTTTTGTCATGTTGTAGGATTTTTTTTCCCCCTTTATCCTTGTCAACTTGTCCCTGTTGAAATAAAAATTTCAACTATATCCTCACTTTTTTCCTTCTATTTTTACTTTTTGTTTTTATTATTTGCTTTAAATCTTATTGTTTTTAACTATGTCTTAAATGAGAATTCTTTTTCTTTACTATTTATATCTGTTAAAATGATTTTTTCTTCTTCTTAATGCTTTCTTAGTTAAATATTCCATTTCATTATGTCTAAAAAATTTAGAAACTATTAATAATATAAGTGATAATCATATCTACATGGTTTTGCACGCTTATTTTATATCGATCTATATTTATCTACATCTAAACCTTTTTATTTTTGTTTTTTGTAAAAAAAATTTTTTGTCTAAACGTCTACACCTTTTTTTTTTTTTTGGGTTATTTGTCAACAATCTCCTTTCTTCTTTCCTTTTTCTTTCTTTTTCATTTTTCAGCATGACAACATGAGACATTGTGAGATGGAGCAATGTCACAAAAGTGATTGTTCAGTGCTTGACGAACTTCTTAGCTTTCCCAAAAAAAGAAAAAAAAAAACAAAGGGTAAATTACTCCGTGATCTCTGAACTCTTAGGGGGTGTTTGGTGTGTAAGTTTGAGTTGAAATTGATAAGTTTAAATAATAAATTTTGTTGACTTTTCAGAAAAGATAAAAAACTTTTTGAGAAAAAGACAAAAACTTTTAGAGAAAAAGACAAAAAAAAAATTTTAACAGGACCGGTTATCAAACAGGGTCTTAAACTTTTTTTTTTTTTAATTATTATTATTAAAAGATCCCCAAATTCGGGGATCAATCAATCAAAAAAAATTTAAGGACCAACCGGTATTTTTAATAAAAGTTCAGGGACCATTTCGGTAATTATTAAAAAAAAAATGATAAACATGCGTGAGGAATGAATGATCTTGATTAAATTAAAGGCCACACATGCCAGTCTACTAGATGTGATTAGTAATAGCAAAGCCTTTTTTTAATTTTGTGTCATTGAGCACTCAAGAGTCAAAATATGATTGGATGGTACACTGAGTTAGATTCACCATTTTTAACTAATTAAATTGATTACCTGTCAGTTCTCAGTTTTCCACATACATTACTCATTACTCAATATGGTACAGGTTATGAATGCCATCTAGTCATCATGTATTTAATATCAGATATTATTTAATATTTATATTTTTTATTTAAAAATTTATAATAGATTTATATTTAATCTTTTTAGAACTTTATAACATATAAATTTTCTATTTAAAATCTTATTACATAATACTAATTAAAATTTATTATATTAGAATCATCTTGTTAGTATAACATATTACCAAACAAAAAAATTATAAGTATCTTGTAAGAAAAGTGTTAGATAGCAGCCTCTCCATATAATATAAACTTATTTTAAGGATCGAAAAATTGATATATGTACGGATGTTTTTGTGAAAATCTTCATTATACAAATCCCGATATAAAAATAAAGGTATAAATTTTTTCTTTTCAATACGACAATGATGAATTTTTCATAGAAATTTCTATAAATATCAATGCCTTTAAGAAATAATTTTGTAATAATTGATAAAATATCGTGAAAATTTCTAAAATTTTTTGTGAAAATGTCAACAAAACATCAGTAAAATATTGAGTTTTAGTTTGTTTAACTTTCTTTTTAATGTACTAAAATTCATGACTTTTTTTTTTTAATTTACCCACAATTTCTTATATATGAAGATATAGTTGAGGGATATCAAGAGAGATATATATGGCATATCCAAAATTATACAGAGAAAAATACTCAAATAATGCCATGTATTCGTATCAATAATATTTAAACTAATAAGTATTAAAATAATACCTTCCAATATCCTAAAAGCTCCTTCTAACATTAATATAATACTATTACAATCTTATCGTGTATGGAATTTCAGATATTATAATGTCCCTGTATTAAGTTAACTTTCAATAATTTTACTAAATTGGTGAACATATTCTTGACATTTTCTTGTACTATGATCACTTCTTATCATACAAATTTATCACATACCAGAACCATCCACCACCTTCCACGTGTCATCGCAGGTGTCACCAAACGGTCACTCTCCTCGCACCTTCTAATGCCACCATGAAACTTCTCCACTACGACGTGTCACTCCACCATGCACCCAAACCCACCGCCTCTTTAAAGCCCCCTTCAGACATCTTCATGCAAATTAAGCCAATATCCAAAAAAGATCAAACTAGAACCGACCAAAACAAAAGGGGCGATTCTTGAGCTGAGAATATATATATATATATATATATATATAGCTTAGAAATGGCGAGCGACGAGTTCCGACTGGTGTCCCCGGAGATAGACAAGAAGGGAAGGCTTCTGAGGAAGTTCACCGACGAAGGCCAAGGAGCCAGGAAAAACTGGTCTCCTCCGCTGGAGTGGTACAACGTGCCGGAGGGGACCAAGGCTCTGGCCCTTGTGGTGCAGGACATCGACGCGCCAGACCCGAGCGGTCCGATCGTGCCGTGGGTCGTCTGGGTGGTGACCAACATCCCGCCGACCCTCCACGGCCTCCCCGAGGGCTTTTCCGGCAAGGAGGAGGAGCTCGGCGGCGACTACGCCGCCATCCTGGAAGGATATAACGACTTGAAGCTCCCCGGCTGGCGCGGGCCCAAATTGCCTACTCATGGCCATCGCTTTGCGTTCAAGCTCTACGCGCTTGATGATGAAGTTCACCTTGGCAACAAGGTAGGTATATTATATACATCAAGTGGTAGATATACATTTGTATATACTTTAAATATACCATCGATGTTTTTATTTAGATTGTGCTTGGCTCGCTGTCTCCGTTAAAAATTTTCATTTTATTTTTGAAAAGTTTACAAAAATTATAATTATTTAGAAACTAGTTATAATTAGTTTCTGAAAAATCAATCGAACTCTAATATAAAATTTTTATCTTCAATCAGTAAACTAAATGGTCTAAGTGGAGTCTTAGGCCCTGTTTGGTAACCGGTCCTGTTTAAATTTTTTTTGTCTTTTTTTCCAAAAGTTTTTGTTTTTTTCTCAAAAAGTTTTTTGTCTTTTCTGAAAAGTCAATAAAATTTACTATTTAAACTTATAAATTTCAACTCAAACTCATTCATCAAACACCCCTTTAGTATTAAATGAATTTAGGTATAACGTTTTCTAAAAAGCTAAGCTAACCGATGGAAGAGGAAGGTCAATTCACATATTAATACTGCAACAATTTAATAATTTAGTGACGTGAGAAAAATATACAATCTAATGCCTTCCCTTTCATTTAGAACGTGTATTCTAAATATAAAATCTGATTTAGATATTAAATTATCTGGATTTGGTCTCAAAAACTAACTTGGACTATCCACGTATAAACATTATAATAGTCTAGTTACTAGTAACTTAACGATATGGGACAAATATGTAACCTTTTTTTTCTTTTAATATTTGTTACAATGTAGGTATTATAATCCGGTTTAGTAGCTTAACGATATGGGACAAATATACAACCTATTTTTTCTTTTAATATTTATTACAATGTAGATATTATAATCCGGTTTAGACACAATTATAGTTTTTTCTACAAAAGCTAGCTTATTAGGCATAGACGTGCGTTCCGTATGTAATCCTTTTTGTTAAATTTTCTTTATACTAAATTAGTATTAGTTTTTATTGTAATTATTAGTAGTACAATTAAAAATATTACGATCTCTTCTTAGAATTCATGAAACTATGAAGCTTTATTAAAATAAAATAGAAAAGAACGATATAAAAAAAAAAAAATTGTTTAGACTGTTATAGAATATTGGAGAATTTTAGAATTGTGAATCCAAATCCGATTGATCATCGGATTGATCATGATATTTCATATAAGTTGATTAAATTCTTATCTTTTTAAAGAAAATAGTATAAAATATATTAATGTTATTTTTTAGTAGTATCAAAGATTCTTTTAAAAGATTGAAAAATCATCACAAACCTCCCCTTTTTCTTTTCTATTTCAATTTCTGGATTATTATATGATGATAAAAAGTAGTAGTATTGATTTATGTATCTACATAGAGCATAATGGTAGTCTTTCTTTTTCAAATTGTAGAAGTAATGGAGAATTTTTTTTTTAATGATAAAGATAAAATATCAATTTCCTTTATTGCCAATGTAAACTTGGATCAAAAGTTTAATAGAGATAAGGTCAGATAATTTAGAGTTATGTGAGGATATTTTTGGAATTTCACTAATATTCCTTAAAAAATGAACACGTAGTTCTTCATACTGTAAACTATCTTTTTTTTTTTTTTTTTTTTTTTTTTTTGTTGAATAGGGAAGAACTTTAACTAAAGGCTCACGGCTAAAGGTCCATGTTTCTCTCTCATATCATTACAATCCAACTCCCCACTGTAGGGGTAATAGCGAAAAAGAACAACAGTTCATAGGTTGACAAAAAGTTGTACAATGCACTTAGTTATATTTAATAGTTTTTAAATTTTGTTTTAAAATTTATATTTCAAATCTATAAAATCCAAACAGGAGATTAGTGTTGTTGATTAAATGAGTGTGATTTTTGGTAGGTGACAAAGGACAAGCTGTTGGAGGCGATTGAAGGGCATGTGCTGGGCGAAGCAGTCCTTATGGCCAAGTTTTGATGATGCATATGCCACTTCGGAATGTTAATGCAATGTTTTAAGCTTATGATAATCTCAATCAATAGACACGATATATTTTTCATTTCTGTTGTCGGATAATTAATGAATGTTTGTGCATTTATTTAACGAATATGTACTAGAATATGTACTCTTCTATTTGTTTTTGCAAAAGGGAAATTTCGTTTCATTCGGAACAAAAATTACAATTACAAACATATGAGATTGATCTCGTATTACCTTAATGAAAACTGATATCATCGGTATATTATGATGATGCATAAAACGGTATCATCAACGGTATTATCGGTATATTCTGATGATACAAAAGAAATATGCACTTTTGCATATCTAGTTTGTCTAATGGTTACTGATCAAGTCTTTGCCAAATATTATTCTACCATAGTCATTGCCAAAATAATGAATGCAAAGAGGAGAACAATGTATAGCCGATCGATGCTTGGACCATAATCTTATTTTTTATTTGAATACATAATATTATTTTTAATGTTATTTTTATTTGGTAAATTAGTAGTTGCACATTCAATAAAAAGTTAGTAAATTAGATCCAAAGTTTAGTTGAAGGTATCGTGAATAAATAGTTGTTGAGAAAGTTGTACGGAAAAAAAAGAAATTTTGAGTAAGGATATTTTAAGAAAAATTATTATAGATTGAAAATTTAATTGTGATGTATTGTCAAGAATAGGCATTTAGAGGGCTGCAAAAAAGTATTGTATATGGATATAGTTGGGAAAATTTACTTTAGTACGGATAAAAAGAAAAGAATTAAAGTAGTAAAACATAAAAAGGAGCGAGAGAAAGAGAGAGCGACACTCGACTCATGAGAGGAATATGAGGAAAAAGAGTTTGGGCTATTTATATATATATATATATATATATATATATAAGTAAAGGAGAAATATCCGAATACATATATATTTTTTAAAAAAATCTTAATAAAAAGCTATACAAAGGTATTATCGAAAAATAATAGTTTATTGAAAGAGTTATTGTAATAGAAATTGTTTTGACTATTATTAGATTTGTGGGGAAAAAAAAAATTAGAATAAGGGTAGAGAGAAAAAAAAAATGTAAAGAAAAAAAAGAAAAGAAAAAGAATCCACGTGTTTGCATGTAATTAGTGGATAAAAAGGAAAAAAAGGTTTGACTCTTTTATAAATGTAAAGATGTAAAGATAAAGAAAAGATGTAAACAAATTAAGCAGTCACATATTTGAGAGAACAAATTATATAAAAATACAAAAATTATAGTTGAGAAACTTGCGGAAAAAGAGGAAGAAGAAGAAGAAGAAGAAATGTTTGTATAAACATATATTGGAGAAAATAATTAATTAATAACATATTAATATAAAGGTATTGTGGAGAAATAATTGTTGATTGAAGGAAAAAAGTCAAGAAAATTAAAAAAAAAAAAAATACACATGTTGGCTGGAAAGGAATGGGCGAAGAAAAAGAGATTTGGCTGTTTTATATATGTGTGAAGAATAAATTTTTGAATACATATTTGAGAAAACATTTAGATAAAATAAATTAATACATAGGTATTACGGAAAAATAATAGTTGATTGAAAGAGTAGTAATAATAAAAATTTGTTAAAAGATTAAGATTTGAGGAAAAAAAAAATATTAGAAGTAAAGAACGAAAGAAAAGGAGAAAAATAATCCACGTGTTGGGTGGGAAGGAGTGGATGAAAAGAAATTGCTCTGGCTCTTTTATAAATGTAAAGAAAAGATATAAAAGAATATTAAGCAGTTACACATATAAGAGAACTTAACAAATTACACAGAAAATAAATCAGAAGGTATTATAAGAAAATTGTAGTTGAGATACAGAAAAAGAGTTTTGACTGTTTTATATATATAGAGAATTTTTTTTAATACATATATGTTTGAGAAATAATTTTAGATAAAAAATGAACACAAATGTATTATGGAAAAATAATAGTTGATAGAAAGAGTTGTAGTAATAAAATAATTTGGTCTTTTTCTGTATTATTAGATTTGAAAAACAAAATATTATAATAAGGTAAAGAGGAAAAAATGAGTAAAGAAAGAAATGAAAAAAGAAAAAGAATCCACTGTTGACTGTGAAGGAGTGGATGAAAAGAAATAATTTTGGCGCTTTTATATATTAAAGATAAATAAAAGGATAAAGAAAAAATGCAGAATAATATTAAGCAGTTACACATTTAAGATAACTTGATATTATAAGAAAATTGTAGTCGAGTTGCTTGAGTGAAAAGAAGAAGAAGAATTAGAAGAAGAAGAAATAGAAGAAGAAGAGTTTAAATGAAAGTAAATTTGAGAAACCAATTAAATGACAGATAGATACAAGTGTATTATGAAAAATAATTGTTGATGCAAATAGATGGAATAATAAAAACTATTTGTGTATTATCAGATTGGATTAAAAAATGCGAATAAGGGTAAAGTGTACAAAAAAAAAAAAGGGGTAAAGAAGGCAAAACAGAAAACAAAGAATCCCCGTGATGGTTGGGAATGAGTGGATTAAGAGAAAAAGCTTTGACTGTTTTAAGCATGTAAATAAGAGATATTTGAATACATATATATTTAAGAAAACATCTAGATAAAAAAAAAATAGCACAGACGTATTATGGAAAAGTAATAGTTGATTGAAAGAGTTTTAATAATAAAAAAAAAATTGTTTGTGTATTATTAGAACTGAGAAAAAAAATTAAAATAAGGGTAAAGAGAAGGGAAAAAAAAAAAGAGTAAAGAAAGAGAGGAAAAAAGAAAAAATGAATTCACCTTTTGGTTGCCAAGGAGTGGACCAAAAAAAAAAAAAATTTATATATGAAAAAAAAGAGAGAAAAGATGTAAAAACAATATTAAACAATTACACATTCGAGAGAACTTAACAAATTACATAAAAAAATAAGAGTAATTCCACAATGGGATAAAGTTATTTTACCTCATTGATAAGATAAAAACTTTTTAACCACCTGATTTAATTTGATGGTGTAGAATTCATGTGCTTACAAAATCTATAACGTACCCAACTACACATGATAAGAAGACAATCACCAACCAAAAAAAAAAAAAAAAAGCGTCCCTTCTTCCTGATACCATTGGCCAGGCGAAGACCCTCCCCAGCGACAAGATCCGGCGAGGATCGATCCGGCCGACTAACCCCAGCCTAGATTTGGTGCTCTGAGGTGAGTTGGGGAACGAGTTGCTGACCACCGGCTTCGCGAGGGGGGTCTCGGCCTTGCCGTGGTGGAGGGCTTTAGAATGGTGGATCGAGATCCTGTCCGGGCTCGACCGCGCACTGCGAAGGAGCAGTACCATGAACGGCGGCGAGTGATGGGGTCCCAGCGGGAGGTAGGTTTCCGGCGATAGGAGTCGTCCATGGGGCGTGTGAGTCTAGAGAGAGAGAGAGTGGAAGGGAGGAGAAATCTGACGGCTCACGAAGACATCTCAGAGGTGCCGTTGTTTGCTCTTTGACTCGGTCGTTTATTATTTTTCTTGAAATTGTGGTTGATTTGTCTGAGATTTGGTTTAAAGCTGTGTTGGTGTTGATAATTGATACAACACAACATTTAATAATTTCATAAGTAGTACATTAAGTAATTCTCTAAATATTTCTCGCAATATTTCCAGTATAACAAAGAGCGAGCATGGAGTTGAACAGAGCAGTATCCGAGAGAAAGCAACATCAGTTTGTTTGTCTGCATGAAATCTTTGAAACCTTAAAAAAAATAAAATAAAATAAAACAAGAGTGAATGGAGTTTGTAAACACATTAAAAAAAAAAAAAATCACTTAAAACAAAAGAAAATTTATGGCAACATGTAAGTGCACGAGGTGTTGCTTGTTCTCAATTATCTAATAGTAAACAACAGGAAAAATTAAACATGACAATAAGACAACGAACAGAACAACAACAGTAAAAGGGAAAACGTAGGGGTAAAGATGAAATATTTTTTCTTTTTGGAAAGTAAATCTAACAATAATAAAGCAAAAAGCAAGAGTTATATCTAAAACTTCAATAAAATGAAAATTGAATGCTAAACATTTCAGTATAAAATAGTCAAGTTACTTTATGGTTACTCCGAAATCTTTAAATTCCCAACAGAGTTGCTCTTAAGTTGCAATCCCTTGCCCTTTCACAGAAGATTCAGCAAGTGCTACGATTATTCAGATGATTTCTTGTCTCGTTAATAACATTTGCAGTGTCAAAATTTAGGAGGTCAATAAGCAGAAACCTCCACGTTCAAGCTCATAAGTTAAGATCAACACATTAAAGGTGAGTACATGAAAAGTCACCGTCTTCAGTGCTAACGGGAGAGAGCAATAAAAAGCTTCATAAAAGCATTTCTGTGGGGGTCGCTCCTGGGTTCCTTCTATCTCTTCCTTGACTTGATCAAATGCAGATAGCAATGTTGAACACGTATTGGCAATTTCAACAAGCTTCTCCAGTGCAACGAAGGAATAAAAGGTGAAACTTATCAATATAGGAAAAGAGAGTGTGATCTTTCAGGCCAACCCGGCAATGGAAAGTTATTCACCTGTCTCAAATGAAAGTTGGGCAGCTCGAAGCTTTGGTGAAACCAAAGTGCCGAATACAGATAGTGATGTTAGTCGCTCCTTCTGACCCTAAAACAGTAGGTAAACAAGATTTTTTGAATATTCATATATGTAAGTTTGAATGCTACAACTAATAATCCCATTTATGTCTTTTGTTTGATAAAGAGGGAAAGGTGGAATAACGTATACAGGCAAGAAGAGGGCATGGATTGAACGAGGGATTCAAAACACACTAGCAGAAAGATCAGCCCTTTCTCCATTTTCCCCACCTAGGTTATCTACCTTTCATTCCTTGGTTTATCTTTTGTTCCCTCTTACCAGACACAGTCATAGTCTTTGCATGACACTATTTATGCTACTTTGATCTCTAAGAGCATGAATCATGAGCTGTTGCGCACTTACTTGATCGTCGACAATAAGTGAAGCTTCATTTTGCGATGAGGTTTACCATGAAGTTTCTTCACCCAAAACAGAAAACTAAGAGAAAAACAGCATCCAGTTAGAAGAAAGCCAAAAACAGTAACAGAAAATGAGAATCTGGAATCATCTACAGCAGATCGGTTATCATGAAACATTCTAAGGATGCATGCAATTATGTACTTCAATGAGACATAAATGAGAATCTAGAAAATCGATAACATATAGATGCAATAACAGGATTATCAGAAAGTGAAGTTTCGTTGACAACATCACAAGTGGAGCTTTATATATGGATCAATAACCGTAGTTATCGGATCCCTTTTCCTCTTGTTTTTATTCTTATTTTTATTTTATTTTTCCAGGTGTTAGGAGTTTGAATTCCATTACCCAACTGCCCCTCAAGAAATGATCATGAACACTGGAACACTACAACTACTGCTATAAAAATTCGCAATTGCCCTTTGGCGATGCATATCACACTCATCAAGCATGATACATAAAATTTAAAAGAAAAGGGATTAAAGAATTTATCATCATCTTGAGTAACTCGCGCAGGGATGTAGAAGCAGAGACCAACAAGGCTCCATTCACTCCCGACGCACCCATGGAATGTCTAGCGCTTTGCTAATTCCAGCCATCCCTGTCACAAAACTTGCATTTTAGAATATTCACCAAAACCTAAAATAAATTCATCAGATTTATAATTAAATATCAAATATATATACATGTTTGTGAGCGCACGTGTTAGAAAAGCCAGCATATAGCCGTTTCCAGCCATGCTTTCAAAGATTTTTCTACACTGCAAAGTTAAACTCATCTCTTATCATGATTTTCTTCTCCGAGGGCGCGTTTACTAATAAGAATTTGTTTTCTTGGAACTAGATTCCTGAATTTTATTAAAGTGTTTACTAACATGTTAGGAATTAAATTACACGAGAAATTAAATTCCTGTTATGCTGTTTTCTAAACCAAGGAATTGGGTAAAAAAAAAAAATTGTACTTCCAAAAATGTCCTTACGTGGGATTATGTTATTTAATATTTTAATTTGCCATAAATTTCATTAGTTATAACTTAAACAATTAAAAGAAACGTCTTAAAGTATATATGAAAGAATTGAAAAATGTCTGGAAAAAGAAATTAGAAACTAATGTTCTTGTAAAAGACTACCTATTAACTACACTACATACAAAACAAAAATACAAATCAACATATATTATCCAAAAAATTCAAATTACCCAAAATAAAAATAAAATTTGAGTCCAACTTGAAATTACCCAATATATATATATATATATATGAAAAAACTTGAAAAACGCCTCTAAAGTTCATTTAACATCTCTGATAATGCACAATATTGCTTTTTATTTAATGTCTTCACTCGCGATTCAATATGTGGAGATGCCTTTATGCCACATCCAGGTAACTTTGCATGCATCATAATCTCTAGTTGATTTAAATATCCATTTTTGAATCCATAATCTGCCCTCCACATCGTATTTTGATTCAATTCTTGTAATGATTCAATTAGTATAGCATCCTCTATAGCTGTCCAGCAATGCTTGCTCCCTCTTCCTCTTGGAGCGTTATTTTGACTAGAATCCATCCTGGTTTACGTATAAAGTTACAATATATATATATATATATATATATATATTTCTCTTCTAAAAAAATCATACAATGATTATAAATGAACACAAATATTCATATCCCAAATCACACAAACAAAGAAATATCCAAACAGATAATAAAAAATAAAAAAATCAATAAAATAACTTCGACATTATGTAACTAACTGCACAATTATGGGTTCATTAGAAAATAGAAGTTCAATACAAATAAGACATTGATTCAACTATACACACTAGCTATTAGTTTCCTCATTCCCTATTTTGCAATCTAATAAATATCTCAATGGCAAGGTTTTGTCTCCATGTATTCCACTCTTAAGAAGATTGAATATATATAGCTAGGAGATATACTCATCTTCGTTATCGTCTTCTCCATCTCCCTCACTCTCCCCTTCATTCCCTTCTTCATTATGCTCTTCATCTCCCATTGCTACTCGTTATCGGGCTCGCAATCGTGATTGAATTTCGTCATATAATTGTTCCATAGGATCAATTGACACCTCTCTTCTAATAAAATTATGAAGCATACAACATACAGAAATTATGCGGCATTGTGTTTTTAGGTCATTAAATGCTGGACTCCTAAGCATGGACCAACGCATTTTTAATATACCAAATGCTCTTTCAATAACAATCCTAGTACTTGAATGTTTCATATTGAAAAATTCAAGAGCTATCCTTGGTTGTCGTCCTTCTTTCCATGCGCTAAGATGGTAAATTTGACCTCGAAAAGGGGCAAGGAAACCTTCTGCGTTGGTGGAGCCAGCATCAACTAAATAATAATTAACTATATATTGCACATGAAATTAAATTATTATTTGATTAATCTAACAATTTTTATTTTTATTTTTTATACCTTGAGGGACTTTCAATCCGTTTGTCCTAGTTATAGCATCTCTTAATACTCTACCATCATGTGCCGACCCTTCCCGTCCAGGCAAGATGTATATAAACTGCATGTCTCGGGAGCAAACTCCTAATACATTTGTAGCAACATGACCTTTTAAATCTTGTTCTGTATTTTGCCTTGTCTGTCTATGATACATGTACGCTAATGTGTGTTCCATCTAAAGCTCCTAAGCAGTTCTAAGACATAATGAATGGAAATAAAATAAAATAAAAAAATAAGTATGGTTAGGTTTTTTAATTTTTTTTTTTATTATAATTTTATACTTTAGAAAGTAACTAATAATACCAAAATAAGGCGTACCTTAAACCACTTCCATTTTGGATTCATAGAGTTGGGGGGTATGGGCTCAGGAATTTTCCAAAATTCTCTTTGACATCGGAATCATTACTCATGAAAGTATTTACTAATAGTACGCCCAGATCTTAAGAAATTGAACCCTACTGCACGATTCTTATGATGGTGGCCAAGAATGCTAAAAAATATGGCAACCATTTCCTCTACGGACATATTTCTCGTCCTTCGTGGTTGTCCTCTTGTACTAAGCAAATCACACATTCTACTAAATGTCTACATATTCATGCGTAGCTGTGATATACATGCCAAATCGCTTTCAAGTGCTATTCTATATAAATGATCTAATTGACGGTAAACTCTCATAGCAGATGGTCGATTTTTGAGCCGACATCGATAGCTCAACAATAGATAAGCATAACCAGTAGCACAAACAGTAAGTATAATTCTAAACATGATTAGTAGTGTGTTTAGAATAAGGAGTATTTTTCTTCTCCTTCTTGACAAACTTAATCGTGCCATTTGCCTACAAAAAAATAAAATTAATTGTTCTTTTTATAATTTGTTAACCACAACGTGTATCATTACCATAGTAAATTGAAATTTTTTTAATATTACTATAATTCTTTCATATCGTTTGGAGTAAAGGCGAAAAAAAAAAAAATTGTTTAATATACATGAGACAATGACAGAAGAGCATCACTTATTTTAAGGAAAAAAATTGATAGAAGAACATTGGAATTAATTTTTAATTGGGCTTTATTCAAAATAAAAATAAAAGAAAAAAGAGTAAAAGGAATATATGGAAATTTTTGTTTATGTAGGAGATCTTTTCAATGGACGCAGTGCAAGGGTTAGCGACATTCAATGGAGAAAAAGCCAAAAGCTAACATATTTCCAAAATCAAAACCCACAATTCAGAGCAAAGAAAAAAGAAATTTTTTTTTTTTTTTTTAAATTGCAACAATAACAAGACGGTCTGGCTCGCATGAAAAATATAAAATAAATTATGTCAATCCTTTTTTTTTTTTTAACTGCATCCATGACATCATCAAAGAAGAAAAAGTGAAAAAAAAAGTAGTGTACCAAAGCGCAAAAAAATTAAAAAAAAAAAACTAAAAGAAAAATACAAACGCAATATTCGAAGGGAGAGGCTGTGGTAAAGTCTCTCTCAGAGTAACTACCAGTAAAGTTTTGTTTGAACCGTTAAGATTTAATCGAATGGTTAAAATATTATTGGTGTATCATACTATCATGCACCTTAAGTTAATCGAATGGGGAATCCAATTCCCGTTCTCAAATTAAAATCCTATTAAGTTAACGCGTCCAAAAATTATTGAAATTAATCATCTTTCACTGCAAATTAATACTAATCTCTTCATCATAGTTTCCTTGTCAAAATCTTGGAAAACCTATCTCTTCCCCGTAAAATCAACACTAATCTCTTCACAATAATTTCATTGTCTAAAAAAACTAAATTAAACTTGTTCCCTGCAAAATTAACACTAATCACCATAATTTCCTTGTCTAAAAAGTTTGAAATTAACTTCTTCCCTGCAAAATTAATTTTCCCAATCCAAAAACTTTGAAACTTAATCTTCCTCACTGCAACATTAACACTAATCTCTTCGGTATAATTTCCTCATCCAAAAACCTTTAAAATTTGTCTCAAATTAATTCTAAGTTCTTCGTCCTAACTTCCAAATATAAAACTTTTGCAACTAGTCTTGTTCACTGCGAAGTTGATAATGTTAGAACATAACGGAGTATAAACAAACAAACAAGAAGTTGAAGAATATAAATAAAATTGTTACACCGAAATTCAACCTTAACTCGAAGGAAACAACACACAAAGAAGATCGTCGAGGCACGTGAGACACACTTTCCTTAAAACAGATTCATCCCTCCGGTAAGTGCACGAAGCTTCAACGGACGTCTGTTTCCCAGGATACAAAGACGAGCAACGGTAGTCTAGCACAATCGAAAACCGCTTCCGGCAAACTTGAAACCAAAGCCTTCCCTCTATCACCAAAATTACAAGAACGACTACAAGAAGAAAAACGCCAAGAACAGAAAAGAAAGAGCTTGTGTTGTGTGTTCAAGTGTGTGTTCATCATGCTTGTGAAGGCCTCCTTTTATAGGCTCCAAGAGGAGGTGTTACAAAATCAAAATTCAATAGGTTTTAATCCGGATTAATGAGATATAATGCAATCCATTAATCTTTAGATTAATTTTGAATTAATCATGCACTAATGCTGCCCATTAAACTACATTCTTAACCCTTGGGAAATGGATTGATGACTGTTGATATTATGAAAAAAAATTCAGAATTTATGTTTGAAAAGAAAAAAAAAATTTTGCAAAACAAAGCTCGCGCGAAGGCAAACTTGACGGACCGACATTCGTGTCGCCCACGTCATGCAGGCGCACACATTGGGCCCCTAACCCACCAGGGCTGTGATTTGCACCCCCCCTGCGCGTGAGAGAGCCTCTTGGTTACACAATCTTACTCAAGTCTAAAAGTGCAAATTCTTATAAAGTCCATCAAGTTTTTATGCCTAAGCAATGTAAGACTCCACATTTATAAGCAATTTTCCAACAAATTCTATTACATTGGGCACAATTTGAGCATCAATTTCTCATTCACCCGAATACCATTTTGAGCGTATGAATATATAATTTTGATCTCCTCACGACGGAGAACACAAATCCACAAAGACCCGTTATTTTTACTAAGTGGATCCCACTCAAATTTGGACCTTAAAATGGCTCTTCAAAATTGTTTAAAATCATATTTCCAACAGATACTAATCTGTTTAGCATAATTTAGTGCATTAGCGAGATCATGATTAGGATTGGGGTTAGGATCAAAGTAGAAAGAAAGGAGTAATTAGAATCTGATGGAGTATCGAAGACAGTGAAGCAAACAATTTTCAAAACTTTCTACAGATTTCCTACATTTTCTCACTAAACAAACAAACACATCAAGCTCAATGACAATTGCTACTCATTTACCATCATCTTGAGTAACTCGTAGGGATGTAGAAGCAGAGTGAAATTTCACTAACTTGTTGAAAAACTAATCTTTCTCCCGTGAGATCCTTCCGTGATGGGCATACCAATAATCAAATATCGAATTTTGAAATTAGGTTTTGGGATTTTGGATTCGGGATTCAAGATGGGCTGTTGTTTTTGAATATCTAAGTAGAAAAATATAAGGAAGGACGTGGAAGAACAAGAGGAAGAAGAACGTGAAAAAAGTGGGCAATGGAGCAGCAAGAGAAGTAGGGGTGGCAATTTGTGTCACGTGTCAGGTTCGTGTCGTGTTAGAGCCGTGTCGATTTTTTCTTCCCCAACCCGAAACACGACCTGTGATACAAAAATGACTTCAAACTGCGACATGAATTCGTAATGGGTTGATACGACACAAACCGAACTTGACCCGCGACACGAAATTGACCAGCGATATGAATTGAACCCGTAACACGAACTGAACCCGCAACACGAATTTGATCCGAATTGAACCCGCAACTCAAATTGGACCCAAATTGAACCCGCAATTAATTTGAATCTGACACAAAAACCAATTCAATTTAAGCAAATTATATCCCACACAATAATTTACCTTCAACAAAAACATACTATTGACAAAACAATAAGTTTTAAGGATTGTTTTCAAATAGAAAATCATAAAATTAAACTTCCAACTCAAGTGCAAGGTTCACAATCATAGTTAGGCAAAGTCATATTACAAATATCTTAATAAAGTCCACAAATCCAAATACAAACATAAAAAAGTCTAAATTGAAACAACATAATACCAACAAAATACCGAGTTCTAGTAGACAATATAACTAAATAAATAGTCACACCAACATTAACAAAAAACAAACACAACAAGTACAACTCAGGCACATCTAGAGTTAGAATCTTGGTCAACTGTTTTCTCCTCATCAATGTTGAGATCCACAACATTTTGAATGACATCATCCATATCTTGGTCAACTGTTTTGATTCCAACTACATGAGAAAAATTGAAAAAGAATTTATGATTATGAGATTAATTTAACAATGCTAAGTAATAATAGAGAATCTGAGAAAATTTACCTTCACTTCTAAACAACCAATCTCTTGAGCATATAATTACGTCAACAGTGTCAGGCTTAAGAGAGCTGCGAAACTGGTCAAGTACATGACCACCAACACTAAATGCAGCTTCTAAAGCAGCTGTTGATACATGAATGCTAAAAATATCACGAGCAATTTGCAGCAAGTATGGGGGTAGTAGCGACATTGATTTGTCTTCCAACAGGAAATGATGTCTAGATTATCACTCCTTCTCATCCTGGGCTCATCCAAAAAAAGTTCCAACTCCGATTTGCTATTTGCACTAGAAAAAGAATTAGAGGAGACATCATCAAATTCCTACACAACAAACAACAAGCATTAGTTTATAAAAATCATTAGTTAGTAAAAATAAATAAATAAACAAGGAAATGTAATATTACCTTGAAAAGATCAGATTCATCCACATCCATTATTTACATTGCTTTACCTTTGTCATTTTTCTTACTAGAGGGTGGAGTGACATTTGCACCTTCAACAAGCTTTAACTTGTATTCTTCAAAAAGGGCTTCCAACTTCATACGCAATGAGAACAACTCAGAAGAGTTTTTTCCATAAGCTTTGTTTATAGCAGAAATCAACAAACTCCAGCTTATACCGAGGATCCAATACAAGTGCTAAAGCTAGGATGAGGCTGAATTCTAACAAATATTTCTGAAATTTGCTCCACATATCCAAGGCCATACACTTTAAGTACTCATCTTCAGATTCCATAGTAGCTTTTTAAGGAGATGTTACAATCAAAAATTACTGGAAAGCACAAATTGGCTGTGGGATATTGGTGCCAGAAAATAGAAGTGTTACTTTGTAAAACCCTTTCAGAAATTTCCAAATTTTATGAACTCTTTCCCACTCCTCGGTTGAAAGACAATGCTTATAATTTGAATCACTCAACTCCAAGTGCTGAAAATCACGTCAGTAAAAGATGGCACTTTCAAGCATGAGGTAAGTTGAATTCCACCGAGTAATCACGTCTTGGGACAAGCCTCTCGTGCTTCCCATTAAGACCAACTTAACACATTCTAAAAACTTTTACTTCCTTTGTTGTGACCTTTTAACATATTTGACGCTATCTCGAATCTTCTCAAGTGCCTTATCAATACTTTTCAGACCATTTTGCGCAATTAGATTAAGTATATAGGCACAAATCTCAAATGAAAGAATTCACCATTGTAAGGCAACAAAACCACGCAAGTTCAATTGAAGTTATAATGTATCCACGGAGACATCATTAGAAGTAGCATAGTCTAAAGTGATACTAAAAATCTTTCCTCAACTCCCCAATCACTCAACAAAGAAAAGATCTTTTCATATAGTGCTATACCAGTGTGTGGAGGTGGTATAAAGCAAAAATTCAGTATCCTTTTATGCAGCTTCCAATTCTTATCAATATAATGAGTAGTCAAGCACAAATATCCATCAGTAGTCAAAGAGGTCCATAAATCAAATGTCAAACTTATTCTACCAGGACATGCTTGAATATGTTTCTCACTTTGACTTTCTCCTTTTATACAACTTAAGATTGTCAGCTTTAGCAGTATTTCTAGACACTAATTCCACACCAGGCAACAAATATTGGAGCATTGCCCTTAAGCCCTTGTACTCAACAAATTGGAATGGCAAATCATGCAAAATGATGCAGGTAGTTATCAATTCATGTCATTTTTCAGAATCAAATTGACAAGAGCCAGAAAACAGCAAACCAATATCACGAGTAATAAGCATTTGACCAATGTCTCTAGTTTCAATTCTTGGACAAGTTTTAATATGCTTTAACATATTACATGTCCCGTATTGCTAGAGGCAAGATATTGTTGTCTATATTCTGCAAGCACTCTTCAACTTCTTATCTGGACCAAGAGGAAGAACGTCGAAGAAATCCCAAACTTCGACTTCAACCTTTTCTTTTTTAATGGTTTATTGAGATCACTACCCTCAAGTCGATCACATCTTCGTCAAGCTCAATGTCCACATAAACTGCATTATCTAAATCAATATTCTCACTTTGCACCTCAAGATCAATATGATCCATCTATAAATTAAAAAAAAAATACATGAGAATATAATAAGATAGAGAGAAATATTTTGAACCAATAATCATATATATACATATGGCTAAAAACTTGTGAGCCTAGCATTATCATTAACATTATTAATACTATGGAGAAAAGAGAAAGGACGGTCATAAAAGGCACTAATTAATGCTCTAAGTGCTAATCAGACAAATATTTGTGTGGCACACAGATTATGAATGATGAATGCAGCAAAGGCATTATGACATATAATTTAATATTATTTATGCAGCAAAGGCATTATGACTTATAATTTAATATTATTTAAAAATAAAAATCTGTTAACTATGAAAAAAAAAGGCTGGATGAAAATCAACCCTTGTCATCCATATCAGTGATCTGATCTTTCTTCTCTTCTTCCCTCAATCTCTCTCTTTCTCTATCTACGGCAACGAAAAGCCCTACTGCCGCCAGCCCACAGCTAGAAAGCTCTTTCCCGTGCTTCTGGGCCACTCGCCCCACCTCCTCCCACCAACCAAACCGTACCCAACCCCCACCCCTCGCCCTCCTCCTCTCCCCACTACCACCTACCCACACCATCACCACCTCCGTCAAACCTCAAACTTCCGCCAGCCAAAGTCTTAAAAAAGCTCTTCTCCGTGGCTTTCCTTGGGCCACTCGCCACCGCCCCTCGCCCGACCTCCTCTCCACCAACCAAACCGGTCCTACCCACCCACCCCTCGCCCCCCTCATCTCCCCACCTCCACCACCTACCCACCACCATCACCACCTCCGTCAAACCCTCCACTGCCGCCAGCCAAAGCTTAAAAAGCTCTTCTCTCGGGGCTTCTCGGCCACTTGCCCACTGCCCCCTTGCCCCCTCCTCTCCTCACCTCCACCACCCACCCACCACCACCACCACCTCCGTCAACCGATTGAACATGGGATGATTGTATTCCACAAATCGGATTACACGACGGTTCCAAAACCGTCGTTGTAATCTTGTTTAGTAGAGATTACACAATGGTTTTGGTCCAAACCATCATGTAATCTTTCAAATTTTTGAAATTTTGTGTATTGAAATTCACGCGTAAACCCTTAACTTAAATCCACTTTCCTCTTCATTTTCATCTTCTCATCTTCAAACTCTCTCGATAACTCAAAGTTTTCTCCAACCCCACTATCTCCTTCGCTCGTCCGCCGACTGCGCCGGCCAATTTCCCCTCTTTCTTAATCTCCGGTGACGCCGTCGCGCCGCGCCATTCCTCGCTTTTTTCCAAACTTTCCAACCGTCGCCTCACCACCAGCCCTAACCTCTTCTCCCTTTTTTCTTCCTGCTGCCGCCGTCGCCACCTCCATTTCTCCGGTGTTCCCATCAAGGCCGTGACTATTTTTCTTATAGAAAGGCAAGGTGACTTTCATATTGCTCAATTTCTTGTTTTCCAACAAAAGTACGAACACACAATTCTTTAATACTTGCTAGTGTAATTGTAGTGTACTTTTGCTCGGTTTTTTTTAATGTTGCTCTTTGTAGACGAATCTTTTGTGTACGGTTTTGACATTTTACACACAATTTTCAACTCATTTTTTTTGGCCACACATGCTCGATGAAATATCAAAATGGAAATTTGTTTTGGATACTCATATGGAATTAGTTTTTAGTGTAGTTTGCTCGTTTTTTTGTTGGTAAAATATGTAAGACGAATCATTTGTGTAACTTTTTGGCATTTTAAGATATTTTAATACAATATGCTATGAATTTTTTTTCCGCCCACCACATGCTCGATGAAATGTCAAAATGGAATTTTGTTTTGGATAATCATATGGAATTAGTTTCTAGTGTAGTGTGCTCGGTTTTTTTGTTGGTGAAATATGTAGATGAATCTTTTGTGTAACTTTTTGGCATTTTAAGATATTTGAATTCAATATGCTATGAATTTTTTTTCCGACCATCACATGCTCGATGAAATGTCAAAATGGAATTTGTTGTTTTGGATAATCATGGAATTAGTTTCTAGTGTAGTGTGCTCGGTTTTTTTGTTGGTGAAATATGTAGATGAATCTTTGTGTAAACTTTTTGGCATTTTAAGATATTTGAATTCAATATGCTATGAAATTTTTTTTCCGACCATCACATGCTCGATGAAATGTCAAAATGGAATTTTATTTTGGATAATCATATAGAATTAGTTTCTAGTGTAGTTTGCTCGGTTTTTTGTTGTGAAATATGCAGACGATCTTTTGTGCAACTTTTGGCATTTTTAAGATATTTTAAACAATTTGCTACGAAATTTTTTTCACCCATCACATGCTCGATAAAATGTCAAAATGAAATTTTATTTGATAATCATATTGATTAGTTTATAGTGTAGTTTGCTCGTTTTTTGTTGGTGAAATATGTAGACGAATCTTTTGTGCAACTTTTTGGCATTTTAAGATATTTGATACAATATGCTATGAAATTTTTTTTTCTACCCACCACATGCTCGATGAATGTCAAATGAATTTTGTTTAGATAATCATATGGAATTAGTTTCTAGTGGAGTGTGCCTCGGTTTTTTTTGTTGGTGAAATATGTAGACGAATATTTTGTGCAACTTTTTGGCATTTTAAATTGGTCTGCCATACTTGTTTGTGTATTTGTGTTGCAATAAATATAGGTTAGTGTTGGAATAAAAAATGACACAAAATAGAGTTGAAGATGCAAAAGGGAGCACGAAGAAAAACGATTTAAGAAAAAAAACCCATTTCAATCCCAATGCAGATGGCAAACGAAGGGCAACTTTAATGAAACAAGTCCATATGGCAAGGAAAAGAGGAGAACGAATTGAAGTCACCTTTGACGAGAAAGGACAACCGGAAGGGAAGTACGGTGATGAATTGATGAGCTGGATTGGTGTGCCGCTCGAGAGCACGTTCCAATATGGATACAGATTGGAGATCCCGTGGATTTAGACGGATTGAAAGAAATATTTGAAAGAAACTGTTTACTTCTTTCACCGTGGATGATTGCTTTTAGAATACTGTTTAAATCATGTGGTGAACCTACAAGGAATTTTTGACATTATCTTTACAAACATTTGTTAAGGACTTTGTAACAAAAGATAGTGTGTGGACACGGCCTCAAAAAGTTATTGACAACTACCCCAATATAGAGAAGAGAAGATGATTGGGTGAAATTCGTTCAGTATAGAACATCCTCACAATTCCAACAACTTTCGGATCGTGGAAGCGAAATAAGGACCAATAACAAATACACATCAAGAGGAGGCCCAGATGGATATAGAAAGCTTAACCAGGTATGTCATAAATTTTGTTTGTAATAAATCGTAGTCAAATTATTTATTTAATTATTCATGTATACTAACGATGTTAAATTACAGATTTAAGGAGACTGGGAATGGGAAAAAAGAGATGAGTTGTGGCTAGATTCACGGACAGGCAAAGATGGAGAGTTGAAGGATCCATCATGGTCAAAAAGTTAGCGAGTTGATAGTAAGTTTACTAATTAATAATAAATTCTTCCTCACTAGAGCCCACTTATAACACTTTTATTATAATCTTTGCTTTTAATTATCCCGTAGATGCAATACAACCAACAGGAGAGCCAATGCACTTTCAAATCAGTTGGCACTACTGATGTATTGACCCAAGCATTATCCAAACCCGAACACCCCAGAACGTATCCGTGGCAATCAAAGTTCGTAAAGCAGTATCAGTACTTCACCTAAATCAAAGTTCGAATAGAGATAATGAAGTGCTGTCAATGATACGTGAAATAGAAGAATTAAAGGCGTTGGTGTGTGGTCTATGTGCGAAGAAGAAAGATGCGGAGTCGTACTCATTTGACCAAGAAAATGTGCCAACCGTTGACCAAGAGAATGTGCCAATCGTTGACCAACAGCAATAGCTTTAAGGCTAGTTGCTCTCTTCAAGAAAAAACAACCTGGAGTGTCTGATCCACCAACCATGCCGGTTGACAGTCAGGAGTGTAAGCTCTATATTTTCGATGAACTTCATAGTGGACAGTTGCTTATTGCATTTGGAAGAGCATGGATGAAAAAGCCTTCCCACTGATACAAGTCCATGGGATTCCACTGGGTGAAGGGAACGTGTGAGTGTCAATCATTGTGCCAAAATTAAAGAAAGTACATTACCTAATCCGACGTACGAGGCAACAACTGTTGGGGAGGCTTGTTTATGGGTTTGTAGCTTGGCCTAAAACATTAATTGAGCTCGACATGAGTATGAACAAGGTGAGTCGAGGGCCTAGTCACGTTCCTGACCAAGCACGCTGAGGGAAATAAATGCCAAAAAAAGCTAGGAAAAAAAACCGATCACTCTCGACCGAGGTACAACAAGATGCGCAACAACAAAACCTTTGTTCGACTTTAATAAAATGAACATGGAGATGAGGCCTTTGGCTTAGTATGCACATAGTTCCATACGTGAAGGTAATCAGATAGAGGTCCCAAATACCATACACGATCAGTGTTACTAACATGCCTGTATTTCTGAACTTTGATGATATTTATGAGTTCATTAATTTTCAAGAAATCAGTGCGAATTGTATATTAGTATACCTCAGGTATGTCATTCTATCTCTAAATTTTATTTTTTTTTATCTGGAAATTCTTCTATATGTCGTCCAGAGTAACAATTTTGATATGCTTACGCGGATATTTGGAGGAACTGTGTAGGAGTAACGGGTGAGCTGAGAAGTTTATGTTTGTGTCTCAACCTTGATCTCACCGGTTAGAGTAGATACTCCAGATACTGGCTTGCGAGAGCGAGCGATGCTCTTGTCACCTTTTAAAGTGACGCACCAAAAGGATGACTTTATCTTGTGCCATATAATAGAGGGAGACATTGGGTCTTGGGAGTCATTGACCCATGGAGGACCTAGTCCTTTAATTTTGAATATTTTTCGACGCAAGAAACGAGACAATTTTACTAATCTAATGAATATGTAAGTCAATTTTCATATGTTAATTTTTAATTTAATCTTAATTATTTTGAATTTTGCAAACTTGTTACGGCCCTAACAGATTGGAAGCTTATAACCGGAGAAGGGATTAGAAAGAGACGAAACTATAAAACGAAATCTCGGACCGTCCTTGTCTTCACCAAGAGGGAAGTGTTGAATGTAGTTATTTGTTTTAGGTTTTATGAGGGACATAGTGTTGAATGGAATTGACATACTTGAAAGAAACTAATTTTTTACTTCTGATGATATGGATTGATTAGGGGAGAATGTTCTAGATATGTAATGCAATTCATTAATTATGATATGTAAACTTGTAATGTAATAGATGATATTTTTACTTTGATACAATGTAGCTAATATTTTATCAAACGTATCATGGGTCGTGTATTAGATAACACACAGGTTAGGCCACCCGTGAGACGTCACCAAAAAATGTCAAATTGTTTTTTAATTCAAGCCACTTTACATGATAATTTTGCTTCGAAACAGTCGTGTACGTAGACTTTACACGACTGCTTGGTTGCAAAACCGTCGTGTAAAGCCTACATTACACGACGGTTTTGAAAAGCCTACATTACACGACGTTTTTGAAAAGTCTACATTACACGACGGTTTTGCTTCAAAACCGTCGTATAATATAGGCTTTACCGACGGTTTTTTCTGCCAAACCATCGTGTTATGTACGTTTTGCACGATGATTTTGCTTCAAAACCATCGTGTAAAGTTCTCAATTTTGCGGAGTTTACTACCTTTATTTCTCTATACGACGACAGTGTGAACCGTCGTAAAATATTGAGGTACCACGACGGTTAATAAACGGTCGTGGCATCTCAAAAAACATTTCACGATGGTTGTTTAACCGTCGTGTAAACTTCAAACGACAGTTAATAACCGTCGTGTAATCCATAATTTTTACTAGTATTATGTAAAGATTATATATTTTAAAAACTTAAAATATTATATAAAATATTAGTGAAGATATTACAAAATAAAAAAAGTAATTAAACAATGCTCACGGGAAAAAATAAGTAATATTCGAATAATGAATATATTTGAGATAAATTTATTTTAAAAATAATACAAAATGTATTATGAAAAAAATAATAGTTAATTGAAAGAGTTGTGATAACAAGAAAGGATTAATTTCAAAAATATTACTTCGGAAAAAAAAAAAAAAGTTTTAGTACCGTTTTTTCCGACTTGTAAATGTAACACCGTCACATCAGAATATTCCTTTAAAGAAGGGTTCCACCAACTATTGCATGGAGTTAAATACCTGTAATACTCTTTTCCACTAACCTGCCCAAATATCTGCATGAATTCTTCACAACCCTAAAGAAAAGAAAAAAGGAAAAACCATTCAAATTCAAAGATAAGAGAGTACGAAGAAGAGAGAGGAAAAATTGCAGCTCCTCTATGCCGCCGCGCCGGCACAAGCACCGTCGTAAGTACCCATCCAAGCCGTTATAGTGGTCGCAAGCAGCAACCCAAGGTTTGCCGTTTTGCTCTAGCCACCCACCCAACCCACACCCGGCCCCACGCGAGACTCACAGGAGACCACCTCCGCCTCTCCGTAACAACCGCCATGCTCTTCCACCTCCGAAAATCCGCTCCTCGGCCCTTTCGCTTCCACGTAAGCCAACTCCTTTTTCTTTGACATTTTTCTCTCTGATTTGCTCCCATGCCACTGCAAAACAATATTTGCTCTCCGTAACAATAAGAAGTAGAAGAAAAAGCTCCACAAAAACAACTCTTCCTCACTATTTTTGCCTTTGAAGTCATGTAATTATGATATTTGCAGTTTTGAGTGTACTTTGATTCATATTTTTTCTTTCATGGGAAGACTGGACCTCTAAAAAAAATTAGAATAAAGGTAGAGAGAGAGAGAGAGAGAGAGAGAGAGAGTCCACTTTGTGGTTGTGATGGAGTAGATGAAAAAGAGCGAGTTTTGGATCTTTTGTATTGTGTATGTAAATAAAGAAGCTTATATTATGATATAACAAAAATAACAAAATAAAAAAAATGACAAAGAAGAAGAAGATTATAGATGTAAAGATAACCAAATTAAAAAAAAAAAAAAACATTTTTTGAATTTGAAGATGGGAGATTCGAACTTATATTTCATAATAAAGTGTTACTATTTTTAGGCTTTTATCTATAACTATAAGACATAAAAGTTTTATGGCAGAAAAATTTTTATAGAAATTTATTTTCAGCAGGATATAAGTATTGTGTTAATAAAAGACAAAGAAAAAGACAACACAAAAAGGGACAAAAGTACTCCTTTTTGGGAAAAGACTATAATAGAGTTCTTTTCATATATCCTTCCGGTAGTATTCTATTTAACACCATCCAGATTTAATCAAATGGATAAGAAATTAAAGGTGCACAATAACTTAAATAACCATAATATATAGGATTGCAGGAAAATTACTTTACAAAAAAATCAAGTAAAAAAAATAAAAAAGTTTTGTTCTTATTCGTCGGTCCAGGGAAGGGGGCCGATGGAAGGTTGCCATCATCGTCGCCGAACACGCTGTAGGGTGGATTGGCTATTGATGGACATGGGTGGCTGTTTGACAGACGTTGGAGGGAGGGCGATGTTTCACAGGTTGGGTTTGAGGGAGTTTTGCTGTCGACAGTCGGAGGGGTTTCCAAGCTTGGGTTCGCGGGGTGGGGGAGGAGGGGTGATTCGCTATCGACGAACAGGGGTAGATTCGCTCCGACATTGAGGTTTCGTAGCTTTGAGTTCAGCCGGCCGGGGGAGGAACTAGCGCCGACAATGGGAGGTTTCACAGCTTTGGTTTCGCAGGGTGGGGGATCAATTCGCGCCATCGAGGGGTGGGTGGGGGGGGGGGGGGCGCGGGTCGTCTAGTGGGGGGTGGTTTTTCAGTAGAGGGTGGGTTTTTTTTTAATTTCTTTTTTCTTTACTATGAATTTTTGTTTTTAATTTATGAGACTATATACTATGTGCTAAGGTGTATTATAAGTATCATGTACAAATAACATCTTAGCCGTTGAAATATATCAAATAATTACATATAATGAACTCTACCGATAGAGTATATAAAAAGAGCTCTACCGCAATCTTTCCCCCTCTTTAGACCATAAGTTAAAAAAACTTCTACCGTAGATTAATTAATCTAACAAATAATATTGAAAAAAGGAACCTTCTGAAATAAATAAATAAATAAAAAAGGAACCTTCTTTCTACCTTAAAATTTCCAAAACCATAAAAACTTTCTAAACAAAACAATTGGATTTTATTTCCTTATTTTATTCCCCTGGGTACCTGACCAAAAAAGAAAAACAAATGAAATGAAAATTCCAAATGATGAATTATTTTTATAAGAGTAATTGGTATAAATGATCCCTGAATTTTTTTTGAGGGTGATGATTGGTCTTTGCTTTTTTATTGTTGGTCGAGAAGACCCTAAACCATTTAAATTTCTAACAATCTTTCTCAAGTGATCATTTTTGTAGTAAAAAGACCAAAATACCATCAAATTTTCTTTCCCCTAAACTCTCCCAAAAATCCATATCTCCTCCCCTCCTCTCTCTCTACCTTTGCAGATCCGGTGATAGACTCCATCTTCGGCGACGCTAGCCCTCCCCCACTCTCTCTTTTCTCCGTCGCCAAACTTAGCCCCTCTTGCTTCTCTATCGCCAAATTCAAGCCCCCCAATCCCCAATTAGTTTTTTTTTTTTTTTGAATAAATTAGGTCAAAGAAACTAGACTCCCTCCTCCCTCCTCCCTAAGATCGCTGAACCCAACTCCCTCCTCCCTCGAGGCGTCATCGAAACCCAGACCCCGCCTTCCTCCCTTTTCGATATGGAAACCCAGGTTCTTCCTCCACCCTGCGCGACGAACTTAGGCCCCCCTTCCCTTTTCGATCTGAGTTTGCTGCTTAGATTGAAATGATGAAATGAAGAGAGAGAGAGAGATGATTTTTGATTTTTTGTGATTTTTATTAAATAAATTTTTTTAGATTACTAAAATACTTCTCAAATTATATCACATGCATTGCACATGACTCATTCCGTTAGAAACTTAACGGAATTCGACGGAAAGGACTAAGATTGCCAACATTTAGAGAGTTTAGAGTTTTTTTGTCAAAATTTGTAACGACCCGACTTTTCAGACCGTTAACTAGCTTACTTATTCTTATTTAATTTAGTCTTAACACTTATTTATGTTTAGTTCCAAAAATACATATATATATATATATATATTTTTTTACATAAACCATATTCGTATTACAAAAGTTAAATTTACTAAAATTTTTAACTGAGAAAATTGAAAACCTCTAGATAATAAATATCATATTCAAATTCGTATTTAGATAATATTTAAAAAACTATAACTTCATGTACGTTAAAAGGAAAGAGTCTAAAGTCTTTTTCTCGTAAAGCACTCCTACTAGTTTAGTAGTACCCAAATATTAGAAACATAGTTATAAATATAGTCGATACAAATAATTTAAGAAATCTAAATGCAGAAATTAAATTTGTGGTGGTATCCCACTCTCTTCCTTCATCGCCTCCGCACAGTTTTACCAGTTCATAAAACATTTAAGTAGCGGGCTGCTTATCCGCGTTACCTACAACACGAACATACACGTATGAGCTTTCGCTCAGCAAGTACAAACAATATCTCACAAAACATTTTCATAAAATAATGAAATCATATCATCACATGTAACATCATGAATGTTCAAAAATGCAAGTGATCCATGTGTGTTCAATTATGTTTCATTATATACATGTCTTGTCTACTTAAGAGCTCCTATGTCGTACTCATATGCACGCAACCAGTGGGGAGTTGGGGGAGCGACCATCCAACAACCTCCAAGGTCATAACTTATAACTTTCGTTCTTATCATATTCTCTCACTAATTGGAGGTTGATACAACTCTTAATCCTATCTTTAATTTGTCTTATTCTTATTAATTGTGACAATGTGTAGATTTACATGTCACTATGCATCTATCATTATGGTATAATATTTGTAAGGCATGTCGATCATGTCAGTACAAGAGAAATTATGCACATCAATTGCTTAATCAAAGCAATACGTATAACTTATATACTCATCACATCATCAAGTCAAGTCATAGCAAATGTAGAGCATCAACAAAGAAAAAACATTTTGTTCCATGCTGTAGGTGAGATTTGTACTTACTTGTCTTATGTGCTTAAATTTCCGGAGTTGTATCTCCTACTACGCATATTTGAGAATTGTCATGATTTAACAATATCTCATTATTAGATAGGATCATAGTTATATTACTTTATTCATTTATTTATTTTATAACTATAGTGAACTTAATTTACATATATCATAATTAACCTTAACAATTAATTCATATTAATTATCAAGTGTTAAAATAAATTTCTACTAATTATTATTTAATTATTTAATTTAATTGATTAATTAATCAATTGATTAATTAATTAATTAACTAATTAAATTGGGTAATAGTTAATTATTACTTTACTTAATTGAGTAATTATAATTAAATTACATAATTTTAATTAACTTATTAATAATTTTATAGTTTAATAATTTAATTATGTTACTTAAGTATTCTTTCTCATATAATAATTATTAATTATGATATTAATAATTAATAATTTGATTAATCTAATAATTAATATTTGATTAATCTCTAATCGATCATCCATTGTTATTTTGATGATTATATCAATGATTAATGATTAATTAATCTCTAATTAATTATGTAGTTACTCAACATAATAATCTTAATTATCACATATTAACTCTTATAATTAATTAATTACTTTATTATTTACATTTGGTTATGTATTTATTATTTATTTATTTATTAATTAATTAATCCATCAAGGTGACAAGGAGTCACCTAAGTGTATACCATCCCATCTATTATTGGGCTTTGATAACTCTATGAAATAGAGTTATTTATTATGCTTTTAAGCTTATTAGTTGTTGATATTTTACGTTAATATGTCTTAGTTTTTAATATTTCATATTCATTTAAATAGTTTACTTTAATTTCTATTATTTTGGCTTTAATCGAGATTTTTAGTGTTCAATTTAATTTTTGTGTTTTGCTTTGCAGTAGGTGTTCACAATGACAACTAAGTAATGGCTCACTGAAAAGAAAAGACAAAGGAGCATAAAGCTGGAAAATAGACAATGCTGCAGCTATGCTGTAGCAAAGTCACAGCAAAGTGAAGCAGTGAAGAATTAAATTAAAAAGAATGTGGACCCCACTCTTGCTTTAGTTGGCAGTGACAAATTTGCTCATTCCTTGTATATGCATGCCAGCTGTAAAGATGCCACTAATATTGGCAACCTAAGGGAATACGTGGCATTAGGGCATCTGTGGAGAATAGAAAGAAAAGAGGAAAGTTTGCCTTTTGGGGGGAAGCAGCCGCTTCGGGCAAAGAGGAGAAAAAAAGTGCAGAAAGAAAACAGAGACCATTTTTGGGAGAAAAATCAGAGAAGAAAGAGGGAAGAAGACAACGACAGAGAGCGAAAACAAAGGAGGAGATTGAAGGCAGACGTGAGCTACTGCTTGGATTGAAGGAATTCATCACTTTGCACATGCTCATCTCCTTGGTTTTCCACTTCTAGTCATATTAATTCGTTGGGATTTGTCTTATTTTCTCTCTATAAACTATGATTTCTTTTGTTGTTCTTTTGGTTTTGAGTTTATTGAACGAATCATGAACTAATTTTCTTAGCTAGGATTATTGATGGAACCGAGGTTGTAATGATGATTTGCATGTTATGTTGAATGCTCAGTAATTTTTGTTTCAGTTTATTCAAGTGTGTTGAATTGGTTAATCTCTACTTTATTGTTTGGCCAGCAATTTATAAGGGAAATAAACTAGAATTAATTCTGGGAAGATTATTTTGGTTGGATTTAGCTTGAATATTATAAGAGTATAATATAGGAATATATTAATATCTTGTACAACCCATTAAAATTGGTGCTTAATCTGATGTTTGGAAAACTAAAATGCATAGGAATATGTTGATTTGGTTTAAAGAACTATAGGCATAAATCTTTCGGAAGAAGATTGTGTAGAGTTTTTGGTTGACTGAATGAAACTTTGCTACAGCATTCCTACAGCATTTGCGGTCAGTTTTGCAACTGAGGGGAAATCCGTAATCCTAGCCATTACCCATCCTTGATTCACAGTTTAACCTTTGATATTGTCACATTTACCTTTTGTTTACATTTTTATTTACGCCCTTTGGTTTATATTTACTTTTTATAATTTTCGTATTTCAAATCAACTTCCAATTTGTTCTAGATTGATTGTTTTCTATAATTGAGTTTTTGATAATATAATCCCTGTGGAGACGATACTCTACTCACTATTATATTACTTGTTTGATTACGTGCACTTGCGTAGCATTTTCGCATATATATTTTTAGCGAACAAGTTTTTGGCGCCGTTGCCGGGGATTAGTATTATTGAAAATTGCTATTATAGAAACTAATTATTTTACTTTTATTTTGCTATTTTTAATTTAATTAAATTCTGATTTTTGTCTTTGCAGGTGTGGTTTTCTTGCATGAACAGGCCGAGGGACACAGATCTAGTTCCCCTCGATCCAAAATTGAAAGAACTTTTAGAGCAAGAAGAAGGGATCAACAAGGTGCTGCAATAATGGAAGGAAGAGCTGAAGGAGCAGCTGTGAATAATAATGTCAACAATGCTGCAGCATTCGCAGACGATAGAGACAGAGCAATAAGGGATTACGCTGTCCCTATGTTGCACGGACTGCATCCTAGCATTGTTAGACCGGAATTCAAGCCCAACAATTTGAGTTGAAGCTGTGATGTTCAGATGCTCCAAACAGTGGGTCAGTTCAGCGGGATGCCAACTGAAGATCCTCATCTGCATCTTAGATTGTTTATGGAAGTAAGTGATTCATTCAAGCTCCATGGTGTAACTGAAGAAGCGCTTCGGCTCAAGCTATTTCCCTATTCTCTAAGGGATAGAGCAAGAGCCTGGTTGAACTCTTACCACCAGATTCTGGTAGCAACATGGAATGATTTGGCTGAGAAATTCTTGGTTGAAGTACTTTCCTCCGAACAAAAATGCCAAACTTCGGAATGATATCACATCGTTTCAGCAGGTGGATGGAGAGGCCCTCTACGAAGCATGGAACGTTTCAAAGAGTTGCTTAGAAAATGCCCTTACCACGGACTTCCTCATTGGATCCAAATGGAGACTTTTTACAATGGTCTCAATGCTCAAACTCGGAGTATGGTAGATGCGTCTGCGAATGGAGCGCTTTTGATGAAGTCTTACAATGAAGCTTACGAGATTTTGGAGTGAATGTCTAATAACAACTACCAGTGGCCTACCGAGAGAGTAGCTACGGGAAGGCGTGTAGCGGGAGTCCATGAAGTTGATGCCGTTACAGCTTTGACAGCCCAAGTGTCTTCATTGTCCAACATATTAAAGTCCATGAATATGGCAGCTGGGCAAGTCCGGTGCAGGCAGTGGAAGTTGTGTGTGTTTATTGTGGTGAGGGTCATTCATTTGAGAATTGCCCAGCGAACCCAGCTTCAGTTTGCTATGTGAATAATTTCAGCAGGAACAACAATCCATATTCCAACACTTACAACCCAGGATGGAGGCAACATCCAAATTTCTCTTGGACTAATCAAGGAGTTAATTCATCAGCCGGGCCTAGCAAACCCACACATCCTCCAGGTTTTCAACAACAGCAACAAGACATCCACCTCAAGAACAACCGAATTCCATCGAGGCACTGCTCAAGGAATACATGGCGAAGAATGATGCGATTATTCAGAATCAATCAGCTCTCATTCAGAGTCAAGCTGCGTCATTGAGAACATTGGAGAATCAAGTTGGGCAGTTAGCGAATGTTCTGAGCAATCGACCTCAAGGATCACTTCCTAGTGATACAGAAAATCCAAGAAGAGAGGGTAAGGAGCATTGCAAGGCTATCACACTTCGTAATGGCAGGCAAATTGAAAACCAGTTCGACAGCCTGCCAAAGAGGCAGAACCCTCTTCAATCCAAAGTCAGCCAAGCCAATCAATCAGAAAATGAAGCAGATCAGAATGCTACAGCAGAGCAAAATGCTATAGCAAAGTCGCAGCAAAGTTCCAGCAAAGAAGATCAGAGAGAGGCAGAAGAGAAAAATGCTGCAGCAAAGCTACAGCAAAGTAAATCAGAAAGACCTCCACCACCATTTCCGCAACGATTTCAGAATCAAAAGCAAGATAAGCAATTTAAAAGGTTCTTAGACATGTTGAAGCAGCTACATATCAACATTCCTCTCGTAGAAGCTTTGGAGCAGATGCCGAGCTACGTCAAATTCATGAAGGACATTCTTTCGAAGAAGCGGAGGCTAGGAGAATTTGAAACAGTAGCATTAACCGAAGAGTGCAGCGCAATACTGAAGAACAAACTGCCGCCTAAGTTGAAGGATCCGGGTAGTTTCACGATACCGTTCTCCATCGGAAAGCAGTACTTCGGGAAGGCACTTTGTGATTTGGGGGCAAGTATAAACTTGATGCCCATGTCTATCTTCAAAAAGCTGGGAATTGGGGAAGCAAGACCAACTACAGTCACTTTGCAATTGGCGGATAGGTCTTTGGCTCATCCAGAAGGAAAAATTGAAGATGTGCTAGTGCAAGTGGATAAATTCATTTTTCCAGCAGACTTCATTGTGCTAGATTATGAAGCAGACAAGGATGTGCCTATCATATTGGGAAGACCATTTTTGGCGACGGGTAGGACCTTAATAGATATACAGAAGGGTAAATTGACCATGAGAGTTCACGATCAACAGGTTACCTTCACGTTTTCAAGGCTATGCGTTTCGCTGATGATGTTGAAGAATGTTCGGCCATCAATGTTCTGGATTCATTAGTTGCTGCTGAATTTGAGAAGACATGCTCTCCAAAGATGATAAATGAAGATGATTTGACTGTCTCAGATGAAGATGAGGAAGCTAGTGATAATCAAGTATCTTGGATGGAGAGCAAATCTACTGTAGTTAGAGCTGGGAAGCACTTTGAGTCACTGAACTTGTCAGAAAGGGCAGTTAAATCCCACAAACCATTTGTTGAGGAACCACCTGTTTTGGAGTTAAAACCATTGCCTTCACACTTGAGGTATGCTTATTTGGGTGATTCAAACACCTTGCCTGTAATTATTTCTTCTGGATTATCTGGGGTACAGGAGATTCAACTTCTTGAGGTGCTGAAAAAGTTCAAAAAGGCAATTGGATGGACCATTGCAGACCTTAAAGGAATCAGCCCATCAATCTGCATGCATAAAATTTGCTGGAGGAATGCTACAGCAATTCCGTTGAACAGCAAAGGAGATTCAATCCAATCATGAAGGAAGTCGTGAAGAAGGAAGTGATTAAGTGGCTAGATGCAGGGATTATCTACCCCATTTCAGACAGCTCTTGGGTCAGTCCAGTCCAATGTGTACCGAAGAAGGGAGGAGTTACCGTGGTAGCGAACGATAACAACGAACTGATCCGACAAGAACAGTAACTGGATGGAGAGTGTGTATGGACTACAGGAAGCTGAATAAAGCACAAGGAAAGATCATTTTCCGCTGTCATTCATTGATCAGATGCTTGATAGATTAGCGGGAAAAAGAATATTATTGCTTCTTGGATGGGTATTCAGGTTATAATCAGATTGCTATAGCACCGGAAGATCAAGAAAAGACAACTTTCACCTGCCCATATGGGACTTTTGCTTTCAGACGGATGCCATTCGGCCTTTGCAATGCCCCAGCAACATTTCAGAGGTATATGATGTCTATTTTTACTGATATGGTGGAGAGATCGCTAGAGGTTTTCATGGATGATTTTTCAGTATTTGGTAATTCATTTGGTGACTGTCTAGCAAATTTGGAGCAGGTGTTAATACGATGTGAGGAAACTAATTTGGTACTTAATTGGGAAAAATGTCATTTCATGGTTCAAGAAGGCATCGTCTTGGGTCACAAGGTCTCCAATGAAGGTATTGAAGTAGACAAGGCCAAGATAGAAGTGATTGATAAGCTGCCACCGCCGACAACAGTTAAGGGAATTAGAAGCTTTTTGGGACATGCAGGTTTTTACAGACGGTTCATCAAAGATTTCTCAAAAGTTTCTAAACCTTTGTGCACTTTACTGGAGCAAAATCAACCTTTCAATTTTGATGAGGCTTGTCAGCGGGCATTCTTGGAGTTGAAGAAGCGGTTGGTGTCTGCACCCATCATCAGGTCACCTGACTGGTCATTGCCTTTCGAGTTGATGTGCGACACTAGCGACTTTGCAGTGGGTGCGGTGTTGGGACAACGTCATGATAAGGTGTTCCATTCGATTTATTATGCAAGTAAGACACTAACAGAGGCTCAGTTGAATTATACTACTACTGAGAAGGAGATTTTGGCTGTGGTATTTGCATTCGACAAGTTTCGGGCGTATCTAGTGGGCACCAAGGTGATCGTTTACACGGACCATTCAGCAATCAAGTACCTAATTGCCAAGAAAGATGCTAAGCCACGGCTGATCAGGTGGATATTGCTCCTACAGGAGTTTGATTTGGAAATTAGAGATCGAAGGGGTTCGGAAAATCAGGTTGCGGATCATTTATCACGACTTGGAATGGGATCGAAGATGAGAAGAAGGATGCCATTCGTGAGACCTTCCCTGATGAACGAATTTTAGCGGTGCAGCAAGCGGTTATCCCGTGGTACGCAGATTTTGTTAATTACATAGTCAGTGGCTGTTTCCTCCGGAGATCACTAGCCAAAGACGGAAGAAATTCCTGCATGAGGTAAATTCTATCTATGGGATGAGCCTTTCTTTATAAGCAGTGTGCCGATCAAATTATTAGGAGATGTGTTCCCGAAGAGGAGTTTCAAAGCATTTTGGAGCATTGTCATTCTTCTCCTTACGGTGGGCATTTCGGCGGAGCAAGAACAGCAGCCAAGGTCCTCCAATCAGGGTTCTACTGGCCTTCTCTATTCAAGGAAGCTCACGAGTTCACAAGACATGTGATAGATGTCAAAGGGTTGGCAACATCTCCAATCGACATGAAATGCCCTTAAATAACATTTTGGAGGTGGAATTGTTTGATGTATGGGGTATTGATTTCATGGGGCCATTCCCACCATCTTATGGGAACCAGTACATTTTGGTGGCAGTTGACTATGTCTCCAAGTGGGTTGAGGCAATGGCATTACAGACAAATGATTCCAAAGTGGTTGTAAAATTCCTTCACAAAAGTATTTTCACTCGTTTTGGGACACCGAGAGCGATTATTAGCGATGAAGGAACTCACTTTTGCAGCAAGCAATTCGAGAATCTCTTGGGCAAGTATGGAGTGAAGCACAAGATTGCTACAGCCTATCACCCACAAACCAGTGGACAGGCAGAGGTTTTCCAATCGGGAGATAAAAAGGATTTTAGAAAAAGTAGTCAACCCAACTCGAAAGATTGGTCGCTGAGACTTGATGACGCACTTTGGGCATACCGAACAGCATTCAAAACGCCGCTTGGAATGTCACCGTTTCGATTGATTTCGGGAAGGCATGTCATCTACCGGTGGAATTAGAGCACAAAGCGTATTGGGCAAGCAAGCAGCTAAACATGGACCTCCAGCTAGCAGGAGAAAAGAGGTTGTTGCAACTGAATGAGATGGACGAATTTCGTTTGCAAGCGTACGAGAGTGCCAGGATATACAAAGAAAAACAAAGAAATGGCATGACAGGAGAATTATTTCAAGGCCATTTGAAGCAGGTCAGCAGGTTCTACTCTTCAACTCAAGATTGAAGTTGTTCCCCAGAAAATTAAAATCAAGATGGTCAGGGCCTTTTCGGGTAATTCAAGCTTATCCTCATGGAGCAGTAGAGATTGCTGCAGAAAATTCAGGAAGAACTTTCAAGGTTAATGGACAGCGACTTAAGCATACAGGGGTGATGGTTTCAGCCGTCAGAAAACCTCCATCTCGCTGCAAGATGCCTGAGCTATTGCTTAGTCAGGCTGATGACTCTAAAACCAAGCGCTTGAGGGAGGCAACCCTATATTTTCAATTTCTTAAATTTCATTTAATTTGTTTATTTCTGTGATTTTTAGTTTTATTTCTTGTTCCACTCTGTTCTTAAATTTTTATTTTTATTTTTCTTTCTTTGATGTAGGGTTTGCAACAGATTCTGGTGATTTTGCTACAACATTTCTTTATGGTGAATCAGTTTGTTACAGCAAAGTCGCAGCAAAGTTGGGCAGAAACTGGGGAGCAATCTACAGCAAAGCTGCAGCAAAGTTGGGCAGAAACTGGGGAGCAATCTGTCTGACAAATGCTGCGGGATTGCTACAGCAAAGCTGCAGCAAAGTTGGGCAGAAACTGGAGAGTAATCTGTATAGAAATGCTGTGGGATTGCCACAGCAAAGCTGCAGCAAAGTTGGGTAAAAGTTGGAGGACAATTTGTTTAGAAATGCTGTGAGATTGCTAATTAAAAAAAAAAAAAAAAAAAAAAAAAAAAAAAACTGCAGAAATTCTTCACAAAAAAAAATGAGAAAGCCCGTGAGCAGTAATATATGTATAGATAGATATATATATATATATATATATATTAAAGTAAAAACAAAAATAAATAAAATAAATAAATATATATATATAAAAAAATATATTCTTATTATTATTATTATTATATATAGTTACAGCCCTAAAGACCCCATTTTTTTCTTCTTTTTACTTTGCGCCGTCGAGCCCATTGTTGCCGAACATCCCTTGCAGTAAAAAAAAAAAAAAAAAAAAAAAAAAAAAAAACCGCCCCAGTTTCCTCCCCGTCGGTGTTTGCCAACGAGCCCACGCCAAGCAATCTCCACAGCAAGCGCCGCCGATCAACCACTTGCGACCAATCAGACCAACTTTCTAGCCCAGCCGCTGGTGGAGCTAACTCCGGCATTGCCGCCAACCAGCCAGGCTCACGCGGGTTCCAGCCGAAGCTGCCCAGTCCAGCCAACCAGTGCCTGCGTCTCCACCGAATCCACCAGCTAACCAGTTGAGCCCAGCCGCGCCAGCAATCCCAAGTAGTGCCGTCCACCGAATCATCCCCGTTCGGTTCCAACCAGTGCGACCCACCCCTTGTTGCTAGCCACTGGCCGAACCCAAAAAAAAAAAAAATCACCTCTGCCGAGCAAGAAGCCTGCCCCTGCCCAATCGCCAGCTGCACTAATCTCTGCCAGTCTAGTCGCTGGCGCCGCCCCATTGTTGCCTACCAGCCGAAGCCGTCCAGTCCAGCCCGCCAGTACCTGCGTCTTCACCGAATCCACCAAGCACGCTGTCAGTCACTGAACCTCCGAATATGCCTCGAACCAAGAAACTTGCGCACAAGCAGACGAGCAAGAAACCAACGAACTCCACTACGAGCTATCGCACATTCCAGTCAGAGGCCGATCAAAATAGGTACCACACATACACTGCTGATAGAACATTTTGCACTGAAAAGGGATTTTTATTACAAAACACTCCAACAATGGGATATGACGAGTTTATCACTTCAGTCGTTGTTAAGCACAAATGGCAGAATTTTTGCGCTCATCCTGTTGACGCAGTTGTGTCTGTTGTACGAGAATTTTACGCCCATTTTACAGGGGAAGGGCAGAAAAGTGTGTATGTCCGTGGTATACAGGTACCCATAGATGAGACCACCATCAATCAAGTTTACGGGCTTGACGATTTTGACGATCTTCATACTGACTATGCTGCCAAGGCCTCGGCTGACTCGTTGAATCGTGCATTGGAAAATGTGTGTGTGCCAGGATCTGCTTGGAATGTTTCCCCTCAAGGCAAGATGACTATCCCGTGGACCAGCCTTACACCGCAATGTAAAGTTTGGTATCATTTTTTAAAAACTCGTCTGATGCCTTCAACCCATGGGCAAACGGTATCAAAGGATCGCATTCTCTTGCTCGATTCTATTATCTCGGGTCGATCTATTAATGTGGGAACAATCATTTTTGAGGGACTTGGAGTATGTGCTAAGAAAAAGTGTGGTAGTCTTTGGTTCCCAGCTCTCATTACAAGCCTCTGCGTGCGCAGTGGTGTTCCAATCTTTGACAACGAGGAGCGTTTGTTATTTTCGAAAGGGGCGATCGATGACAGTGCTATTGCAAGGTTACTTCAAAGTAAAAATGGCAGAAGGTCCATCCGAACAGCTGCGCGATCACGAGAAAGAAGCAGGTCCAGCTCCTTCGGCACCTTCGAATCATACTGCTACAGCATCCAGCAGTCGGGGTCCCACTCCAGCTGATTTGACCACCTCACTGGGAATGCTCGAACAACGAATGAGTTTAGCTGAGGTTCAGCAGTATCAAACGATGGAGATGCTTCAGCAAATGCACTCTCAGCAGCAACAATATTGGAACTATGCTAAGCGCCGTGATGTGGCTTTGAAGAAATCATTGCAGAAAAATTTTACCAAGCCTATTTTCCCAATTCCTAATTTTTCCGGACGATGTGTTAGTGCCCATTGCTGCTGATGAGGAGAATGACGAGGTTGGTGAGGATGACGAGGAAGATTGACGAGACGCACAAGCTACCCAAAAATCAGGGAGTTTCTCATTTTCTCCTTCTTTTGGTTTTCCGTTGTTTTGCTTTATTTTGTTGTGTCTTTTTGTTTTTGCTTTCTTTTGTGTTGTTTTGTTCAAGCAGTGAGGACACTGCTTAGTTAAAGTTTGGGGGTAGTTATTGTTAGTTACGTGTGTTTCAGTTTAAGTCGATATGTTTTTGTTCTGTGGTTATCTATTTTTGTTACTTTTGTGGTTTGATTTTTATTGGTTTGCTTTGTTAAAAAATTAAAAAAAAAAAAGTATATATATATATTTAGTATGTTTTGTTTGCTCTGGTTTGCTATAGCATAGTTGGTTTGAAGAAATTATATGAGGAGTAAGAGTGTTTTGAAATTTTCAACGTATGGAATGAATTAGCATGAGTTGAGTATTGTTGATGTTTAATATTGGTTTGCTCCTTAAATAAGATTGCTTGAATGATGCACATTATACTATAGCTTTGTGTTTTGTTTGGAGAACTTAGGAAAGTTTAAATCACAGTGAGAGTTTGGGATTTGAGAACTGATTGTATGAAACTTTTGAGGCGAAACGGTAGGAAGCCAAATATCTTGGGATCTATTGATATGTATTTAGAGTTTTGGTATTCAAAAAGGGCTGTTATTGAAGGGTTTATTAAAAAAAAAAAAAAAAAAAAAAAAAAAAAAAAAAAAAAAAAAAAAAAACTACTCCGCTATTTGGAACTGCCTAGTACCAGGAGTAACATGAGCCCCATGTGTACTTTTGCGTCAAAAAGTGGTTTTGAATATGAGTAGGCTATAGCAAATCTGATTTGTGACGTTGCTGAGTAACCGGGTGTTTCATCACCAATGTTGACATTCGCGTAAAAAGGTAACAGTGACATGAAGTTTTAAAAAAAAAAAAAAAAAAGTCAAAAGCTCATAAAAAAATAATAAATAAATAAATAAATACACCATGTTCAAAGCCTTATGCAATAATCAGTTAAACATGTGTAATCCCAAGTGTTTGATAAACTACTACTAGTGGAGAAGGAGGTATACAATCAGCCTATTGAATCATTAACTAGGCTCAATGATCGTGGTTTGAATGACCTGAGTAATTCAAAGGATGCTTAGTTTTAGTCGCACACATACACCTTTAGAGGAGTCTTATTTGGGAGTGATTTCAGTTAGAACAGATGCTGATATTCAATGAATGCTGATTTTGACCAGAAGCTGGAAATTAAGAAGCACCTCTGAGATTGGAGAATAACTTATTTAGCAACCAGAGCAGTTTCTGTTTTGTGTTTCGAATTTTCTTTTTTGTGTTTTGTGTTTTGTGTTATTTTGGCATTACTCGAGGACGAGCAATGACTTAAGTTTGGGGGTGTGATAACTCTATGAAATAGAGTTATTTATTATGCTTTTAAGCTTATTAGTTGTTGATATTTTACGTTAATATGTCTTAGTTTTTAATATTTCATATTCATTTAAATAGTTTACTTTAATTTCTATTATTTTGGCTTTAATCGAGATTTTTAGTGTTCAATTTAATTTTTGTGTTTTGCTTTGCAGTAGGTGTTCACAATGACAACTAAGTAATGGCTCACTGAAAAGAAAAGACAAAGGAGTATAAAGCTGGAAAATAGACAATGCTGCAGCTATGTTGTAGCAAAGTCACAGCAAAGTGAAGCAGTGAAGAATTAAATTAAAAAGAATGTGGACCCCACTCTTGCTTTAGTTGGCAGTGACAAATTTGCTCATTCCTTGTATATGCATGCCAGCTGTAAAGATGCCACTAATATTGGCAACCTAAGGGAATACGTGGCATTAGGGCATCTGTGGAAAATAGAAAGAAAAGAGGAAAGTTTGCCTTTTGGGGGGAAGCAGCCGCTTCGGGGCAAAGAAGAGAAAAAAAGTGCAGAAAGAAAACAGAGACCATTTTTGGGAGAAAAATCAGAGAAGAAAAGAGGGAAGAAGACAACGACAGAGAGCGAAAACAAAGGAGGAGATTGAAGGCAGACGTGAGCTACTGCTTGGATTGAAGGAATTCATCACTTTGCACATGCTCATCTCCTTGGTTTTCCACTTCTAGTCATATTAATTCGTTGGGATTTGTCTTATTTTCTCTCTATAAACTATGATTTCTTTTGTTGTTCTTTTGGTTTTGAGTTTATTGAACGAATCATGAACTAATTTTCTTAGCTAGGATTATTGATGGAACCGAGGTTGTAATGATGATTTGCATGTTATGTTGAATGCTCAGTAATTTTTGTTTCAGTTTATTCAAGTGTGTTGAATTGGTTAATCTCTATTTATTGTTTGGCCAGCAATTTATAAGGGAAATAAACTAGAATTAATTCTGGGAAGATTAATTTTGGTTGGATTTAGCTTGAATATTATAAGAGTATAATATAGGAATATATTAATACCTTGTACAACCCATTAAAATTGGTGCTTAATCTGATATTTGGAAAACTAAAATGCATAGGAATATGTTGATTTTGGTTTAAAGAACTATAGGCATAAATCTTTTGGAAGAAGATTGTGTAGAGTTTTTGGTTGACTGAATGAACTTTGCTACAGCATTCCTACAGCATTTGCGGTCAGTTTTGCAACTGAGGGGAAATCTGTAATCCTAGCCATTACCCATCCTTGATTCACAGTTTAACCTTTGATATTGTCACATTTTACCTTTTGTTTACATTTTTATTTACGCCCTTTGGTTTATATTTTACTTTTTATAATTTTCGTATTTCAAATCAACTTCCAATTTGTTCTAGATTGATTGTTTTCTATAATTGAGTTTTTGATAATATAATCCCTGTGGAGACGATACTCTACTCACTATTATATTACTTGTTTGATTACGTGCACTTGCGTAGCATTTTCGCATACATATTTTTAGCGAACAGGCTTCTAAGGCCCAATCTCCTTAGTTATGATCATTTAGTTTGGCTAAAGTAGTCTCTTGGTATTTGCCCAGTAACCCTCTAGTATACTTTATCTTAGCCCATTTAAAACTTATGTTTCAACTTTATAAAGTTAAGGTTTTTTTTTTTTTTTCACATTATTTGATCATACACTTAATACCAACTCATTTCATAACTAAATATGTTCATATGTTATGAATTACCCTCATGTCACATTTTAATGTTTAATCGTTTTATCGGTATAGGATTTTAACTTGTAAGATTTATTTAGATTTGAGTATAATCCCGTTTTAGACCCTTGATAACTTGTTGGAAAGCTTGAAACATCTAGTTTCTATCTTTATAATTTGTTTTCCAAGATTTCAAGCATTTCAAACATTAATGTGGACGTTTTCCTCAGTGTCTTTTGGTAAAATCTCAGTTTACCATATTACAATATAATATTATGTGATTTATTAAAATTTATGTACATATCCGTTTTAAACACATGATATCTCATTTTGAAGATTGAGATGTCTACTTTACAGTGGTAAAGTTATTTGCTTTAGTGCTTGAGTGTTTCATACCATTGACTTAGGTTTTGTTACTGTTGGTCCCACATTTATACCATAAGTCCAGATTCATGGGTAAGCTTAGAAAAATCGTAACAATTCACTTACAAATCAAAATAAGGCAAAAAATATGTCATTGAAAAGATTATATTGTCTACTTCGTATGATAAGAGCAGTTTTGTAAGACATTATGGTTATGAACTCAAAATATACAAAACCCATGGCTAGTGCAGGGTTCCAACAAAGACTTTCGGTTCGTAGTCCAAATTTGTAAAATTCACCAAAAACTGCACATTTATCCGTTCAAGGCGTATGATACCTTATTGGAAAGCTTAAAGAGTCTAGTTTTTTGATATATAACTTATAATCCAAAATTTTGAGGTTAAAGGGTTCGGAGTACATAAAACCCGTGGCTAGACTGTACCCCAGAGATTCATTTTCTCTCTAGTTTTGTGTCACAACTTCAAATGCACATAACTTTAGACATACAAAAGCAAACCAAGTGATTCCAAAGCCTAAAATGAAGCTTATCCTCTGTAGAATCTTATCATATAACTTATTTTTCATACCAAAGTTTCTAATGCATGTTATATTATCACAACAACTACAAGCTTTAACAAAGTTCGAAGATTTTACCGTAATGCTTCGTGGATCCTTAAAGATCTCGGACCTCTAAAGTTCTTCTCAAAAATTTTTCCTAGGTAAGAAGAAGTCTAACATTAAGATTATAACTATCATCATGCTTTAGTTCTCCAAAAATGACTAAAACACAAAGAATACCACTAGGTTACCTCTAGTAAAACGTCCTCTAACTCCGTTTCACACTTCTTGCTTTTGATACAAAAATCCGGATCCAACCTATGCATTTCTCATTTATATTTTATGTTTTTTTCTTCCAATTTTTTCCACCATTAATCAAAAGTTGTCATCCTTATTCTCATCCATTGGATTTTTCATTACACCAATCCTTACCTTAAGCTCTCATTGGTCACTTATCATCCAAAGTTTGGCCATTGATTTGCCTAGGATTCTTTAACATAAAATCTATACCATTGATTTCAAACTTAAGCACAATTCTTGATCAATCTTTTACATTCGGATTTTCTAAGAGTAAATACTAATCACTCATCTTCTATATATATGACACATTAATTTCTCAATCATACTCTCAAAACTTAACTATTGATATGATCAAAAATAAATACTAAGATCATTAAATTGATCCACTAATAAAAATCGGGGTTCTTCCTGAAAATTAACATTTTCTCTCTAATACGACATAATAAATTTTTCGTATAAATTTATATATCGTTCAACTCATCTTTTATGTATTTAAAATTTCTCATTTAAATAGAGAAACTCAACATTGTTAGATTATCGACATCATCATACTGATGATACATATATAATCATTCATGATTTTGAAATTTGATATTCATCAAAATAATTCATTAGAAATATATTAATGAAGGAAATCCATTATATAGTTCATGAATCAAGTTTCTGAATTTTAAGACGTCACAAAATTAAAAAAAATAGGAACTAAATCATCACATTTAAAAGAATTCATGGATTATTTAAACAAATTACTCTTTTATAATTAGCCTCTAAACTAACAATTAAGTTACATGTTGAACTCTGATTTTTAGTTTTACATATGGCATCATACGTTACATGTTACATCGTAACAAAAGTCATTGACTAATATTAAACTAATTGTAATTCAATAACTTTTTTTTTTTTGAAAATTAAAAAAAAAAAAAGAATAAACAACAATTATTACTATTAATTTTTTTTTTTTTTTTTAGAGAATGAATAGACAACATTTATTCTTGTTTGGTTCACAAACTCAAATCATAATTTCAAATATTTTTTAATTTGTTTCCCAAATGTTTTTTCTTTTTCCTAAATTTTTTTTAAAAAATTTAAAAAAAATTTACTATTAAAATTTAAAATTTCAACTCAACCAACGAACCCATTTTGCTTAATCACTTGTTTTGTTTGTTTGTTTGTTTTTTCTTACATTTTGCTGTGTCTGTTCCACACTTGAGAGTGAAAAAGAAGTTAAAATGATGTCGTGTCAAGTGGAGGGGTAGGTCGTTTGTTCGCGAGAAGACGAACCCATCTTAAAAAACGTTTCCTGCAATTTTCTCTCCAGCCAAGTTTTGTTGGACTTCCTCCTGAATTTCTCTCCCTTTCCATTCCTTTCCAAACTACTCGTAAGCCGTACGCCCGTCAAAGCAGAGTCTCTCTCTCTCTCTCGCTCTCCAATCTTTTTCCCTTTCCGATCACCAACCACACTTTACATTCCGATTTCTCACCGTTTTTGGGCCCCACCCTGAAATCCTCAGGTTCCGACGATGAAGAAGACTTCGAACCACCCCAAAGGGTCACCGGTGGGCCCACAGAGCGACGAGATCGATTGGGAGATGAGGCCCGGCGGGATGTTGGTCCAGATGCGAGACGATGCCGACGCCGGCACCGGTGGTGCCGGCGCTGGCGCCGCTTCCTCCCGTGGGCCCATGATCAAGATAAAAGTCTCTCACGGCCCGGCTCACTACGAGCTCTCCGTCCCCGCCCACTCCACTTTCGGTATTATCTTCTTCCTCTTCTGCTCTCTTTCGCTTCCGTTTCACTCTTTGTCTGAATCAAACTTGGGTCCTTGCTAGGGTTTTGTTGTTCTATTCTGTTTGTCTGTTTCACCGAACTTCAATGTGCTTGTTACTGGGTTAGGTTATTTGATGTCGTTTTTGACAATGTTCCTTAATGTCGTATGTACTTTTTGTGCAGATTTAATAATATCATTTTTACGATGTTGGTGGGTTATCCGGCAGAAGTGGTTCCTAAAACATTATGTATATATATGGCACACGTAAATATGACATTTTTTATGTCACAAATGGCTTACATTAATAGCTCCAAATAGTAGTACATTATATAGTAATTTATATAAAGTTATATATAAATCAACTAGCAATTACAGACATCTAAATAGAAAGTTAGATCAGCTGGACAGAACGGTCGTCCTATATTATATGTACGTGTATACATTATTTGGGAAAAACGGTTACTGCCTTACTGGACTACATTTGTTTTATTCATTTTGCAGTTGAATTTTGTTGTCCTAGTGTAGCTTTTCTTCAGTATGTTTTTGTTTTTTTTCCTCTTATTTGATGCTGGTACATGGTCAAAGCATTTTCTTGTTACTAGGGGTTGGGAGAAACGCAATTGGGTTTTATATATATATATATAAATATATATATATATATATTTTAATGGGATTTTTGTATTTTCTAGATTGAAGCTGTTTTGTTGTCGCTTTGCTTGAATTTTGATCGAATAATTCTTTTCATGGTTGCTTTTTATATGTTGAGATTTAATATGAGCTTGCTTTGATTGATTCTTTACCAGGGGATGTGAAAAAGGTTCTTGTACATAAGACTGGTTTGGAGCCCAATGAGCAGAGACTCTTGTTCAGGGGAAAAGAAAAAGATGACGATGAACATTTGCACATGGCGGGAGTGAAGGATAATTCGAAATTTTTACTCTTGGAGGACCCCGCAAGCCAAGAGAGAAAGCTTGAGAAAATGAAGAACAGCAGTGAGATGTCAAAGGCATGTGAAGCTGTTGCTGAGGTTCGAGAGGAGGTTGACAAGCTTGCAGAAAGGGTGAGTTCCACTTGACTATAGTCAAGACATTTTTTACCAAATAATGCTACAATTTCATCGAGACTTATTTAGTAGGTTGGTGCCTTGGAAGTGGCTGTTGGGGATGGAACCAAGGTTGCGGAGAAGGAATTTGTTGTGTCAACAGAGTTGCTCATGAGGCAATTGCTGAAGTTGGATGATATTGAGGCCGAAGGAGAATCGAAAATGCAGCGGAAGGCTGAGGTTTGTAATTTGTATTTTCTATTTGTGGTATCAGATTTTTCAGATTCCGCATGCGCCAATTTTGTTGTCTTTTTATGTTTCTTTTGTTTTACTCCCTTGTGCAACCAACTTGCTCGACTGCTTTTTGTTTACTTTGAAAACTTCCTCCAGAGTCCGGTAAAGAGATTAGCTTTTGACAATTTGGTTTGGCGAACTATTACCTACTCTTTTATTTGCCCCAGGCTATTCGCGTGTGATTAAAGAGAAGTAAACCCTCCTCATTCTCCTGTCACCGTGGAGAAGGGGGGAGAATAAAGGGACTGCATCATAATTATTTAGTTCATGGATATGCTATATAAGATGCTTTATGGCATATTAACATGACATTAGTAGTCAACTATTGGCATTTGCTTATCTTTCATTAATAAGTGCGTTGCAAAAACTTTAAATGACATGGATGTGCACTAGAGGATGTCGTTAACATGATAATGACGTTGCTATAGGATAGGGTGTTTCCTCGTCTCTTTGTTAACTCTATTGAACTGTCTTTTTTTGTTGTTCTGGGTGTTCTACAAGTACGATTTTATTGATGAATTTTTTTTTCCTGAATTTAACACTTTGAGAAAGAGATTTATCAAATTAGAACATATTGTGAAAGTGGACATGTGGAATTTTGTTTTTTTGTCAAATACTTTTCAGAACCCATCTTCTATTTCCTTTTGCAAGGTAGTATCCATTGAGAGCCTGCACTGCAGAGGCAACATAGCCTGAATTTTTCTATATTTGTCTATGGATTTTAATAGAGGTTTTATAATTCATATTCTTCTATAATGATTGTCGAAATCCTATTTACTGATACATGATCTATGGAAAGCAACTGGTGCAGATACAATTATTTCTTTCTTATATAGATTGCACAGTTTCGGTTGCTTTTTGTGCTTGTAACTTCTTTCTGAAGATTAGATGTCTTCTGCTAACTTTATCACTGTCAACCTTGTCTTCTATCTGCTTCCCACCAGAAGCAAGAAACGGAGGGATGCGTCAATTGATTTTATATTTACCTTGAAATCTTCTCTTATCTTAAGAAAGATTCTCTACAACTATCAGTAGAGATGTTACTTCATCTGGCTTCAAGGATGTATTTTTCCCTAAAGGCTGCTCTATCATCAACTTATTATCTACCTTTAACAGGTGCATCGCGTCCAGAACTTGGTGAATACTCTGGATGCTTTAAAGGCAAGAAACTCCAATCCGTTTCATAACACAAGCAATGCTGTATCAGTAACTACCCAATGGGAGACCTTCGACTCTGGTGTGGGAAGCTTGAGTGCCCCACCCCCAATGCAATCTTCATCACACATAAACCAAGACTGGGAACGGTTTGATTAATGTAGAGTTTATATATGGGATCTATAGAAGTGAGTATATGATATTTATGCCGATTGTTATTTTAATAGCGTCGGTGCTTCGTTCACAGTTGAGTTTGGTTATGGTTACAAACATGAGTCTGAAACAAAAAACTTCCTCCTGCTCTATAACAAATACAATTGGTAAACATTTCCATTGAACTTCTTATCCGTGGTTTAAGCTGTTTACAACTTATTCTATCGGTTGTCATCTATGAAACCATCGTACCGATCTTTTGTGATTGCTAAAAATATCTTTAATATTAACTTTGGGTTCTGCACCCTAGAAACCGTATTGGTTTCTGTTATTCTGTGTAGATTATTCCCGATTCTTGTCCAGCAAGAGAATAAGCTGCTTTTCTGTATATCAGACCTATATGTATAATTTGTTTGAAAAGAGACTGTAGGTGGAATTGTTCTTCTCTTTACCCTCAATGGCATCATTCACCAAGGACTTGTCGAACGGGATGACACTTTAGCATGGAAACCAGTCACACCCATAGCAGGGAATAAAGATCCAGTGGTACGTACCATTCAAGCACTGAAATTCATTCGGACTATAACTGAGCTGGAGAGCAGTACGTAATTTTATGTTCCTCGCAGGTATGCCCATCACGCAAACCGCTTTCCTTTTGTGCATTTTCTAATGAAACTAAATGGTTGTTTTTGGTTTCTTTAGATTCTTAGTGGAGAGGAATTTCAGTGAAGAACTCTCCCTTTGATTATATAGTAATAGGCCAAGCCTCTTGCGATATTTTGGTACTAATATTTTATCTTAAGATGTGGATTGAAATGAATCCACAGCCAAACACCCATGGGTGTTTGGTTGTAGGATTTTCAAATGCATCCCTTTGGTTCAGGGTGTTCGATTAAATTATTCCCGCTACAAGTGGAAATACTTTGGTGCTTTCTTTGGTGGTAGACTGACGGATTAAATCACCACCGAAATTAAAAAACTAATGCAAATGTGAAAGACCAAAAATAAGTTTACCAGTAAGTAGTTTTTAAGATCGCCGTTGTTTTTGAATCTAGAAGCATGGACACGTTTCATACCAGTATCTGCGATAAATTGTATTTTTGAAAGCATTGGTCAAAAGTTGATCCGCTTTTTTCCGACTTTTCTGTCTTCTAAGTCCATTCCAAAGTCTTGGGTGAGCCACAGGTTGTTTTTTTTTTTTTTTTTCCTTTGGCTGAAATTGCTTCTCAAGTAAGGCATTCTATGTTCTGCATACACAAATATTTGTACAAGTCTTCAGACCCCACCAAAAAAAAAAAAAAAAAAAAAAGGAGAGTGGATTTCTCAAAGATGTTGGTAAATCACTATTATTCCTTTGAGATATTGTCGTTATCACTGCATCGTTTAGAGGCAAAGCAAATCTTAGGACCACTTGAGTTGGAGTTTACATATTTTTAGTGAAGTTAAGTTTTGAAAATATGCTTTTGATTGAAAATGAACTGTTGGAGTTAAAAAAAGTGTAAAAACTTGAAAAACTTGATATGATATGAAATGTGTTCAGAAAAAAATATATATGGATCTGTTTGGTTTCTTCGTCATTTCATGCAATTAAAAAAATCATTAATTTTGATTTGAAATAAGAAAGTTATAGACTTTTAAAATTTGAGTTTTTATATGAAAGATTTGGAGATGTGATTATTGTATTTTTTTGGAGAAATGTTTGGTTGGAGTGAACCTCAAATGGCCCATAGTTGAGTTATAAGTTGATTAATAATGTTATTTTACCCCAAACAAAGTAAGATCTCTATATAAATCTAATATATACATTCTGTGAGCAGTCTCAGTGTTTCAAGCTCTCAAATAAGTTGTTTTGACTTTAATCACGATAAGAAGTTGTTCAAGTAAAATAGAAACAAAGTGAGGCACAAGAGGCCGTAGGTTCCATTGGAAATGTCCATATTATGAAATGAATTCTTTCTGTGCAATTTAGGGCCCGTTTGGTGCACCAGTTCAGTTTGAGTTGAGTTGAGATTTTTAAGTTTGCATAGTAAATTTTGTTGACTTTTCAGAAAGACAAAATTTTTTTTCAGAAAAGATAAAAAACATGATGAAAAAGTACAGTTTAGTTTAAGTTGAGATGGTGAAGCAACGGGGCCTTAGTAATTACACTGTAACCCAATAGGCATGAATTTCAACGTACTCCCCAAGGCAAGGAGAGGTATCTCGAAGCTTCCAAGAAATTTTACAATTTGAAAGACAAATAAACCGCCTTTACCGTTGAGATTTCTTGAAGGAATTTCAAAATTCTACTTACAAAACAATACCAAACTCCCCTATTCTCCTAAAAACAACATTAAAGGTTGATGGTCACCCCCTTGCACCAGTTATATAAGGAGAGGTTGGACTTCTTCACCATACGTCGGCATGTTCCAGCTATTATGCTTCGTCGGGTCGTACTTTTCGCCGTCTCCCCATAGGGCGTAGGCCTCTTCTCCATGAACGGCGTCATCTCCGATCATTAATTGATTGTCTGGCATCCTTAGAGGAATGAACAGCCTTATGAAGAGAAGTATGATCGTTGTAGAAGCTATGTTCCACCCGATCACAAACGTGGCGGCAACCATTTGTTTCAAGAACTGGACCCCACCGGTTCCGCCGTAAAATGCTCCTCTAGAATCTTTCGCAGGTAGTATAAGCCGGCAAAGCTCTGGCTCCGCAAAGAGTCCCGTCATAAGTCCGCCCAATAGTCCGGCCACCGCAGTGTGTGGAATACACCGAGGGTGTCATCCACCTGAATTAAGAGAGAGTTGATTAAAAACTTTGAAATTAAGCATTAATCAAGTATAAAAAGAGATTAACATAACATGTCAGCCAGTAGGTGAGCAACTAAAGATTCCAATCCCAAGTATAAGAATTTCCTATCTCGTGTGAAATTTTCCTTTTACCAGTATCACGGTCAAATTTTATTTTACCATTAAATTTTTGTTCTTGTAATTTTGTCCCGAATTTTGAAAACTTGTGTTTAAATTTATCAAAATTTGAACTTCTAGTCTTAATACCTCTCGAACTAGATAATTTTCAACTATTAGATATTCATCAAATTCCATTACAATATCATTTTTTTCATAGACCAATATAATTCTAGTCTAATTTGAGGTTATGATAATGAGTCTTTTTTAATATCCTAATTCGGAATTTTATTTATTATTTATAGATTTGAACTTATCTTGTTTCCCATGCTTAAAATAAAATAAAATTATTTAAAAAGTAAACTCCGCTATTCCATGTTATTCTAGTTCTTGGAAGGCGGGGTGGGTCACACAGAAAAGAGGAAATTAGTAATGAAGACTTTTCAAGATACATGAATGCTCCGAATAATCATACTATTGAAGAAAGCATAAACTAATATGGTCAATTCAGCTTTGCACTAAACGAAAAAGATTATTAAAAAAAAAAAAAAAAAAAAAAAAGAAGAAGAAGATGAGGATAAGAGGGAATAAAAATTGTTGTCACTTGCTCATTGTGGAAAAGGATCGTTTTTTATTATAATCGTGGCTGTTTTAAGAATTTGAATGCTTAAAATTTAATGGAAAAAGAGACTTAACGACAGACAATAAAATTTGACATATCTACGAGATAGAGAGAGACATCAATAAAAGTAGTTTAAAAGAAAACGACAAATTTTTATCTAATCCTTTTTTTTTTTTTTAATAAAAAAAATCATTCTTAGAAATTGACACAATTAAATTACATTCCAAAGAAGTGAACATTAATTTGTATTAATTAATCCCGTTGTTCTTTCTTGTTCCTCTGCAAAAATTTTAGTGCCGGACGAAAAGATAATTTTGTAATTTGTTATGGGCAAAGAAAGGGGGAAAAAAAAACTTGGAAACTAAATAAGTATAAATTGTAGAAAATATTAGCAAAAGAAAGAAACATAACTTCATTTCTAGGTTTATCAATGGTTGGAGGGGGGGAAAAAAAGAAAAGAAGTTTAAGTTAATAACTTTTTTCTCCCCTCTAATCCCCTTAATCAAATCAAGCTTTAATAAATTAAACCCAACTCCTCTAGACTTCACAAAAGAGACACTAATTAAAGTAGTGAGAACAAGCAACAAGCAAGTGGGCCAGCAGCCTATAAATTCTTTGTCGATTGTCTAGGCCATCATCACATCAATATGAAAACGAAGAAACAAAAGTACCACGAAATGGAAATAAACAATTAACTAATTAATTAAATAAATTTAAATGTGACGTTTGAAAACAAACTTACCTTTTGGAATAGACTAGACTTTTTGTGAAGCACCATCATGGACACCCATGGAACGCTACCAGAAACAATTCCCATCACAATAGCCGCCCACGATTGCACCAATCCTTCAATTAATCACCACACAAAACATGCAATTTACTCAATTTAAAATTAGTTCCTACTCGAGTTTAAACTGTCAGATTTGTATCAAATTCTATTAATTTTGTTGTCTTATAATTTTGATTAAATTTAATATTTAAGCGTATTAAACGTGCATTATCCTTGTAGAAATACCCTACCTGCTCCGGGAGTGACGCAAGCTAGTCCGGTCATCATTCCTTGGCGCGCACCGATGGCTTCCCAAAAAAATGACGTCGAGACAAGTCCACACGAGTAGGCTCGTTGCAGCACTAATGTTGGTATTTAGCACGGCTACTGAGGCCGTAATGTTGGCGGCATATGGTGCCCCACCGTTGAAACCCGACCACCCCATCCAGAGCAGCCCGGCACCGGCAAGCATGAGCAGTACGTTGTTTGGAGGGAACCTTTCCCTGTCGCTCCTCAGCCTTGGCCCTACCTGTGATACAAAGTCAAACGGATTGAATATATATATATATATCAAAACTAAAGCAAGACAAGTGCTGGAAAAGGTTGCGTGATGAACTTGTCTTGTTAATCAATACAGCTACAAAAAACGCATTAATCAATACTGCTTGCACAAATTTTTTTTTTTTAAAGAAATAAATATTACAATTAAAAAAATTAAGTGTTTCATAATCAAATATTGCTAGATGTAATCACAAAATATTTAGATGTCTTCCTGAAAAACTGAAAATGGACTATGCTCTAGATTCTCAAGGCAAGGCTTTTGTATGATAATACAAAAAGAGTGATTGTAGACAATTTAATGATAATTTCACACCTGATTTTCATCTAAAATATAAAGTTTAAATTTCATACCTGATTTCAAAACAAACAAATATAATGCTAAAAGATATGACTAATCTTTACTTAATGATTAAATCGGCATAAAAATCGTTCCTTTAAAAAACTTGGAGGCATCTCTCTCTCTCTCTCTTTTTAAATCGGAAACAAAAAAGTCAATTCATTTTTCAGTTTAAACAGGGCAAAAGGGTCATTTTCTTTAATAAAAAATAAAAAAAAGCACTGTTACGCTGTAATGGTAGTAATTAAGGGGCTGCTAACCCATGTTCTCTACCACAGTAATGTCATTTTGACAAATGCCTATTTGAAAAATATAAATACGTTTAAACATCATAATTAAATAAACAGTAAAACATGTGATTTTGAACACCAGTTATATGGGGCTCATTATTCAACAAGAAAACAATAATTTAAAAAAAAAAGAATCTGATTAATTTTACCCAATAAGCAGCTGTGAAACCGGCGATTCCAGAGGAGAGATGAATAACATAGCCGCCGGAGTAGTCAATAACTCCCCAGTGGTAAAGAAACCCTCCACCCCACAAACTGAAAGCTCCAACCGTGTAAGAAAACAACAGCCAAAGAGGGACAAAAGCCATCCAAGCCTTGATGTTCATCCTCCCAAGAACCGACCCGCCGAGCAAAATCACCGTGATCGCCGCAAACGTGAACTGGAAGTAGACGAGCGTTGCCATCGGATAAAACGGCTTGGTCTCGACCGGGAGGCCGTCTTCATGGCGGTGGCTCTCGGGGATTTTGGCTTGGTCAGTAAGGAAATTCTGGCCGAGCGACGGCGCGCCCTTGGCCCAGAAGGGGAGCAGCTCGTCGCCGAAGGCCATGCGGTAGCCGACGAGGACCCAGCAGATCAACACGGCGGCGAAGGCGTAGAGCGCCATGAAGGCCGAGTTCACCGCCCACTTCTTCTTCACTATGCTGGCGTAGAGGATCACTAAGCCCGGCATGCTCTGCATCCCCACCAGCGTCGACGCCGTCAGCTGCCACGCGTTGTCGCCTTGTTTAGCCATTCTGGCACCGCGGGCGACAGCGTCGCGTAGGCCTCGGGTAGTGCCATTTAAGGCCTATTGAGAGCTCTACGCGGCCGCGACTGTCTGTCAGGTTGATCAACTAATCGAGTCGGTAAAGTCTCCGAGTTAATACTCTCTTCGTGTTCTATGAGATGTGGTACAAGGAAAATTTTTGTGTGGTGATCTCTAATTATACAGAAGACTTTTGGCTAAGAGAAGTTTCCCATGGGAATTCGGTGATATTTCACATTTGTAATCGAAATTGACTTTTGAAATGGGAATCTAACAAGGGCTTTTTGGTGATGTGGAGCAACAGTGGTTTGTTAAACATCTGTGTCAAAATGAAAGCGTGGAGAAGTTTCAATGGGTGGTTGTAGAAGAGTTGCCATCTCGTACGGAATATTTGGAGTCACGGATAGGACCATTTGTTTATAATGTTTCGTGTATTAGTTTTTAGCTAGGCTGACTAGCCAAGGCTCTTTTCTTCTATACTAAAAGGAAATTATATATTATTATTTTTTTGCTTAAAAAAAAAGGGGTAAGGGTAGCACCGTCATGCATCAATATCCCGAAAGAATAGGGTAGGGGTTTGAATCTCAAACCTATGTCTTAATCAAGTTTTGGAGTAAACACAAACAACTCCGATTACCCCTTTGGAGTTTAATTAATTAATGTAACATTGCTTCCTCCTGAGAACGAGTAAACAAACATTTTAAAAAATTGTAGATATTGAAAAAAAAAAAAAATCTCTGTGATCCAAGGCTATGTGGAGAGGCTACTACTGTTGTTACCCATGGTTGGAAGGGGATGATGACCCCGAGGCGGAGGGATTGTAAAAGGTTTGCAACCACTGCGTGACCACCGCAACAACTCACTATCCCCTCCACCCTTGCCGGATTTTAGTTTTATTTTCATGTTTTTGCATGTGTTGGATGAATAAGTTGGAGTTAAGTTTTTTGAATTAGAATTGTCTGAATTTTAAAAAACTAATTAAAAATTTTGTTGATTTTTTAGATACAAATTGTGTTTTTGATTGGCGTTATTATCCCCACAACCTAGTCTTTATTTTTTCCTTAAACATGGTGGGTTGTGTGGTATTAAAAAAAAAACATGGGTGTACTGTTCGGCTGCCGTAGTTCAGGGTTTCTATGTATTTGCACCAGGACAATTTTGTCTCTGAAGCTTGTATTTCGAACCCCGGATTTATTTGGCTTCTCTTAAGTTTCTTATGGACGGAATTTTCTGAAGGATTTTCTCTCGAAGTCTTCGCGAACTATTTCATGAGTTATGATTCGTTTAGCCGGACAAAAGTTCTCGGTGCCGAGGGACACTTGTTGGGGCCATTCGTCCTTTTCTGGTTTTCGCCCAAAACTTTGAAAAGTGTTGCCTATGATAATCAATACTGCCATTAATATTCAATCAATACACCAGGACCCCGTGCGGTTGACTGATCAGGTCTCCCCAAGATGGACGCAAGTTGAAATTTTAGACCATCATTTTGACCTATTAAGAATCCATTTAGCAAAGTTCTTATTTTGTTTTTAATCAGTGTATGGCGAAAAGTAAAAGTTGTGTTTTTTTAAAGTGTTTGGAATTATATTTTTCAAAATATATAAGATCAAAATAATGTTAAGATTTTCTAGTAAGGAATAAATGATTAGATAAGAAGAACTTCTAAAGAGCGTAATTTTGACATAATTTTTACTTTCGCTTATATTCAGTAGTAGAAATGAAGTAAATGTTGTGACTTTTTAATAAATATTTGAAAATCACATTTTTAAAAGAGCTTTTTAAGTTAAAATGACTTTAAGGTTTTCAAATGAGTAGTAAAATGTTTAAATAAATTTTATAATGTCTAACTTAAACTCTGATATAAGTTTTAAAATCTATTCGTGAGTTTTTTTCGTGAGCCATATTTTTTGACTTTGACAGAAAGCTCTTTTAGAAACCATAATCTTTTCTCACAAATAATTCAAACACATCTTAAAAGTAACTTTGAAGTCAAGAAGGCAAAAACAACTTCTACGAAACTAAGCCCTGAGCTTTTCTAACAGATTATAATTCAAGTTTTGGATCCAAAAAGTCAAAAACAACTTCTAGAATGTTCTTCTAAACATGCCCCAAAGTATTGATTGACAATAGTCATCTACCAACAGTTTCTTAGGATTATCAAACCTTACTCTAAGAATCATCATTACCAATAAACAATTTAATGATCATGAAAGCTAGTGGTAAAGATATATTAACATCAGGTTTCAAACAAAGCACATGAGTGTGTGTGTGTGTGTATATGTATGTATACACACACACATATATGTATATGATCAGGTGAAATTAGACAAGGTCCTTTGCAATTGTTGGAAGTCAGGAAGATGATGTTGGCCGAAGCATGGGGATTGCTGGTAGATTATGGAGGCAGCTCGAATAAGAATGCTTGCAGTTAAACCCCTTATTGTTTCCAAAAACTTCTTTCTGATTATGATGATGATCATCATCATCATGAGCATGATAATCAGATTCAAAGTTGTGGACAGCATACATCCAACCCATCCATTCTCTCTCCTCATATCTATGATTGTCCTTCTGCATAGACATTTAAGTAGAGAGAACAGTGCTTTTAATATACAACATGAATATACAGGCACGTGTCAATTAATGTAGTAATTATAAACATTTGAATTACTCTCCAAATACAAGTCAACAAAAATACAGGACTGTTAATTGGAAAAAGTGAAGTGGTTTATAGAAATAGTGATAATGGAGCCATATATTGGCTTGGCATTGCTTTCTCAATTCTAGAGGCCATGGCTATTTGACTGGAATATTTTCGTTCTTATTTTTGGCAATATTGTCCTATTGAAAATGTGTTTTTCAAAAATAACTAAAAAAATAAAAGAAAAGGAGTGAAAAGTCTAAGGGACTGTCCTTCCAAACCCCTCCTCTTTCCCACCCAAAAAAAAGGCTTTCAGAATACACTTTGCACTATATTATATGTAATGACCTACTTAATTATTTCTTGGCTTTTTTTATTATTTTATTATTATTATTATTTTTTAATCTTTTTGGCTAAAGCATTGCCATTGTTTTCCATACTCCTTCACCAACAGCGCATCGGACCCAATCAAGACTCACAATATGTGATTACTGAGTTTGAGGGAATCCTACTTTTCTATTAGGAGCAGGTCAATCTTATTCCTGTTTCTTATAAATATTTGCCAATTTGAATAATTAAATTAAGGATTTACATAAATGTCTAAGTTGAAGACTATGATTTAAAAAATGTTCATTTTTTCTTTTATTTACATGAATGTCTAAATTGATATTTATAAAGACCATATTACCCTTTCATCAAGAATTGAAATTGAACAAATAAAGAATTGATTAAAAAAGGAAAGAAAAAATCTCTAAAAAAATGTAAACTAAACAAATCTTTTATAAAAAGGAAAAAGACCATTTTACTTGCTTTATTATAATAAAAGAACCATAAATGATATTAATTGTATGATACATGAAAACATTTATTATAATAAATAATTGGCCATTAAAATAAAATTCACAACAAATATATAAAATATATAAATAAATATTTCAAAGAATATGAAACACTTTAAAACCTAAAAAAAAAAAAATATCATAATTATACTAATTGTCATTAAGAAAAAGACATCATAAAGATATAGTAATACCATAAAGAAAAAAGTATAACATATTTAAAAAAAAACATCATAATGATATAGTAATTATCATAAAGAAATAAACAATTTAATCACACATTTAAACTTTAGAAACTAACTATTAAAACAATACCAATAATAAATAATAAATAAATAAATTGTCATAATAATATACAATTATCATAAAGAACCTAAATAATAATTAAAAAGGTTTATAAGAAATCTAAATTATACATAAGAAATATGTTTATAAAAAAACCTTAATTATACTAATAAGCCATTACTATTATAAAGAACTAGTCATTAATATAAAGATACAATAACGATGAAAAATAAGGAAAAAAATATGATCATAATGAAAGAAAATGATGTTAAATATAATAAAAGGGTAAAATAGGTACTACAAGCAGTTGTTCTTTTAAAAATGAACATTTACGTAATATTATTAAAAAATGATATTTTTAAAATGAGACTCTAAAATAATATATATTTTTGTAATTATTTCTTAAATTTATTTATGTCCCAATTCCCAGCATACTTTAAACATTAAATTGCTCAAAAATTTTTGCAAGCAATTGAACTCGTTCTAGGACAAATCCACATGGTGTAGACTTTGATGTAGTTAGTAGAGTTTCTTATAGCACTGTTACATACTGAAGATTCTACGGTAGATGGTACATTTGATTAACTATAATAACTTTGTAGAATGTTACGTTTTATTTTAACGTAATTTTGATCCGATTTAATGTTCAAAAATATGCACTGTTGATTGATTTCCTACTATAGGATGGCTCGAATTTTGTCTTTAATTGAGTTTGGAATAATTATTCACAACAAACGAAAGATAAATTAGAAGATAACTTGTTGCTATCACTTTTGTTTTGTTCAAAAAAAAAAAAAAAAAAAAAAAAAAAAAAAAAAACATTATCTTTCTATGTACTTAACCAAAGAATGAAAGCCACAAACACATGGATATAGATTCGTCAAACCTGGAGGAACATCTCCAAAGGTACGTCGAAAACAGAATCAACTTCGTCACTGTTGAGTTCAGGTTTAAAATCTTCTACCCGATCTAGAAGACCTATGACAGGGATTACTTTAAGCAGCTGCTGCAGAAAAAAAAATATATTCATTTAGAACAGCCTGTGATCAACCATGCATGTTCATCTACATAATTCATGAAATCTACAAAAAGAAAAAAATGAAAAAAAAAAAAAAAAAACAACAAACAAAAGTTGACTAGTAAAACCTGTAGGGATATAAAGGGCTCTAAATTTGCAACAACTTCAACTAGACTTGAATCTAAGCCAATCTCTTCCATAGCTTCTCTTAGAGCAGTGCTGAATCATCTGCATCTCCCTCCTCCGTTTTCCCACCAGGCAATGCGACATCTCCTATTTTCCAACAAAAAAGAAAACATTTGCATTGTTGAATGTCCTCGAACCATCGTTCTTTCCTTTTTTATTTGTTATTTTTTAATTAAGTAGAACTAACATAATTCTATCACTATAACGATCGTCGTTTTGAATTTTTTTTTGTCAGTTAGAAATTGTCATTTAAAACTGTTGCAGGCTCTTGCAGAATAATTTGAATGGTTATAAGTTTTGGAGTATGTTTGAATCATAATTTAAAATCTGTAATTCAACAGGAATTCCAATTTTTGTAATAGAAAACACTAAAAAAAAATTGAAAAGTTAGTTTTAAAACGAGGTGTCAGGAGCTAGATTTAACATATGTATTTAAGTCTGGTTAGAAACCAAGTGACACAAGGTGTTGCTGAGTTTGTTTACTTAGTTTTGTTCTCTAACCTTTTTTTGTTTTTTTTTTTTTTGTTTTTGAGTTCAATTTACATTATAATATATCCAACTTAACCCGAAGCCATGACATGTAGCTTAGCAATAGATTTATGATGTCCCAAAGAAGACTCTATTGATACCTGGATAGGACGACAATTTCATGGATCTCTTAGTAGAATAACTCTCAGCTCGCCTTGAGGACCTTCAAAGAGGCATATAAGGACAGCTGCTCTTCTCTTCCTCCAATCAGCAGAAGAAAACTGTTCATTTCTTCTGGCTGTCGTGGTGTCATTGATGGCACAAATTGGACCTCCGCCGAGGTCGTTTTGGTCCTGATCTCCGTCTACGTCGGGCGATTTGTACAATTGCAGCTGCTTAGCAACTCTTGTAGAGTTTGGCTCCCACATTCATGTTTGTGACGCAAGAAAATGACAACCGGGTCTATGCAAGCCATGATATTTGGCTAATCGTTTTGTTGCACATTGTTTATCTATAGATTTATAGTTATATAGTCATATCTTTATAAGAAGAGAAACAGAGAAGAGAACAATAATTGTGAACGGGAATCGACTTTAAGGGATACTTTATGCTTAGAGAACCATATTTTAACCACATTTTAAAAGCATCTTATATTCAAAATTAAAAACTCAATATTCAAAATTTCTATCAACCGTGGGAATGTTTTAAAATTAACCAAACTCGACTTGGTTTCCACTCGAACTGCCATGTTGTTCTCAAATCTTTTGTGGCAAGACTAGTATCTTAAATATGCTATGCCTCTTGGTACAAATACTGGGAGTTTAGTGCATAAGAGAATATAATTCCAGAACTTTATTGCAGTGGAACTTTATAAATGCCCTCGAAATTGACTTGGGAATTTTTAACAAGTTGAACTGTGGCACTACTGATGGACAATTTGCTTAAATGGTCCATGGGATGCTCCAACTAGTCTTAACAATTGCTTTCTGTCAAAACACTTGTATGTAAATCATTACTCTCATGCACTAGGGGTGTTCAGCCTCAGGGATCCGACTCCCATCTCCCACTTCATGTCCTCCTAATAATTGTGAAGATTGGAGAAAAAAGAGGAATTTGAGATTGTTAAGTGATTAAGTTTTCATCGTAAATGGTCAACCTATTAAATAGAGTGGCATAATATCCTAATAAATCTATTATTATTGCTATGTTTTTATGATGCAGGACTCGAGTTTCTTGTTATCCTTACATGCCCCTGCAAAATAGTGCTCTCTTTGAATCAGCAGTCTCGTTTAGGCTTGTTGGACTTTGATACCATTTGAGATTAGAGAGAAGAAGAAGAGTTTGAGACTGTTAAAAAATTGTGTTTCCATCTTAAAAGATCAACCTATTAAGTGGAGGTTATCCATACCCTATATGTCTATCATTATTGCTGTGTTTTTACAATGTAGGGCTCGGGTTTTTTTTCCCTTCCCATAATATTGTGTCACATTAATTAAATATTAAGCCATATATGTTATGTCAATAAAAGTATTTTACTTGACACATCATGAAGTTATTGAGGGACATAAAGGGAAAAGAAGGAAGGGAACGCATGCGTCGCATCCAGGTTGTCAGTCTAGATGACATCCATATTCTTTTTTATATCCCCCTCCCTACAATTTGCATGTTTTTGTTCTTCTTGTATTTAGATTGTCTAAAATCTTAAAAAATTTAGGATGATTAAGCAAAGTAGTAAACATATAAGGAATGAGGACTTTAAGACTTTGAGTGACTTATAAGTGTCACGAGTTCTCTTCTAATTAACAATTGCCTAGAAGTTGTAACTTAATAGAGTCTACTTATGGGTACATTAAATTCCTATTCTTAAAGGCCCTTGTAGTCGATCTACCTCATAATATATACTTGCTTGTGTGAATACCAAAAATAAAAACATGTCAGTTTTAATTAACTTCAAATACAAGGGACAAAGAGGAGAGTTAAACAGAGGATTTATTTATTTATTTTTAACTAATAATAATAACAAGCAGGATCCTTTTTAATTCATCCAAATGGAGTGGAATTTCCAATTTTTTGTTGTTTGGACTTGGATCCTCGAGAACCATTCTTATCTGTTTGAGTTTTGGTAACTAGAAGCCCACTTCAATTGACCCAATAAAACTTTTTTAACCCGTTGTTTACAAATACTGGATATATAACTCTCTTAATTATTATTTAAATTTATATTCAAGATGAAATAAACTATATGGAAAGATGTACAATAATCATCAAATTAAACCACAATTATTTAGTAAATGAATTGAAACTTAGCATGAAATTTAAGTGGATTACAACCTAATTAAGATATGCTAATTTTTCTGGATGTCGTGTCTCTTCATTCTCCAGTTCATAAAAAATAAAAAATAAATAAATCAAAAATTTGAAACCAAAATTGAATTTGTTGGAAACTCACTTTTCACTTTTCATATAATTTACTCTTTCTTTTTCCGAAAAGCATTTTAAGAAGCACATCCATATATATATATATATATATATATATACATACATACATACATATTTTTCCCTAGCCGGTGGACGAGTTGAATACTTTTCTTGGGAATGTTCTTCAAGAAAAATTATTAGAACTGTATAAGAGTCTGATTAGAATTAATAGAGCATATCCTATTTATTTGTTTCACAAAACGTTTTCAATGACAACCAATCATGTTCCATCTATATATTGTACATATACATACAGTTTGAAAACTTAAATGACTGATTCTTGTTTCATTGTTCTACTTCAAACATACGTTTGAAACTCTAATTTTAAAACTATTTCTTTCATTTCTTCATTCTCTTCTTCTTTTCTTTTCTTTTCTTTTTCTTTTTCTTTTTTTAATAATAATAATAATAATTAGTCGGAACCCATGCAAGCAAGCTATGGTTACAAATAATACAAATATAAAGTCTAAAACTGTATACTCTGCAAATAAATTACTTGAAAAATAAGCACGGTTCTACGTTTACCAAATTGACTTGTCATACATAGGATACACCTCAAAATTCTGAAGCCTTTTCTTGCATTATTAGAACATAAAAGTCACAGGATGACATCTGTCCATGCCTAATTAAAAATTTCAAATCAATTCTTTAATCCTGTTCACAACTTTTTATCTGATATCTATATACTTAAAATAACAGTTCAGTAGCATCGTCAGTAATTTTTTTTTTTTTTTTTTTTCCCGGAAAATGTAGTATTCACCAATTTGTCTAAAATAACCCTCATTTGATTTGATTTCTTTTTTTTTATATATATATATATTTTTATAACTGAAGCATGTGATGGTCTTTTCCTCTTAATAAATTTCCCTAAAACCAAAGTAATAGGGGAACATTTACTTTTAGAGGGTTGGTTAATAAATACATCATTCGGGTGGACCAAAAAATGATACAAGTAAATAATTCTCAGATTCAACCTATGTTTTTCATCTCAGTTTTTTTCTTTTTCTGAAAGATCAATAAAAATTATAATTAGTTTTTGAAAAGTCAGTTAACTTCAATATAAAAATTCCATTGTAAGCATGTGTTCCAAACGATAGCCAATTATTCTTTTGCATCTGAGAATGGAGGGATTTAAGATTTACACACATAATAAATTTAGCTTAATCCGATCTAGAAGTTTCCTCTAGACTGTGCCAGCAACAATTACATAAAAAATTGGATTTGATAAGTGGTATTAGTGGACCTAGTTATGGAAAGAATCAAAAGTAAAACAATCATATGTTTGATATTCGCAGTCTGTTTATTTTCTGATTATTAATTTTGGTACATGCAATTTCAACCCAGTTAATTAGATGACAAAAAAAGTCTGGATAGCGATTTGAACTTAACGATTTATCCTATGTTTGATGCTTTATGTTTGTTTTACAAATTTACGGGTAGTAAAAAAATATAAAAAAAAATTACCATGCCTGCGTTATTTGTTCTTTATTACTTCCCAACCGTCGTTGAAAGGAACGTGGCCAAATATAGCCTCTATCTGGTTTTCTTCCATTTGAATGAAAAAGCTAAACTCATAACTTTTTTTTTTTTTTTTTAAATGGTATAAAGAGGAATTAATAACAGGATTAGCTCATCTTAGGTGGGCATCTAGCCCCTTCTTAAAAATCACGAAAACTTAAAAGAATTAATTTATCATGAATTAGGTCCATATATGTCCCTCTCCTAACATACGTACTCTTCTATGATTGTACCAAACAGCTAATTTTCTATTTATCTTAATTGGTATATCGAATTTTTAGCATTTTTAAAGTATAATTAATCTTCGTTAAACTAACTAAAAATATTAACATGAGCATGCTTAAGACTAATCAAATTTGCTGATTATGATAATATGAGGAGTCAAGTGCAATTTATCAGTCAATTTGCTTCATAATTTTGCTAAATTATAATTACCACTACTTCAAGTTTGCAAATAGGCAGCTTAATTGTGCTAATAGAAAAACACAACAAAAAACAAGTAATAATATTAAGAACAAAGAACGTACTGATCGATATCGATGATGTGTTCGTACAGGAGACAACAATCAAAACCTGATTTTTTTTTCTTTTTTTTTTGGTTGCCCCTATCGGAACAAGTACCTCAAGATCTCACTTAGAATTAAGCCCAATTCATATAGTCAGATCCAGAGTACTTGTTCTCTTTCCCTTCAAATTACTAGAATCAGCAGCTTCTCCCTTCAACCTGCTAATCGTCTTTGAGGAGTGATTCGATGACAGAGACAAAGACAAACTACTATCAACTTCATCCTCTCCTAAACCGCTTCTTTGGCTCTTTTTATGATCTGTAACAGTTAGCCTGAGAGACAGATCTAGATCAACGTTGTTGACGCTATCCGAAGCCTTCCTTTTCAAACTCTTGCTTCGTTCTTGTGTAGTAGTTGTTGCAATCGGAGTCCCGACTAAGAGCATTGAAATCGAAGCTTTTAAAACTCTTGTGCTGTATCAATTGATGCGGTAATACTCAATCGGGTTGAGGGTGTGAAGTTTGATGATCGTCTTCGGTTTTTTATGAGTTTTCCAAGCTGAGTGCTCGTTCATGACCAAAGAAGAAATAGTTACTATTTTTACTTGTGGGAAAACTGCTAGGAATGGTACCACTCCAACTGCTTTCTGTTGTAGTGCCACCAAATATTGCCTTGCCATAAAATCAGCTCTAGAATATTGTCTCAAGTTTCGTAAGAACTCCATGCCGGGTTGTCGAATCCGTATCTTCGGATAATCAAAATCGATCCCGTTAATTTGTGAGGATATTTTTTTTAAGGCAAATATGATGAAGTTAAAACATGATTTTTAATTTTATGAGTGAATTGTTACCTGAAGCTGGAATTATGGCTATGATTGTTATTGTAGCCTTGAAGCATGGGAAGTTGGCAGAGGTTGTAAATATTTCTATCTCCATATTCCACAAGATTCCTATGTTCGGCTATTATCTGTCAACAAACGCAACGCACAAAATTGAACAGAAAGATTTAGCAGTAGCCGTTGATAGAAAACCGTAATATTTCCAGTGATTAGCTAGAAAGAAAATTAAACTAGCTAGGATAATTCAACATGACATACCTTGGCCCGCGTTATCGATCTTCTTGCTTCTAAACATCTAATACATTCATTGATGAACAAAAAATCCAAGAAAAAAAAAAAGAAAGAAGAAAGAAGAGAAATTAGCTAATTTCAATCGGAAAAGAAATACTGGAACACATCTAAAACTATATGTGACTGATTTAATTGAAAGAATAAATTAGAAATTCTTGGGTTGTAAAGTAATTACCTGCAAAATGACTCTTGACATTGGCATACTCAATCCCTTGATGTTCATCATCTGAAGAACCAATTTTGGCGTAGCTCCTACAACACGCCGGATCAAAGTTCAATACTTTTATGAAAGTGAACAGATTTTTTTAGTCTTAATTTTCAGAAAAATTGTGATGTTCTAATACACATAGAACTTACTCTCTTGTCCCACGAGCCTCTCCACAGCATGACAAAACGAGGTGAAGATCGGGCGTCCACCGGAGCCTCGGCATCTTGGATCTAACATAATGCCGTACCGATACTTCTTCTCATGACTCTCTCCTCCACCGTGCTGTTGCTCGAGCTTAATCCTCCATTGTCTTATTAGGCTTACTCCGCTCATCATCACTTCTCTGAGCCGCTTTCACTTTCCCGTCGTTTTTCATTCGAGAGGGTAGTCTTTGAGCATTCGGAATCACTTCTACTCCCCTTCATCTTAATTTCTAGCCAAAAATAATTAAAAAATAAAAATCTTTCCCGCTTCTTTTCTTGACTTTCTCAAGGAGACAGGCTTAATTTTGTTCTTTCTTATACTGATAAGCCATAATTAGGAATTAGAGCTTTTCTGGGTGGCTCTGAAATCATGGCCTGCATCAAATACCTTACTCTCTACTTTGTCATATCCGTAGTACAGAAAGAGAAGTGTAAATTACAAAAAAAGAGACCTCGAATCCATAAACTCAGGAAAGGAAATGGGTGATGAGTTTCAAACAGTGTACAATATAGAAGAAATTATGGGAAACCCTAGATCTTGAGAGACAAGATATGAAGAAGCCTTTCTCTCTCTTTCTCTGCTAATGTCCTGGATATAGGCAGTGATATTTTATTTCAATATTTGTGTATATATATAATATAATATTATATTATATTATATAGGCCCATGATATATGCATGCATGCATGCAGGTATGTCTAGCAAGCTATGTAGAAAAGAATATACTTCCTTTTTCTCAAAATTTTAAAATAAAGATTTTGTACACTCATACTTGTCTCTTGCACGTGATTCGAAATCTTTTACTTTCTATTTTCTAAGTTGAAAAAAATATATATATATATTTTGTCTTGTAGAGTATCTTTGGATTTCTTAATGACCAGAGTTAAAAAGTAATTATAACCTTAAAATAATTAGCTCCATGCGGTTTCTTGTGTATTATGGTAACTAGCATTTTTACAAAATAATTGAAACAAATAACAATATTTTAACAGATTTGAAATAAATAGTAATTTTCTTAAATATTTTAAGTAAATAACAAATTACTAAATAAATAGCAAATTTACAAAATAGATCATTTATATAGTAAATTTATTATTTACTGTTATTTACTCTCAATGTTTTTAAAAAATAATTATTTACTAAATTATTTTTTAAAAAAACTACTATTTACTTCTTTTATAAAATTTAAGGTAAACAAAAAAAAAAAAACCCCCCATTTTTTTATTCTAATGTGAATGAGACTCAAGTATATATATTAAAATTCAGAGTAAACCAAAAATCAGACAAAAATAGCATAATGTGAACTATTTCAAAGAGAAAGACCAAGACATTATTGGTTATGGTAACGTCTATCTTTTTGTCGGAACTAAATTTGAATAACTTTCAAGTAGACTTTTCTTTTCGTTTATTTTTTTAATTTTTTTAATTTTTTAATTTTTAAGTTTTGTCTGTTGCTTGGTGAAATACTAATTGGAATTCCCCTGCCTTGTATTCTTGTTAGTAAGAAGACATGTACTTTCACCAGTTTGTAGACTTTCCAGATAGAAATAAAACAAAAATTAATAAGCTAGCTGATGATCAGGTAATGAGAACATTCATGAAAGTTAGAAGTATTTTTTGAAGGAAAATTGCCATCCTTTATTAAATCAGGAAATGTACAATTTTTTAAACAAAATAAATGATGGTAACAGGAGCTAATAGGTGCAGCAAGATATATCGACTAGAATTGACACACCTTTTTAACACTTTCATAAGTTAGCCATCCCTTTATTTTATTAATAAGAAAAAGAAATGAAAAAAAAAATTAATCTCAAGGGAAATAGGAAAAGTAAAAACAGCCATAACGAAGGTATCATAGAAACATCAAATTAAACATAAATTCTCGACCTATAGCAGGAGACCATTTTCAAAAAATTAAGGTGGAATTTTCTGAAATTAGTTTGTAAGAGATATGCCCTCGTAAAAACCATCTAGTCAAAATCATATCAAAAAATAATTGTAGAGAAAAAAGAGTATAAATTTATCAAAAGTCGATTACTTACAAAATCTATAACAAGAGATGCCCACCATGTCTTGAAAAAAAACCGCCAATGAAATAAAATAAAGCCTGGACAAGCAAAACCTTCAACCATTCACATCAATATTGACTTCACAAGAAATCAGGTTTTTCCACCATATATTTATGATTCTCTTTCTGAAATACACGGGGCACATGATAACTTAATTATCTTTTCCAAGAATTGCAAGCACGCTTCCATCTAGCAAGAAATCTCCAAGGAACGACTTTGCTTCTGGTTTCAAGAAGAGCTATAGGATATAAGTAGCAATCACATTTAAATCAATTGAATTAAATAGCAAAATCAATCACCATAATGACTCCAAGATTTCAGCTTGGAGATGTACTAATCAATAATAGATAATTTCTGTCTGTTCTTCTTTTACTAATACTGAGAGAATGATGGCATATAAACAACGGTTGTGTAGTTCCTCACACACGCAAACGCACACACACTTAATAAGTATAAAATATCCAATTTCGCACATCTTTCAACAGGACAAGTATCCTTGTAGAATACTCATTAGGGATTATATATTGAAACGAATAATATTTAAGAAATTCTAAAACGGAATTAAGACAAATAATTGTGGGGATTAGGGTTATAATTTCAAAAAGAGAATCAATCAAATAGTAACTCTGCCGGTTTGGTCGATCATGTGTTTTTCAAGCTGTTGCTGATTAAGCTCATCACAAAGATATATAATAAGATACATATATATATATATATATATATATATACACTTTTCATCGGGAATCACGGGGATGGTTCCTCTTCTTGAGATTTGAGCTTGTTTTCCTCTCACTTCATAACCTCCTTTACGATGAATGTTTCCACGGCTGTTTTTCCTGCAGGAATAATACAAATCTAATTAATAATATTGAAACAATATTCGTGAACCAATTCATTTTAAATCTTATCAAGGTTTTCTACTCAGAGTTAGTTTACTTTTTAATTTGAATAATTCATATATGTTTTTTTTTTCTTTTGTTAATTGTATGAAGAGATATTCATATATAAGGTGTTGTTAGATACAACACACACACACACATTATTGATTTTGGCAATGTTTTTACGGTTTTGCTTTACATGCTCAATGAGCTCTAACTGAGCCCACGAGAAATATATCAGACATGACTTCTTATTAGCTAGTTTAAAAAAAAAAAAATGTAGTCCAACCTATAGGAGTTCAATCACAGTTCATCACTAAATGTTTAACACGTATCATTTTTGCAACCAACCTAATTTAGTCACAAATATTTGTTTCTAAAACCATGTTAACATTCTTTTTTACTTTTCTTATATATCGTAATAAATTTGTGAAGCTTGATATTTATAGAGGTGATCTAACGTCATTGGATGTGCTAAAATATTTTGACATTAGCTGTTCCTCTTATTCTTTGTTTTAATAAAACTTTTTGCTAAAAAAAAGTTTTCCCCTTCCCTTTAGTTTACTAAAAAAGGAAAAAAATAAAAAAAAAAAATAAGAACACGTTAATTCAGGCTAAAATTTGCAGCCACCAAATTATCACAAAATATTGTGACTAACTTCTTACTTTATATGCAAAATTTAGTGTTCTCTAGTCCACGGATATGTCATGACTAAATTCGTTCTTGTTCTCTATAAAATCGGCGCCGTTTGTGAACAATAGTAATGAACGAGGTAAAGAGACTTTGTACAAATCAATAAATAGAAGTGTGTATATAGTATCAATTGAAATGTTAAATTAATGTGCTAAATATGATAAGTTTAATATTTAGGATGAAAAAAGGCTATCTATAGAGTATTATTTTTATATCAAATTTGTCTTTTATTAAATTTACTGGTAAATTTCCCCAAATAAAAATACTTTCCATATTTTCTTTGTAACCTGTTTAAAGTATCGGAAACAGGACAGATTTTCCCATCACGAACTTATGGTACGCGTGGGATATTCCGCTTATCCAGTTAGTTATTTTCATTATGTGAAATTTAAAATTAATGTAAAACATATGTATATGACTTTAAATTAAAATAAAAGAATTCAATTTTATTTTGTATCTATGTTAAAATATAATACTTAAACTATATACAAATATTGGAAAACATTATGTATTAATTTTAGTATAACAACAATATGTAACTAAATGGGGAATTAGAATTGGGATGCCTAAATCCGTCCTCGTCTTATAACCCTTAAACGGGTTAAACTTTTAACCTGTTTATAAATCAAACTTTGTTTAAATCTCATACAGATTAATGAGTTAATAGAGAAATTTATTATTATCCTAAATAGTAATAATGCCAGATAACATATAACTAATTTGTTTCTTTTATTACTTTTCTTAAAAATTCTGGAGTTTATCTTGCTATATGGTGCGGCGTGAATTTGGCTTTGAAACCTTTTATTTTCTAACTAGCCGCACGTAACATATAATTTCTAATTGAAAAAATGTATAATATACTCTTATGTGAAACTATATATGTAAAACAGCGATCGGTATGTCCCATGTTCATCGTTTATTTGAGATTAATATACTAGTAGAATCACAGGTATAATAATAATAGGATTTGATCCATTCTCTTATTAGACTTTAATTTAGAGTTATCAAGTCCTTACAAGTTCATAATTTTCATAGAAGGCTACTTTTAAAACTAGTGTTTAAAACGTAAGGATTAGAATTCTAGTATTTACCAAAAAATTAAAAAGATTAGAACTCTAATGTGAGATTAAGAAAAGCCTAAAATGGAAATTCATGATCATTAAGCCACCAACACCGATGGTATAAGAAACTATTTGTAAATTGGAATGAGTGGCTAAATTGTGTCAACTAGAAGTTTCTTGGGGGCATGGTTTGGTGCAGAATTTAAGCGGTTGGATTCTCTTCTGTATTTATGGGTTGGAAGTAGTCCTTCCAACTCTGTAATCAGACCTTTAAATTTTTTTTTTTTTTCAACTTCATTTTCAATCAAAACCAACCTTGAAAATGATAAAGTTTTTCTTTCCGGAAGAAGATGAAATCAGATATTTCATATGCAGAGCCATAAATTTAGAAGCAAAAAAGGAGAGACTTTTGAGTTGCAAACAGAACTTTTTCATTCCCCCACGTGTATAGCCGTGTGGTATGGTACATATATAGGCTGTGAACGACCGTGATTTTTTAGGTCAAAACAATTTTATACCAAACCAAAGCCCCACGGCACTATTCCTTTTTTCTTTTTTCTTTTTAGGTCACCACTCACGGGTCTCCTGCTTGCAGGTTAATATAACGATGGGTAAGCAAATATATACCTGTATACGTTTATTCTCATTTACACGTTATTGATCTGTATCAATTAATTAGGTAAAGTCTTAAATTGATTGTCATATCTGGCAGTGTAACATTATGTTTCCTACGTATGAAATTTATATTCAGTTGATTCATGTACTTGTTATAAAAATTTCGAAATGCAACATGTTACACATAAAATTGTATAATGTTACATGTAAATCAGTCTAAATATGATTATACAAACGTTAACTATAGATTAGCTTGTAGTTATATGATCAACACCCCAAGGGTGGATGGGGTGGCAAAGAAGGGTGGCACCTTCCTTAGCCTCTTTCTTTATCCACTCAGTTCGATGCTCATAGAACTTCCATAAGACTCCCGTTCCAGTTTTGACTGTGGATGCATTGGGTTGGTGGTGTTTGGATAAGTCCTTGGTTGATAACTGTAAAAGACTGGGATAAAGGCCTATATCTTCCTTATCATTCTCAAAAAAGTAGATCTCAAAAAAGTAGATCCACCTGTAGAACTGAAAATGGGTTGATGAGGGGCCACTATCAGAGCATTTTCTCTTCTAAAAAAAAACTTGTAGTTATATGTCAGTCCTCGAAAAAATTATATTTATGACCGGAATAATAACGGACTGAAAGACTCATGCAATTAATTATAGCTAAATAATGTTATTAGAATTTCACTGACAAGAAAGAGAAAGAAAGAGCACTGTTTGAAACTCTATCACGGAATTTAAAAAAAAAAAAAACCCCACAAGTATGAAGGCAATATATGTAGACACACCTGCAGAAGACAGCACGTAAAAATATTATTGTCCCCATTTGAACAAAAATAATAATAATATAATAATAATAATAATAATAAATATAATATAATATAATTGAAAAATAAAAGATTCACTCCAACACTTGGCTGTGATGGAGGTCAACGGCCAACAGTACTTTTGTCCTTTTCTTCACATTTATATATATTTTAAAGCTGCATGAGAATACGTGAGCCTATTAATGCGGATCTAACCCCATTATTTGAGAATGAGGAGTCCTGTCTTCTTCTTACATTGGTCTCTCTGCTCTTCATTTTTTATTCACATTAGTACTCGGTGCCATCACACAAATACATATACATATATATATATATATATGCAGATACATATATGAAAGTATATATGCATGGCACAACATGACATGCGTATATCCATGTCCTGCACTGCACCATGAATCACATGCATGACAGCCATTTTAATATATATATATATATATATATATAATGTATGTATGTATGTATTGAAATATTGATCAAGTTTCAAAGAAGCTTCATGACAACTGCTCTGATTATAATTGGTTGGCGCAAATGGTATTATATCATCTATAATTATTATATCACCATGCATCAAGCAAAAACAAAATGAAAAATTATAAATAAATAAATATAAAAAAAGTCACCATGCAATATATATTATAAAGGTGTGGAAATCAGCAGCTTGGAATAAAGTAGATAGACTGATGTTTTCATGAAAACTCCTTGTTGTGCTTCGTTCCCCTACCACTTTCGCTAGTGACAAATTCCTTAGTTGCATATATATATATATATATATATATATATATATTATATTTAAAGCACTATATACCATAATATCCGTAACCAATTAGTATATTCTTCTTGCTATAATATATTATCAACTTTATTTTCCAAGGTGATCATAGAGTCCAAATTTCAAAAAAAGCCAGCTTTGTTAGTAACCTAGATTTCGATTTTTTACGGGAAAATATTTTTTCAATACTTCAAAAGAGATCCCTTTAACCAAAATATTTTACTTTAGTAAACCTAGTCTTAAGTATGGCATATAATGTCAAACTCGCGGTAAAATGAAAAAAGATATCTAGTAAAATAGCACCTTAATCTGAGCTCATCATTCCAATTTCTCCAAATAATAAAGAGGAAAATTACTATATTTAATTAGTATCCCTCCTTGACAAAAAGGAAAACAAAAACAAAAATAAAAAATTAAGCCATTGTTGCAGCAACCTGTGTTTGGGTCACACTGCTGCCGGTTTCTTCGTGCCAGTACGGTGGCAAATTTGTGGACCAAAAATAAACAAATTTCTCACAAATCTCAACCATCACCCACCGTACCAAATGACACTCAGCATCACCCGCCGTGAAGCACGGCGCCCTACAATTGTTGTCCGACGTGCAATACTACTAAAACAACAAGGTTTCATTTTTTAGTGAAAAATAAAAGTAAAAAACTTGTCACTAATAATTTTTTAGCGATCACATATCATCGCTAAAAATTTGAGACTATAATTTTGAAACTAAAGATATGATTACCTATATAGTTTTGACGTATTTTTTAATTAATGATATTATTAACAAAATACTGCATTTTAAATTAAAACCCAACACTCAAATGAACTAATTAGGGAGAATGCTGCAAACTAGCTATGCATATTAATGAGTGATCACGAAGCTCATATGAACTATATGGGATAACATGATGTTGTGGAGTGCCCTAGCTAGTCTTATACAGAGTCCAATTGATCACGGTTGTGTAATTTAAATCTGACTATCCATATTTTATAAGCTGGATTATTTTTTAGATTGCACTGTTATATAAACTTTATAAACACCATCCGATTTAAATCATGAAATTGTATGGATACTCCCAATGTAGCAATTTTGCTTACATTTTTGGATACTAAAATTGTTGATTGGTTTTGTTAGGTTTTTTGTCTGTTGGGCATTTATGGCAACTTTGTTAGAAAAATCAAAAACAATATTTGTTAGCTAGCTTTAGGAAGTTGGGTAACTTACTTGTTTTTGAAGTTATGACTAGCTACTTGTTTTGGAAGTTGGGTAAGTTACTTGTTTTGGAAGCTGACATGACAGAGTGTATTTGATTTGGTCTACATAATCTACAAATTGGCAGTTTTCTAGTTTGGTAAAAATTAAGTATGATTGCGTGCATTGAATTAAAGATTATTTGGGATTTTATTTAAAAAGAGTTTTTTAATTTGAGTAGGTCTTATTTTCCTATTTAAATTAGAAATTCAAACTTTCCCAAAAAGAGAAATCTTGTATTTGAAATCTGGAAGGTTGGAAGATTTTATTTCTGGAGTTTCTTGAAGGTTTTTCATGATTTATCAGCACTAAAGAAAGTACATAATTCAAATTATGACGGAAATTTCCATATTTGAATTTCAAAGTATTCTAGAAGTGTTGCAACAGATCAAGAAACACTTTGAAATTTAAATTATGTTTTTAATACGAGATTTTGTGAAGGTTATGTGGCTGCTTATTTATAGTCTCAAAACAGATTGTCGAGCATGAGCACAAAGAGAGTTTTACACATATTTTAAGACTTAGTCTTTGACGTGATTTTCGTTCTTCTGGAGGAGGCGGTATCGTTATTCAGGAGAGGAACTTGAAGCTTTCGGGAGAAGGCATTTTCATTTGAAAGGAGTTCAACGTGAAACAAGTGGTGCTAGCCAAACACATCCGGCTAATAGGTTCAAGACGACTGGTAGCATAGGAAGAAGAATTATTTAAGTTGTTTAAGTCCGAGTGTACTTTGTAATTATTTTGATATTAGTAGAGTGTTTGACAGGTGGACGTGGCCTCGAGGAATAGGTGCAACCGAATCTCGTAAAAATTACCTGTGTTTCTTTATTTTATTACACTTTCGGTAATTTAATTTAATTACGCTCTGTAATTGATAAAAACGGATCTAACAGGTTTATAGAGAATTATTCATGGATCAGAGCACTGCACATATATATCAAGATGTAAATGTTATTTTTCTGAATTATGAAGAAAAACTAAATTTGTTTTTGAACTTGCTCCCAGAGTACTAGCCACATGCTTTTGCCATTCACGCTTTAAGAGCACAGCGTTACAAGATTAAATAGCATTACTCTTCAGTATACAATGGCTTTCGGTCGGTACTAGGGGTGTAAATAGGGTTAGGCAAGACAGAGTAGGTTTTCACCGTCCTTCCCTACCCCGCTTCGCCTCGTTTATCAAGCTGGGCGGGGTCAAACCCGCTGGGACAACGGGGGACCCGCCCCTCCCCATTCTCTCATTTATTTCTACTTTTTTTTTTTTAAATCATTTTTTAAGGTGTTTTCTATAGGAAAAACGTTTTTTTTTTTTTTTTTCAATTAGCTAATAAAATGAAAGGTTTTAATTGCTGCAATACTAGAAATGGAGCTGCTTCCTCCCTCCCTCTTCACTGGTTTCTTTTTCCCCCTTACTGATACGGGAATGGAGTTATATGCTAAAGATTATTAATATTATTTAAAGAACAATTTGGAACTTAAAAATAAATAAATAAATAAATAAACGACAACTATTTTTGTTTTCTTTTTGTTACTACTGACACTATTCATTCAAGTTTTATTAATATTACTAGGTTGATACAAAATTAATGACTGGATATGAACAGAAGGTTTCAATGTTTATGAAATGATAATTTTATACCTGAAAATCAATAACAAAAACAGAAGAACAGAAAATGTAGGGATACAGAGAGATATTACACCAAAACAACAAACAAAAACAAAAACAAACAAAAAAATGTTGCCTTGTCTGTTCGACAAACGTGATATAAAAATTTGGGTTACGGATTTGAGAAATAGGAGGAAAAGTAATGAAATCGTGCAAGTAAATAAAAAAAGGGGTACGAGACGACCGGCCCCACCCCGCCCCCAACTAAACGGGTTTTGACCTGTCCCATCCGTCAATCGTTTTTATGCGGGGAAATATTATCTCGTTCCATTACATTCCTAGTCGATCGGTTAAACCATATACATGAGAGCTATAAAGCCTTCTTAACTAAATGTTTGGCATACGACGGAAAAGAGGAAGGAAGGAATAGGGTGATGGATGGAAACTTGGATGAAAATTAGTAATGTAGTTTGTTTTGGTAAGAAGGAAGAAAGGAAGGAAGGAAAATAGGGTGCTTATCTTTCCATCATTTGGTGGAAAACTAAATACACTCAATGATACCTAAAAGTTACCTTCCACCCACCCCCCCCCCCCCCCCCCCCCCCCCCCCCTTTCTCTCTTATTTTCTAAACTAAAATAATACAAATAAGTAGATAAAATAATAATTGTATAAGTTTTTTTATATTCCTTCCTTTCATGATACCAACAATATAAGGGAAAATAAAATATTTTCTCTTCCTCTTATTAATATTTTTTCCACTTTCATTTTTTCTTTTTTCTCCATGTTTTCATTCATTCTTACCAAACATAGGCTAAGAGTATGTTTGGTGGGAAGGAGAGATTATAGGAAGGAGGGAGTGGTAGATCACATAGGTGAGAGAAAAAGGAAGGACTGAGAGATTTTTGGTCATGTTATTCGGTATGAAATCCGTTCAATAATCTTTCCAAATTAAGAGAGATCAAAAATGGAAGTGTTTGTAAGGGTTTGGAGTCCCTCTTCTAATCTCTTCCTTCCTCCTTTCTCTCGTACCAAACAATCATGAATGTCAATCTTCTACTATTAATCCCCTCCACCCCTCTCATTCCTTATACTTTTCTCTCCTACACGACACATTCTAAGCGTTCTATTTAAATAGGGGGGAAAAATAGAAAAGAAAAGGAAAAAGTTGTTGCAGAAGTTAAGGCAAGTTAATAGCTCTAGTTTAATGGCATATGAGTCATAATTAAATACTTCGACAAAGTATTAGTACCTAAACATTCAAAAAGCATATTCCATAAGCTGTGGCTTCCTAACCCTGTGTATTAAAATACATGAGGTATATATATTTTCTAATCTTATTATAATCAGCCCATTCCTTTGGGCAGTGCTCTCAATTTATTTTTTCATTTGTTGCAAATTATTTTTTATGTTAAATAGTCTTCCTTATCAAGACGAATGCTTGGCTGGCAAAACGAATATAAGTAATAAGCGTTAAAAAATATATATAAATATATAATATTAAACATATTTGAACGATACATGTGTTAGTATTTGATAATTTTATATTTTATTCATGTCAAAGGTATAATTTGTCTCCTTTGTATGCAACTTGTGGATCCCTCACGTTATGATACATCTCACCTATCCTTTGACTGTCTCCTACCGGTCCATTTCATTCTGATCCAAAAAATTCTTTATCAATTCCTCCACGGCTTTAAGATTATCAAATCAATAATTAATGTGTGTATATATATTCATGTAACCCTTTCCTAGTGTTAGGCCTGTCAATTTTATTAGCATTTGCTACATCACCAATTAGACTGGTAGTAGGTACATTAATTACTTGTTCAATGAAGCATTATATACTAAAATATTTCTTCTGATATTTTGTCTAAATATATACTTCAAACTATCAACATTCATATTAAATTAATAATTTCTTAAGGACATTTAGATCATTTATATATATATATATATATTCTGGTAGAAAATGGTTTTGTTATAAAACAAATTAGGGATTTTTTTTTTCTAAAATAAGAACATAATTATATATTTTAATTGTTTATTATTTATTATGGGCACAATATAGATACATATAATGTACATATATTGGTATAAAATGAGCATACAACTAAATTCTATGTAGATTTTAAAAGTAGAAATTAAATCTCAAAATTTATGTGAGGGCATTATAATAATTTTTCTTATAAAATATAAGTGGCCGGGCAGTTGTCGACCCCACTCATTTACATGTGGTTCTGTTGTGTGTATATATATAACTATTATAGGGGGGAAAATAGTATGATTGTAAGTATAATCTAATATTAATTTTACACCTAACTCAATTATAATTTATAAGGTGTAAAATTCAAATCCTCTCGTTCTCAAGTTCAGACAGAAAAAAGAATTGATCATTTGGGCAGCAATTAATTAAATAAGTAATTGATGGTAGCCTCTCGACTTAATCAACGGAATGCAGATTTTAAAAGCTGAATAAACTGACCACGAGTTTTGAAGTATTTTCAATTAATACGAAGATCACTGTTGTGATAATACTCTATGTATATTGCAGAAATTAAAGACACTTGCATTTAAGGTTGGGCTCACTTTAGTGATTAATTAGTCAACGGAGCAAATATTAATTAACTAATTAGTTAAATTAATATCCTCCATTATCAACTCCTTCTCCATTATACCATGATATTGTAAACATTTGGTCTATTATGCTTTAATTAGGGTACTATAGTCCACGTTTTTAAGTAATTAAACTCATAATTACTTCTTTAAACTATCATCAAGCAATTAGATTCAAGAGTTGACCGCTTAATTTTAAATACGGTATGCTCCTCTCATTCATTTATTTGGTGCCTTTAATTTTTAATGTAAACAAAACCATTCGTTATTTCAAAATCTTAACTTTAATTAGTTTTTATAATATGCTAACATTTCTCTAATTGATTGCTATATCACGCATTTGACAGGATACATCATGTTTAAATTTGAGTATTTTTCAGGTCACCAAATCAAAGGCAGTCATTTCGCCCAGCAGTTTAAGAGAGAAGAGGTCAACGCATATTAGATTATTATTATGAGAGAATTTTTTTCAAAGTTATTATTATTATTATTTTTTCCATAATTGACAGAGAGAACAACTACTATCATGACATTAAAGGACATTCTAACTAAGTTGGCATTTCTTATAGAGCCCACTTCACATGTAGAATTATAAAAGTATTTAAATACGCAAATTACATTCCAAAAGGCAAACGGAAAAAAAAAAAATCATAAAACTCTAAGAGGTCGTTTGGGGTGACGAATTGGAGTTGGAATATTGGAGATTGGTTTGATGATGTGTGCTTGGAAGAAGTGTGAATTGAAAATTAACTGTGATATAAAAAATTGTGTAAAAATTTAAAATATATTCAAGAAAAACAATAAATATGGATTTTATTTCGTCTTCTCGTCATTCTATGCAATCTTATAAAGAATGGAGATTTTATTTGTACTCACAATATTAATGAATACTCCCCTTCCCAAAATCATTATAGATTCTTATTATACTACAATGAAATTACCTTAAAACACATTTAGAATGCTCATACCCCCACACATATAAATAGAAATATTCTTTTTTTAAAAATAATTTAACAAACATCACATTAACAATAAATGTAAAATGTGTTTGGTGCTGAGGTTTGGATTGTAGAATTTGGATTTGAATTGATTGTGCATTTAGTAAGGCGTTTGAATTACTGGAGTTAAAAAGTGTAAAAACTTGTAATGTGCTCAGAAAAAAATATCAATATGGAACTCGTTTCATTTATCTCGAAATTCTATGTAATTTATAATTAAAAAAAAATCTCAATTGAACTTATATATGCAAAGATATGGACTTTTAAATTTTGAGTTACAAAACTATAATAATAACTGTAAATAGAAAAACTAAGGAAAAAAGACAAAATTGAGTTGTAATTTTAGGATTCAAACCTTAGCACCAAATGGAATTTTTTAAAGAAACAAAAAAAAAAATTCCATACAAATTTAATTAACGTTAATTTCATTTTATAAATACTACAATGTTCTTCATCAATTTTTTTCCCTGAAATTTTTTTATAAATACATGAAATTTTTCAAGTGAAGATTCAAGTGAAATAAGAATAAAAAGAAAGAATGTTTCTTAAGAGCCAAAAACTGTTAAAGTTTGTATTTTTTTTTTTTTTTTTGTTAGAATTTTTATCGTTTCCTCCCCCCCCCCCCCCCCCCCCCCCCCCTTAGATTTATGTTTCCTTTTTGAGAATGAAAAGGTATTTTCTTTTTCTTATTTAGATTTGTTAATTTATTTTTAATAAAACAAATTAAACAAAAATTAAAATAAAAATAGAAGTAAATGTATGAGATAGTCAAATCTGGTAATATATAAAAGAATCTATATAAAAATAGATTTATTATATTTATATTAGGAAATATTTATTAGATGGTAGTATTTATCAATATTATGGGTGTAAATATAACTATTCAAAATAAATTATCTCATTTAGACTCAAATTAAAAAAGTTATGAACTTTTAAATCATCCCACGTAGGGCCAAATATGATGCAAAAAACCAATTCAGAAATTGTCCTTCGATGATCATTATTCTCCATTAATGTAGATCTCATTCGATAGCTACTAGTAAAGTTAAATAGAAAATTTTCAAAAGAAAAGGAATGTCTATATTTGCAATCTTGTAGTGTGACATGAAAAATCATAGAGATGACTATAAACAATGATATATTTTACAATTATAAAATTAGGGAGTCCGCACTATCCTTATTGACAACTGACATGCAAAAGTCGGAGCATTGAGTCAATAAAAATGGGTGAAAACACCTTAATGTCTCAAATATCATTGTATTAACATGATATAAAAAATTAACACTAGACTAACATGATATAAAATTAAATTAAAATAAATTAAAATTTGTATCATGTTAGTTAAAAAAAGAAAATTTATATCATATTGATTAATAGATGAAAAAAAAAAAAAAAAGTGACCGACCGAGGTGAGGCCATCAATTGACTAAGTACATGAACTGCATATAATATGTATGGACGAATAGCATTATGGTAAATAAAGAGTGGCATCTTTGACAAGTTTCTCATCAATGTCACTGAGCTTTGCATTGGGCTCAACAAATGTGTCCAATCTTGTTGTCTGCAAGTCCAGCTCGAATGAGAAACTCAGAAGCATACTCGGCTTGACTTTGTCCATTAGAGGAGGAAGAATCCTCAAGGCCAAGAAAATAGTTTAGGACCCACTTAGGGGGACTTTTTGAGATGGAGTTTTGGAGATTTGATTGGAAATATGTGTTTGGAAGAAAGATTTTTAGAAATGAACTATGATATAGAAAAATTAGTACAAAATTTGAAATGTATTCTGAAAAAAATATGTAAAATAGATCTTATTTTGTTCGTCATGTCGTTGTGAGCATTGTGACACAAGAATCATTTCATCTCGATTTGAAATGAGAAAGTTATGGACTTTTAAAATGAGTCTTTTGAAAATTAAAGAAAGAGAAAGTTAGATGTCAAATTGGGAGTTTTAGATCAAATGGTAAAAGTCCGTCTAGAAAAGTTCCCCCAAACGGGGCCTTAGAGTGGCCTTAGATCTTTTATCTTGAACTACTTGGTGAGAAAGGTTTTAACCTCCTAAATACCTCCAAGGTCATCATCAATTTTGGAAAGAAAAAAGGCATAATCATGAGAGCTTGATTGAAACCGATAGTTGTCACAGTTGAGCTAAATTTAGAAAGCCAAAAATAGAGGGTTTTTTTTTTTGGTTAAAAATTTTGCATTGCTTATTTAGCATTTGTTTGGCAAGTAGGTTTGGACCAAAAAATTTCATTTCAGTTTTTATCTTTTTCTAAAAATTACAAAAAATTTTATTAACTTTCAAATATCAACCGATTATAACTTAAAATTTTTATTCTAAACCAATACACCTAACCTAATGCACACGCGTAAGCCCAAAATGTGCTTTGCGGAGTTGTACACTTTGCTGTCGATTGTCAAAGCCAACTCTTGTGAAAATGTCAAAGTTAACCTTGCTGATTGTTTGTTGATTGGACTATTTGACTGACTGGGCTTGCTAATTGGACTTGTTGGACCATCTACTGGACTTGTTGAACTTAGCTTGGTTATGGGCTTAGAATGGGCTTCAAGCGACTATATAAATATAGGGAAAAGCACCGAACCCACACAAATTTGAAGGCCTGTCTACCAACATGACACAAGCTTTTAACACAAATAAATTTTGGTCAAATTCAACCTAATATATCTTACACAGATAAAGATCAACATAATATGTTTAACCCAATTATCCCTGTTGATTAAAAAATCGACCATGATCACCAACAATATTGGCTTCTTCTCCGACTCCTGTCGCTGACGTCAGTCATCAGAATATTCTAGTATAATTTTTTGAATGCTCTACTAGATTTTTTTTTTTTTGGTTACAAACATGGATAGATGAACGTCTCCAATATTCTAATTAAATATTTTTTTTATTGTTCTCAACATTGATGGCCGGAAGTCTTTGGCTTCCGTCGTCGGCGCTAATCACCGAAATATTCCAGTTGAATATTTTTGTTATTCAAGTAAAATATTTTCTTCTTTTTTTTTCAACATAGATAGTTGGATGTCTTCGGCTCCAGTCACTGGCATCGGCCACTTAAAAATTCTTGTAAAATATTTTGGATACTAAAATGTTTTCTATTTTCAAAATGGATGGTCGGACGTCACCAACTCCGGTCACCATAATATTGTAGTAAAAAAACAAAAAAATTTCCAACAAGGATGTCCAGAAGTCTCCTACTATAGTCACCCGTCACCGGAATATTCTAATAGAATATTTTGGATATTCTACTAGAGTATATTTTGTTTTCAACATAAATGGCTGAACGTTTTCGGCTTCGATCGCCTGTCTTCTTAATATTTTATAAATATATTTTGGATATTCTACTATAATTTTTTTTTTCAGCATGGGTTAACAAATGTCTCCAACACTATTCGCCAGCGTCGATTACTGGAATATTTTAATAGAGTATTTTGGTTATTATATATTTTTTTTTCTCTTTAACATTGATGGCATACGTCTTTGGCTCCGGTCACCAATACATACTGTATATTCTACTAAATATATATATATATATATATATATATATTTCTTGTATTTAACATGAATGGTCGATCATATTTATCTCTGGTTGTCAGTCACCAAAATATTTTAGTAGAATATTTGAATATTCTACCATATTTTTTTTATTATCAACATAAATGACCGAACTTCTCTACCTCTGGTTGTCAACTATCATCGAAATATTCTAATAGAATATTTTGACTATTTTGCTATAATAATTTTTTCGAAATCCACATAAAAACAAACAAAAGTGAATTCACTTGAAGAAAATTACTTGAATAATACAGATCGATCATAATAGTATAGCATAACAAAAAAAAAAAAAAAAAGAGTAAAAATGATAGTTCCTTTTTCAATCTTAAAAATATTTCTCAATTTCACCAAGCCCTAGGCCACAACATCGTTCACAAAATCGATTTCTACTCATCTATTACAAATATTAAAAGCAGTAACACGACATGAATCTTTTAACTTACACCAATATCAAATAAATTAGATAATTCTAAACAAAACCGAGCAAAATAAAAACGATCCAACTCTATCTTTCGTACTCCTCGCCCAATTAAAAAGGCAAAGTCAAAATTGTGATCAAAGTGGAGGAAAACACAAATTTACATCGTGCACATGGTTGATTTACTTACACCACCAAATACCAAGCTAAATGCCTTGAACCGACATACATGTATATTTTTGCAGTCAGATTTGCCTTGGTTCCAAAAGCTCCTCGTCATATCACAAAATGTCCTCAGAATTTTAATTTATAGCATCCACACCTCCTGAATTTTAGAATATTTACTAATTTCCCTCTTCCATTCGTCCACTATTAAATGTCAAAGATTCAATAGTTTAGGATGAATTGGCCAAAACTAAAAATAAAAGGATCAAAGTGTCACATACTAATAAGTATGGGACCATTAGTGTCATTTATTATTCTTTTTTCCTTTAATTTATTATTTATTTATTTATTTTTCATTTCTTTGAAAGGATTTCTTCGTACCATGCTGTACCACTGGCTTCATTAATTTGTAGATCCATGCGCAGCAAACCACCTCATGACCTTATTCAATAGCATTAAATTGGTTTCTTTGCTAAGTGACTAATATTCAATTGAATAGTATTGGATAAGAAACTTCATGTACATGTATATCTATGCTTTTTAAAACTCTATTTTTTTTTATTTTTTATTTTTAAAAGCTAGAAAGGACCCTAGCATCTAATGATCCGTAACATCCTTACAACTTTGTTATTTATTGCAAGTGGTGTTCTTGTCGAGTATATGAGTGTATGATTGATCCAAAATGAATAACATATATATACAAGGAACTATACAAAGTCCAAAAAGATCACCTCTTTTTCCACGTAAACAATTAAATAAGAAATGATTCATAATTGAATTATTTGATTGGGTGAATCTATCAATTTGATGAATGATTAATCTATAAGTGACATAAGAAAATACTAGAACTCTTTAAATATGTTGAGGTGATAAACTCGATCCCTCTATAAATTAGGCATAAGAAATTTGCTATTGTCTATGTTGAGCACAAATTTTGTACCTTATTTCCCACTGTCCATGTGCTAATTAGGATCATCCGAATATCAAGAAACATGTAAGAATGACTCCTTGACAAGTCAGAATGACTCCCCATGACAAGTCAAATGACTAACCAAAGAGCCAGTTTCACAGGTCGATACCATGAGTCGATGTATGACCTTGGGCATCAAGTTAACGAAGAATAATCTCGAGATCTCCTGTATTGAATACATAATCAGACCATCCAAATTGGGAATGAAATCCACTGGGTCAACTTGTGGAAGGCCATTAAGAATTATTCAACGATGCCCAATCAAAGAGAGGAGAGACGAAGTGATACAAAGTAAGGGGAAAGAAGTGTTAAGTTAGTGAGAAATATCGATATATATATATATATATATATATATATGTTCAAGCTATGTACCGGAAGCAAATAGGCTTGCAATGTCTACACAATAATAAGCTGAAATTTTCTGAGAGAAAAATACTCTGATTTTCTTATTTACTTCAGTACAAATATATAAGGTCATGGTTGCCCTAAGCAGACCAATAGACCCGGAATAAAATAGTCTAAAGAAGGTAAAAACACTACTAAAGAAAGAAACGACAACTAATAGAGATCTGGTCACAAATTACCAGAATCTCTTTATTACATTATACCTAAAATAAATAAATGTAATCCCTAAAATAACTAACTTTGGGAAAGAATTCCACACTCCCCCTCAAGTTGGGTTGTAAATGTTGTACATACCCAGCTTGTGACTTAGTTCTTCAAAGTTAGTCCTTGGAAGAGCTTTAGTGAGTATGTCTGCAGTTTGAGACCTTGTAGGGATGTACACCAGCTACACAATTGCCTTTTCAACCTTTTCTGAGATGAAAGTGCCGATCTATCTCGATGTGCTTCGTTCTGTCATGATGCACAGGGTTCTTTGCATTGCTTATGGCAACTTGGTTGTCATAGAACATAGTTATTGGCTTCTCAATTAATACTCCCAGCTCACTAAGTACTCTATGTATCCACATTCCTTCACAGATACCAAGGGCTAGTGCTCTATATTCGGCTTCAACACTACTTCGTGAGACAACTGGCAGTTTCTTACTTCTCTAAGTCACGATATTACCCCAAACATAGGAACAATACCCCGTTGTGGATCGCCTGTTTGATATATCTCCTGCCCAATCTGCGTCTGAGAAGACTTCAACATTTTTACTATCATTTTTCTTGTATAGTTGGCCTCTTCCTGGAGTCATCTTTAGATACCTCAAAATTCTATTCACAGCTTCCATGTGCTCTTTTGTTAGGTTGTTCATGTATTGACTAACAACACTAACAGAGAAACCAATATCAGGTCGGGTATGAGAAATGTAGATAAGTTTACCTACAAGTCTTTGATATCTCCCCCTGTCGACTGGTGCACCATTTTTCCCAGCTCCTATCTTCTTGTTTGAATCCATTGGAGTATCCACAGGTTTACATCCAAGCATGCCTATTTCTTTTAATAAATTCAGAACATATTTGCGTTGGGAGACAAATATACCTTTCTTAGATCGTGCCACTTCCATCCCAAGAAAATATCTGAGGCAGCCAAGGTCTTTGATCTCGAACTCCTTAGCCAAAAGCTTCTTCAATTTTACTAGTTCCTCCTCATAGTCTCCTGTGAGAATAATGTCATCAACGTATACAATCAACACTGCTATTTTCTTTCCTGGAGAGAACTTCACAAACAAAGTGTGATCTGCCTGACACTGTGTGTATCCATATGTCACAATTGTCTTGGTAAACCTGTCAAACCAAGCACGATGAGATTGTTTAAGTCCGTATAGAGAATTTTTAAGCTTACACACCTTGTTGTTAGTGAATGAACTTTCAAGCCCTGGTGGTATCTCCATGTATACATCTTCTTCTAAATCATCATTCAGGAATGCATTTTTGACATCCAGTTGATGTAATGGCCAATCTTGATTAGCTGCCAAGGAAAGAAGAATTCTGATAGTGTTGTGTTTGGCCACTAGAGCAAACGTTTCCTAGTAATCAATACCATAAGACTGAGTAAACCCCTTGGCAACAAGGCGGGCTTTTAGTCTTTCAATACTCCCATCAGCCTTATACTTGATAGTAAAAATCCACTTGCACCCAACTGGTTTCTTCTCCGGAGGAAGTTCTGAGATTACCCATGTACTATTTTTCTCCAAAGCTCTAATCTCTTCACCAACAGCCTTTCTCCACTCTGGATTTTTGAGGGCCTCCTTAATGGAATTAGGAACCTGTATTCTATCAAGAGATGAAACAAATGCGTGATAGGAGGGAGACAATCCTTCATATGAGACAAATCTATTGATTAGGTGATCTGTACATGTTATAATTCACTTTCTTAAAGCTATAGGAATATTTAAATCATCAATAACCGGTACAGTTGTTCCCTTACCTGACTGAGTTTGAGCAGGTTTTGGACTCAGTTCAGATTCTTGGTCAAGTGTGAGCGGTGTTGGAAGTTCTATGCTCCTCTCGGATCTTCTCTTCCTAGCATAGACACGAAGCTCATTATTTCCAATTTGTGCCAATTCGGAGTAGTTGTAGTCAGGATTTGGAGTTGGAGTTGGACTTGTAGGAGGATAATTCTCAGAATTTGTGGACTGGGTTTCGGTTTCTGGCTGTAATGAGATTGGTTGGGCTATTTGTGAGGGCTAGAGTAAGTGATCTATGGCAGGTTCAAGGGCTATTTGTGAGGACTGGAGTGGCTCGAGTGAGTGATCTATGGCAGGTTCATGGGTTATGTTTCAAAGCTGATATTCCCTCATATTCTCCCCCTGAATTTCGGCTTTGGGATAGTATGAGTGATGTTCAAAGAATGTCACATCCATAGTGTTGTATACCTTTTTGGTGATAGGGGAATAACACTTATAACCCTTTTGATTTAAGGAATACCCGAGAAATATACATTTGATGAATTTGGGGTCGAGTTTGCTACGGTGTTGTTGGTGGACATGAACAAATGCTGAGCACCCGAATATTTTTGGGTCTGGTGAGGAAATAAATTTGGTATGAGGAAAGATATGGAGAAAGGCTTGACAAGGAGTCTGGAATCTAAGTACTCTGGAGGGCATTCTATTAATGAGGTATGTGGCTGTGAGAACTGCTTCTCCTCATAATTGTTTTGGAACATGAGTGGAGAACATGAGTGATCGAGCTACCTCTAACAAATGTCTGTTTTTTCTTTCTGCCAAACCGTTTTGTTGCGAAGTGTCAACACAAGAAGTAACATGAACTATGCCATGACTCAAGAGGTAAGTACCGAGGACAGATTTGAAGTATTCTTTGGCATTATCAGTTTTCAAGACTTGGATTTTGGTTTGAAATTGGGTTTGTATCATGGAATTGAAATTCTGAAAATTTTGACTAACTTCAGACTTTTCTTTCATAAGGAATATCCAAGTCAATCTAGTATGATCATCAATGAATGAGACAAACCATCGGGTTCCTGTTATGTTTTTCACTCTTGAGGGACCCCACACATCACTATGAATTAATGCAAACGGGTGAGATGGTTTAAATGAGGCATTAGGATATCTACGGCGGGTATGTTTGGAGTATTGGCAGATTTCACAATTGAAAAACTTTGACTTTTTATTGATAAACAAAGAGGGAAATAATTTTTCAAGATACATGAAATTTGGATGGCTAAGACGGTAGTGCCACAACATAACTTTATTGTCAAAGGAATTTAAATCTGATTGACTCACAACCGGCATACAAATTGCATTTTAAACTTGTCTTCTTAGAGGATAATTCTTTGAGAAGATAGAGACCATCACACAACTTAGCACTACCAATCTTCCTCTTCGAATCCAATTCCTGAAAAACACACAAGTTTGGGAAGAATTTAGCCACACAATTAAGATCATGGGTCAATTTACTAATTGAGAGTAAATTGCAATCTAAATTGGGAACATGGAGGACATATTTTAGAGTAAGGTCCTTTGTGATCTGGATTGAACCTATTCCTTCAACATTAGATAACGACCCATCGGCTATTCGAACTGTATGATTCTCTTTACACAGCTTGTATTCATGAAAAATGGTTGCATCTCCCGTCATGTGGTCTGATGCTCTAGAGTCAATGATCCACGGACTTGAATGTCTCTTATTGACTGCAAGGGCTTTTAAAAAGTTATCTCTTTGTGCTAACGTGCTGGTTCCAGGGGCAGTACTCGGCTGAGATAGAGAGTTTTGGCTGAGTAGTTTCTGAGGGATCTCAATTTGCTCTTTGGTGAATGGATTGGTCTCGGTTGATGGAGAATTGTTATCAGTGGCTGTAGATGTGTTGGCTCGGCCCTCTCTGTCATTTGCTGGTCGTGATGGCTTCCAATCAGCGGGCTTTCCATAAATTTTCCAGCAAATTTCTCTGAGATGTCCTAGTTTCCGACAATGGTCACACCAGGGTCTTCCTCTTCTTGGTCGATTTTCGTTGTTGTTGTTCTGCTGTCCTCGGGTTGCAAGAACAGATCCTTCAAGTGTTGGGGCAGAGGTTTGGGAACCCATCATTACCTTCTTTCTACTTTCCTCACGCCGAACTTCTGAAAAAGCTTCTCTAATACTCGGAAGGGGCTTGGTTCCCATTACTCTTCCTCTGACTTCGTCCCGATTTTTGTTGAGGCCGAGTAAGAATTTGAACGTCTGTTTTTGTCCAAAATTTTTTTTGTAAAGAGCTATACCATCAGGGCACTTCCACGAGTAGATTTCAAACATGTCAAGACGTTGCCAATGACGAGTGAGGGTGTTGAAATATTGAGTTACCGTGAGGTCTTCTTGGCATAGATCGTGCAGGGCAGCTTCAATTGTGAATAGTTCTGATGTATTTTCAGAACTTGAGTACGTCTCCCTTGCTGCATCCCAAATTTCCTTGGCTGTTCCGTATAAGAGAAAGTTTTCTCCTATGTCGTTGGTCATTATATTAATCAACCACGACATTACCATGTGATTTTCAGTCTTCCAAGATCTGAAACTGAGGTCGCTCTTTTCTGGGATGATGATTTTGCCAATGAGATAATCATCTTTGCCTTTCCCACAGATGAACATCATCACTGACTGGGACCACTGAAGATAATTCTTTCCGTTGAGTTTGTGACTTGTGATGAGGACGGATGTGCTCTCTATTCCACCATGGTTGCTTCCAGCAGGTACCTATTCTGGGTTGGAGGTCACTTTGAATGTAGAGCTCTGTCTCTCAGTAGCTATACCGTATTTTGTAATATGGAAAAGTTAGGGTTTTCAGAGGTGGGCTCTGATACCATGAAATTTTCTGAGAGAGAAATACTCTGATTTTCTTATTTACTTTAGGAACAAGAGTACAAATATATAGGGTCATGGTTGCCCTAAGCAGACCAATAGACCCAGAATAAAATAGTCTAAAGAAGGTAAAAACACTACTAAAGAAAGAAACGACAACTAATAGAGATCTGGTCACTAATTACCAGAATCTCTTTATTACATTATACCTAAAATAAATAAATGTAATCCCTAAAATAACTAACTAACTTTGGGAAAGAATTCCACATAAGCAGATTCACAGTATTTTAAATATTTTATATATTTTGACTTTCTAGCTTAGGAAATGGAAGAATAAATTAAATATCATTTCTACATAGAGGGCATGCATCTCCCTCTCCTATAACATAAGTTGACTTTTCTTCTTCTCATTGTTTTTAAGGGACTTTTTGGAACAAGAGTTCGAGTTCGAGTTGGAGTTGGAGTTGGAGTTGGGGTTTTATTGATTTGTATTGAAATACGTGTTTGATTGAAGTGTTAATTGAAAATTAACTGTGATATTAAAAATAATATAAAAAAAATTATAATGTGAATCTTATTTTGTTACTCTCATTGTTTTGTGCAATTTATTTTTTAATTTACCTCATTTTGATTTGAAATAAGAAAGTTATGCACTTTTGATGTTTGATTTTTTTTTTTTTTTAATGAAATAGAGAGAAAATGAGACGTAAATTTGGAACTTTTAGAACTGAATTGGGAATTTTACAATTGAAACCAATGTTCAAAACAACCCCTAAATTTGCTGGTAGATATCCACCTAGCTTTAGATCTCTAGGTCCTTTTCCCCATTCCGATCTAGATTTATTGTGGTTTTATTGTTTACTTAGTTTGGATATTTGATTAGGATTGAAAAAATCCAATTCAATAATTTAAATAAAAATATTTGCACCACATTTATATTTCATTTTTTCAAATATCAATTTAGATTCTTAACTCAAATTTAGCTTATTCTAAAGTTACTTTGTCCCATATGGAAACGAGAGAAAAAGGAAATGGTTTATGTTTTATTTAACTTTCTTTGTGTGATAACATATCACACGCACCGAAATTCATTTCTAGAGGCCCAAAAAATTGAAGCATCATACTCATGACTTTTGTACAGCCCCTATAACACATTATTTTTCTAACATTTCAATTAACTCCGCTTCCTTATCCTCCATGATCTAGCTAGGTGCTTTATTTAATAAATTGCTTATTTTGAATTTATATATATATATATATATATATATATAAATCACCTGCTACGGATTTTGTTTGGTTTAATACAATTAGATTTTTTATATTTTAAAGAAATTAACTGTCACGCATATCGACACTCTTTTTAACGGAATATGTACTCAATTTAATTCAAAATAAGATAAATTATATCAAAAATAATTTTACAAAATAATTAAATAAATAACAGGTTTAAAAACAATTAGAGTAAATAGTAGATTTATCATTTAAATAGAAAATATACTTGGTATGTATATTTAGAAGACAAAAATAAATCATTTACTTAGTAAATATGACTTAAATAAATTATTTATCTGATAAATCTGACATAAATAAATTATTTACCTATTATTTTAAAACTTGTTTTTACTTCAATTATTTTCTGAAAACTGTTATTTACTTTTTTTTTCCTTACAAATAAATGCATAAAATAAGTTCTTCGTCATAACTTTTTTTTTTTCCTTTCCAATCCCCAGCAACCATATTCATTTTATGAATATATCTTTTTGTTCATATATATAACTACTAGTTATTTTACATACAAGTATATGTAACTTTATGTGTAACATTTTACTAAAAAAAAAATGTGTAACATAGTACTATTAGAAGTTATTAGTGTAGATAACATGTATCACAAAATATGTAATCTAATAATGATCTCAGTGTTACACATCATTGATCTTATCTTATAGCACCAGATCAATATGAATGTCGGACATGAGCAACGTACTTAATTTCAATCCAATATCACATGGCTGATTAAACTTGAAGGTCGGGAAGAGCCTCAAATATAAAAATAGAAAGCTGGACTTGTGTTTCCCAAAGTTTGAACAAACCCAAATTGGGCATTTGGGCATTGTCTCCCAAACTCTATCGCTCAACAAACTAGAGACTTTGATGGAGATATTCAAACCATCTCAATAATTTATTAGATATGCATCCAACTTATTTATCCAATCTTATATATATATATATATATATATATAAGATATATATATATATGTATATATATTTTGTGTTGTATCCAATATTTTATGTAAAACAAAACAAAAGAAAAAGAAACCAATATACAAGCTGGTTATGAAACGACATGAGCTGTCGCTTGTAAGAAAATTGACATGGCTTGTTTTTTCCCAAGCTGTAATGGCGAATCAACCATTTAGTGATGATCATACTTTACACATATATATGCACAGACATATTATTATAATTTATATAGAATTGAAAATTTTCTCCCTTGATTATAAAAAAGAAAAAAAAAGGAAAGTTTTAACTTCTTGAACAAAATTAATGGACTACAGCATCGGGTGTGGAAGACAACGTAATCGCTCCTCTTAGACATATGTAGAGCTTATTTATAATCGTCTTGAAAAGACTAGATCGTATCTGTTTTGTCATGTAGCTAAAATATATATATATATATATATATATAGATATACAAAATTTTTAGGAACATATTTTATCAAACAATTTTGATTCCAAAAATAATTGAAAACATTATTTCTTCTCATGATTTCTAAAACACGGCTTTAAGAAAAAAAAAACATTACTGTACTAAACATGCCTTAAACCACTGTTTTGTTAGCTTAAGGCCCCCCAGTTAGTACAGCTACTTTTTAGTTATTTGATTATTAGCATTGTTCATCTCTGAATTTATACCATTTTGTCATTGTTTTAACATTCTATCATTTTATTCCTTAAATTTGTTTAATTTGCACTAATCCATGAACTTTATTTTTGGTTTTTAGAGTTTCGGTCCTTAATTCTAAACTTGATGAATGATTTCTGAAATATAAGACATAATCACGTCCTTATCGTATAATAATAGATAGTTTTACATAAATTGTTACATTAATTGTAAAATACTGTAAGTTTTTAACAAATGTGAAGAGAATACTCGCTTGCTATTATTATTTCTAAAAAATTTCAAATTAATATGCAATAGACACAGAATTATATTTCTTATATTTGGTATATCATTCGTCAATTTTATTATTGAAGACTAAAACAGTCAAACTTATTCATGAACTAATGCATTAAAATTTTAAAAAAAAATAGATTATCGACAAAAGTAAGAAAAAAGGGTTAATAATCCCTTTTTTTTTTTTTTTTGTTTGACGTTTGTTACAAAATGTGACACTAGATATAGATGCTGGCTTTCATAAGCAGTCGATGTCAATAGTTCCAAATCGGTGGGCACTGTGAGATAATGTGAAGACAACTTCATGATCGAATCATTGGACTTATCAGGAGGCATTATCTATACCGCCTTTTTCATTTTGCTTAATATCTATCAAAATTGAGTGGTGCATATAAGTGACCTCCAAAACCAAAACCCCTTTTCCATTATTTATTCTAAAATTGTTGATTTTAGAAAACATGACTTGTGCTTCTCTCATGACCATGAATTGGTCCGTACCATCCCATGGACTTGTCTGCCACGCCTTAAATGTTCTTGGGCCTACCTCTTTTTTTATTTTTTTTTAAATTATTTTTTTAATTCTTAATAAATTTAAAATCGTTTGAATTATCGTCTCAATTTTTATATTTTACACTTAAATACAAACGAGTATTTAACTTGTTTATCAAAAAAAAAAAAAAAGAGTGTTTGATTGGTGGGAAAAAAAATATTTAAGTGCATTTTAGTGATTTTACTATTCACACAATTCATTCAAATCTAAATATAAATGCAAATCAAATTTTCCATTTTTTTATAAAAAAATCCATACCAATTATTTTTTTATACTATTCAAATATTATCTATAATAAAATTATCTAAACCCACGTTTAATTTGAATGCAATGTTCTAAAAATGTCCAAATTCAACTTATGATCTACCTGGACACTTAAGTGCTAGACTTACTTTATATGGAAATGGAACCTTATAAAAGGAGAATAAAAACAAAAACCTTCCAGCCACAAAAAGAAAATAAAAATAAAAATAAAAAAAAATACCTCTAACTTTATATGTAATGTTATGTGCCACACTACTTTACTTACAAAATAAAAACGAATTATGATAGTGTTTGTGGCACAAACTATGTGTTAGTGTGCGGGTCTCAAATAACAAGTACTTCACTTGATTTGACATCTTCCATGCACTTTGAAACTCTGTATTTGGATCAAATAGGGGTTTATCTAAGAAAAACTCTCAAACCCTCGACACAAAAATTGACTCGAGGAATTCTAAGACTCCGTTTGATAAAACAGTTTGAGTTTAAATTTATAAATTTGAGTTGATTGACTTTTTAAAAATTAGTTATAATTTTTATTGATTTTTCAGAAAAAACAAAAACTGATATGAAAATTTTGAGTTTAAAATATTTTACCAAACAAATCATAAAAAGTGAAAACGAAACAATTTTTCTTTTAAAAAAAAAACGTAATTTTATCCGCCATATATTCACTCCTATTTATAGAGTCATGAGTGCATGGGAGATTTAAATTAAGTGTAGTCTGAATTGTTTATTCCTTTCAACTTAATTTCTACTTTAAGATTCGAATTTTTCAAATATCAATGTTTTTAGTAGTGTATATTTTCTACTTTTAATAAGTTTTTTTTTAAATATATATATATATATATATAAGTTTCTACTTTGAATAAGTTATTATGTAGTTAAATATGCCAATACCTTTAGCACTCGGGTCTTTTCTTTTGTCACATTCTACACTAGGGCCTCGAACGGAAATCTAACGATCCATTTAATACCTCGTTTTTCTCTTTCATCGTTGTTCTCTTACTAAAAGTCTTCATTTATTCTGTTTACTAAACCTGATTGTTCACAAGTATTTATTTAACACTTAAACAATTTGACAGGTGTCTAGTTGTCACGTTATGTAGAGCCTAATGTCTCTAATTTATTTAAGACAGGGAACAAATAAAAATTTAAAAAAAGTAATTTTTTACGCTTCAAATCCTCAGATTTTCTCTATTCTGTGTTTCGTTTTCTTTACACCCAAAAAATTTTTCATCAATTTCTTCAATGACGTCATGTAGAGTCTAATGTCACAATATATTTAGGACACGTTTAGTTTTACTAATCAAGAATTCAATTTTTTTCGACAGGATAACCGTTGAGCAAGAGTACTCATCATTTTTTTTTGGGGTATAAAGAGTGCTCATCAATTGCTCGTCCATCTTGTTCATCTTTGTTCATTTATATAATTTTAAAAAAAAAAATATTGTTCTTCTTATCTCCATACCTCTTGTTTTTGTAGTGAACACTGAGGGACGCAAATAACTATATAAGGCTTGAGTAATAGAAAAATAAAGCATGAGGAAGTTTTTTTTTTTTTTTTTTTTTGGGGTAAATGCGTGGATTGAGTAGTTTGAGTAGTCTTCCTTTTGTTTTCTAGTGGAATATGGAAATAAAGGCGAGAAATCTTAAGCCTATTACCGCATGAGGAAATGAGGCAGGTCGTGGAGACCAAGCAGAAGTGGAAAATGCCCATTGCATTTATATAAATTAAATAAGAAAAGAATAAAACAAAAGAGAAGAAAAAGAACATAAAGATAATAAAGATATTGAATATGGATGTGTATATATTTATATGCTATAAATAATTTATTAGTGATGAGCATAATAAATGAGGTTCCATATATATATATATACACATTAAAGAATCTATTTATCCAAATTTACTTTACAATTCAAATAATTGAAAACTAACTCTAACTTTATAATTTAAATAAATTCAAAATCTAAACTAATGACTAACTAGATAATTACTAAAATAAATTTAAATCTAATTTAGATAATTATAACTTAAAAATAACTTATAATTATTTATTTCTTCCTATAGCATTGACATTTGGCAAGGAGTTGAAATTATCAATTATCAAATGATCAGACGTACATGTTCAGCCCAAAAGAAAAAAGACCAGGCAAACATAAATAATTTTGAAACCTTCAACAAAATTTGAAAAGAAAAGTAATAAGATAAACAAAACAGATATGTGTTTGATATAGCTTAATAATAATTTCATATCCGATTTAACGTATGATATAGAATTCAAATATTCCACCCCAGTTAATAAAAAAAAAAAAGGAAATAATTACAAATGGAGTTAAGGATATTAACAGGTAATCTAAGTTTCCTTTCAAGTTGCAAGATGTGAAAGGAATTTTCGCCGAAATATGTTCAGTGTTTTTTAACGTAAGAGTGTCTCCAATCGGACACTATGTTAAATGGAAAACGCCAAATTGGCGTGAAAATCTTGTTCTAACCCAGCAACATTTTGGGCGTTATTTTAGCAACCAACTTTTTAATAATAAAAAGTGCCTAAAACGTGTTTAGCGATTCATATTTTACCCCAATTGTATATTTTTCAACAAAATTACTTCCTTTTACATCTTTTTTTATTACATAAAAGGTTTTATTTAATTAAACGTCATGTTTAATTAAATGTCATGTTTAATTAATGTAACATTCAATGTATTATATAACTAAGTTAACGTAATACAGTCTGTCTATTTGTAGCCTTAGCTTAACTCACTCCTAAGCTCCCTAACACTGCAAAGAAGACATAATGAAAACTGTCTGGTAAGGGCTGGGCTGTACAAGGGAACGAGAAAGGAGTTTGATAAGAAAGAGTTTGGGAATGCCCCGCTAGTTAACAAACATCGAGTTTGGAGTCGGGACAGCATGAATATGAGACTATTGAAGTGAAGTCTGGAATCATTGCGGTTTTCTATGTTCAGATTATAAAATTGGATAATCGTCAAGGGCTTTCAACGATTTTAGGGTTGAATAAATAGTTAAAAATATTATTATATTAATATGTTGATAAGCATATAAGTAGATAATTGATGAACTAATATAATTATTGTTAATAAAATAAAAAAGAATATAGAGAGAATATTCTTTTTAGAGTAAAATTTGAAATAGATAGGTTGGAGATGATCTTTAAATTTGGTACAAAAATTGTACTATTTTAATTAAAAAAAACTATGTTAAAATAAAATTATGAGTTGGAGATGGTATAAGAGGGAAATATTTTTCATAAGAAATATATGATAAAAGGATTTTTTTTTTTTTTTTTTTTTTTTTTTTGGGCTAGACATGGCAAAAGTTTCCTGACAAGAAGTCAGTTTACAAGTGTAAAAAGTTATATTTATCCAATATATTTATCATTTTTCACATAAGAAAGAAATATTTTTCATCAGACATAGACCATCGTAATAACTTTGTAGTAGTAGCACTTTTAGAAAAAAAAAAAAAAGAAAAAGAAAAAAGAAGAAGAAGAAGAAGAAGAAGAAGAAGAAGAAAAGTTGATGTAGTTACATTTTTGTCTCGTAACGCGTCCAATTTATAAAAAGAAAGGTCAATTATAGATTTAATCAGGACACAAAATTGCTGGCATTTATTTTTGGGACAAAGGAAAAAAATTAAAGTACCAACTAATTCTCCACAATCTTTACGCATTCAATCAAATCCATCTAGAGGACTTTAATAAAATATATGAATAATATAATTAATGTAGTTTAATGCCAACCTTGGAGCAATCGTGGGCAACCATGTTCATAATGTCTTACTCCGGTCAAAAACTATCTAATTATCTTATTGCTTAAATTCACGAACCCCACGCGTTGCAAGCGTGGGAATTAAATTCTTATCCTCTAATTTTTTATTTTTTTATTTTTATTTTTTTTGTATGTAAGCACCCATGTACTAGCGTGTACGTTAAAAGAAAATAGATTGCGTGTGGGAAACTATTTAGATTTTCACATTTAGATAAAAATATTTGGGATGAAAATATTTGGATTATCATTTAAATAGACGTTTAGATATTAATATTTAAATTATATTTATATAGTTATTTAAAATTTTTATTTGTAAGCGGCAAAAATTAAAATGGGTCTAGCTTTTTGAAATGAGTTTTTTTTTTTTTTTTTTTTTTGGGTAGAATTTGGACCCAATTTAAAAATTAACAATGCAAATGAAGCATTTGAAATGGAGAAAACCCAAACATATACATAAATAGGCTATCTAGATGGAATATGTCCTATTTGACAAAATGATGAAACAAACATATCTCAAAACATCTCATATTTTCTTATCTAGTGTTCGTTTTATTATATAAATATCTAAATATGTTTTATATTTGTAAAATGAATTATAATATAGTTTATGAACCGATTAAAAATTTTAAATTGCCAAGAATACCTTTAGTAATCTATATCAAGTATTAGGACAAATTTCACATTCTTCCGATATTGGATCTCGTAACGATTTGTTCAAGAATTTTGGAATTTCTAAAAAATCAAAATAAACAAAGGAAAAAAGAAACCCAAAATAAATTGAATATCTGTGCATGGTGGGGTGGGGTGCGAAGATAGATTAGCGCTCAACAAGGACGTACATCGGCGCGACGGAAGACATATCATCCAGTGGGGATGGGTTTTTTTTTTTTTTTTTTTTTTTTTAAGAAGTTCTGCAAGGGCACGGGTGGTGGTGAACTAGATTGGAGAAATAAAAATAAATAAATAAATAAATAAAGAGATAAATAAGGGGGGAAAAAGTGAAAATACTAAAAGAAAAAAAGGAGTTAAAAGTAAAATAAACAAGAAAGCACGAAGAAGAAAGTAAGCGCTAGATTGGCGGAAGAAAGGGTCACGGCTTAATTAGCGGTCCGGCCAATTGGATACTGGTTCAAGTACAAAAATGTAATTTCAATTAAACAAAAGTACATATAGGTAATTTCAATCAGAAAAATTATAAGTACGTAATCCATCCCCAAAAAAAAAAAAAAAAAAGGTACAAATACGTACGTAAAAAGAATTAGAAAGCAAAAGCATAAATAATGCACTAAAAGAACATTAGAAAAAAATATATATATATAAGATAAAAAAAAGGAAAAAAATAATAATATACTATAAAGATACTGATGCCTCTATGTGAATTAAAAATTTAACTTTCCAAACAAACTTCTTTGAAGAGTATATATTTTCTGAAAAAGTAGAAAATAACTTTAACAGACCTTCTATCTCGTTACTTTATTACTAAAATTTGTTTTTTTTTTTTTTTTGTTGTTGAAATTACTAAATTATTTGATTCATTAAGAATTTGATCAAAGCTCATAGAAGCTATATTATATTACTTTATTGATTAATAAAAAAAACTACATTTATTTATTTTTTTATAGAGAAGGAACACGATAATGATTGTAGGAATAATCTAACGAAAATTTAATGCTTATCTCCGTCTGAAAATGTAGATTTCGAAAGCCCCACCCTAAGGTAAAAAAAAAAAAAAAAATGTAGTTGATTGTGACTAAATTTATCAAAGTTTTTTTAATGCAATAATATCAGAATGAGTGTGGGTAAGACTTTGGATATAAATTTTTCAGTATTTATCTATTTTTTTGTCTGCGTTTTGAATAGGAAATTTGAATATTTTTCTTTGGATGTTACAAATTGTTTTATAATTTTCAAAAATTACATGATATATTTCCAACTATTACATGACATACTATGGACAAAATTTTTGGGCTATAAATTTTTCATTATTTACCTATTTTTTGTCTGCGTTTTGAATAGGAAATTTAAATATTTTTCTTTGAATGTCACAATATTTGTTTTATAATTTTCAAATATTACATGACATATTTCCAACTATTACATGACAATAAGAACTTTCTAATACCGACATAGATGTAACTTTCCAACACATAACTCTTATAATTGATACATTATCAACTGAAATAACAAAATTTATTCATATTGGTCGATATTATCATTGATTACATGAAGGCACTTTCTTTTTTGAAAAACAAATAAAAGAAAGTTAATATTAAATTAATATGTATAGTATTAAATTTTCGCTAGAAGGTATAATCTACTAATAAGTTTGAAAACATCATTCGCTATATATTTTATCTTAATGCAATACAATGTGCATTTAAATACCTCATATATTTTATAGCAACATAAACATATTTAAACAGTATACCAATTTATTTTATTATTCATCTATTTATCTTTTTTTTTTTTTTTATAAATCACAACACATAGTAATATATTTTAGAATAACTATTCAAATATAAACAACTTAAATGTTTATTATATTTGAATATAATATATAAATAGGACATGCAAATGTATATTATAATTTATATATTCTAATATTATATAAAAAGAAAATGTTTTTCAAAAAAATATAAATTATTCTGAAAAAGCTGTAACTTAAATTAAATAAAAAAAGATATTAGTTTGTTCATAGAAATGTAACTCATATATCCATTGACCTTAGAGGATAAAAAAAAAAAAAAACAGATTTACCAAAAGAAAAAAAGAAAAAAAAGTCCCACTCTTTTTTTTTTTTTTTTTTTTGGGAGGGGCATGTATAGAAAACATTCACAACCATGAGAGAGGAAAAATAAATAAAATGAAATAAAATAAAAATTAGAGAGAGAAAAAGAGAGAGAATCAGCAAAATTATTTACAGGGAGTAGCCGTTCAAACGGCCACCTCCACCTCAACATCTGGTTGGCGGTCAAGGTGTGCAATTCCCACCCTCGTTCTCTTCTCCCTAAACCAAAAAACTACACCACCTCATTTTCTCGGGAAAATCACAAAAAAAAAAAAAAAAAAAAAGAAACACCCCCTGAGAAAATCCGCCATTTCCCCATTTCCTTTTCCCCTGCATCACCACCATCGTCTCCTTTCTCAATTCCCGTCTCTCTCTCCGTTCGGCACCTGGTGGTGTTTTCTGGGCATAAGGTAATTAATTTAATCCCATCCTCTCATTTTTTACCCTCGATTTCCGTCAAATTCGGCGTTTTTGGAGAAACTTTTCTGGGAATTTCGTCTGCGAAATTGGTCGGATTATCTCAGTTGATGATGCAGCACAACATATTCACAACAATGCGAAGTTTGAAGATCATGGACGGGTGTAAGGGCACGCAGGTCTATGCGCTTAACCCGTCTGGTCCAACCACAACCTCCGGAGCTGGCGCCGGCGGTGGTGTTGGTGACAAGCTCTTGCACCACCTCCAAGATCATCTCAGAGTCAATTCGATTAGATCCAAATCGAATCGGACGTTTCAAACCCCAAATCAAACCCTAACCCCAAACAATGCTGTGTCGGAGAATCTTCTTCTCCCCTACGGGCTTCCCTCCACCGATCTCCTTGAGCCTCTGATCGAGCCATGCCTCAAATCCGTCGATTTCGTCCAGACCCTCGCCGATGTGTATCGCCGGATCGAGAATTGTCCGCAATTCGATAAATGGAAGGTGTTTATTGAGCAATGCGCTGTGTTCCGGGGACTCTCCGATCCCAAATTGTTCCGAAAAAGCCTCCGGTCAGCTCGACAGCATGCCGTGGATGTTCACACGAAGATTGTGTTAGCCACATGGTTGAGGTTTGAGAGGAGAGAGGATGAGCTTATTGGATACTCTGCCATGGATTGTTGTGGGAGAAATATTGAATGTCCTAAGGCTAGTTTGGTATCGGGATATAACCCAGAATCAGTTTACGAGTCTTGTATGTGTTTGACTAGTTCTCGTGCCGGTGATGAATCCGCGGCCAGGGATGAGGAGTGTTCGACGTCGGAGGAGGATGGTGATGTGTCATTTTGTATTGGGGATGAAGAGGTTAGGTGTGTGAGGTACAATATCGCATCATTGTCGAGACCGTTTAGTGCAATGTTGTACGGTGGATTCTTGGAAACGAGAAGGGAGAAGATAAATTTCTCAAACAATGGGATCTCTGCCGATGGAATGAGGGCTGCTGAGATTTTTAGCAGGACCAAAAGATTAGGTTCATTCGATGTGATAATTGTTCTGGAGTTATTGTCTTTGGCGAACAAGTTTTGTGGCGATGAGTTGAAGTCAGCTTGTGATGCTCATTTGGCATCTTTAGTTCATGATATGGAGGATGCAATGTTGCTGTTTGAGTATGGATTGGAGGAAACGGCTTATCTTCTGGTGGCAGCTTGTTTGCAGGTGTTTCTCAGAGAGCTTCCGAGTTCGATGCACAACCCGAATATGATGAGATTTTTTTGTAGCTCGGAAGCTAGAGAGAGATTGGCTATGGTTGGGCATGCTTCTTTTGTGTTGTATTATTTCATGAGCCAGATTGCCATGGAGGAGGACATGAAGTCAAACACCACAGTGATGCTTTTGGAGAGGTTGAATGAGTGTGCAGTCGAGAGTTGGCAAAAGCAACTTGCTTTTCACCAGTTAGGGGTTGTGATGCTTGAGAGGAAGGAATACAAAGATGCCCAGCATTGGTTTGAAGCTGCTGCTGAGGCGGGTCATATTTATTCATTGGTGGGTGTTGCGAGGGCCAAGTATAAGCGTGGACACAAATATTCTGCATACAAGCAGATGAACTCTCTGATTTCTGATTACGCGCCTGTTGGATGGATGTATCAGGAGCGAGCTTTGTATTGTATTGGGAAGGAGAAGATGATGGATTTGAACACCGCAACGGAACTAGATCCTACTTTATTATATCCTTACAAATATCGAGCTGTCTCTTTGTTGGAGGAGCACATGATTGGAGCAGCTATCTCTGAAATTAATAAGATTATTGGTTTCAAGGTTTCTCCTGATTGCCTTGAACTGCGGGCTTGGTTTTTGATTGCCCTTGAGGACTATGAAGGAGCTCTTAGAGACGTTCGAGCGCTCTTGACATTGGATTCTAATTACATGATGTTTCATGGAAAAATGCACGGTGATCATCTGGTAGAGCTCCTTCGTCCTCTTGTTCCACAGTTGAGTCAGGCAGATTGCTGGATGCAACTATATGATCGATGGTCCTCAGTTGACGATATTGGTTCCCTGGCTGTTGTTCATCATATGTTGGCAAATGATCCCGGGAAAAGCCTTCTACGTTTTCGGCAGTCTCTCCTTCTGTTACGGTAAGTAGGAAGAGAAGACTGCATTCTTAACGAATGTCTATTTGTTGACTCTAACGTGGGCTTTAGCTTGCACTTAGATTTTACCATTACTGCCTGGAAGTATGCCTGATTATTCAGTTTAAGAGATACAAAAGAAAAGTGATTCTCATATATTCATAATTGCAAGTTTCAGCACCTTTACTGATTTTCTGTATGTTTGTAGGTTAAATTGTCAAAAGGCTGCTATGCGCAGTCTACGTTTGGCTCGAAATCATTCTAGTTCTGAGCATGAAAGACTTGTCTACGAAGGATGGATATTGTACGACACAGGCCACCGCGAAGAAGCTTTGGCGAAAGCAGAGGAGTCAATTTCTTTTCAGAGATCATTTGAAGCTTTTTTCCTTAAAGCATATGCTTTAGCAGACTCAAGTCTTGATCCTGAGTCTTCAACATATGTTATCGAACTTCTGGAGGAAGCTCTTAGATGCCCTTCAGATGGTCTTAGGAAAGGACAAGTAGGTGCCAGTTCAAAATAATCCCGTCATCTTTGTTTAAAGGACGAAAATTTTAATTCAAAACGTGTTATTGTTTGCAGGCCCTAAACAATCTAGGGAGTGTCTATGTAGACTGTGATAAGTTGGATCTTGCTGCTGATTGCTACATGAATGCACTTAACATTAAGCATACACGAGCACATCAGGGTCTTGCACGCGTATATCATCTTAAAAATCAACGGAAAGCTGCATATGATGAGATGACAAAGCTGATAGAGAAGGCCAGGAACAATGCATCAGCTTACGAGAAACGCTCAGAATATTGTGACCGTGACATGGCAAAGAGTGACCTTACTATGGCAACACAATTAGATCCCCTGAGGACGTATCCATATAGATATAGAGCAGCAGGTAATTTATATAACAATGCTTTCTTCTGTGTTTGGTAGACCTTTGTCGATAATTTCAAATTTCTCTTTTCCTTTGAAATCACCAGCGATAGTTTTGTTTTTGTAGTTAGATGTTATAGTTCATCTATTTATTTTGTTTTTTAAGTTAACCGATTTCATGAGTTTATTTCTTATTATCATGCTGTGACAACTACAGTTTGTTGGATGACGCTAACTACCTAGTTTCAAATTAATTTTGTTTTACTTCTTCTTTTTTATACAACTTTCTTGGTTTAATTGGAGTTGGAGCTAGGATTCTTGTTAAGCTGATCATATTTTGTGTGGAAAGTATTCTGAATTCTATTAGTGTTCGATGTCCAATTACTGTCTCAAAGGATGATCCAGGGAGAAGAACAGGTCGCCAATTTTTAAAGTAGCAGGAAACATTGAAAAAGTTTTCTTCATAGTTTTAGGTGCCTGATCTTCCTTCTTTTCTGGGAAAAAAGATCAACTTGTGTACAGTCTAATGCTCTGACGATCTCTTCCTGAGAAAGGAGATATTGAGGTTCTCTTTTCCTTTTGCTTGTAGCAGCACCATGTTAACTGCTGTCTGTTCAGTTTAAGAACTCTCAATTCCACAATACGGACCACTTGGAACTATTTTTTCTTTTTTAATTTCCTAGGCTCTCTCATTTCCCCTTTCTCCTCACTATGGTTCGTGCTCTAGATCAATCCTCTGTTTTTGGCATCTCAAATTGCTCCTAAAATTCTTGTACTAGCCTGTTAAATTTGTGTTATCTTTCTGCTAGATTCTGCTTCGCCGGCATTTTTCAAATTCCATCTCTTCTATATATGTATGCTGTAACTATTAGTACAATTCTGTGACAAGGTGATTCATAACGTACATGGAGTTTATTCCAGAATGTTATGATGGTTCATTCTGTTGCCTGGAGATTTGAGTGCTATGAATTGGGCTACGGGAAGATTTGTGTTTCAGATTCTATAGTAAACGTGTTCATAAATTAACATTAACCTCTTCTTTGGAAAGTTGTCCAAGTATGCTGCCGACTTTGTGTTTTCGTTGATTTGAGCTTACAAGCTCCAATACTTGATGAAAACAGGTCTTCTAGTATGATTTAGTGGAAAATGTTAATTCCCTTTACATGGATTCGCTATCGATGCATGCTCCACGTCCTGGAGTGGATATGAAACTAATAACGTCTTTATTTCTTGATTTATTGTGATGTAAACTGAATGCTGGTTATTTTGTATGGAGATTGAAATTTGCCGTGCATACATTAGGAATCAGACTGCTTTGTCTTTCCAGTCTGACTTTAATTTTGTCACTCTTTCAAGTTTCATGGTAAAATTGGAACTCATGTGCTGCTTTGTTTTGTGCTTCACATTGATGGACTGTTATTTTCAAATGATTTTCAAACCAGCACCATTACTAACATCGAAATTTTGTCCCACCAGTTTTGATGGATGACCATAAAGAAAAAGAAGCCATTGATGAGCTGAGCAGAGCCATTGCTTTCAAGCCCGATCTGCAGCTTCTACATCTCCGAGCAGCATTTTACGAGTCGATGAGCGACTACATCTGCACCATCCGAGACTGCGAAGCAGCTCTTTGTCTTGATTCCAGCCATGCAGATACTCTCGAGCTCTATAACAAAGCAAAAGAGCTTGTAAATGAATGACAAAAAAAAGAGAAATAGATAGCCATTATTCATTATCACCCTTGAGCATCACCCATTCCTCGCACCCAAAACTTTTTTGACATGAAAGGCAAGCAAGCAGTGTGCTCTATTTATTTTTTGGGTATTTTTATTTGGAACAATTCAGATGCCGATTTCATATGGCCTTTTAGAGGGAACAAATTAAAGAGGAAAAGAGAGAGTTTGGATTAGAGGGCAGGCAAAGTAGAGGAGCAAAGATAGCATGTAAATGTTTATCCATTCAATTATCGAAAATTGAATCGAAATCATCATCGAGTCATGCACACGAACACAACTGCTGCTGATGCTGATGATATACCAGCAAATCGAACGATGAGAGTGAAAAGTAACACCACAGGGCACAAAGAATCTTGTACGTGAAACGTGACCTTGGGGATGAATATAGAGGTCTTATTATATTGTTCTTTGTTTTGCAAAGTGATTTCCAATGTAATGTAACCTTGTCATATTGTTCTGCGATTTGTTGTATAAGATTCACAATTTTCCCTTATAGCAAAGAGTTTTATTATTCATCTCAGAAACTCTTGTAACATCAAACACACTTTTAAGTCTCATACCTTGCCTTTGAACTTCTCTTCTAATTTAGACCGTTTCTCCTTTTTCTTTTTATTTTTGGGAAGCAGGCAGGCAATGGCCACTAGCCAGACCTTGAGATTCTTCAAGCAAGGAAATTCGTACCATGCAGGGACTATAAATAGCTGAGCAGTGATATTAATTGTCGTGGCATAAACAAAACACGACCCTTGTTTCTTGGTCCAAGTTCCTTTTTTTTTTTTTTTTGGTTAAATAGAATTTTCTAATATCCATTGTTATATAAAATTTTATGAAATATAAAACAATTCTATATCAGTCTATGAATGATGAATTACTTATATATGATCACTATTGATTTGGTGGTCATTCCATTATTAATCAATATGAAGGAATAATATACAGCTCCATCAATGATATATTATTGATCTATCAATGAAGAACTATTAATATATTACTGATAAAAAAGATATGGACCACTTATTCAAAGGAGTGGGAAAAAAAAAAAAAAAAAACAGCCTATCTACTTGGTTTTTCATAATATTAATTTGGAAGCTAGTTACGTAAGACTGATGCTAACCATCAATATATTCGTCAATTACAATTGTTCAAATACAAGTCAAAACCTATTGGATGTTAACCATTTGAAGCTAGGGACTCCAAAGTTTGATGCCTACTTTCTATACAATTCCTGAGAATATAGCGTACACCTATTGGCGGTGTAAGGGCTTTTTTTTTTTTTTTTTTTTTGGGTCCCCTATCTGTCAATCCCAGTCTTTTTCAACCTCATCTTTCAACATGTTAAAGTGAAAAATCAACTTAAATAACCTTCACGAGATACCCCATATAGTTCCAACTAGCTGCCCTTTAACTTTACTTCTATCACCCAACTGCCTTGGAACTTTTCTTTCCTTCCCTAATCTTTCCTCTCTCCCACCAAAATTTTAGACTTTCCCTTCTAATTGCCAAAATCTCTCCCCCACCAATGGAACAACAAACTGATCATGATCACAACTATCATCAACTCCGAAATACTCTCAACTTCAATGCACCTCTACTTTCAACAAGACGCCCCGCGAATTCCGCTTCCTTAGAGTTATCTTGCCCGAGCATTCGGTGTCGGAATAGCACCAGCGGCGATGCTCACCATCGGATCCCATTTTCATGGGAGAAAGCTCCCGGCAAGCCCAAGGACGACGCGAAAAGTAGTACTCGCGACGACGAAAATGACACCCCTCGTCCCAAACTCCCTCCGAGCCTGTGGCGATACCAACAATTTATTAGTACTACGACTACTACTCCTACTACTATAACGACAAAAAATGTCGGTAACAACGACGACGACGATGGATGTGATGGATATGTTGACGAATACTACAACGACGATGACGAAGACGACATCAACGACAGGCCAGATTACGACATCTTCTCCGACGCCGTGGACGTGCTCTCGCTTTCGGAGGCGATAGACATTGCGGAGAGATCCCAGAAAGCGCAAGAAAGTAGTGCTACAACAGACGGGTTGAGGCTGAAGATAATCGAAGAGTCTAGAAGAGATAATCAGTACCCGGATTTCATAATCCAGAGGTTTCTGCCTGATGCCGCGGCTTTGGCCACGGCTTCCGCTCTCAGCGCCATGAGTTTGAAGAAAAGCTGCGACGATTTCAGGAAGTCTCAGATGACCAACTCAAGTACTAATTCGGAGAGAGTTTCGACAACGACGTCGTATTCTTCGCCAAAGGGCTGTGGGCTTGATCTGTTTTTCCCATGGAGAATGAAGCACAGGCTCTGTGGTAATGTGAAGAGCCCTGTCCGCAGAGGCTCCACTTTCACTTCGGGTGTGCAACTCCAACGTAGTCACAACAAGAAAAATGGTTGAGGATTATGATTAGATTATATAATTGGAATTATGCTTGTATAGGTATAATGTCAACTATATATTTGCAGATAATTTGAAAAGTTTTTATTCTTTTTTTTTTTTTTTTTTTGTAATAAATAGTTAATGTGAAAGATCGTTATTACTTGATTAACAATAAGAGAAATATTCTCTGAAATATATAATTTTAATGCCCCACTAGTGAGGGTCATTTCTCAAAATTTTCCTTTGTTAACACCCTACTTAGAGGTAGCAAATGAGTTGTGTTGGTTCTCGAACCCTGGACATTTTTTGGTTCTCAAGAAATCGAGTCTAACTAAGGGCCGTTTGAAGTCACACTTTTAGAGATGGTGTTTTGGAAGTAAGAAATGACTTGAGTTTTGAAAATATGCATTTAGTGAAAATGAACTATTTGGAGTGAAAATGTGTAAAAACTTCAAATATGTTCGAAAAAATTAACAATATGGATCTTGTTTCATTTCTCTTGAAATTATATGTAATTTAAAAAAAATCATCTCAATTTGACTTTAAATAATAAAACTATAGACTTTTATAGTTTAAGTTTTCTAAAAATGTTTAGAAAAATGAATAATAAAATTAGAAGAAAATGACATAAAAAAAAAATTTGGAAACAATGTTTTTAACCGGCCCTAAATCTGTTGATCTCAATATTTGTCCTTCCTCTAGTCCGTTGAAAGAATTCTATAGTAACATGATTGACTATGTTATGGCCTCACAAAGTTAATTTTAAAGTGTCGTAAATCTTCGTGGTCGTCTTCTTGACATATCTGCTGAAGCCATCTGTTGATGCGTGATTGACACGTGCACTAGAAGGGTGACACTTCGCGTGGGAAGTATACAAGTAGTTGTGCAATGGTAGCGTTTCATCTAAATTTCACCAATACCTTAATTGGCTCTTTAAAAAATAATATAGATGAGAACCATGAAATGGCTGCAAAATAACCAAATATCACTAATTTGGTCATTTCATGTTACCGCAAATTAGGATAAGAACAAACAAAAAGACTTCTAATATATATATATATATATATATATATATATTTTTTTTTTTTTTCATAACAAAATTCTAACATATAGTATATTTAAATGTCTAAATATAACATAGACGTCAGCCATCTTTATATATTACACTCCATATATTCATATATTTGTATATTGTTCGCGATTAATTAGTGTATATAATTTTACGCAAGTGTACGTAATCGCTCAAGTAATATAGATTGTGAGTTGAGTATCGTCTTCACAGGGATGTAATTGCTAAAATAAATTGCAAAAGAAATAAACCACAAATCAATTTGAGTTTGGAAATTGAAATGAGAAAAATGCCTTAAACTAATGAAGTCAAATGGGTATAATTAAAAGGCACTAAAATAGACAAAAAGAACAATATTCAATCAATAGTTTGTAAATCAAGAATGAGAATTAAGCCAGGATTGCCAAATCCCCCTCAATTGCAAGTCTGATACGAATGCTAGAGAAATGCTGCAGCAAAACCGTCCTGTTAACTGAAATTCAATTTTATCACAAAATTCTTCCGAATTAATTATGACTAACAATTCTTTAAACCTTTTTCAACATATTCCTATGTGAATCTGGTTCTCAGAACACAAATTCATGCACCAATTTCAATGGGTTATACAAGGTAAATAATATATTCCTATACCATTCACAAATCAATATAAACTTAAAAAAAAAACATATTGAACTTGCATCATCCAAGTTATTTCCAGCTCTAATTAACCTTTCCAGAATTAAGTAAAGCCTAGTTTCCTATAAATTGATGGCCAATCAACAATAGAAATTAAACATTCAAACACTTGGACAAATAGGAAAGAAATTGCTCAACATTCCAATAAAACATTCAAATCATCCTCCCAATTTCGGGTTCATAAACAATCCCAGCTAAAGAAGTTTAGCTCATGTTTAGGATTACAAAAACAATCTTAAGTACGAATCCCATGTTCAACAAAGAATAGAAATCAAGAAATAAATCAAATAGAGAGTACGAAAGGGAAAAAACTCCAAATAGCTAGATATAGTCCTTCTCGTCCTTCCTTCTTCTCCTTCTCCTCAGCTCACTCTCCAAAATAAGCGTAAAAATGGAAGCAAAACTTCAGCTGAGCTCTCTCTTTCTCTTGCCCAATAATAGTGTATTTCCTTCTCTGCCTCTTTTCTTTTTTCTCTGCCGGCTCCTCTATCATGCGGCTGTCCCTTTTCCCATAAAAAAATGTATATCCCTTTTAGGGCAAACACCACAGCTCACGTGACCTCCCAGCTGAAGTAGAAAAATGGTCCCCACAAGTATGAGCTGTCATCTTTTTTTAGCTTTTCTCAGAAAAAATGCCAGCTGGAACAATTTGCTGCAGCAATGCTGTAGCATTTTCGGCTAGCTTCTTCCACATTTTAATTCTGCACTTCATTCAAGAATTTAAGCACAATTCAGCCCTCATTTGACCAGATTTCACTTCACAATTACCGAATAACAACCAAACACTTAACTCAAGATAAAAAGTTCACACAAACATAAAACAAAGGAAAAATATGCTAAAAATAACACAAATACTCTCTAAACCAATTGCATCCAAGTCTAAAAGTGCTTAAGATAACTCTAATTTCTAGAGTTATCACACCCCCAAACTTAGAACATTGCTCGCCCCCGAGTAATGACTCAAACGAAAGATAATGGCACAAACATTAAGAAAAGACCATAATAAAAAGAACTGATGACAGTAGGAGATTTCCATCTTGCAGTCATAACGGTCAAGAAGATATGCTATTTTCTCAGATTTTTTATTTATTTAATTAAACCACCTGCCTATGCTCAACACCAACTTTCTTTAAGTGCTAGGTCAACCTATCATGTCACTTGGTCTGAATGCTATCCCTTGGTGTGTGTGTGTGCACATCCTTTGTACTTCCTTCCCAATGACTTGCTTCAAACTAGACCACGATCACCGAGCCTCCATAGGTTGACTTATTGATTCCCTCTCCACTAATGTAAGAATACCTAGCACTAAGGATCAATAGGACTTTAATGACTTGCAATGTCGGGCTGAGGTTAAGGTAGGATAAAGGATTTAATCTTTAGACTCAACACCATAACACACAGCTAGTTCTAAGAATCAAAATGGTCCTCCTCATCCTTTAAGACACTAGAAACCAAATACCATCTTTGATCAACACTTCATACAACACTTTATTCCTTTTTTTTTTTTTTTTTTCATTCATCATGTCACTGTTACCTTTTTACGCGAATGCCAACATTGGTGATGAAGACACCCGGTTACTCAGCAACGTCACACTTCAGAATTGCTATAGCATACTCATATGCTGAATTGCCGTTTGACGCAAAAGTACACATGGGGCTCATGTTACTCCTGGTTACTAGGCAACTCAGAATAACGGAGTACTTATTTATTTATTTATTTTTTTTTTTCAGATTCATGTTAATTCATAAAACAACAACTGTATAGCATTTAGGTGTCATTCAAGGTGCCAAAGAAATAGGTCTTAAAGCTCAAAGTGGGTGACTAAGGATGCATATGAACATTGGTGGCTAGAAAAGGCTCAAACTGATCAAACATGGCCTAAATCATCTCCCTCATGCTAAGTTTCCAACGATTTCGCCTCGAGGGTTTCTCTAAATCAATTCTAGAGACCTCAGCTCTCACACAATCTAGCTATCACTAAGCTTCTTAAAAAGTTATACTAAGATGTTGTGCTCAATGAAACAAGGGACATTACATCCAAAACCAGCTCAACAGGTTTTCCTAACACCCAAACAAGTCAGAGCATTTCACAAAACAAGGTAGTCAACACTTTTTTTTTTTTTTTTCATCATCATTGAAAACCATCTTCTAACACAACCGACTAAAAAACGGAATCTCCAATACATCACAAACACAAAACACACCACAAACATTAAAAAGCCTAAAAACAACACCAAACAAACATATCTCGGGTTTAGCATACTAAATAAACCAACACATAAAGATAAACACAAAACAAACAAAAATACAAAAACAACAGAAAAATAATGCGTAGCATTCCTGCAGCATTTTTTCAAAAAGAAATCGGGGGAGCAATCTGTCCTAAAATGCTGCAGGAATGCTGCAGCATTTCTGAAAAAATCGGGAGAGCTCTCTGTCCTAAAATGCTGCAGGAATACTGCAGCATTTTTTCAAAAAAAAAAAATTGGGAGAGCTCTCTGTCCTAAAATGCTGCAGGATTACTGTAGCATTTCAAAAAAAAAAAAAAAAGATAATTTTTTTTTATAATAATAAAAATATATATATTTATATATTGATATATATATATATATATAGTTAAATAATAAGAAGCTATATATATTCTTTTCTTTTCTTCTTCTGCGCCGTCCACCTAGCCATATATCCACCCTAATTTTTTTTCTTTTTGTTTTCTCCTTCAGCCTGCCGACGCATCGCTCCCAGCGCCTCAGCCCAAAGATTCCTCGCTGCCAGTTGCCCAGCAGCCGAACCCTCGCTCCCAGCCACTGCTTCGCCCCACAGCGTCGCCACACCGACTCCCCTCGCTGCCAACTGCCCATATTGAACCAACGACGTGCACCCACCCAGCAAAACGCCAAGCAACCTTCCTCAGATTTCACTGCACATTTTGTGAGAAAAGACCCACAAATTTGGGTATTTTTATTTTGGGTCACAAAGTAAGTTTGGGGGAGGTGTCTTTACAATTTGTGCTAGCATTGTGGGCGAAGTTTTGGCGTCAAATTCCCTGCAAATCACCGGATTCCAAAGGGGCGTGAGTTCTTTTGAATTTTTTTCTTTTCTTCTTTAATTTGTAGTTAATTTTCAGTCAAAAAAAAATTATATATATATATATATCTAAATGTTTTTGTGGGTTAGTTTTTGATTTAAATCTCTGGTTTGGTTAAAAATTTGATTGTGTGTGTTTGTGGATTATTTGATTTTGTGGGTTTCATTGGGGTTGAATTCCATTCCCTGGATAGTCCGTTGTCGGTAGATTTTGTAGTGTGTGGTTTATTTGGAAGGGTAGTGCTCCTAGGCAAATAAAAAAAAAAATGCCAGTCAAGAAGCGGGCAATGAGAGGGAAAGGGAAGGCTGCTGCTATAGATGTAGGATTTCCAATGGTTGCTAAGTTTGAATCTGAGCTTGCAAGGAAGAGGTTTAATGACTCTTTTGCCGAGAGGAATATGTGGCCCGAGAGAGGGTTTGCTTATATGTCCAGTAACACCCTAGGATATCCTGAGTATATTTACTCAGTAATCTTCAAGAACAACTGGAAAAATTTCTGTCAACACCCTTCGGTTGCCATTGTCCCGCTTGTTAGGGAATTTTATGCTAATTTTGACGTTGGCAACCCCAATTCGGTGTACGTGAGAGGTAAAAGAGTGGATATTAGTGGAGCAGCAATTAATAATGTCTATAGGCTAAATGATGTGGAGGACGAATACATTGAATTTTCTAAGCATGTGCATGGGAATCAACTGAGTGAAATTGTAAAGGAAATTTGTGTGCCAGGGACTGAGTGGATCAAATCAGCTCGAGGGTCTAGATCTTTATCTAGGTGTAATCTTAAACCGGGGTCTTTGATTTGGAACCATTTTCTCAAGTCTAGACTCATGCCTTCCACCCATGATAACACAGTTAATAAGGATAGGGTCATTCTGCTTTTTGCTATAGTTGTGGGTAGAAAGATTAATGTGGGGGATGTCATTAATGAGTAAATTGGTGTTTATGCAGGCAGGCAAAGTGGGGGTTTATGGTTTCCCTCTCTTATTATTAGTTTGTGCTTAGCACAAGGTGTGGAGATTTCTAGCGAGGAGGAAAAGCTTAAAGCACCACAGCCTATCACCATGACAGTTATAACCCGATTGTTGCACGACAAACCAGCAATAACAACAGCAGAAAACCCAAGTCCGGTCCCTGAGGCTTGTCCCCCGGAGCATTCTAACCGTGCTTCTTTTGATGCAAGGTCAAGTTTCCTCCAATTAGAGCAACGAATAAGTCAGATGGAGTGCAATATGAATCATTGCAAATGATGCGGGATTTTTGGAAGTATGAATGTGACAAGGACTTGGCTCTTCAGAAGCATTTCCGATCCAATTCTAAGCGGTTTCAGTCCTTTCCGAAATTCCCACAGCACTTGTGTGACTTTTCTGCTGAGGATTCTGAGCCTAAGAGGGACGTTACTCCTGAAGCTGTGGCCTCCAGTCATTCAATGGACGAAGCCCACGATGTACCCACGACTGCTCCTACCACAATCCGAGATAAAGGAAAGAATGCCATGGCTAAGCCAGTTGAAAAGAAATCAATCCTTCGAAGTGCAGCTAATTGGAAATGGAAGCATTAAGGGTGATCGTCAGTAGCCTCCGCGGTTTCAGGGGAGTTTTCTTTGGCCAATGGTTTATTTTTCTCTTTGTTTTTCATTTTATTTCATTTTTACATATCTGGTTAGTGTGTTTGTTACTTGTTTTTCTGTTTATATTTTAGAAACAGTGAGGACACTGTTTAATTTTAAGTTTAGGGGTGCATGGAACTGCAAGTCCATGTATTTTTTTTTTTTTTTTTGAAATGCTGCAGCATTCCTGCAGCATTTTAGGACAGAGAGCTCTCCCGATTTTTTCAGAAATGCTACAGCATTTCAAAAAAAATAAAAATAAAAATAAAAATACATGGACTTACAATTCCATGCACCCCCAAACTTAAAATTAAACAGTGTCCTCATTGTTTCTAAAATATAAACAGAAAAACAAGCAACAAACACACTAACCAGATATGTAAAAATGAAATAAAACGAAAAACAAAGAGAAAAATAAACCATTGGCCAAAGAAAACTCCCCTGAAACCGTGGAGGTTACTAACGATCACCCTTAATGCTTCCATTTCCAATTAGCTGCACTTCAAAGGATTGATTTCTTTTCAACTAGCTTAGCCATGGCATTCTTTCCTTTATCTCGGACTGTGGTAGGAGCAGTCGTGGGTACATCGTGGGCTTCGTCCATTGAATGACTGGAGGCCACAGCTTCAGGAGTAACGTCCCTCTCAGGCTCAGAATCCTCAGCAGAAGAGTCACACAAGTGCTGTGAGAATTTCGGAAAGGACTGAAACCGCTTAGAATTGGATCGGAAATGCTTCTGAAGAGCCAAGTCCTTGTCACATTCATACTTCCAAAAATCCCGCATCATTTGCAATGATTCATATTGCACTCCATCTGACTTATTCGTTGCTCTAATTGGAGGAAACTTGACCTTGCATCAAAAGAAGCACGGTTAGAATGCTCCGGGGGACAAGCCTCAGGGACCGGACTTGGGTTTTCTGCTGTTGTTATTGCTGGTTTGTCGTGCAACAATCGGGTTATAACTGTCATGGTGATAGGCTGTGGTGCTTTAAGCTTTTCCTCCTCGCTAGAAATCTCCACACCTTGTGCTAAGCACAAACTAATAATAAGAGAGGGAAACCATAAACCCCCACTTTGCCTACCTGCATAAACACCAATTTACTCATTAATGACATCCCCCACATTAATCTTTCTACCCACAACTATAGCAAAAAGCAGAATGACCCTATCCTTATTAACTGTGTTATCATGGGTGGAAGGCATGAGTCTAGACTTGAGAAAATGGTTCCAAATCAAAGACCCCGGTTTAAGATTACACCTAGATAAAGATCTAGACCCTCGAGCTGATTTGATCCACTCAGTCCCTGGCACACAAATTTCCTTTACAATTTCACTTAGTTGATTCCCATGCACATGCTTAGAAAATTCAATGTATTCGTCCTCCACATCATTTAGCCTATAGACATTATTAATTGCTGCTCCACTAATATCCACTCTTTTACCTCTCACGTACACCGAATTGGGGTTGCCAACGTCAAAATTAGCATAAAATTCCCTAACAAGCGGAACAATGGCAGCCGAAGGGTGTTGACAGAAATTTTTCCAGTTGTTCTTGAAGATTACTGAGTAAATATAGTCAGGAACCCTAGGGTGTTACTGGACATATAAGCAAACCCTCTCTCGGGCCACATATTCCTCTCGGCAAAAGAGTCATTAAACCTCTTCCTGGCAAGCTCAGATTCAAACTTAGCAACCATTGGAAATCCTACATCTATAGCAGCAGCCTTCCCTTTCCCTCTCATTGCCCGCTTCTTGACTGTCATTTTTTTTTTTATTTGCCTAGGAGCACTACCCTTCCAAATAAACCACACACTACAAAATCTACCGACAATGGACTATCCAGGGAATGGAATTCAACCCCAATGAAACCCACAAAATCAAATAATCCACAAACATACACAATCAAATTTTTAACCAAACATGTTTGAATCAAATTCAATGTATTCATCCCCGGCAACGGCGCCAAAAACTTGTTCGCAATTAATTAGTGTATATAATTCTACGCAAGTGTACGTAATCGCTCAAGTAATATAGATTGTAAGTTAAGTATCGTCTCCACAGGGATTGAATTGCTAAAATAAATTGCAAAAGAAATAAACCACAAATCAATTTGAGTTTGGAAATTGAAATGAGAAAAATGCCGTAAACTAATAAAGTCAAATGGGTATAATTAAAAGGCACTAAAATAGACAAAAAGAACAATATTCAATCAAGAGTTTGTAAATCAAGAATGAGAATTAAGCCAGGATTGCCAATTGCCCCTCAATTGCAAGTCTGATACGAATGCTAAAGAAATGCTGCAGCAAAACCGTCCTGTTAACTGAAATTCAATTTTATCACAAAATTCTTCCGAATTAATTATGACTAACAATTCTTTAAACCTTTTTCAACATATTCCTATGTGAATCTAGTTCTCAGAACACAAATTCATGCACCAATTTCAATGGGTTATACAAGGTAAATAATATATTCCTATACCATTCACAAATCAATATAAACTTTTAAAAAAAGCATATTGAACTTGCATCATCCAAGTTATTTCTAGCTCTAATTAACCTTTCCAGAATTAAGTAAAGCCCAGTTTCCTATAAATTGATGGCCAATCAACAATAGAAATTAAACATTCAAACACTTGGACAAACAGGAAAGAAATTGCTCAACATTCCAATAAAACATTCAAATCATCCTCCCAATTTCGGGTTCATCAACAATCCCAGCTAAAGAAGTTTAGCTCATGTTTAGGATTACAAAAACAATCTTAAGTACGAATCACATGTTCAACAGAGAATGGAAATCAAGAAATAAATCAAATAGAGAGTACGAAAGGGAAAAAACTCCAAATAGCTAGATATAGTCATTCTCGTCCTTCCTTCTTCTCCTTCTCCTCAGCTCACTCTCCAAAATAAGCGTAAAAATGGAAGCAAAACTTCAGCTGAGCTCTCTCTTTCTCTTGCCCAATAATGGTGTATTTCCTTCTCTGCCTCTTTTCTTTTTTCTCTGCCGGCTCCTCTATCATGCGGCTGCCCCTTTTCCCATAAAAAAATGTATATCCCTTTTAAGGCAAACACCACAGCTCACGTGACCTCCCAGCTGAGGTAGAAAAATGGTCCCCACAGGTATGAGCTGTAATCTCTTTTTTAGCTTTTCTCAGAAAAAATGCCAGCTGTAACAATTTGCTGCAGCAATGCTGTAGCATTTTCGGCTAGCTTCTTCCACATTTTAATTCTGCACCTCATTCAAGAATTTAAGCACAATTCAGCCCTCATTTGACCAGATTTCACTTCACAATTACCGAATAACAACCAAACACTTAACCCAAGATAAAAAGTTCAGACAAACATAAAACAAAGGAAAAATATGCTAAAAATAACACAAATACTCTCTAAACCAATTGCATCCAAGTCTAAAAGTGCTTAAGATAACTCTAATTTCTAGAGTTATTATATATATATTATTTCTTAAAATTTCTATATGTGAAGCAAAGGAATGGGAGTTATCCTTTGGTTGATCATCTACATCAAACGGAAGAGGGATAGGCTATAATATTAATTGATCCCAGAAGGTAAAGAATCTGTAGAAGGGAAAGAGTCTGTAAAAGCATGTAAATTATCGTTTGGATGCTCAAATAATGAGGCAGAATACGAGGCTTTAATATTCGGAATGAAAGAAGCTAGCTTTGGTATATAGCTAATGTAGAAAGGATTACGATTAAGGGAGATTCTAATCCAACAATTAATGAATGGAAACTTTGCTGTAAAAGAACCATCTTTTGCAAAATACAGAACCGTACGGCACAATGCCTGCTGAGCAAATTTGCTAAATGTATACTTTTTTATGATACTTTTTTGATAATGGGACCCCATTTACTGGGGCTGCTTTCAAAAAACTGTTGGAAGATTACCTGGTGCAACCATGGAAAATCAACCCGATATAATCCTCAGGGCAATGCAATAATTGAAGCTTTTAATAAATTGTTGGTGAGGATTTTAAGTCGTACAATCTATGACTGTTCATAAAAATGGCATGAAATTTGTCCCATTGGCCTTCTTGGCTTACAGAACTTCCAGACGTGTCTCCACCAAATTTACACCATTTTCGCCATTATATGGCACGGAATTAGTAGTATTACAAGCTGAAATTGCAGTATCATCTGCTAGATTGGCTAATCAGCAAGAATAGAAGTTGAATTTTTCAAGGTTACCCGACTTGAAGCGCCTTGAAGAGCGAACGGAAAGAGCCCAAAGTAATGTACAAAGTTATTAACACAGAATGGCCAAAGCCTGTAATAAACTAGTCTAACCTCGAACATTTTAGTGACATATAATATGTTGCGATCATGTCATATGAGACATATTAAGTTTTGAAGCATGACCAAATTCAACCACAGGTTTTTGTGCCCTACAAGAAGTCAATATTAAGATGGTAACATAGATAATGCTATCCTTAATTTATTTCTAGTACAGAAATAAAAGAGAGTTTCTTAAGTTGAGTTTCGGCCATTTCTCTCTTATAGTGGTTTCCTTACCATTTTTTGGGTTTTTATTACCTTATTTTGCGCTTAAATGGTGTACAGACAATGGTAGCAATACTATTGTTGTCTTTATTTTATCAAAGCACGTGATTGATTTCTTACTAAAATGGTTGATTGCTTGCTTTAATTATGTCATTGGGTCCCACGTTTCAGTGTGAAAAATGTTTTGCTTTTGTATACATATAAATAAAACAATTCATTTGAGGTCGTGGGAACATATAAGTTTACTAAAAATGAAACCTAATATTGAAACCTCTACATATGCATCTACAAATATGTGTTCTAATTTCATATGACGACACTTTTTATTTAGTTATTACATCGTGTAGATTATGGATTGGGAATTTATATAAAACAAAATGAAACTAGCAAAAAAAGAAAAAGAAGAAAAAAAAAAAGGGTATAAAAGTATAATATCTATGGATTAACTATACTAGTAGTTGAAGCTTTAAAATTACGTCAGTCATAATCCATGGACATGCAAGCTAGAAGGAAAAGGTCCAATTTTGACAAAATATAACATCATTAATTAGGGTCATGATATCAAGTCCAAGTCCAAAGGAATTACATATGCCAGGTTATTTGAAAAAAAACAAAAAAAAAAGGCCCGTTAGAAATCAACTCAACAACTTGCTCATTGAGAGGGAAAGGAACTGCCTGCTTGATTCCCACAGGTCCACCACTACACTGCTAGCTTAGAAACATGGGCCTCCTCTTCTATGCCCAACATAGTTGCATGGAGGAAATTTATTCTTTCGGCTAGCTCTCGGATGCGTTCTTGGATGAAGAAGGATTGCAATGGTTGTCGACAGTTTTTTTATAACTGTGTAAAATGGGAAGTGAAGACACACCATGATCTTTAGTCCATTGAGAAAAGAAGCTTCATGTTTCTATCAAAAGATCACAAATAGGTAGTGGAACTTGTCCGGGAGAAAATAGAATATCTGTGATGTCCTAAAAATTTATAAACGTGATTTCATGAATTATTATCATGGATTTCATTCATCAATATATTTCTAATGAATTATTTTGATAAATATCAAATTTCATGGTCATAAATGATTTTATATGTATAATTCATATGATGATGTTGATGCTCTAACAATGTTAAATTTCTCTTTTTTAATGGGGAGTTATAGAAACGAAGTAAATAGGTCGAACGGCATACAATTAAATTTATATGAAAAATTTGTTATGTTGTATTATAGGCATAAATGTCAATTTTTGTGAAAGAATCCCAATTATTGTTAATCGGTCAATTTAATGACCTTAGTATTTATTTTGGTCATATCAATATTTAAGTATCAAGAGTATGATTGGGAAAACTAAATGTGTCATGTAGATAGGAAATGATTAGTTAAGATTAAATACGAGTAAATCCAAAGGTAGATGATTGATCAAAAGTTGTGATTGAAATTGAAATAAATGGTGCATATTTCATGTAAAGGGATCCTAGGCAAATCAATTACCAAAATTTAGATTAAAAGTGACCAATAAGAGCTTGGGGCAAGTATTGGCGTGGTGGAAGATCCAATGGATGTTATCAAAGATGATAACTTTTGATCAATGGTTGGAAAATTGGAAGAAAGAAAAACAAAAATAAAAATGGGAAGCCATGAGGGAGGGTTGGATTTTGTAGTCAACAAAGCAAGAAAAAATTTGAACAAAGAGGAAAAAAGGAATGTAGTGCATGCATGCAACATTAAATAAGAGATAGCATGGTTTGTTTAGGCAATCTGACACAAACCAAGTACATGTGAAAGGAACCATTTGTCTTCCACTTTGTAAACAAAATTTTTACACCAAACAATTAAAAGAGGACATCAACCAATATTTTCCACTGTTACCCCTCAAAATACAGCTCTTTTTAAACCATACATTGGCTGAAAATACCCCTAATGTTTCATTTCATTTTCACACAAGTTAAACTCAAAAACCTAGCTCCTCTAACCACCACCAAGCCTCAAAAAATCACCAACACTATTCCTCATCTCTAACACCCCTCTAGACCCTTCCCCCTCAATTTTCAAGCTCCAAGCAACCCCATTACCGAGTTTGAAGAAGTGTGAAGTAGAGTTAGAGGATGTATTACTAGAGGTAAGCTAGTGGGTTTCTTTGTGTTTTGATCATTTTTGGAGAACTAAACTTGTTATTTAGTTAGAATCTTAATGTTAGACTTCTTCTTACCTAAGAAAAGGTTTTGAGAATAACTTTGAAGGTTTGAGGTCTTAGAGGATCCATTGAGCATTTCGGTAAGATTTATGAACTTTGTTAGAGCTTGTAGTTGTTGTGATAATATGGCATAAATTAGAAACTTTGGTATGAAATATAAATTATATAGTAAGATTCTTCATAGGATAAGCTTCATTTTAGGCTTTGGAATCACTTGTTATTCTTATGCATGTCCAAAATTATGTGCATTTGAAGTTGTGACATAAAATTAGAAAGAAAAGGAACCCTTGGGGTATAATATAGCCACAAATTTTGTGAAATCCAAACCCCTTAAACTCAAACTTTTGGATTATAAGTTATCGATCTAAAAACTAGATCAAGATATCATGCGCCTCAAATGGATACAAGCAATTTTTTTGTGAATTTTACAAAGCTCACGATCATGTATAATTAGATAATAATCTTTTTGAGGCAAATCCAAATGTCTAAGGCCTAGATACGATATGCAAAGCAATAAGGGAGAAGCGGAGAAGATGATTAGGTAGAAAAGGAAAATGGGTGGAGGATCTAGTTTACAATCAAATAGTGAAATATTAAACATAAAGAATCCTACTTTCAAAGTTTCATAATAAAATCATCAATTTTAAGCATACTACTTATAAAACTTAAAAAAAAGAAATAAATGCAAATAAAATATGGTTTAATAAAAGAAAAATTAACCCAATTAACTTGGACAAATAACTCTAATTGACAGAATAGTCAGAAAAGCCTAATTTACATAATTATTACACCGATAAAAACATCAACACAAGTACAAGAGATTATGAATCCTTCTCAAAACAAAAACAAAAATTTATTTTAAAAAAAAAGTCACTTAAACAAATTCCCACTAAAAATAAAATAAAAATAAAATAAAAAAAGCTTGTGCTCAAATCAAGAGCTATTGATTGAAGACATTTTTCAGTTTACTAGTTATAAGAAAATATATATATATATATATATACATATACATATATATATATATAACAAATAGAATATTTAACTTGCATCTCTTTTTGCCTCTTGTAGGCTTCAATCACCATTTTGATGATATTTCAATCATAAACAAGCAGATAGAACACATACACAAACAAGCAACTTCAGAACTGATCCCATAATCTCAATATCAAACTCTTACGTACTGAGCTAATTGCATTTGTAATATCATGAAAAATGTCTTTAAAAGGTTAAGATGATCTCAACTTAAAATAAAATTAAAAATTAAAAAAAAAAGGTAAAAAAATTATCTTCTTAACATAGAATGAGAAAAATCCAAAAAAAAAAAAAAAAGTAAAACTTATCTTCTTAACATAGAATGAGAAGAAAAAAAAAAAAAAAAAAGTATATAATGTAACTTGCCATGTAAGAAAGAATGGAGAGTGCAGAATTTAAGATATAAGTAGAAGACCACCATTTGTAAAGAGAAGAAGGGAAACAAGTATAGAGATGATGTAATCCTGTTTGCATAGGGAATGAATCAGAAAAGTACACCTACTACTAGCCATAAATTTCCACTTAATTAAGAGGAACTTTTATATATGAAGAAGAAGAAGAAGAAAGACAGAGGCATGGGAAAGGATAAGAAAAACAAGATAAATTCCCAATTAGCGATTCATTTGGGGTGGATGTCTATGTAAAACTCGTTAGTTGATGAGCCTAGCCCGTATAAAGCTCTTCCATACTAATGTTTGTAGATAAGGAGCACTTAGTCTGTCGATATTCATCGTTCGTCATTCGTAGATCCAATGGTCGTGATGACCCAGTTATAACATTATGGGGAGACAAAGTCTGGCCACAATAATACTAATCTCAAGAGACGGGGTATATGTTCTCTGCATGAACACATATTTATTTACAACTATTCACATCTTTCTTGCAAACCAAGTTGTTAATTAACATGAGCTCTGGGATGGTTGCAAATGCTTGCCTCCAAGGTCAGATATTTTTCACGTCATTCTTCCGCATTCAAACATAGAGCCTTCCAGTGTACGATGTCCCTTTTCAGCGAATTGATAGGCGTCATCAGTTTTTTTTTATTTTTTATCTTTGTATTCAAGTTAAGAATGGTTTGATCTTTGGAAGCAATGTTTTGAAATTTGGCAGCAATAAATTGGTCTTTTTTAACTAACTGGAGCCTGGCTGCATTAAGTTCATCCTCAGAAATTCTCTCATCCTCAGTTTCAGGGTGCTTTTCCTGAACAGGATTATCACTATTACTGGAATTTAGCCTTCAAAACCTGTCGGGAACGAAGTCGCTTCGGAGTTGAAATTTCAGTTAAAGGCTGATCCGTTATTATGGGCTCCTAAAAAAAAGTAAAGAATAGGTAATACAGGTTGACACTTAAAATTAGAAAGCTAGTTAAATGAGAGTGAGAATTTGTAGGAGAATACAAGTAAGATCTTGAAAGTACAACCAACTTGAACTAGAATATCCAAGACAATCTTTAGGATGTAAATCTAATAATATAACCTACTGAAGCTTCGGTGCATATATAGAAACTTGTATATATATAGGTGTAATAAAAAAACCTCCTGAAATATAAAAGCAACATATAATGGTTTTACATGTTTTTCTTCTTCTTCAATGACTGCATTTTCTCCTTCTTTTTCATTCTCTTTCTTCCTTTTTGTGTCCTCGTTACTCTGTTTGTGGACATCATTCTCAGTTAGGTATTTTGTCTGTTAATAATTGCACAACAAAGGGTTTTCATTTAAATTCATATGTGTTCAAGTATATATATATAATATCAATTAAGAGATGATTTTTACCTCTTGTATTGGGCTTTCTCGATAAATGGATAAACAGATATTTACTCTTTTAGTGTTCCGTTGCTGACCAGCTTGTCGAGATCAAACCCCAAATCCATGTTATCTTCATATTGCTGGTCGTCCCGGCCTTGTTCTACATCACTTTTCTTGGAAATATTTCCTCGTGCCGGTCAGATTCTAGATTTTTTTCACCATTATTTTCTGCATCTTTCTCAAGCAAGTCTGGCTCCTTATTTCCTCTAGACAATTCCTCCATGATATTCTCCTAAGCAACATGTTGTGTTGTGTATTCCTCAGCAAGGAAATCTCTCATGTTTGCTTGAATTGGGGTTGGTTTCATTGTCAATTTTCTCATCTGATCTCAGTGGTTGCGATGATACTTTGGCATGTATGTCTTTGACATATCGTAACATGCTATTCATTGTCGCGTTATACATCCTCATCTCGTTACTTATTATTCTCTTGACCTTTTTCTAGTTTCTGCAACCTTATCGCCAAGTCCTTGATTTCTGTTTTTGAAAATGATGGTGGATCCTCAAAATCGTCATCAAGTCGTCAATCTGAAACCTTTGGTTATCATTTTTGTTTTGCCCTACTTCTTGTGTTCCATCTTCTTGCAAACATATTTCATGTAGCTTCTTTTCTTTTCTTTATCTAGCAGCTAAGTTTTAGAAACGAATCTTTTTTTTTTTTTTTTTCTTTTTCTATATATGGATTTTAACTGCATGTAGTGCTCAAATATATAGATTTACTAGATGTAGGTTTTCCAGTTTCCAAATTGTAATTACATGTATTTACTACATCTAGTTCTGAAATTTTTTGTATATAAAAGGATTTAATAGTTATCTTTTTCAGTATCGACAAGACTGTTGAGTTCGTCCCATTTATGTTTTTGGATGTACTCCCACTTCAACATCCTAATTAGGATAACTTCGGGTTTACGAAAGGTTGCAATTTCATTCACTTTCATGAATGACAGTGTCTCGAAGGCCTAAATCAGAACTGCACATGGAAATCCAGAGAATCCAAACCCTTTGTTTGATATGCTTCCAAACCCTTTGTATGACACAGTCCTCTAAGGATATTTCTTGAATTATTTGTCGTTGTACACGAGTTTCAAATTCTCTTCATTTACTTTCACTTTGTTCTGTTCAAAGACGATCAGTTTCTAAATGCAGTAAAGATTCACCGTCTTTGCAACATCATCATCTGGTGCTTGCGTTCATATCTCTTCTTCAGCTTCGAACATGAAGGCAATGTGCCCTATCTATTGGGGAGTTCATCTTTTCATTATGTCAGTAATTGTTTTGAAGCTGTAATTGTTCACAATTTTTCTATTAGGATCCCATTGCTCTCTTGGTTTGGCGAACTTTATTGTCTGGATAGCAAAGTGTATAATTTTTGTCAGTAAATCTATATATTTTGCAAGTAAATAAATGTATTTATGTTTTTTTTAGTTTTATTTTTTGACCTGTTTTCGCACAGAGGAATTTTTGATATTGCTTGATGTGTTGTTGGTTGATTCTTTTTCTTTTGTTTTCTTCCCCTGGGGTGCTGTGCTTTTCGTAGCTGTTTCTATCATAGGTTTTTTTTTTTTTTTTTTTTTTTTTTTTTTTTTCTCGTGTTTCAACTGATACTCTATGAAGTAGCAAAAGTAAATATATTACAGTATAAAAATTCAAGAAAATATTAGGATTAACCATAGTTTTAGAGTTTTGTAAGTATATCTCCAAATTTATAGGTTAGAGTAATTCAATACAAAAATACTATATTCAGAACTCAATAACTAGATTTCCAAAGGATTATAATTATACAAATACATTAATTAAATCCAAATTGCAGTAAACACATAAACTAATTTTCTAACAGTAAATGCAAATCATAGGAAAATAAAAAACATTGCAAGTTCACAAATTCCAAAACAAAATCTCTTGATAGAAAACCGAGTATTTAACTAATTTCGTATTTCAACTACAAATGTTAGTGAACAAGAATTCTAAGTAAATCCATTTGTATATAACGGTAAAATATAAAATCCAGACTAAATTATGTTCTTAACAGATCGCCAGATACCAATTTAATATCACAATATCAAATCGCAAGGGGAAGGGGGGAAATCTAAAGAAAATCCTAAATACATAATCATGGTTTTCAAAATGCTAAATCGAACAAAAAAAAAAGTACTACGGTGTCCGTTAGGTTTTTCTACCAAATTCTTTGGTTTTCTATCAAAATCTTTTATTTTCTATGAAAATATCTGGATTTGCTGGAAATCAATGTGTTTGAGCCCGAGGAAACTTTTGATAATATGATGTTTTGATCAGAAGTTGGATAGGATTATGAAAATCCAACGTTGATGGTGGTTAGATGGTGTTTGATGGTTTGAGATTGGAGAGGATTTGAGAGCGATGGAAATTGGTGCTCGGTTAAGATTTCTAATGGTTAGGGACAATGAATGGGAATATTTTTTAGACGAGGATGATTTTGTTGGTTTTTGTTCAAGGGTATTTTCAGATTTCCACATTAATGTTTTGATGTAATTTATGCTATTTGATTATAATATTTTAATTTTTAGTATTATTTTAAGGGTTATATGCAAGAATGTCAAAAATTTGACGCATCCTTATATTTATGTCTACCGTAACATTAAAGTTGATAATTTTATTATTTCATAACATTAAAACTATCAACTTTAATATTAGAGTAGACAAAATTATAAGGATGTACTCAAAATATAGCTTTCCACCTAAATTTTTCTTATTTTTTAAAGGCTTGTAGTCCAATATTCCCCGTGCTATGATAAAATTACCTAAATAACCACATTTTTTTATCTATTGACTAATATAACACAAATTCCTCATTCTTGTCTAACATGACACAAATTTTAGTTAACACTAGTTTAATTTTGTGTTATATTAGTCTAGTATTAATCTTTTGTATCATGTTGGTGTAATAGTATCTGACTTTGAATCATTGAAGTGTTTTCTGCCTATGCTATTTTGGGCCTGTTTAGCAGAGTTTCATAAAAGCTGCTTTTAGCTTTTCAGGTCCAAAAACAGCTTCTAAAAATGCTTGAATGATTTGTCAGAAGAGCTTCCAGTCTCCAGAAGTGTTTCCTGTCAAAACCAAAAAAATATGGCTTCTGACAAAAGTTTTTTTGAGTAGACTTTAAAACTTGTAATAAAATTTAAAAAATTGAGAAAATTACCTAAATAACCACATTTTTTTCATCTATTAACCAACATGACACAAATTTCCTATTATTGACCAACATAACATAAATGTTAGTTAACTTTAGTTAAATTTTGTGTCATGCTAGTCTAGTATTAATTTTTTGTGTTATGTTGGTGCAATAATTTTCAAATTTGTGTTATGCAGGTGTTTTTCTCATTTAAATTAGACATTATAAATTTCATTCAGTATTTTTAGTATTTATTAAAATACTTTAAAAATCATTTTGATCTTAAAAACTATTTAGTTCTAAATATTTATTGAGAACCTATAGTTTTTACTTCTCTTTTTTACTGACTAGAAATAAAAACAAAAGTTCTGTCAAACAGATATTTTGTCCTCTCTCTCTTAATGCGGGCTCAAACCCAAAAGTATGGGCTTTGGGCCGGTTGTCACAGTTTTTTAACATTTTCAGAGACCGCCTCCTCATCTTCCTCCCGCTTCTTCCAAGCAATTCGAAATATAAAAAAACAATTCCCCAAATTCCCTTCTTCCGCGGATTCATTTCCATTTATCTCTCTCTTTCTCTCTTTATTAGAAGCTACCCGATTTGCTCCTTTCTCTCTCTTCACTTGTTTACTTCTTCTTCAACTTCAACGCGAAATCTAGAGAGAGAAAGTAGTGAGAGAGAGAAACCCTAGCTGCTTCCTCTTTTCCACTAGGGTTTTAGAGTTGCTCTGCCGACCTCCCCCCTTTTCTCTTTCTATTTCTCCGTTCCAATCGCCGTCCGATTTCAGGTATATATCCTTCTCCGATGTCGATTCAGCTCTTATTCCTGTCGTTTGAGGTTTTAGATCCGTTGCATATCCGTGTTGATGTCGTATTATTGCATTCGGTTTTCTGTTTAGGGTTTTTCATTTCATTTTTCTGTCCAGATGCTGACTATTTATCAGTTTGGAGTTTTCAGTTCTGGGTTTTGAACCGCCTCAGATCTTATTTGTTTTTGTGCTTTTATTCATCGATTTGTTGTTATTTTTGGGTCTGCTTGCTGTTTCAAGTAACTACTTTAAAATTTTTAAAATTTGTTACTTTACCAGATTTGAATTTGAAAAAGAAATGAAATGAACTTGAACTAAAAATTGTACGGATATTTAAGTTTAAATTACATATTGAAATTCACTCTTCTTTTTTTTCCCCAATTCTTCTGTTTAGCAAGGTGGCTCAAGTAGATTAACTTGAATTAAATATATATTTTTTTAAATCACTCATTTGATGTGTAGATTTTGCTGTTGCTTATTTGTTTCCTTATATACAGCATCTATTTTTCACCATTCATAGAAGAAGCTATTTTATCCTCACTTTGTTTGTTTTCTCCGAGCTCTTTAAGATTTCTTGCTGTCACGAATCTTTTGGCTCTTGCTGTTTGTACTTTAACGATTCTCTTTATTGTTTTTCTAAGAGATTTTTATTTTTTCATGATTACTTTTATTGTAGTGCAGAAACAAATGGCTATGGAGATTACTCAGTTTTTATTGGCTGCTCAATCAGCTAATGCAAACGTGCGTACTGAAGCTGAGGCTAACCTTCAGCAATTTCAAGAGCAAAACCTTCCTGCTTTCCTTCTATCCTTGTCGTTTGAGCTTGCAAACAATGAGAAACCTACCGAATCCCGTCGGTTGGCTGGTATTGTACTAAAGAACTCGTTAGATGCTAAAGATGCCGTTACGAAGCATGGTCTTGCACAACAATGGATGCAGATTGATCTTTCTATCAAATCACAGATCAAGGACTTACTATTAGGTACTCTTGGCTCTCCTGTGCCGGAAGCAAGGCGTACTTCTGCACAAGTTGTTGCTAAAATTGCTTCTATCGAGATTCCTCAGAAGCAATGGCCTGCATTAATTGGGACGTTGCTTACAAATATGACTCAGAGAGAGAGTCCTGCTGGTTTGAAACAGGCAACCCTGGAAGCTCTTGGATATGTGTGTGAGGAGATATCCCATACGGATCTTGAACAAGCAGAAGTAAACAATGTTCTTACTGCTGTGGTCCAGGGAATGAATTTGGCTGAGAATAGTGCTGAAGTCCGTGTTGCTGCGACAAAGGCTTTGTATAACGCCCTGGATTTTGCGGAAACCAACTTTCAGAATGAGATGGAACGCAATTTCATAATGAAGGTGGTTTGCGACACAGCCATGTCGAAGGAGGTAGAGATTAGGCAGGCTGCTTTTGAGTGTCTTGTTTCAATAGCATCGACATACTATGAGGTGCTTGCACCTTATATGCAAGCTCTCTTTGAGCTCACGTCAAATGCGGTTAAGGGAGATGAGGAGGCTGTCGCCCTTCAGGCAATTGAGTTTTGGAGCTCTATTTGCGATGAGGAGATAGAGCTTCAAGAGTTTGAAAGTGCAGATAGTGGTGATTCTGGATCTGCGCATTCCCACTTTATAGAGAAGGCTCTGTCGTCTTTAGTTCCAATGCTGCTGGAAACCTTGCTTAAGCAGGAAGAAGATCAAGACCAGGATGATAGCATTTGGAATGTATCCATGGCTGGGGGTACATGTTTAGGTCTTGTTGCCAGGACTGTCGGTGATGATATTCTACCCCTCGTAATGCCCTTCGTGGAGGCCAACATAACAAAACCAGATTGGCGGTGCCGTGAGGCAGCTACATATGCATTTGGATCCATTTTGGAAGGCCCAACACTTGAGAACCTCTCCCGTTTGGTCCATTCTGGTTTGGATTTCTTGCTTAGGGCGATGAAGGATGAGCATGATCAAGTCAAGGACACAACTGCTTGGACTCTCAGCCGGATTTTTGAGATACTACACAGTCCTGCTTCTGGTTATTCTGTGATATCTCCCGAGAACCTTCCACAAATTGTTCAAGTTTTGTTGGAAGGCATTCGGGATGCACCAAATATAGCAGAGAAAGTCTGTGGGGCCATCTATTACCTTGCCCAGGGATATGAAGATGCTGGACCCAGCTCCTCTATGCTGTCGTCATATGTCCTAACCATCATTGATAGTCTTCTTCAAACTGCCAATCGTGCAGATGGTGGTGACTCGAAGCTCAGGTCATCTGCATATGAAACTTTGAACGAGGTAGTTAGATGTTCAAATATTGCAGAGACATCCAGCGTCATTGCAAAGCTGCTTCCTGTGGTTATGGACAGGCTGGGGCAGACTCTAGAGCTTCAAATAGTATCGTTGGACGACAGGGAAAAACAAGGAGACTTGCAAGCTTCTCTTTGTGGGGTTCTGCAAGTTATTATCCAGAAACTTAGCAGTGTTGATGAAACCAAGAACATAATTCTGCAGGCTGCAGATCAGATTATGACCTTGTTTCTTAGGGTGTTTGCCTGCCGTAGCTCTACAGTGCATGAGGAAGCAATGCTTGCAATTGGAGCACTGGCTTATGCCACGGGTCCAGAGTTCGGGAAGTATCTTCCAGAATTCTTCAAGTACTTGGAGATGGGATTGCAGAATTTTGAGGAGTACCAGGTGTGTGCGATTACAGTTGGAGTGGTGGGTGACATATGTCGTGCTATAGATAACAAGATATTACCATGTTGCGATGGGATAATGAACCTCCTAATCAAAGATCTTTCTAGTGAAGAACTGCATCGTTCAGTGAAGCCTCCCATATTCTCGTGCTTTGGGGACATAGCTCTTGCGATAGAAGAGCATTTCGAGAAGTATGTCCCTTACGCCCTGCAAATGATGCAGGGAGCTGCTGAGCTCTGTGCTAGGATGGACACCACTGATGATGAGCTAATAGACTACGCGAACCAGTTGAAGCGTAGCATCTTTGAAGCTTATTCTGGTATTTTGCAGGGATTCAAGAATTCAAAGCCCGAGATCATGTTGCCGTATGCTCAACCTCTTTTAAAGTTCATAGAAACGGTTTTCAGAGACAGACAAAGGTACATATTGTCTCGTGTTACTATTCTACTTCCTGCCTCCCAAAAGCAGTTGATTGATTCTTTTTTGCCGCTCGGTTGTCCTTTTACAGGGATGAAAGTGTGACGAAAGCTGCTGTTGCCGTTATTGGTGATCTTGCGGATGCACTCGGTTCAAACACTAAACTACTCTTTCGAGAAAGCGCCTTTTATGTCGACTTCTTGGGTGAGTGTCTTCAATCTGATGATGATCAGCTCAAGGAAACTGCAACTTGGACTCAGGGGATGATTGGACGTGTCATGGTTTCTTGAGCTGAATCCGGTCTCTTTCCCGCGGTTTTCCTTTGTTTTTCGGTTAAGTTGTTGGGGTTGAGTTCAAACTTGTGTCTTTCGCAGATCAATTTTGAGTATTCACCTGAATTCTTTTAGGGAAAGTAAAATTAGTACCATGGGTAGAAAAATGAATCTTCGGTATATATTGGTGGTGCCACTAGGTGAAAAGGTGGTTTTTGTTTTATTATGGATTGGATGAACTATGTTTAGTGTAATGTATCCACTGATCAGTGGGTTCTTGTGTCCTTTTTAATGTTCTCTCTTATTCACTTTTCTATTAAGTTTTAGACACCCCCCTCCCTTCCCAAAAAAGAAAAAAAAGAAAAAAAAAAAAAAAGAGAATTATGGGGTAAAAGATGTCGTTCCTTGATAAAACCGGAGGAGGAGGAGTCTTTCACATGATATATAGATTCCTTTCAAGTAAATTGTTCATATTTCTCGACCACCGCAACAATGATGACTTCAATCTAAGATCTCTAGTTAAAAAAACCAGTGTCCTATCGTCATACTTAGTTATTCGGTGGTATTAAGTTTTTAGATTTGATAAAAAAGAAAGATCTTTAAGAAAAATCTTTAGTAGATTAATCAAGACATACATGTTTGAGAAAAGATGTTAATTTATATATGTCCGCTGGCTACGTATTAAAATTGAAATCTTAGTTTAAATGGCCTACAAAATTTATGTTATTTGAAAATTGCTTTCTGGTCTCTAATCGAAAACAGCCTCGAAATGCTACTTATTTAAGAATCTATTGATTTGAAACTTCCACGTAAAAACCAAATTGTGTCGTTATCTTCCGCTTTTCTTCATTTGGATTTGCTTTGTTCAGCTTATTGAAATTTGAAGCCAACTTCTTGGTTTTAGAAAATGTTCTCTTATTCTAATATCAGCGGCAAGTTTGCTTTTTAATCTCGTAATTTGTGGTGTAGAGTGAGTGCACGATTCTGAAGCAGGAATCCAATCTTTAGCCCAACTGATAAGGATTCAAATACTCTATTCTTGTTCCTTCCAAAATTTTATTGTTAAACATTAATCCTCCGTTTGTTTCAATCATTTTCTAACATTTCAAATTGACGTTTGTTGAACAACATTTAAAACAGTATAAAATGTTGCAACATGTGTTGTCATTTGTAATTTTTAAACAAAATTCCAAATGTCATGAGGGATAACATTTTGATCATTTGAATGTTTTTCTAAAATGCTAAATTTTTTCATCCAAAATTTTTTCATTCAAATATTTTCATCATTCAAATGTTTTCATTCTAAATATTTCTTCTGAACGGATCCTAAACCTTTCCTTACTAGAATATCAAAAAAAAAAAAAAAAAAAATTCGTATATTAATAATAATGTTAAGTTGTGGCTTGTGTCAGCTTATATACTAGCTTATATACTAGTGGATGAAATTGTTCGAGAAAAAAAAATAAAAGAATAATCAATTTTTTAAAATATATATATATAATATTTTAGGAAGAATATGTGGTAGGGTTTTTTTTAAAGGCACTACCCATAGCTACTGATCGTTATTTAGTGCTTTTATGCTTTGATGGACGGTGGATGTGTTTTGTAGACCGTAGCTTTGCTTTCACGGAAACACAGCTCATTCCAGCTCATTCCGGAAAAGTAAAATATACTAAAGAAAATTTAAGGTTATTTTCGTCTTTACATTACTATCATTGATGCTAATTTTGTACTTATTTTTAAATGAAACTAATTTATTAGGTTATTAGTCGTATTTTGAAGATTTTTCTTTTCTCACTTAGCTGCCATAACTTGCCCAAAATCCCCAAAATTATTACTTTTTGGTTTTTATTTGTGACTCCAAGATTATTACTTCGATCCAATCGTTAAGTAACAGAAGACCAAAAAAAAAAAATTCATCCTTCAATAATTTTACACATGTCGTTTATCTTTACATAGCAAGAAAACATGAAAATCTTATCAAATATTTCAAGAATTTGACTTTATCAAACTTGCAACACTCTTTTTTTCAAACCCATTTAGTTCGTTTCAATCTTCATCTCTTCAACTCAGATTCCGATAAAATCTTTTTAAAAAACTTAAAATTTTCCCCAATCATTTTTGTTTTTGTTTCCTTGGTTTTAATGGGTTCTAATTTGTGAGCTCCAAATCCCAAAATTGGGAGTTTCACTCGATCGAAAAAGAAAAAAAAAAAAAAAAAAAAAACCTTGAAAGAGAATTGGGGGTGAGCTTAGATGGCCTAGGTTTAGTGAGGGATTGGGTGTGAGTGAGAATGGGAAAACAAAAATATTAAAATCATTTGGCAGCGTTGGTTTTGGTTCAGTTTACCATAAAAGGGTGTGAATATGAGACAGTTAGAGAGAGAAGAAAGATAGAGAGAGAAAGATTTGGGGAAAATGAATTTTGTGTATTAATCAGTATGTGTACAAATAGTTTATGTAATAAATCTTTTGTAAATAATATCATAACAGAGGCTTTTACATAATGTAAGGAAATTATATTTTATTTGTGGGACTTTGTCATGCTACCGAAAGGTGCAAATTTTTTCTTTGCACTTCCTCAATCTTCAACCATGAATTGCCATCTCTACGGCCTTTAAATCAGTATCTATGGATAGTGACTCTTAAAAGGACTTTATCACATTGTTTCTCAATATTTAATGACCAATTTGTTAAATTTATATATATATATATATTATTTTTAATAACCAACTTTTTGTTTTCAAAAGAATTAATTTATTGGAATCGACCACGGTCTCGAGTCATGCTTACGTAATACATTAGTGTAAGAAATGTTCTCCCTAACATATTGGACATGAAGAATTCCAAATTCGTAAATTTCAATTACATTCTAGAAGTAAGTTTTAGGTGCTTTTAATTTTCCTCGAAACTTTGCAAAATTATTCATCTCACGCTTCTTGTCCACTTATTGTTCTGGTTCACATGTCTTATTGACTACATGCGTGGAATAGTGTGATGTTCGTTAGCCAGCTTGAAAACTTTATCATTTTAAACGAAGCTAATACAGTAAGACCTTTTACTTTATAATATTATTGATATGAACTTTTTTCCTTTTTATTGTTAGATTTTTTTTTTTTTTTTTTTAAAGTATGGTCTACAAGTATTCATATTATAAATTCACATTGCACGATACAAATCTGTTCTAATTACAGATTATTTATTAAAAATTTATGCAACTAAAATAACAATTTCTATCGATAATACAAAATAGGATGTCCTATCTCAAAAACTCCTTATTTTTTAAGATTCTTGGTATTCTTTTCCCACTTTTTTCTATTTTTCATTATTTATTCCCTGGTGGTCCCTTCCACAAAATTTCTTTTTGGATATATCTTGATTTTCTCATCTCTCATTGGCCTGTCCTTTTCAATTCGGTTTCCTCCGAAACTTCTTCCTAATATCATTTCAACTTGGTTGGATTTGGCCATTATGACCCTACTTGAAATCATTCAAAAGCTCCAACAACTTTGGCACCAAAATTCACAGTTTATGAACTTAATGTTAAATGTAATAGGTTTCCCTCGAAAGTACTTTAATCAAGAATTTATAAACGCTATTTTGCATTTGAGTCCAAGACCCTCCATGTTTGTTTTGTTCTTATTTGACTTCTGTATGAAAATACCCAAAAATATAAGATTGCCTGGTAGTGAAGAAATTGAGAAGTAAAGAAGTATAAATTATACGAGGCCCATCATTTTTTAATCCTTGAAATTTTGGAAAGAAAGTAAAAGAAAAGGTTTTACAAAAAACAAGGATATAAAAAAAACTATTTTGTTTTTATTTACACCTCATTCACTTACTTTACATAAGGCTATAATGGTAAAATGTGTTTTTTTTTTTTAACTTAAGAATAAGAGGGATTAAAACTTTATACCTTAGAGTGGAATTATGTATAAAATTATCATTAAACTATACATGTAATTATTAGTGAAATGTATTTAAATAGACAATTTCTATTATATTTTCTCTCTCTTTTATCAAACATGACGAAGGAAAACGTAGCTCTTCCCTTTTCACTATCCTCACTTGAGTTTTTAACTACTTCTTCCGTTTTTGTTTTCCACCCCTCTTGCAAAGCATAGTATAAGATGGTTAAAAAAACAAAATCTTCTATCTCCAACAAGAGAAGTTCTTGCTTCAAATTCATCATTTACAACCTTCAATCCAAATAACATCTTAGGATACTTCTGACGTCCAAGTATAGTAGTTGTTTTTGTTGTGATATTGGAATGAAAAAAAAAGAAAAAGAAAAAAAAAAAGACAATTGTTATAGACTTACACGAAGTTCGTGGTTACTAAAATAAAAATCTTAGGGCACCATGACACCTTTTATTAAGATGTTAATTTTACCACAACTAATAAAGTTATGATTCTTATATATGAGTCCGATAATATGAGTTTCACAAGTACCCTTTTAACATTGTTCTTATAGTAGAACAAAAGAATTCCCCTTAAAGTATTATTTCTTATATGAAAAAGAGAAACTCTAATATTGAGATTGTACGTATGACTCGCACGGCCTTCCACAATTATGATTGTAACCATTCACGTAACAACAAAAACTGCTAAATTACTAACCTCAAGTAAATTTGTCCATGTAAAAAAAAAAATGTACATTGGAGAGAACGCGCAACGCAAACGAACGTGAGTTGTTTCTATCTGAACAAAAAGAACATACATGACAAATCTCTTCCGGGACAAAAATGAAGAAAAATAACTGTGCCCAAGAAGAACGTGCGTTTTTTTTTTTTTTTTTGGTTTGGTAGTTTGAAGAATGTGAAAGTTAAAAGCATTGCTATCTGCCAGCATCAAGAGAAGTATAAGAGAGAGCACCAAGAGAGGACGACCTGTAAGAATTAATCTTATCACTAGAAATCCCATCCATAAACCTTGAATTAATATGATTCACACGATCAGAATCAAACAGTCCCCAATGATCAATCGCCGGAGTCTCCTCTTCCCCATTCAGATACCTTATCACCTGCCTCATACTGGGCCGGGCCTCAGGCTTGTAATGAGAGCAAAGCAGGCCCAATTTAAGCACCAACTCCATCTCCTCGACAACAAAGCCCGAGCCCAAATTTGGGTCCACCACATTCAACAGCTGGTTCAAACGGTAACACTCCATGACCCAATCCACCAACACGAAATGCCCCGCCCCAATCGGCCGCCTCCCCGTGGCCACCTCGAGAAGCAGAGCCCCATAAGCGAACACATCTGTGCTGGTCGAGGCCTTCCCAAAGCGAGCCAATTCCGGTGCAATGTAGCCAATTGTCCCCACAACTCCCGTGGTGTGCGACATTTCACCGTGGCCTTGTAGCCTGGCTAGGCCGAAATCTCCGAGCCTCGGGTTCATCTCGGCGTCGATCAAAACGTTGTTCGATTTCACGTCGCGGTGAATCACCACTTGTTCCCACTCTTCATGGAGATACAAAAGCCCCGAGGCCACGCCTTTCAAGATGTTGAACCTTTGTGGCCACCCCAAAACGAAGTCGTTTTTGGGGTGGAAAATGAGAGAGTCGAGGCTTCCGAATGGGATGTAGTCGTAGACTATGAGAAGGTTGTTTTTTTTCTTGCACCAACCTTGGAGATGCACCAAGTTCTTGTGCCTCAACCTTCCTAAGCTCTCGATCTCCGCCGCGAACTCTTTCATTCCCTCTTGGCAGCTCCTCGTTATCTTCTTGACCGCGACTTCGCACCCGCTCGACGGCAGGACTCCTCTGTAGACGGCTCCGAACCCGCCTACTCCGATCACTTCGGTGTCTTTGAACCCTTTGGTGGCGAGATAAAGATCCTTGTAACGGAACCTATGTGGACAATCCAATTCCCAATCTTCAAGCCTCTCAAAGGGCATAATTCTCTTGTACAATGTTATGACGACCAGAACGACCACAAGGGCGGCGATCACAGCCGCCAAAGAAGCGATCAAGACCTTAGTACTTAATTGGAAAGAGGAAGATTTTTCTTGCTTTGGTAGGCTTGGAAGGTTGGAGAGATTTAATGGTGGGGCTTCTCCATTGATGGCGAAACTCCAACCCAAAACGTAATGGTTGCTTGACTTCTTTCCCGTCGACGACGAGAACCCGACAAAAAAGTCATGGTGCAGAACATTGGCCAAATCCACATTATACGTCAAAAGTGGCTTGCTTGGTCGTTTCTTAACCCAAAAAGGAGAAATCGTCACGGTGATCCTCTTCATCTTGCCATCGTAATCAATCCAAGCTTGGATCGGATCTCCGCTCTCCAAATCCAAGTCTTCTTCGTTGTCCTTCGAGCCTTCTTTGTAGTAACCTGCAGGCTTAGACGTGTTGGAGGTCATGCCGTTGATGTTGATTCCGACGTGGTTTCCGTTGGAATCGGCGTTCTCGTTGTGCCCATTGACGGTGTCGAATTCAACAGCGAGAATCTGGTTCTCTCCTTTTCCATCGTTGTTCTTGTTGAAGAGTCCGAGGTAGTGTTCGGACTCGGCTTCCGGGAAACTGGTATTGGGCGAAATGGTGAAAGCTAAGCCGTAGCCGCCACGGCCGGAGGTTGGAGTGACGATCGCGAAGACGAAGTGGGTGCTGAAAGATGAATTGGAGTTTTCGGTGAACATTTGGAATTTTTTGTTGTAAAAGGACTGTCCGATGATGTTTTGGGAGAGGTTTGTGAGGCGGAGAACGCCGGAGGGCTTGATAATGGTAGCTCCGTTGCTGGTGAGATTGGATTCTCTTCCATTGAAGCCTTCGAAGGTGAATCGGAGGTTTTGGGATTGGGATTGGGATTGGGAGGAGACGTGTGAGAGGAAGAGGAGGAAGGTGAAGGTTCTTACTAAGGCCATGGCATGAGATTTTATTTATTTTTATTTTTTTTGGTGGTGGGAAGAGAAACGATGGGAATGGTGAAAAGGAGACGATGAATAGTAATATAGTGGTGAGAGAGAGAGAGAGAGAGAGAGAGAGAGAATTAAAGGAGAGAGAGTATGAAAGAGTTGAAGAGTCAAAGTTGAAGAAAATTAAATTAGAAAAAAATGTGGTGTGCTACCTTGAAAGACTGTTGTAATGGACTTTTAAAGTAAGAATGTAATTAGCTAATGATAAACTAACTAACTTAGAAAAAAAGTTGCAACTTGCATGTTGTTATTACTATTATTATTTTTAAGAATGTTGTATGCTACCTTGAGAAACTATTGCAGTGGACTTTTAATCCAATCATTTTTTGAATTTAAAGTAATAATGTAATTAGCTAATGATAAATTAATTAACTTAGAAAAAAAAAAAAAAAAAAAGTTGCATGTTGTTATTACTATTATTATTTTTAAGAATGTTGTATGTTACCTTGAGAAACTATTGCAATGGACTTTTAATACAATCATGTTTTGAATTTAAAGTAATAATGTAATTAACTATCTTGAAAACAAAAATAAATAGATAGAATAAAAGATAGAAGAGACTATTAAAGATTTAACATGTGGTTATCCGTAAATTAGGAATATAGAGAAAATTTATTAATAAGAAACATTATGAATGAACTATCATGTAAATATAAATTTACAAGTACAAAAAATAGATAATTTGCTTAATAATAACACATAAACTAAAATCAAGAAATTTACTCGATATCAAAATCATTATAAATAAATTTAAATCTCCTAATTAAATACAAATATGGAAAGAATCATTTAAGATAATTAAAATGAATATTTAACAATGATCTTAAATCTCATTGCTCACCCTAGTGTGATCATTTTTTTTCAATCAACCAAATTTTTTTTTTCCCCCTAAAAACTTCACATGTCATGCTCAAGTTTACATGAGTTTTACAGCAGTTTGGTTAGTTTCTATTGCGCTCTTCGATGATGCTCTTTATGGATTTAATGAGAACGACAAGATCAATAAAATCAAATATCAATAAAATCAAGGATCAACGGATCAAAAAGGATCATGACAATAAAAAAGATCATGTAATCTAAAGATCAAAAGAATCAAGAGATCAATGGATCATTTTTAGTAAGAGTTTTTTTCTTTTCTTATTATTATTATTATTATTTTCACGGGTGTGTGACACTAAAAACAAACCAAATGCTATGAAGAGTTAAGGGAAAAACCAATGTTTTTTTTTTTTTTTGCCAATTTTTAATATATATTGGGTTTTATTTTGTGTCTCAGTTTTTTTTTTTTTTTTTTTTCCCTTCTTCTTTACACGTTTAAAATTACATGTGCACTAAGATTAAAAAAAAAAAATACCGCTATTTAGTTAAGAACTTCGATCAAGTGCATTCACAAAAGCATAGGACTCCAAGGCAGCCATCCATTTTAGACAACGGCGACATCAATGATGGTTAAACAACATATTCAACAATGAATGTGATGATAGCACCTCTTACATAGTAAGTATGGATTCACAAGAGCCTTCAATGCCATCTTGAAAAAATAAAAATAAATAAGTAAGAAAATAAAAGATAGAAGAGAAGACAAACGATTTAAAATGACGTCATCCACGGACTAGGAATAACGAGAAAATTCACCAGTAAGAATTATTATGAATGTGCTCCTATATAAATACAAGCTTATAAGTACAAAAAAGGGATAAGTTAATACTAACAAATCACTTAAAACCAATAAAATATCCTTGACATGAAAATAAATACAAATTAATTCATTTATCCTAATTAAAAGTAAATATAAGTACGAATTCTCCAGCAATCAAGCAATATAATCTGCTCATGCTTACATTACAATCAATCTATCTAAAAATATGAAAAGAATCATGCAAGATAATTAAAATGAATATTTAACAACTAGCTAATGATAAACTAATTAGAAGTGGTAAATTGCAAAAGGCCACTTGTTAGTCTAGTCTAGATAATTCACGATATAAGCTTAGGTTTTGAAATTTAATTTCAAAATCTATACTACTTTAAAGGCAAATTTTAAGGAAACAAGTTTTAAAGTCATTTCATAAACCCTGATAATTAAGGGGAAAAAAAAAAAAGCTACATCGACAGATTCTGATGAGGATCTTTCTACTGTGCCATAGATTGTTACTAATTAATTAAAACATTGCTTTTGTGTAATTTCATACTTTTGGCAACAATTCTGACATAGTTGATATATATATATATACACACACATATAAATTTATAATCAACTCTTGATTTTATTAAATCTGAACGCATAGATTATTAAATTGAAAGACCATGTGAATCTTATCATGTTAAATGAGTTCGAGTAGAACTATTTTTCAAAAGTTAGTTTAAGAAAAGGATATCCAATTTACTTACAAACTCCACAATATAGTCTAGCCTAATAACTTAGAGATGTAGGTAAGTTCATAATCTAATACCAACTCTCAAGTCTGGCATGTTATGTAAATGGACCGGGATCCAAGCAGTAAAATCTAACTATTATACCATAATTAATGGGTCTGGATAGAACTCATCCTAAAAACTAGCTTCGTCAATACAAGATGTATAGTAAAAGTTACAGCTAGCCTTGGGAATTATCATTAACAATATTGTTAATATTATTATTAGCGCTTTTTTTTTTTTTTTTTGAATTATTATTAGTGCCAAAGACTTGGAAGCAATTAATAATTCCAAGCAATACTCCACTTGGTGTCAAGATGACAAGGTTGCCGTGTAACGAAAGTCAAAAAGGAGAAGAAGGGGACGTAGGGAGTGTCAACGTCTTATTTGCCGTGGCAGATCAACTTGTTGAATTTTCTTAGCTTCTAGACTTAAATAAGCATTGACGAATTTTATTGTTATATATATTAGTGGAGTTATAAATTCCACCACTTTTGAATTCTCAAGGTCCTCTTGTTTAGCAATTAATTAATTAATTAATTATATATATATATATATATATATATTGGGCTGAAAATTGTTAAGCAATTAACTAAAAAAAGCATGTCACAAGGAATGGGTATTTGGCCGCGTAAAAGAGCAGCCCCTTTTGTACCACAAGTGCTTAGTCCTCTTCTTTACTTTGGTCCCAACCATTGATTTGGTTATGAAGAAATGAATATGCCAGAGTAGGGTCTCTATCTATGCACAAGCATGAGCATTTTGACAGAAGAAATGATAAGAGAGGAATTCGTCTATGTAGCAAAAATATTTGTGTTTTAGGACTCCTTGCCCTTCATTTGTGAAAAGCTACCAAATCACTTTACACGTGTAATGACGAAGCTAGACTTTAGATTCATTGAAGGAACAGATATCTACAAAAATTTATAAAGTAATTTGACAAGAAATCAAAGCTTTAATTGAAAATTAATACAATCGACAGACTTTTTTTTTAAATTTATATATATATATATATATATATATATAAGTCACTAATTAGAATAGCAAAATATTAAATAAAATGAATAGATGAAAAAAAAATTATAAAGTGATTTGACAAGAAATCAAAGCTTTAATTGAAAATTAATACAATCGACAGACTTTTTCTAATTTATATATATATATATATATATATATATATATAAGTCACTGAATTAGAATAGCAAACTATAAAATAAAATGAATAGATGAAAAAAATTAAACATTAAAAAATAAAAATAAAAACTGTAAAATGAAAGCATTGATATATGCCAAGAGATTAGAGAGACCATTACAATAGTGAAAAAAGAATATTTAGGAATTAAAAAAAAAAAAAACGGAAAAGGGTAATAAAATCTTCTTAAAAACAGAAAAAATATATATATATATATATATATATATATTTAAAGAAGAAGAAGAAGAAGAAAGGCGAGTCTAGTTAATGAATCCCAATCAAGTCCAAAAATTAACTCAAAGCACAAAAACCAAAGAGTGTACTGATTAGTGATTTACAGTGCTTACAAAGGTTATATAATGGAAAGCTTACAAAGGTTAAATTGAATAATTATGATCAATTGTTCAATCAATTAAAAAATAATGGTAAGTTATCTTAAGCCAAATTGTTCATCAATCTATGTACGTGATTCCCTTGAAAACATACATACAAATACAAATGATATATATATATATATATATGCATATATGTATATATACTTCTAGAGGGAAGTTGGAGTTCTGTCATATATCTATGGGCCTCCCGCCTCTGGCAATCAGTTAATCAACTCATGTCATGTCAAGAATATAAGTGGGTGACAAAAATTTGAGGAAACTTTTTTTGTCCTTCTAAATTCGTGTGATCGAATATTTAGCTCCATATAAATATATCATATATATGTGTGATATTTCGGGAGGTCTCTGTCTATGGACATGAAATTGATCAAAAAAATCAATTAACGAAAAATCTAGATAGACCAATTACCATTAAAGTCCAATTTGTTTCGTTTTTTCATTATTATTTATACTTTGAGTTTCCTTATAGAGTCATGACCATGAAACTGAAATGATTATTAACTTATGTTTAGACTGAAAAATCTAGCTTTTTGTATTAATCGTTTAAACTCGAATGTGCTTCTTTAAAATATCATTTTTGGTGTTAGGTTGGATAACTTTTTCTTTTTTAAATTTAATCTTTTCTTTTAAAATGTAGTAAATTACCTTTTGTTTTCGTTTTATTATTAATATTTTTTTCCAAAGCAATGAAACTTACATTCTTATTCCTACGATACATACATATTTTTATTTTTATTCTTATCTTATCATTTATTATCTTACATGTTTAATATTATCTTACGTATATAGTTTAATTTCTTTATTTCTTACCTATATATTTAAAAATATCAATGACTTTTTTTATCATGGCTTCCTTACTTGCTACGCCATCGCCACGTGGAGGCCACATAATCACCACACGGTTTTTTATTTTTTGCTTTTACTTTATTTGCCTATTTTCGCGCGTGCTTTTCGACTAGTATATATCTTCTATATCTATATCTATATTTCTTTACTTATATTAAAAGAGTCAATCCAACTAAATTTCATCTCCATAATCACGTGTCACTCTTTCAATCATTTGATTCTCTTTTGTTTTTAATTTGTTTACTTATTTTTTGCCTTGGTTGCTTCTTTTTTCATTCGTTTTTCAATGCTATAGTTGGTGATAAGAAAATATAAAAGCATTTGCTCTTTTTATTTTCATTTTCATTATTACTATATTATGCATATGCATACATCTATATCTATATCTTTTTTTGATAAACCATCAGTATTTATATCTATACTCTATCTTATCTTAATCTTAATATGTATGAAAGAGCCAAACGCTCTACCTTCTTTCTGTCGCATGTTATTCCCTCCTTTTTTTCTTTTTCTTTTTAATTCTCTTTCATTCTTATCCTATTACTTTTCTTTCTTTCTTTCTTTCTTTTTTTTTTAATTTCAAAATTGTTTTCTACTTCACTTCATTAAAAAAATTCTCTCAGCATGTTTTTTTTTTGCCCCTACTGAAATCATTTTTTTAAAATGTATCATTACTCAAACATATTTTTTTTTTATCATCATAACTATTATTTTCTCATAGCACCATCTAATTAACTTTCTATGTAATTCATTAACTTCTCTCCAATTTTTTGCTACTTAAATATTTTCTCCTCAATACTCTTTGAACAACTATTTTCTTACAATACCTTACATTAAATTTGTTATTTAACAAATCAATTAAGTACGTGCATGGCACGTGCCTACAACTATTACTATATTAAAAGAGTCAATCCAACTAAACTTTCATCTCCATGACCACATGTCACTCTTTCAACCATTTTGTTTCCTTTTGTTTTTTGCTTGGTTACTTCTTTTTTGCCTTGGTTTCTTCCTTTTTGGTTCATTTTTCGATACTGTAGGTGATGATGAGAAGATGAAAATCCTTTGCTTTTTTTATTATTTTTATTATCTTATTATTATTATCTTAATCTTAACATATATAAAAGAGTCAATAATACTCTCTATTCTTTTGTCATGTGTCAACTCATTATTATTATTTTTTACTTCTCTTTTTGCTTTCACCATTTTTCTTTCTTTTATCTTTATCTTTTTCTTCTATTATTTATTTTCTTTTATGATATTATCCTTTTTTGTTCTTTTTCATTTCTTATTATCTATATATACACACACATATACATAATCATCTATATATCTATTTGATAACTTATATTTTTTATTAATATCGTTGAAAATGGTTTTTGTCTAAATTTTTTTGAAATTGAAATTTTTTTAGAAGTTTTGATTTTTGTTGTTTAAGTTTCTTATGAAATTTCAATTTTTTGTTTCTTTTTCTTATTTTGTTGTTTTATACCTTTTCTTCTCTCTCTATCTCTCTCTCTCTCTCATATATTTTCTCTATAAACTCTTATATCTTTTACACAATATATTACTCATATACGCGAAGTGCGTGTTCAACTAGTACATAATAAATGAATCAATCCAACTATCTCACTTTTGTGTAGCTCTTAATGATTGACACGTGTCATTCTTATTAGCATTTAGTTAACTTTCTAACTGATTAAGTTGTTTTTTTTTTTTCTTTCTATTTTGTTTTCAAAACAATTTTTGTTTATATTCTTTTACTGGCTAAAACAAAAGCAAAAGCTTTGCTAAATGAACCCATTATGTTGGTATGGATTATCCTCTCTAATATCTTCATAGAAAGATTAAAACTGGAGTTTTTTGAGGTCTCCATTGGTATATCGGATTCGGACTGGGATGGGGATAAATAATCTTAATCCCATATTTGGCGACAGATAATGACAGGATAACTAATCCATTGACCAAAAAGAAAAGCAGTCCCACATATGTAGAAGAAGTAATCCCTCCAAGAGTGATGGGATTATTTGTCCCAAGACTGGATTGGATTATTTCTCCAACCCAACCTCTTTCAATATGTTTTGGCCCATATCTCACATCAGCAGAGAGGATATTGGTGATGGATTTTGCAGAGAATGGATAAGAGATTTAGAGGCAAATAACTTTTTTTTTTTTTTTAAAACAAGTTTTTTAATAAATTATTGAAGTTTTGAAAAATTAGTTAAAATGCCCCTTTTTTTTAATGGTGAATCTATTTTCTTAAATGGTTGGTCAATGATTAATCACATAAAATTACTAATTTAGTCAATCATTGATTGATCATAACAGAAATCATCAAGTTTTATAGTCAATAACTGATTGACCAAATCTGAAAAAAATGATAAACGACTATTTTGCTAAATAAAAATAAGCTCGGCTATCTATTAAATTAGGTAACTACAAAATGCCACTCAACCTAATTTTTTAATGTATAATCATATCGTTTCGTGTTATATAACGTTTCATCTATTAATTGCCCATTTTGACAGGGTTAGTAATCAGAATGTTTATCAAAAGTAATCTATCCAAATACTCTCTGATGTGATCGAAGACCGGTGGCGGCGACTAAAAACCATTGATGGTCAATGTTGATTACGACAATATTTGGTAGATTAATTGTAGTATTCTACTAGATTACCTTTTTGATCAACTGAGAGTAACTTTGTCAAGACATACTATGCTGATATTTAACTTCTCTAATTGGACGTGAAAAACTTGAAGCTACTATAAATGAGGTAGTAATTAAGATGTCTACTTTTTAGGGGCAATCCTCGAGTTTTCCCTTTTTATTTGATTCTTAAATGAGGTAAGTGAAATATGTATTTTTATCGTTTGATCATTTTTTTTTACACCAACATAAAAAATATACATCGTATTTGTGTCAAGTCAATACTTTTTTTTTTTTAGATGAGATATGTAGGTTAGTTGTTTCTGCTTATTTAAGAAACAAGTCATGTTCGATACGATATATCTTGACATTACCAATAACTCGATGAGCAGATCATTTTGAGGTTGACCTACTTTATTAGGATTACATGAAATATGAGCGTGATTTATTTGTAAAAATAACGAGGCTCGAATTAGTAATTACTGGGTAATGTACTGTGGGCCTTTCAGTTGGATGCTCTTTTGAGAATTTCTAATGGATAGAGAGGAGGTCTTTGTTATTAGCGCTTGTTTGGAGAGGATTCCAAATAGAGGTGGGAATTTGGGCCGGGCCAAACGGGCCGGCCCGCGGCCCATAATTTAGGCCCGGCCCGTATTCTATCGGCCCGGTAAAAGCCCGGCCCGATAGTAATAGGCGGGCTGGGCTCTACTTTTAGGCTCGGCGGGCCGGCCCGGCCCGACCTGAATATTTAAGCCCGATGGGCCGATCCGGCCCGCCCGTTATTAAAAAAATAAAAAATAATAATAATTAAAAAGTTTAATTATAATTTTAAGTTAACTAACTAACTAACATTATAATTATTAAGTACTAACTAAGTAATTATAATATAAATATAAATATAAAAATTAATAGAAATAGTATAATAAAATTTTTTAAACAAAGTATAAAATTTTTATTTTTTTATCTAAGATAATATATTAAGATAAATTATTAAATTATCAAAAAAATACAAAGTTAAAATAAAATTAGGCCGGGCCGGGCCCGGCCCGGCCCTCTCTAAGCCCGCGGGCCAGGCCGGGCTTATATTTCAAAAAATCGGGCCGGGCCAGGCGGCCCGAATTCCCAGTTCTAATTCCAAACAACATTTCCAGTATTTTTTTCTTTTTTCTTTTTCTTTTTTTTTTAACACTACTACTATTACTCAAACTACTTTTCATTATTTATATTTCTAAATCTTTAAAATTAACTCAAATTTTTAGGTAGGGATCATGACATTCTTATCTATGGATGTAGGTATCCGCGGGTATCCACCCCATTAGAGATGGATATATAAGATACTATATTGATATGAGACAAATATAGTGGTTAAGATTAACCCCCATGCGGATGCGGGGCGGGGGTGGGGGAAGCTCTCTCTATTGAGCCCCACTTATATTTACCTTTATAAAAATATATTTATATATTTATATGTAAATGTGAATTTTTAATGTCGCTTTATGAATTTAGTTTACAGATTCTTGAAGTTTGGATTTTTTAAGAGTTCGGTTTTATTTTCATTTACATATGTGATTATGTTTCTAAAAGTTATAAAAACTTTAATGAAGTTTGTTTTGAGTTTTTTTTTTTTATTATTAATGGGTAAATGTGTAGAATATGAGTATAATACCCTCAATAGGGATTACCTGCACCGGCATTTGTATTAAATTAGGCGAGTATCGGGGGGGGGGGGGGGGGGGGGGTAAAAAGGATGATGAGTATGGGGGTGGGGGAAGCATACCCACTGTAGTCTTGCCCCATTTCCATCCCTAATTTAAGGTCTTGTTTGGAGAAAAATTTTCAGACAATATTTTATTGTTTGATCCAAAAGTCTCAGTTCTACATCTCACTTTATCTTTCTTTCATTTTTAAAAAGTTCAAATTTTAAAAGTCCATAACTTTTTTATTTCAAATCGAAATGAAATGATCCTTGTATAAAAATATTCATAACGTTGAGACAAATAAAACAATATCCATTTTGCATATTTTTCTGGATACATTTCAAATTTTTGTACTATTTTATATATCACAGTTCACTTCCACACTTTTAACCCAGCCTCCAAAATTCCGTCTCGACAAGTCCCGTCAAACAGGCCCTAAAAGCACATAACTGTTTTATTTGAGGTCGAAATGAGACAATTTTAAATTGTATAAAACTTTAAGAGGAACGAAATAAGATCCATATTGGTTTTTTTTTTTTTCTGAAAATATATTAAGATTTTACATTTTTTTTTCACTCCAAACAATGTTTTTTTAACCAAATGCACATTTTCAAAAACTTAATCTATCTCTAATCAAAATATCTTTAAAAGTCTGTCTTTTTTATATAGTAATTTTGATTAAAAAAAATGATGCTCACTCACGGATTATATTAAAAAAATTAATGAAAAAGACTATTGTAACTATGTTTTTAATAATTTATGATCATTCAAGCTAAAAAATAAATAAATAAATAAATAAAATAAGGAGACCAAAGTTCTACAAACTTAAAAATTTAGATACTAAGCAAACAATTTTTTCTAATATAATAACCTTTTTGAAAAATAAACCAGTTCTACTCTCTCCTTCGAAAAGTAATGAATAGAAATATGAAAATAATTTTGTCCCCACGTAATTGTGTGTGTGTGTTTTATTTTATTTTTATTTTTTTAATGATTAGATATATATATATATATTTTAATGATTAGAGATAATTTTGAGTTGAAAATAAGCAATCAAAAGAATAAAGTTTTTTTGATTGAGAATTAAAAGAATAAAGTTGGGGCAAGAGATCATTCTGGTAAGATTCCATTTTCATGAATCCTTCCATCAAACTCTCAGACATTTGACACTTTGATCTTTGCATTGTCTGCTTCTAATACATTTTTACCAGAATTAATTAATTAATTAATGTAAAAGTAGATAATGACTACAATCCGAATAACACTAATGACCATCATCTTTATGATAATGCATGTCACACTCTAACGAAAATGATAATCCCTTTCCATTTGATAAACCAATTAATAAATTAATGAGAAACTCAAAAAAAAATACATTACAAGACAAAGGCACAAGTCACAACTCAGAATGCAAAAACTTAACGCAACTTAATGCAGATTGATTTTTTTATTTTTATTTTTAACAGTTCCCCTTATTAGAAATTAAAATAAATTGTATTTTTGCGAAAATAAAAGAACTTTAAAATATTTGAAGTAAATAATTGTAAATAGAAAATTTACTTATTAAATTTGTTACTTATTATTGTTTATTTTAAATATTTTTAAAATTTATTATTTATTTTAATTATTTACTATAAAAATGTTATTTTACTCTTTCTTCTGTTTCTTTTTTTTAACTGTAAATCCGTGATTTTCCAATATCTTCCACTCATTGGACAAGAAAGTCAGAGGTCTTGACAAGCATCCAAATGTTCAGTTTGTTCTATTCATTGACTGACTTCATGTTTCCTTCTGTGTTTTTGATACCAGTGGTTAGTCTCTTCCTTTCGTCAGTCACAACAAAGTTTCTTTTCTTTCCTTTTCACAGGTTGCTAATTAGAGGACAGTAAATCGGATAATTCAGATTCTACTCACAATTGCTAATTGCTTTTTATGCTTTCGAATCCAACTTATTTTATTTTATTTCGTTATTTATTTGTCTATTTTGAACCAAAGCTTATTTGGGTATTTTTATATTGCCTATAACTGAAAATAAAAAAATTATGATATGTGGTTGCAAATATAACTTAACGGTAATTTCATATTTGATTCCACTATATAATATAGAGTTCGAGTCCCCCTGCCTCTAAATTAAAAAAAAAAGATCTGACACATAGTCTTCGGTGGTACAATAATGTGATTGAACTTTGTGATTAAAGGCTCAGTATTTTGCAAATATGTGCATGGATGTACAGGATCTCACACTCTAGGCTGTAAAACATAATCTTATAATATGAGGAGAGACCCTAATAAAATCCTAATATTTATTTAAGAAGTTTAATGGATTTGATTTCCAAATGCTGATTTTGATTGGCATTATCTTCATAAATTAATGGACAAATAGAGAAATGGAAGTCATATTTATAGAGACAGTTAAAGCGACAATATAATAAAGAAATCAAGTATAATGAACTTGTAATAATTCCAAGAAGCAGATAATATAGATGCCTTTTGGTGGCCTCCAGAGCAGGAAGCTCCATGATACTTGTCAGTGATGGTCATCTGGTATGACTCTGCTTCTACGATTGATATATATATATATATATATATATTAAATATAGAGGGAGGGCATGTTATACATCACCACTCACATGTGTCACTTGTAACGTGGTTTGTGTTATATTATTATTGTAACATTTTTTTGTGATACTTGTCCTTTACATAAATATCCAAATAGTATCATGTAAATCAACTAAGAAGTCACATGTAAATCAACTAGATATTACAAATTTCTAAATAAAAAGTTACAAATACCGCATGAATGGTATGTAATATAAAGACATTATATATATATATAAATAGAGGGAGAGAGAGACAGATTATTTTGTAGAGTCTGTCATGGCTCAACTATCTTTCCAGATAATAAAAATATATTTACTAATTTTTTTACGTTTTGTTTTTGTTTATGGTTTTTCCAGGACTTGGTAGAAGGTAATGTCCAAAAACTCACATTAGAAAAATGACTAATTGTAGTTATCAGAAAGATGTTGCCAAACGTGAAAACAATATCCATAAGATATCTTAAATGAGCCGTGACTCAAAACTCCATGCTCTTATGAAGTAATAAAGGTCACTTATGTTTAATTATAACATACACGTACACGTATATTTAATTTCAAATCTCACGATAGAAAATGATGTTTATTCGAATCTAAATAACAAAAGCAATCATGCATTGAAAAACAACAATAGCTGAATATTTTATAATTGTAAATTGTATGAAGTTGATGAGGCAAACTCTTTGTCTGACACCCTCAAAATATATTATTGCAAATACGTGTCGATATACTGGCAAAAGAAGAAGTAGAGCTAAAAGCAAGAGTTAGAAATTCTAGTTTATCTAAATAATTATTAAAATGTATTGGTGTTTGTAAAAATAACTTTTGAGTACTTCTACCAAACATAAAATTTGTATCGTAGTTTGTGAAAAAAAGACTTATGAAGTCTCCAAAAATATTTTTCAACTCTCCATAATCGTGTTCTAACAGGCAAATAATTTCAGTCACATGATTAGTACGTAATAATAATGATACCTCTCCTATGTTATTTTTGTGCAGATATTTTGATTCATATATTTTAACACAAATTGAAAACACTTTTTTAAAACCAAGAAATACTTTGTCAGCTAGTATAAGCTAAGAACCTTTAAAGGGAAACTGAGCTCTTCCTGTAATATTGTTTGGTCATTTTCTTCTTGTCCTTTATTGAGATAAAAAGAGAAGAAAAGGAATCGATATTTTCAAGGTATACTACTTCAAAGAAAAGGCTTCTCAGAGATTTTGGTAATTTCATGAAAATTTCATGCCGTCTATTGTTTATTTAGTGCGAGGAATAATATGGTCATGCCGAGCATTCCTCTTAATTATTCATTAAGTAAGTTTTGAGGCAATATTTTGTTATTAATTGAAGGGGAATTACATTGAAAAGACATCAACTAATCCTCGGAATAAAATATTGCTAAATAAAGGATATTACTTGCAATGTTAACCAACTCCAAGTAGCTGCCAAGAAAGGTGGAAGCTTGAGATGGGAGCCTGGAATTAAAGTATGTGGAAAGTCAGTGAGAATGACATAAATATTCTTTAATCATGATTAAACAGCGACTAATTGTCGTTTATGTAGGCATTTTTCTAATTGTTGACACTAATCTGTGACTACATTGTTCATCAATTTGGATATAAATACTCGATACTTGCGGAGAAATAAAACTCCCAACGCAAATATCATATTCGTACCCCATAAAGAACATCAAAAGATGATGCAACCTGAGATTTTCGAGCCCTCCTGGCAATTCTATGATGTCATGGATTCAACTTGGGACCAAGTTGGAAATTGCGGCCTCAGTAGTATGGATGATTTTGTTGGCTGTGAATTCTCAGCTCCGTTAATACCAATCGAATGTCTTTTGGATATTTCCTCGATCCCCTTTTCTTCTTCCCCGATCTCTGGTGAGCACGTCGAATTTGAAGCTTGTTATGATTCCCTACAAGGCATGTCATACATGGAGGATCCTCCGATGGACGTGGAAGGATTTCAGCCTGATTTGAGTGGTGAGTTTGAGAGCTTGTATGGATTTTTGGAAGAGAGCGTTGGAAGTTTTCCTTCGCATCAATTCTCCGTGGAGGAAAATGATTTGTGGAGTCCTAGCTCTTCCATGAAGTCTGAGGCATCAACGGACATAACGTCGATGCATCAAGTACTAATTTTGCCAGGAGAAGACATGGAGATTGACAATGAACTGAGTATTTCTCATCTTCTAAGGGCTTATGGCGAAGCCATGGAAAACAAACAGAGAGAGCTCGAGGAGGTGATTCTGAGATGCATCAGCGAGAAAGTAAGCCCGCTCAGAAAGACTTTGGAGCGCATTGCTTTCAACTTATCCCAAGATATCGAAAATCAAGGCGATTATCTGAAACAAGAATCCTTCAAGAACTTTGATGCTGCGTTCAGGGCGTTCTACCAAATCTTCCCATACGGGAAGTTTGCTCACTTCACAGCAAACTCGGCAATTCTTGAAGCTACACCGAACGAGGCAGAGACAATACACATAGTGGACTTTGATATTGGAGAAGGGCTTCAATGGTCTCAGATGATCGAGGCAGTTGCTCGGCGACAGAAGACACTAAAGCTGACATCAATTAGGCATGAAGAGAAAGAAGCTGATGCCGCTCCCTCGCAGTGGAGGTTTGAGGAGACGAGAAAGCAACTCCTGAGTCATGCTAGACTGTTTGGCCTAAAGTTGAAGGTCCAAGAGATGGGAATTGAGGATTTCGTAAGTGAAGCAAAGGGGGCAAAGAAAATGGGCGGAGGGAGAGAATTTATGGCCTTTAATTGTATCGTCGGCCTTCCACACATGAGAAGGGTAAGAAGTAGAAAGCTCGTCATGGAGTTTCTAACGATAGCTAGGGATGTATTAGCTAATTCTGCAGCCAACGGTCGAGCTAGCAACAGGGGCATTATAGTTTTAGCGGATGGAGATCCTTGCGAGAAGCTCAGGAGTTGTTCGAGTTTCAGTCCGTTCTTTGACGGTCATCTTGTGCATTACCAAGCCCTGTTAGAATCGATAGAATCGAATTTTCCAATTCATCTTGTAGAAGCAAGAATGACCATGGAGTGTCTCTTTGTTGCGCCTTATATCTCTTCTCTTGCTTGGTTCGAAAAGTGGCGGGAGATTAAGGAGGGTTTCCATCTCGATAAGGCGCTCGGTCTGGAGGACTGGAGCTTCAGCAACGAAAATCTGATGGAAGCAAAAGAAATCGTGAGAGGAGAGAGCTCGTACGGAGTGAGGATTGAAGGTTTGAATGGAAATGAAGCTGCCTTGGAATGGAGAGGAGTTCCTTTAGTTAGAGTGTCAGCCTGGACAAACCAAAGCTAAAGAGAAGCCATAGTCTTTTTTTCATTTTCCTCTCTCTTCATATCATTTTTTTTTTTAAATTTCAATCCATAGATGTGTATAACGTGGTTGACACATATTTGTTACCGTATATACTGATTAGAATGTTGGTGCTAATGACTAAAAAATAGTTCAAAGTTTATCAGCATCATCCTCCAGTGGCTGAGCTATCCAAGTGCATGGGATGTTATATAAAACGAATGTATATATATAGTTTTTGTCATTAGAAATTCGCCAAATATGTTTCTTCTTATGATGGTTTCAAATTGAGTACCTTGAATTGTGATAAAACCCTAGCTTATTCTGAGAATCGCAGTAGGAAAATAAAAGAAAAGAATGGAAAGAAAGTAAATCTGAGAAAGAAGTATGACACAAATGTTGATAGTATTTCGTGAGCCAAACTCACTCCCCTCAGCTAAGCCGAACCAACTCCTACTAATTGCCTAACTTTCTCTCCTACTTTTACTCCTTATGATTCCACAGCAGAATGCCTAACCAACATAACAGAACATTACCACTACATAATTGTATCTCGGCTAGTCGATCTAATGGCATGGAGAGGGGGTTGGAGTCGTGGGTTCGATTTCACTTATAATCATTGTTTCGTATTTAGAAGATGACACAAGTTGCCAAAAAAAAAAAAAAAAAAATCATCAACAGTGAACTAGGGATCAACAATCGCCAAAGTACACAAGCAAAAAATCCATATTTCATTTATCAAAAAAGATCCCTCATTTTTTAGTTTTGACAAAAGAAATTGGAGGTTGGCAAATACAATCAACTTCATGGTTGGTTTTCTGAAGATGATGTCAGTGAAAACTACAGCTTGTCAAATGTTAATGCTAAACTTTCATAAGTTGATGAATGATATGTTTATCGCCAAAAAAAAAAAAAAAAAGAAGGAAAGATTTTAACAAAAACAGACGACAGCTAGCTCAAAGCCTTTAAAAAACCACATTAAGATTATCAAGATTAAAAGGTTGTTTATTTCTCCATTCCGCACCTAAAATTTTCATTTCAATTTTCTCTACTTATGAAATTATAACTAATTTTTGAAAAGTCAATCAACTTAAATATAAAAATTCCATTTTAAACCAGTTTACCAGCTCAAACTAATAATATTTGAAAAGTAGAAGAACAAAGGAAAAAAAAAAGTTAAGAAAAGAAAAAGAAAAAGCTAAAAAGAAAGCGTCGACAGCAGGATTGGAAGGGAAAAAAAAAAAAAAGAAGTGTTAAGAAAAGAGAGAGAAAAAGCTTTAAAAAAGCGTCGACAGCAGGATTCGAACCTGCGCAGGCAAAGCCCAACAGATTTCGAGTCTGTCTCCTTAACCACTCGGACATATCGACGAGTCTGACAATTCTCGCAAGTCTTTAGTACATTAGCAAACCCAAAAAAAAAAAAAGAACCCCCAATTTCACTTTTTATCGTAATATTTTATTGAACGAACTAAAAAAATGAAACAAAAAATCGAATCGCTTTTTCCATTTAATTTCCCGCTCCTCTTTTTTTTTTTTTTTTTTTTTCCTTCCCTCAGCATCACCAACTCCACCTCCGGCGCTGAGTTTCTTCGAACGAAGCGCTTTCTCCAACAAAGCTCAGAAGATCACTGTCGTCCCTTTTGTAAAATTAGAAACCTGCCTTAAATTTCCCTTTCATCATTTGTACTAAAGTTTTCAATTTTCAAATTTCGCCATTTCTCTAACCCTAGACTAGTTCAGACAGAGTTTCGGGAGCTCTGGTGCCAGCGATCGCAGAGAGAGAAAAAAAAAAAAAAATGGCCGATCTTTTGAAGAAGGTGATTTCATATAGCGGTGATCTCGTTGGGCTTTTGAAGGACCCCAGAGACCCGAACGGTGTCGCTCACTGTTGCGACAGCCTCAAGGCCCTTCGATCTTCCGCCGACGCTGATTTCAACGAGGTTCTCAGCCTTCTCCAAGGTCTGTTTCCCCACTTTTCCCCCCTGTTTGTTTTATGAGAAATATTGTAAAAAAAAAAGAGCATCAAAAAGCAAAGTAATCAAGATGGAAAAGAGTTTAGGTTCTGGATGTTTCAATTAGTGGCCTGTAGTTCTAGGGCTTAATTCGAATTGTTTTCAAGTTTAGCATTTCCTGTTTTATAGATTGAAATAGACTTTCTGTCTTGAAAATTTTTAGAATTTTGGATTTTGGGGAAGATTGTGTGTTGGAGAATTCTAACACTCAAAATTGAGAGGGAAAAAAAAAACACTTTTTTTTTTTTTTCTTAATTATATTTGTTGTTTTCATTATTTTGTTTGGAACACCTTGGTTGAGACTCGGAATCGCACATTTTGCAAATGGAATCATAATATAAACTTCAAATGGGAATGCTGGTTTAACTCGAACTTGAAGGTGTATAGTGATCCTATTACTTTCATAGTGTGAGGGGATAACATGTTTTCTGTTCATTTGAGAGAGAAATGTTTTTCCATTTTCGGTATAAATTATAACTTTGAGACTTGTTTTTTCTAGTTCCTTGTACTTTCATGAGTTGTAGAAAGATAAAAGGAAAACGAAGAGAGCCAATGAAATGAAACTGTGGCATATGATCGGACAATTAGGAGTGATGTCTTGTGTAGGTATATCTTATTCTTATTGATCTTGCACAAGATTTTGATGTGATTTCGGAAACTATTATTATGAGCAGATTACGAGAATAAAACAGAAGCGTGCAGGCAAAAAACGGAGGCGGCAAAATCCGAGGTTGTTACTGATGAAGAATTAGACCTTCTTCACAAAGAACTAGAAGAGGAGTGTAAAAGGGAAAGTTTGCTTTTGGAGGAGCTTAGATAAGTACATACTTAGTTGCATATTCTTTTTGATTTCTGGTATTGATGGTGCTGGGTTTGTGATTTGTCTCTCTGGTTTTGTTTGTCTCAACACAGTCATTACCAATGAAATCAATGATTTGGAATGCACAAGGATTTCTGTTCAGGAGCGAAATCAAACTCTGATGAAAATTGAGCAAGATGAGCTTAGAGCACAGTAAGCATATGACTTGAACTTAGATGCCAACATGACACCAATTATTTTAAAATTTTCTTTTCTTATATATCCTGTTTGTTATCTGTAAATAACTGCTATTTAAAGTTCGTTAAGGAGACTGAGGCATGAGGCTCTGTAAAATAGGCCCTGGGGTTTGTTTTTGGAAGACAATAGACTTGTTTGATATGATGATTCTTCGAAAGATCCAACTAGTGAAAAAGATGATGATGTTAATCATGATGTTGCCTTTAATTTTATAGGGCTTACTACTTGAAATGTTATTGTTACTCTCATTTAGAGTGATAGAGATTAGACTAAGACTAATAGTTGACTGAGAGCTGAGTGTGGTTCTCTTTTAATTATGTGCTTCTGTGTTTTGCGATTGTCTAAGTTTATGCATTGATTGTTTATGACATTTATCAATTGTCTTTCATATTTTATGAGGTTTTTAATTTATTAATTTTTATTTTTAAGTTTGAGGCTTATGCCTCGATCCACCTTGAGGCTTATGCCAAAATGCATCGGTGCCCACTTTCACCTTTTTAAAGCTCGATAGTATTTAAATAGATATATATATATATATATATATATATTAATATACTTTTTTCATACTTGAAGAAGAAAAGAAAACCTTGGTTTGGTAATGAATGTTTATGGCGGCCACAAATGAATTGTTACTGGATTAATGGGTTTCTGTTGAGTTTTTGAAACTTTTATTTCGTTGGTCTAAAGGTGAAACTTGTTTCTTTGATCCTCTGCAGGAGGACACTTTCGATGTTTGCATCTGTCACCAATATCATTCCTGACCTGTATGATCCATCCAAAGTTTCAGGCCGTATCCTTCTTCATAACTGTTTTTAAATAAAAATAAATAAACACACTCTCTCTCCCTTTTTTACAATCCTTTTTGTGGTTATGTCCAGAAAGGAAAAAGGATTTTATCTTCCGATGATTCTGTTCTCCTTAACCATGTCAACGACAGATATTGTGGATAGAGATAAAAAGGTGGTCAAGAAATTTGAATTTGACCCAACACAGATGACTGCTTTTGATGTGTGTGATAGCATTTGGAAAGCAATAGTTCGTGATAGAGTTTGAACTTTCTACTCTTCAGGTGAGTCTAATGTTAGGCGGTTACTTTGTCCCTTGAAATGGCTTCTTTACTCCATGAATTTGTTTCTTTTTAAGAATTGTTTTAACATTTTGTGTCTGTTGCAACCTTAGTATATGTTCCTTAGGCTTTTTATCTCCTGTCCTTGCGTTCTAAGAACAGGTTTCTGATCTGTGATTATGTAAGATAGCTCGTCTAAGGCTGCTTTGCAGGATGGGATTTTTTATCTCAAGGGTTAATTCCTAGGGTTTGTCACTTACATTTTTCAAGCATAATTCCTGATGGAAATGTAGTATTTTTTGTTATAAGGGGGGGGGGGGGGGGGGGGGGGGGGGGGGGGGGGCGAAGACCCATCAATCATCTTGTTAATTTGGTAAATGAGAGGAAGACCGATATAGAAGTTGATTCTTTATTTTTCAAGTTAACAGAGAATTTTGGATTTTTAGTAATTGCTTTTGTGTATGCACAGAGATTGATCAGAGGATTTGTAAATATTTCTTAACCATGCCTAGAATTGGAATGAGAACTACATGAAAAATGATTTTTGCTTTGGAGAAGCCTACATAAGTATATGCAGTCAATTGTTCTCTTTGAAATTTCAGGTTAAATTACCGGATAGTAATTTGGGTCCCATTTATAATGCAATCATAGTTACGCAGACAAGGTTAATGATGTTTAAAGCAAAAGGATTTATGTGTATGTTAAAATATTTGCTTTCTTCTAATTTAAAAAAAAAAAAAAATCTAAATAGAGTGTTATTTACTTTTGCCTTTTGAGTTATGACGTCATAACATCGTATATTGGAAATAAAATATCTTTCTCTGTTCCTGCAGGACTCTGTCCAATTCCTAATTGGCTATGCAATTTTCTTGTCGGTGCCATTTTCCATCCATGTTTTAATAGCAGCTATTTAATCCTGGTTAGTTTAACATGTAACTGTCGAAAGATAATTTGAGAGTTTAAAGGACATCATGGGATTCATATTTCATGTCTTGAAAACCCTGTTCACGTCAAACATCTTTTTGTTTCTTAGTAATTACACGTCCTCTGTCTTACTGATTTCAAATCATTAGCTTTTAATCCAATCGTACTCAGTACCCTGAATTTTGGTTGCTTGGACCCGTTAGAATTAAAAATGACAGGACAAAACATTATGATTGAGATTTGGTCATTGATTATGAGTATAACAATACTAAGCTTGTGCTTTGATGCCCCATGCAACTAGTGGAAATTCATATTACTAGTTATTGAAACGTGCTCCGCACGTTGAACTTTATTAAAGGGAATTATGTAGAGCTCCTATATAAACAAATTGCATGGTTCTGAACTTTTTTGAGTTATAATAAAGTATTTTGCTTAAAAATCTTAATTTACTTATTAGATTTATTTTAAATGGAAAAAAGGGACTACATCTTTTAAGAGAAAAGGAGAAAAAATAACAAGGGTCAATTCTTAATGAAAGGAATAAAAAGGAAAAGGGAAACAAAGCCAAAAAAAAAAAAAAAAGATATTTATTAAAAAAAAATAGACATTGATTACCCAAAAAAAAAAGAAAAAAAAAAAGAGAGTTTATAACCGATTGAACCATATAGACTCATGTGAAAAAATGATTCTCAATTAGGACAATTTTGGAACACGTGTAAGTCATACAATAAGCATACATTGAGCTTTTTATATATGTGGGATAAAATAAAATAAAATAAACACAATAAAAAAAGGGAAAAAAATAAGGAAAGACAAAAAAAAAAAAAAAAAAAAAAAAAACCATGTGTTGACGCTTGTTGTATTTAAAAGAGAGCAACATTGCCTCTTTTATATATGTAAGTATCAGTTTTAATTACCAAGTTAAGTGCGACTAGACAACAATATTTATGGCAAGAAACGTCACCTTCAAGTATTGAGGTACCCAATATTGTTGAATAAATGTCTTATAGTCGTTAGCACAAGTTAATCAAACATATTGATTGCATCTTTTAAATATTCAAAGTACTGTAGCAGATAGCATATTGAGAATAATAATTTGAAAAAAAAAAAAAAAGTTATTATTTCGACTTATATGAAGACGTGTTTGCAAACATAAATGTAGTTTTTACTTGAAAATATTTACATAAATAAAACAGACACAACCCAGGATGTAAAACGCAAAACAAGCCCACCGCCTTCAAATACAAACGAGGACGGAAGTATGTTGATCATGCGGATATCTAAAAAGAAATCGCAATCTCACGTTTGACATTGGAAATCTTTTCGATTGAGTTTTATGACCTCTCTCTCTCTCTTTTGGCAATATTGACTAATTTGCAAACTTGATGAACTATATTTACCTTTCTTGCTCCAACAAAAGGTAAATTATTGGCAGGCCACTGGCACAGAATCACCTTTATAGGCCATGCATGCATACACTGTAAAGTTGTTATAATCCTGCATTCAAACATGTAGTGCTTAGAGAAAGAAAAGGGAGAGAGAAAAAGGGAAATTAAGGACATTGCGTTTGATGCGCCAAACTAATGAAATTTTTATATTGAAGTTGGTTGACTTTTAAAAAATTAGTTATAATTTGTGTTTTTTTTTTTCAGAAAAGATAAAAACTGAGATAAAAACTTTAGGTTCGAAATTGTGAAGCTTACTTTCCCAATAGATTGATTGTTCACAACCACCCAAGGTACAAATGTATGTGGCGGATTAAGTTGTGCAGTTTCTATAGCATAGCCTTGTTCAAGCTGCAAATCAATCGAAATTTCAGTACTAAAATAAAATAAGGTGAAACCCAATTGACAACTCAAAATAATATGCTTTCTTTTCTGAAAAAAGAAAAGGACAAATATAATGTTCATAATTTTTTTTAGCTCGAAAATATGCACCGACAAGATTAGAGACTATAAATGATACCTTCGTTCCATTTACGCTACCGATGCAGTCCAACACAGGCTTCTGATTCAGACCCAATGAGCTAAAACAAGTTCTCCATTCCTTATACCTTCCCTCAATGACCAGAAACTCAAAGCAGTAAATTAAAGCAAAATGCTTGTTCTGCATCACAAATCAGTGGAATGAATCTACTTAACGTGAAAGATGACAATTAAATGAGCAGTTAAACCTGTAGGGCCTAATTTAATTTATTAGTGAGAGAAGAGTTCTGACCACATCACGCATGACATTAATGGTGCAGGCTTGCAGAGTATTCAACTCGCATTCATCTAAGCCATTCTGGCAAAAAAAAAAAAAAACAAAAAACAAAAAACAAAAAAACAAAAAAGTTTCCGATTAATACCAAGCAAAATACCAATATGAAAATTCAGGAGAAAAAAAAAAGGGTTGGTTTTTAAGGTTGACTGTCTAGAGGCTTGTTATAAATCCTGTTTGGATGCTGAGATTTTGACAAGAAAAGGAAAGGAAACAAAGAATGAAACTTGAAAAATTATGAAAACAAAAACCCAGATGGAAAATCTAACCTGGCAAACAATGGCGTTGGTGGATTTATTGAGAAAAGCATTACCCCAGGGGATCAACCTAAGATTGACAATGGTGTTGAGACCGTTGTCGAAAATCCGAGCAAGATTTTTAACGATGAAAGAGGCACAAGATGGATTCAGAGCCTCATAGTAAACAGAGAGGTTTACTTTCTGGGAAACGAGCTTTGAATCCTTGTTAACCCTGCCATAATCCGAGTCATAAGCAGAAATACTATCACTCTGAAATATGAACAAGAGAAATGGAAAAGCAATGACAAATGTGAACACTAAACTCGTAGAACCCATTCTTCTTTAGAATGGCCTTTCTCTTATTCATGTCTCTTGTATAAATTGGCTTTGGTAATTTAGAGAGATAATCACGGATGAATAATTTTTTATTTTTATTTTTAATCACGGATGAGTAATTACACTTTGTTTCTACTGTAATTGCCAGATGTCGTGAAAGTGAATTGATTTGTTGGTTTTGACCAATTTCCCTTCTTTCTTTTTTTTCATTTGACAAATTTTGTATTTGTTCAATAATTGCTGTTTCCTCTGTTAGTAATTGTACAAAAAGCTTGTGATGGTATTCTAAAACATTATGGTTGTTTTCTCTTTCATGGTTGGCAAGTTGACGTTGATGATACTTGGACCGAACTAAATGCAATTAATATGTGTCTATCCAAACGTGGAATGTTTTTGTCTGCTTTTGTTAGCGTGTCATGGGGAATATGAACCTAAGTAGATAGACTCGATTAGTATTTTTGAATGATTACAATGAGGTCATATTATTGTTTTTGGTGAATGAGGGTATATTATTTTTAAGTCATGTTTAATATTGCTTAAAGAACAAATTATACTTTTTCTCCTTCTCGAAGTTTAGGACCTATCACAAAATATATACTATAAACTTTAATTTATAACATTCTCTTTTTTAAACTTTAAAAAGTATGAATTTTCCCTTCAATTAAATTTTTGACGAAAGAATACATATAATACTTATTGAAAGTATGAAGTTGGATTATTAAATATAAACTTATGAATTTGCACACATTGACGACGTTACCCTTATGAAATGTGGAATTACAAAGCTATCTATAAGAGATAGGTATAGGAAAAAAAATGACTATCAACCCCAATATTTACTCTTTTAATCTAATTATAAGTATTTCACATTTAATATTCGCAACTCATATTTCCAACTAGTATCATATGCCTTCATCAAAAATTTACTTGATGGGGGAAATTTGTAAATATTTTCAAAATTTAGAGAAAAAGAATATTACAAATTAAAGTTTGTAGGTATTTTGTAACAAGGCTTGAAGTTTAGGTAGGGAGATCCTTGTAAAAATCTTGCAAGATGAGTGGAGCTGGAAAAGGAGAAAAAGGACTACCGTTGGATGAGTAGTGTTGATGACGTGGATCATCGTAGATATCGATTTCGAAGCATTGTGGCCATTCTTTGGGAAGGAACTATTGGTCAATATATGTTGTTTTTCGCTTATATATTTGACAATGTTTTTATTGCTTGTTTCTTTATTTTGGTCTTTGCCTTATGATTTGTTCATTTAAAGTCCGTTAAGTTCAATTTTCCATCTGAAACCTTGCAGGCCAGTTCTTTCTTTTTATTTATTTATTTATTTATTTTTATTTTTCTCTAAACGAGAACTGGCATGAGCAGCATAGGGACGTGAACTATTTTACTTTATTCATTTTTATTTTTATTTATGTTTTTTTTTAATACATTTATTGCCATTCTCGAAGCTTTCTTTGAATTGTGATAAAAAGACAAACTCATTCAACTATAATAGGAATACCGTTACTACTAAAGACTAATATTCTTTATTTGGTTCATCAATTTCAACTTAGTTTTTATTTTTTTCTGAAAAATTAACTATTTCTTAACTAATTTTTTTTAAAAAAATCAATTCCAATATAAAAATTTCAACTCAAATCTGCCAATCATACGGAGGATTACCCTCACCTACACAACTTCTATGTAGTTTTTTCCTCTTTTATCTCAAGAATTGTATGTTTGGCATTTTAATTCCTAGAGTAAAATTCTTGCCAATCTCATCTCATTCACGAATCTAATTATATTTGCAGTGTTACTCCAATTAATTCGATAAGCTTTTTCGCTTGGTAGTAGAGAAGTACAGAGTTGCAGCATATTCAAGCTTGTTGAATAAAGTTAGATTTTTATTGCACGTATTATTCAATATATGGAGCAGCATAACAGAACCCGTCTGTGAACCATCTTAAAGATTTAATAAACATATTTAATGCTAGTAACTCAATAATGCACTTTAAGGGCATGTTTGGTACACCATATTAGCACTCTATAATGTATTATTTAAAATAATACAAGTTTGGCAACATCTTTGTATTGTATAATTTAATACGAAATCAAAAATTAATACAATACAGATTGTGATATTTTATACGACAAAAAACCTCTGTATTAGACTGTATTGTATAATTTAATCTAAATGATTATATCAAAAAACAAAATATAATGGATTTCAATATGGAGGTCAGATTGGGTTTCTGGATGAGGGTTGAGGTCCGATTTCGGTATAGAGTCGAGGGTCGAGGTCGGATTTCGGGACAGGGGTTGAGATCGAGTTTCATGACTAGGGTAGGAGTTGGGTTTCTAGATGGGGGTCGGGGTTAGGTTTGGAGATGGAAGTCGAGGTCGGGGTCGGAATCGGGATTCGAGACGGAGGTCAGGGTTGGGATTCGGGACAGGGGTGGGTCAGGATCGGGTTATAGGACAGGGGTCGGGGTTGACGGGGGTTGAGGTCGGGGTCGAGTTACATGATGGGGGTCAGGGTTGGGTTTCGAAACGGGGTGTTGGGGTCGGGATTCAAGACGAGGGTTGGTGTCAAGGTCGGGTTTCAGGACGCGGGTTGGGTTTTGAGATGGGGGTCAGGGTTGGGTTTCGAAATAGGGGTTGGGGTCAGGTTTCAGGATGGGGGACAAAGTCGGGTTTCGGAGTCAGGGTTGGGGTCGGGTTTCAAGATAAGGGTCGGAGTTAGGTTTTGGGATGGGGGTTGGGGTCAAGGTCAGGTTTTATGATGAGCTTCGAGCTTGGGTTTTGGGATAAGGGTCGGGGTCGGGGTTGAGTTTTAGGTTCGGGGTTAGGGTCATGGTTGAGGTCGGGTTTTGGGACAAAGGGGTTGGGGTCGGGTTTCGGGATGGAGGTCGGGGTCAGGTTTTAGGATAGGGGTCGGGGTTGGGTTTTGGGATAAGAGTCAGGTCAGGTTTTCGGATGGGACCTCATCCCAAAACCTGACTCCAATGCCCGTCCCGAAAACTAACCCTTGACCCCTATTTCGAAACCAAACCCCAAACTCCGTTCTGTAACCCAACCTCGAAACCCAATCCCTATCCCAAAACCCGACTTCAACCCCTGCCCAATATCCAATCCTGACCATTCTGAAACCCGACCTGACCCCGATATCCGATCTGGACCCTAGTTGCAAAACCTGACTTTGACTCCCGTCCCGAAACCTGACCCCAACCCCGACCCCGACCTTTCTCGAAAATTGGACCCTCGGCCCGAAACCCGACCACGACCCGAATATCAACCCGACCCCGTTCCTAAACCCGATCTCATCCCAAAACCCAACTTTGATCCTGAGGTCATAGCATAAATTCTATCTTTTGAAAGATCAATCCTTAATACGATACAATACGATGACAAACAAACAATATACTGTGTTGTATAATACTGTAATGCAATGCAAAACTAAATATTGTATTGTATAATAACAATACAATACAATATAATACAACGGGTCAAACATGCCGTAAGTGTAGTAGAATACTTTCTTAAGGTGAGATAAGGACGCCCTTTTAATATCTCACCGATCCATAAGTACATCCAAAGACAGTTTTTAATAAGCAAGAAAAGCAATAAGTTTTAGCCATAGCATACTCAAACACGGTTCTCTTAGCAATATTTTATGTTTTCCTCCATGTGTTCTCTGCATCATGTCAGTACCTATAATTTCACTTAAAAATCCCTAAGTTTTAATGCAAATATCCATGCTCGATGTTATCAATCAATATTTCTATAAATCCGGACCGTCAATATTTCCGGTGACGTTAACATTTTCATCCTTGGTATCTACACATGCGAGAAGGAATAAAGATTTTGGAGGAATCAAGTTAGTATTCTATCCAGGTCCCTCAAAGAAGGATTCAGAAGTGGGGTAAATGGTATCAGCTTTGGACCTTTAAAAACCAACCTAATGATTAATGACAGCTAGCATCGAGAAATCGTCTGCGAAAATGTAAAACCTTGTTATAAATGGACTGAACACAAGCAAATTCTTTTTCTGCTTTATGACACACGAGATTTCAAGTACTAAAATATATTCTATTGTCCACAAGGCACAATACCAATAATAGCAAACCCAACTCAAGATTCTGAAGTAAAGGGGACCAGAAATTTAGTGACTGCATTGCTAAGCAGCTAGAAATTCACAGTTTTTCCGAGAAAAATTCCCAGCTAATCTTTTATCTTTTATCATCTTGGAATTTTCTCTGCTAGTCCTAATGATGTAAAGTTTCTTTCTTCCCCTGCAAGGCACACTTCAGGCATTGAATTCAATTTCTTCATCGATTCAATCTCGAATGAGAGTGATCTACAAGCCTCAGGTTTAGGAGAGCCTCTGTAGGCCTTGCAAATGTAAGCCATAAAATTTTGGTAGTCCTGTGGATTTAAAAAATATTATTGCGAGAGAGATAGAGAAGGGAAAGCTTTCAAAAGCATTGAGAACAACGAAACGTTAACAAGAAACTGACCTCTTGGATCGGTTGATTATTGACAACCACCCATGGAACAAATCTATGTGGAGGATTAAGCTTGGCAGTTTCCTGTGCATATCGATCTTCAATCTATGAACCAAATGCCAATGAAAATCAAGCTTAGCAACGATAAATAACTCGATATATCGACTGTTGAAGCTGCTAAAAAGCACCAGAAAAAAAAAAAAAAGGGTGAACAAAGCTAACCACGTTTCCATAGCCACTGTTGTAGCAATCAATCGGCTGTGTGCCCAAATTTGTCATTTGAAAACATTTGGTCCATTCTTTGTGTTTGTTCTCCAAAGTTAGCCGCTCCACACAGTGAATAAATCTAAAATGCGAGTACTGCATGACAATTTAGCTGCTATTAATAGCAATGAATCAATTGAAAACATACTATCCCCACATACGTGTTTTCTGATATCACCACAACACATGAATTTACGTGAGCATTTTTGCTAGTGTCAGTTGTGACAAACGATCTTCAGCCGTAGCACCATGTAGGCACATTTGATCACTTTGGTTGGAGACCTTTTTTTTTTTTTTTTTGTCACACTGCACTATAGTTACTATATTGTCACATGGCACCGATATGGAAAAATTCATTTAACCCAAGTTTGCAAGCGAGCTATTTATTTGATTTGATTTGACATGACACGTAGAATTTATGTGTGTGGTTGTAGAAATAGCTCTTACTTTCACTAGGAGAATGTATAAATCACGGTTTTTTCAACATAATCGCTACAAAATCATGTTTAGGAAAATAAGGTTGTTTTGAGGGGGGGTATTACCACATCAGGATAGACGCTGATAGTGCAGGCCTCAATTGTGTTCAACAAGCATTCATCTTCTCCATGCTGCCGCACCAACCCAAAAAAAAAAAGAAGAAAAAAAAAAACCAAAGTTTCATTTTAATCTTTTTGTCAACAAATTTGTACAGCTCATGAATAAATAAAAATTAATAAAGACCCAAAAAAAAAAACTGAATTTACTCGGAAAAAAAAAAAGAAAATATAAATTATGAATAACAAAAATAATAATTTAAATATATATACTAATTATAATAATAATAATAATAATAATCAAAGCGAAATCACGTGAAAACCCATGACTCGGATCTGCCACCCCAAAGCATTAAAGGCCACTAAATAGGCCAGCTAGACCCACCATAAGAGTGGCCCACGACTCAACCCAATGCAATAACAAAGTTGATGGATTTCATATTACACTTCGACTCAGACCGTCTGGTGACGATTAAAGACGGAATCTAAGTGGTATTTTAATTGGAATTAAGTTGAGTTTTATTAATGTATGTTTGGTTTAAAAAAAACTGTTTGAAATTATAAAATATAAAATTTTAAAACGTATTCGAAAAAAATATATATTAATATATATCTTATCTCATTTTTTTTAAAATTTTATGAAATTTAAAAAATATCATCTTATTTCAACTTAAAATAATAAATTATAAAATTTAAAAGTTTAAATTTACTTTAAACATCTACAAAATTTTATTGTTAACCTAAAATACCCCAAATAGATGTTTGTAAACCATATACAAAAACACCATCTTCAAATATCATTCAAAGAATGTGAAACAAAGGAACAGATTATTAAGGAGTGACACACTTAACTGACAGCCTACCAGAGGACAATTTTTTTTTCTTAAATTATTTAGGGTGATTTATATCATAAGCTACTATCGAAAATAATCATACATCCCAAAAACTCGCACGAGATTATGCACACACAAATAAATTAATCCTTTATCATTGGTATGCAATTAAAAAAAAACATTAAAAAAGACAGCATACGCAATATTGAATAACTCAATATTCTATTTGTATTAAACTATCATTTTATGCGCAAGTTTAATCATTTTGCTTCCTGTTGCAAAACTTTGATACTACAATTACTGATTTGTCATTCTGTGGAGAGCACGACATGAAGACTAAAGGGTTCAGGATATGGGTATTTTAGTAATTATGCTCCGGGTGACTGGCAGAGCCTTAAAGGCAAAAAGATGATGGGCCTGGTGGGCCCTTAGCAACGTTAAATCTGAACAAACTGATTGGAGAAGCTACAACACCGAGCAAAATTCCATCCATTTCAGATTCTTTTTCTCCTTCTTCTTTTTTTTTTTTTTTTTTTTTTTGGGGAACAGTATCATTTTTTGAACCTTAAAGCTCAAGTTAAAACTTGTATAGAAAAGCAGAAGCAATTAAACAAATTAGGATGGAGATTGAAGAGGACACACATATAAATGTGTGTGTGTGTGTGTGTGTGTAGAGAGAGAGATAGAGAGAGAGAGAGGAGAAGACCTGGCAAACGACAGAGCCGTCGGAGTTGATCCAAGCGTTACCCCAAGGGACCAGTCTGAGATCGACGGCCGAGATGAGCCCGTTCTGGAAGATCTTCACCAGATTGTTCACTATGAAATTGGCACAGTAGGGACACAAAGTCTCATAGTATAAAGACACTTGGACCTTCTGGGAACCCATAGAATTATACGGAATTACAGACAAGAAAAATATCGCATAACTCAGAGCTAAAATGGAGGACATTTTACGACCCGCCATTAGTTTTCTGGCGCAGAGAAATGGGCAAGTTTCAAGCACAAGACGACTGAGCTTAAATAAACTGAGAATGGAATTTACCAAATGGGTTCTCTTTTCAAGGGCAGATTGAAAGATGGTAATTGGGGCATCTGGATATTTGGAGGGTCCCCTTTTTTTATTTTCTTCTTGATGCGTGTGGTATCCAATTTTTATTCTTTGTTTTACTTTAGGTCTTTCACTTTTCAGTTTGCCACCTTACTTTCTCGTGAAAATTATCGGCTTGGCATTTATAGAAGCCATTCAGAAACATAATAACAATAAATATAAAAATGATGGGTAAATATACAGTAAAGTCTCATTTATATATGTAAAGTTCATTTTTAAACTGATAAAATGTAATTAATGACTAAAATATTATTTGTATATGATAATTATAATACACTTTACGTTATACTAGTATAAACTAAAAAATTTAAAAATAATATATTAAAAAAGAAATGGGTAAAACACCCATTCCCTCCTCGGCCGATGACCCCCCGCCAACGAGCTAGGCGCCCCCCCCCCCCCCCCCCCCACACACACGATCCTTAAGCCCAGGAGCCCCCTCCCCTAATGCCAATGAGCTCCCCCCCCGCCCGGTCAACCCCAACCTGAGCCCCTGACCCCTTGCGCTCAAGCCCAGGGGCCCCTTCCGCCCCCCCCCCCCCCCCCCCCCCCCCCCCCCCCCCAAGCCAATCTAGTCGGCGTCTGGGGAGGGGGGCACCTCAGCGTCTTTGCCAGAGTCAGGGGACCCCCGGTTGACTGATTGAGAAACCTTTTTTTAGTTTTTTTGAATTTCTATTTTTTTTTTATTTTTAGTATATAATATTATAGGTTAAGCTATATTATAGTTATCATGCACAAGCAATATCTCAACCGTTTGATTAAATCGAGACGGTTTAAAAATGATCTCTATCGATAGGGTATATAAAAAGGAATTTACCACAGTTTTACCTAAAAATAATAACTAAAATAAAAGTTTCTAGTTAATAGCAAACAATATACTAATACCAAAATTCGTTAAAAAAAAAAAAAGTAGGTTTTTAAGAAAATTTAGAACGTCGCCTACTGAATTACGTATTAGAAGCGGAAAAATCACTTTACGGCTTCCAAGGGATTGTAAGGCTATCTACTAGAAGCACGGAGTTAGATGGAATCTGGTGAATTGGTATTGGTATGATCGCAACCCGAGTCCTATTCGCGAATTAGTCACTTGAGCTATTCACTTGCTCACGTGAGAGAAGCAAAAAGCTATGTTTGTGGATCTTCTCGTCATTGTGCAAGCAAGAGACATCTAAATGTTAAAATCAGTGAAGAAAAAAAAAATAAAAAAAGAGGGGTACAACACAAGTACTCCTTAAGAGGCCACTCATCCTAGTACTACTCTTGCTCTGCAAAGTTCAAATGGGATCTACGACATTAGTATTGTTATGATTGCATCCAAAAGTATACGCAAGAAGCATTCACTTAAAGGATTCTCATGCTCATGCGTCGAGGAACACTTACGAAGGTTGCTCGTCATAAGGGAAGTGGGGTTTAGTTGCACACAACAATTGAAAATGTTTTACGAAACAAAACTCAAAAGGGATAAAATACTCCACGAGACATTCCATTCGCACGGGAGTGACTGGCGAAAACATTGACGAGATTCATGAATTCGCCCAAAGAGCACAAAACTTGGAAAGGGAACTTGTGAGTAAAGCTCAAGTTCATCCAATAGATAACTACGGTCTCCGCTACTACGATGCGTGCATGCCTGCATGACTGAGTGTGGACGAGAAATCCACCCTTGACAGCTAAGTTGTAATGAAAGATATTGGAAAATATAGAATCCTTAAGGAAAAATGGAAGGTTGGACTAAGGGCACATGAGACGGGAAACGAGGAGCTGTAGACGGAATTGGAATCCTAATTTCCTAGATCGAGTAGTCACGAGAACAATAATCATTAGAAAAATTGAAAAAGTGGCCTTTCGGAGGCCCGAGTGATGAATTTTGCATAAAATGCCTGGGGTTGTTACGAAGCGATGAGTCTTGCCCGTTGGCCCAATTCTACTTGGAAAAAAAAAAATGCTTTTTTCCCCTCCTAATTTTTGCCCAAAATTTTTTTCCTTCTTTTTTGAGTCCTACAAGAGTTTTTTTTTTTAATTTTTTTTTTCCCTAATTTTTTATCTCCAAGTTTCATTTATTTACTTGTTTATCTTACACTAATTTTGTTTGCAACCCCTTTGATTATTATTATTATTATTTTGAATTGGCAACTCCTTTGATTTGCACAATCTAACAATCTATAATTTTCGAACATAATTTATTTTTAAAACTAATTTTTTTTGTTCATAATTTGGTAATAAAAATAATAGATTATTCTCATCTACTCTTAAATTTTAATGTCATTCTAACAATGTCTCCATAACTTTGAAAACTCTCATTTTATCCTATAAATTTTAAATTATCCCCATTTAATTTCTTTTACTAGAATTTTGATTAAAAACAAACAAAAAATAAGGATATTAGTCTTATTAAATCCATTTTGTTAGGATTTTTATGAAGAGTAAATTGATCATTTAATCCTTAAACTTCTAAATTTGTGCAACTTTGATCCATTTTTTTTTTGGTAGCTGTAATGCCAATAAATTATTACATATTGTTACAATAGTCATTTCGGTTAATTTTTGTACGGATCATTTAGTAATTTGGTCAAAAATTGATGCTAGCTAATGGATTCCGTCCAAAAAATTAATAGAAATGACTATTGTACTAATGCTTTTAATAATTCATGATAATTCCAACTACCAAAAAAAAAAAAAAAAAAAGAGCAATTACCAAACTTGCACAATTTTAAAAGTTTAAGGACAAATCTAATAATTTATCAGTTTATTAAAAAAAAAAAAAAAAGATCATATGAACATACTTAATTAAATTTTTTTACTTATTTTTAACTGAAATTCAATTGAATTTGACTAAGTGAAAGATTATTCAAAACTCAAGGCACAAATTGAGAGTTTTTAAAATTAATGAGCAATGTGGGAAAAGGTGATCAACATTAGAAAGAGTAATCTTGCTTTTAGATCGCCGGTTGGAATTGAAAATTTTAAATTAAAATTAATTGATTTTTTAAAAAATAATTATAATTTTTGTTGATTAAAAAAAAAAATTAAAATCTAACTAAAAAAAATGTAGATTTTAACTCGAGATAAAATAGAAAACCAATCAAATGCTCATTTTTTTTTGGTTGAAAAAACATTAAGGCCTGTTTGGTCATGAGCTCTGTTTAAAACTTTTTTTTGTCTTTTTCTCCAAAAGTTTTTGTCCTTTTCTCAAAAAATTTTTTGTCTTTTCTAAAAAGTCAACAAAATTTACTATTTAAACTTATCAATTTCAACTCAAACTTGCACACCAAACACCCCCTTAGAAAGATTTATTCACTCCTATTGAAAGGGGTATTTTGTCAAACTCACTCTATCCAATTACACTAGTCTAAACTCTTAACCCTCTCCTCCTCCCACCTCCTCCGATCTTTCAACTCGGTTTCTTCCATTTTTCATTTCCTCTCCAAAAATGGCGTCGATCAACTTCAACCCTTTCGAAAGCTGGTTCGGAAAGCCGCCAAAGCCAATTACTCCCCTCAACCTCCTCAAGTTCAACGGTTTCTCCTTCCTCAGAGCCCAAGCTCCCACAACAAAGTTCGCTTCACTCTCCGCTTCAACTTCAAACCTCTCCAACCAAGCCCAGAAACCCGAAGAGAAGACCACCCCCTCCGACGAGGAACCGAAAGGTCCGTACAGCCAAATGCTTGACCAGTTCTTCTGGGAATGCGAGAACTTGCCCGATTACCGCCACACGCCGGAGGTCGAAAAGATCCTCAACGAAGACCCCCTTTTCGAGAAGAAGGAAAATCCGACGGAGGAGGAGATCAGAGAGAACGAGAAGTTCTGGAAGGAGTTTAGGGCAAATCCCGTGGTCCAGTTCTTGAGACGGGCCGAGGAGATTGCGGACGTTGTGAACGAGATGGAGCTGAAGGAGAACGAGAATCCCTACCGGAGAGAGGACCGGAAGAGGTGGCGGTCCGTGCCGCATGTGATTGGGCTGGACGGCCGGCCGATGCCGAGGAAAGCGATAAAGACGAAGGAGGAATCCGATGACAAGTTTTGGGATTTTGCGAGGCAGTTCTTCTTCGGGCTTTGGGGTTTCCGGCAGAGGCCCTACCCGCCCGGCCGGCCCATCGACGTCGCTCAGGCCATCGGCTACAAGCGTCTCGAGAAGCGCTACTATGATTGTAAGTGTTTTTGGGTTAGCTGTAAGTGAATTTGTCATTCATATGTTGTTGGTATTGGTTTGAGAATTGTTTAGTTTAGGCACTACATTTGAATGTTCATTCAAACTGGACGTTTGCATTTAAAATGTAGAATTTGAATTATATGTTCGAATTATGTTTGTTTGGATAGTTTTTGCTGAAAGTAACGTTTAAATAAAATGTAGAAAGATGAGTATGACACGTATCACCAAAAAGTTAGAATCTGAATTTGGATTTAAGTTGAATTGTTGTGAAATAGTGAAACATTTAAATAATTTCATTACAGCAGTTGGCCAACCAAACGGATGTTTTATAGGAGTCCAATAATAACTCTTGGGATGCTTCGTTTAGTATAGTGTTTGTTACAAATGGTATTGTGTTATTGTTATTAGGATTTGTACATGTGTAACTGTGATTTGTTATTGCACTTGTATTCTTTGTGTTTGTTTCACTTGTTTAGTGTTTGCTTTCTTTCTGTTTTTCTTCTTTTTCTATGTACTTCAGGTGTGTAAACAATTTGTTAATTGCTTTTTGCCATGGATTTCTAATTTGCAAATTGCTGTTTATTACAATAGTTAGTGATCACGACTTCTTGATATCAAATGTCACGTGCTGTGGAAGTTGTCATTCTTTTATTGACATATTTTGAAAAAATTGTCAAGTCAATTGCTAGCTTGAAGATTGCATCTACTTGCAAAAAAATAAAATAAAAATGATTACTCGCCGCCATGTGATTTGGTATGAAAGGTTGGGATCCCTAGCATTATTATTATTTTTACTTTTTTTTTTCCCTGTTATAGTCCTCGGAAACTTTTACTACATTTTTGAGCAAAGGAATCGGGTGAATGCATTCTAATACATTTAATGCACTACTTATGTATTTGTTTCCCACTTTTCTTACCCATTAAAGAGAACATGTATCCGGGTGTAAAGAATGATATGACTTTCCTCTCTGCCATTGTTTCTAAGCACAATTTTTTTTACTGCTTTTCTTGTTGGCAACTAGTAAGAAAAACTCATCAAACTCTTTATTCTGGTCCTTTTTTCTTGTTGTGGCTGTAAAATGTGTACTTGTTGGACCACAGTATTCCCATCCTCAGTGAATATAATAAAATACATTCTGTTTGGACTGCCATTCTCTATGTTAATGAGGCTATTGATGTTTTGTGATGGCAGTTATCATGAGGAGTGGAGGATTTTATTATAAAGATCGCCTGGGCCGTACTCGGGGACCTTGTGAGCTGATAACCCTTAAAACTGCATGGGGTGCTGGCATCATTGACAAAGATACATTCATTTGGGGTGAAGATATGGATGAATGGGCGCCAATTCACATGATTTATGGCATGGAACGAGCAATTGCCACTTGGGAAGGTTTGTTGATCTTCCTTCATAATTGCATCATTGCTTGAGCAAGTTTATTAATCTATATGATTGGGATGCCGAGGTACATGCATTGACCGAAAGATAAAGATGTCTCACCTTTCTTGATACAAGTGATAAGATCTCAATTCCTTGTTATTTGGTACAAGTTGTGTTATAGGATTTGTTTTAAATAAATTTGCAAATAGTGCTGAAAGAAAGAAAGCATCTCTCTTGAAAGAATGTCTATCAAATTGTACTGGACTATTTATCTTTTTGACGGTATTATGGAATTCATCTGTTTCATTTTTAATGACAGTTAACCAGTTCAAATTTCGTTTTTTAGGGTAGACAATATTATATTGTGTGACAACATGACAAATCTTAGCTAAATATGACCCAAAGTAGGTATTGTGATTTATGATTATTTTAGATGAGCTAAGAAGCCGCGCTGCTTTAGAGATCTTGTTGCATGTCTATTTTTTTTGTATCATGTCTTTTTTGTGTGTGTATCTGTGTTCTCTTTCTATCTTTCTTTCTTTCTAACAGTGTGATTTGAAAGAAATCAATTTGTGCTATAATCAGACTGATTTGTGGTTATAGTTAGACTCGGAGCTGCCGCCACTGCTTTTCTTCACAAACTGCAAAAGGGCATTCCTCCTTGGGTTCCTCTAAAGGGACGTGAGGAAAAAACATTTGAGCAGGCCCAACGAGAAGCATATGAAAGCAAAAGACGTGATTTAGCTGTACTGAAAGCTAATGATGGTGTTTGGCCTGGTGTTAGAACTCCAAGTCATGCTCTATTTCTCTGGGCTAGTGGCTCAGAACTGACCTCAGTTCTTGAAGCAGATCACATGCCAAACAAATACATTCCGAAAGATCTTAGGTATTTCATCTCATATAATCTTTTATGATTGCCACAACTACACTACATTTCTTTGTCATTTTACTTTTCACTAGCAGAACAACTATGTTATGTGAATGGAGAGAAGAACCTGCTTCTGGGGAGCAAGGAATGTAGATTCGCTATATTATCTGTTTTAGAAACTCAACTACGAGTGTTGATGGAGGTTAATTTCTTTCCGAGGTGTATGCTTTTCGTATTAGTATCCTAAGTCGTTTCATAGTAGTTGATTGATTGAATTTGGAAAGAAGCACTCACCAATATATCCAGATTTAATATATTAATAACATCCCTTTTGTCATTTTTTTTTACCTGTTTCTTCATTTGTATGTTGCAAGAGCAATGAACTTTAATTTGTTTTCTCTTATTCTTTTCATTTTTCCAGTTAGTCTACATTTTTTTCCTTTGGAGCCGTGAAAAGGCAATTCATCCCATTTGTACCTATTGAATATGTTCCGTGGCACGATACTCTTGCTATTGGATATCAGTAACAACTGCTTATTAACTGATGCACTTTTGCTTGTTTGGTGCAGGCGTCAATTGGCTGAACTTATCCCTGGTCTAAGGCCATGGGAGGTTTTAAGTGTTGAACAAGCAATGGATCAGATCACATATGGCGGGAAATGGTACCGTCAACCTCTCGGTACATTCACGACAGGCCCTCCATTCATTGAACTTTGGAATAAGGATGTCATGGTATAGACTTGCTCCTGACTCCCAAATCCCAGTTTTCTTCCGCATATCGAGTTTTCATTTTTCCTCGTAGTTTGAAGATTGCAAAATCATAACGTGATTCTATCCAATTATTTGGGGAATTAAAATAAATAAATAAATAAACACACTGTTGTGAGCATGCTAAACTGATCACATTTAGTTTAGCTGCCCTGAAAGATTTAAAGCTTTATTCTTGTAGTTTAACTTTGTTGTCGCTATTCCGATGCGGATTAATCATATATGTTGCGGACATCTTGTAAATTAAACTGGCTGACTTTTCTTGTAAATATTTATTCGACTTCGGTCCATATTGCTTATCCTCTGAGGGCATGCGAATCTCTAACTTCTTCTCTTGTGTTATATTTTTCTACAGAGAATACTCGATATTTATACCAAGCTCAGCCATGCGGTTTACCGGAAATTGAGTGAGAATATTCCTGGTTTCTCCACCATAATGGAGAAAGTCTATGCTGATGCTGCCGTCAGGGATGCAAGACGAAAGGAGAGGAGGTCGGCAAAGAAGAAAGCCGAGGAGGAAGATCTGTATCGTCGACTGACAGGTGATCAATAGCATCGCAAGAATCAGTCCATTTTTCCGATGGTAGAAAACAAATCACTCCCATAGCTTCTTGTGAGTTTCTTGCCTGAGATGATTTTGGTTCTTGAAAATGTTGGGTGTACTGCCTAGTGCTTTTTACACAATCTCACACCTGACCATTAAATTAAGTGACTCAATGTTTCTTACTGTAGAAAACGATAGTTAAGGTTAAATATGGAATCGAAAATTTTGGATTTAGGACTCTGCGTTGCCTTGTTTTAAATGCTTTTTTTTTTCCTTCTTCTTTTTGGTTTAGAGACGTATGTATGCAACTGTTTATCAAACGAATTCGGGTGCTTTTTCAGCCGCATAATCCGGTTTCTGAGTTTGAAAACCTGTGTAGATAAACCAGACTACAAATTACAGCTATCTGAGATTGATCGTCGATCAGATTGAATCTGTTAACTGTTACTCCAATTTTTTAACATTTGTTGAAGATGGTAGTAGTAGTACTAGTTGCTTCGAATTCTTTCAAACTCGGATACATGCAAGAAAAGAATATATCTATGCCGTACCTAGATTACGTTATTGAATAATGTTAGGGATATCGATTCTCTGATATAAAATTTTATGTATCAATTTACTGTGATATATGAGTTGTTATTTTTTAGTTGGTAAATTTTTAAATGAATAACTGCCATATAGTTAAAATTAATAGATTATATCAATTTACAAAATCCTTATGATTTGTGCTAAATCGGATTGGAATGCGGTGAGAGATTGTTACATATGTAAATCACTAATGTACATCATGATTTACTTGATTAGAACAATATGTTTATTGCATAAAATCTGCAAATTTTACCAAACGACTCGGTCCAACTTTCCATTCCAAGCATGGCTATCTTGGATCTCCTTGCTTAAAAAAGGGTAAGAAAATGGGCAGAACAAAATTAAGGAGAAACAAAAGTAAACTAGTGCTTTACTTGGAAAAAATGTCCTCTCTATAATAAATGAGAAGAAGAAAAGATAATAGTACATTAAAAAAAAAAAAAAAAAAAAAAAAGATACTAGCTTTTTTTTTTTTTTTTTGTTTTTTTGTTTTTTTGTTTTTTTGTTTTGTTTTTGTTTTTGTTTTTTTACCAGGAGGGTTAAATGACAAGCAATAAAACGACAACTTATAAATTGATAGAGTGATAAAAAGAAGATAGATTATCCGTTTGATCCTAACCTTTTTAATGAAGTTGTGATTTGATTTTTTTTTTTTGTTAGATAAAAACTCTTTAAAATTTTTAAATAATTTATCCTTTTTAACCTTCTTTTTTTTTTTTCTTTTTTTTTTTTGGTTAAGGAAAAAAAATGTGCAAAAATAATTCTTTTCGTTAATATAGTTAAAAAATTTAACAGATTACAAAAAATTTAATAAAAATTGTATTTCATGTGAATCACATATGATATACTAGTTAAAGGTAAGCAAGATTAAAAATGTATATGATTTAACTTAGATAAAATAGATATAATACACGAGATGTATTCCATGCAATTTTTAATATTTATTATAAAAAAGGACTATTTTGCCCCCATTTAAATAGTTAAGGGAGTTTTTAGGGGGGGATAAAAGGAAAGATTGGGAACCAAATTATAACTTTGTAAAAAAAAGTTGAGGATTAGTTCATATTTTCAGAAATGATTTTGCTTTCAGTAGAAATTTGAAAATGAAAACTTTTTAAGAATGATGCTGACACATGATATACTATTTAAATGTAAGTAAGATTAAAAATGTATATGATATAATTTAGATAAAATAGATACCATACACGAGATGTATTCCATGCAATTTTTAATATTTATTAGTAAAAAGGACTATTTTGCACCCATTTAAATAGTTTGGGAGTTTTTAGGGAAAAAAAAAAGAAAGTTGAAAACCAAATTATAATTTTGTAAAAAAAGTTGAGGATTAGATCATGTTTTCAGAAAAAAGATTAGGGATGAAATTATATTTACTTAAAAAAAAAAAAAAAAATCTAAGAGCTAGGAGCGATTCGGAAATGATTTTGCTTTCGATAGATATTTGGAAATGAAAACTTTTTAAGAATAAAGCTGATATCATTTCTGAAATTTTATTTGATTGGTTTTCTTTGAGATTGTTCTTAATGTTACAAAAAGTAATACTGCATTTGGTTAGATTTTTGGATATTGTATTACAACATTAGTTAATAACCTGTTTGGATAAATAGTTTATAATCTAACAATAATTAAATACGATTAGTTAATTAAAATAATAAGACCATATCTACAGGGATGGATGAGTTGACAAAGGAGTGGGTGCCTTTGTTAGGTTTCTCTCCTTCATCCATTCGGATTTGATTCTCATTATCTCCCTGTAGGTCTCGTTCTAACTTCGACTGTTAAATCATGGATTAATAATAGTGGGATAGATCTCAGATGATCGACTGCGAGAAATCAATATAAAAAAATCTGTCTCTGCACTACTTAGGGTTCATTTGGTTCGTTAGTTTGAGTTGTGTTTTTGAAGTTGAAATAGTAAATTTTGTTGACTTTTCAGAAAAGACAAAAAACTTTTAGAAAAAAGACAGTTTTTTGAGGAAAAAGATAAAATTTGAGTTAAAAAGTTGAGTTTGAACTGGTGAACCAAACGAAACATTAGAAAAGAACTGATTTTATTCACCAAAAAGAATTAAAATTAATAGACGATTACATATTACTATTGCATTTGTCTTCGAGTCATTCGTGGCTTAGGCCTTAGTACGGTCCTCGGGTCATGCTTGGGTTCTGTAAGCCGCCCAAACTTTCAAATGAACCGAAAGAATTTTTTTACTGGCAGACGTCGGTGGCCCGAAGACCAATTGTCTTCTATAATCATTTTCAATCAAATCAAAATATCAAATTAATAATACAAGACTAAGGCAGCGACATAACTCGCTTCGTGTAACGTGTTCTCTGCACACCGGCTGCACATTTTCATGAGACAACACTTACGAAATACGTGTAACCAACCTATTAAAAATACTCTGTTGAAGAATCAGGTCGAAATAATTTTGTCTTCTTCTGCAATCTTTCCTCATCTGCCTTATTCCCAATATCTTATATATTCTTTCAATTATCCCCAAATAAAAAATTAAAAAAAAGGTCTTATTTCCCTTTGAATCAGTGCCTAAAGAAGCAGAGAAATATGGAAGATATTGTACCAGAAGAAGAAGTTAGAAGAGATCACGAAGATCAAGAGGATGCTAAAAAGAAAGATCTAGAAGATACAGAAGAAGAAGAGAAAAGAAGTGGAGGGATTATAGCCAACCTAATATCCAACTTGGTCTCTCCTCTGAGCCCCAAAGCAGGGCAAGTCTCCTCTGCACAAAATGGGGAAGAAGCTGGTCAAAATGGGCAAGTTTCTTCTGTTTCCAATCTCATTTCCAACTTGTTTCACCACTCTGCAGATGGGAAACAAGGCGATGATCTGAAGAAGAAGAAAGTTGATAATGAAGGTAAAGAAAAAGATGAGGAAACTGGATTAGTAGGTATTATTGACACCATAGTTTCTCACTTCCCAACTTCTATTCCAGGTGAACCTTTTATTTATTTATTTATTTATTTTTTACACCCATTTCTTGTTTTAATAGACATTATTGGATTTTGATTGACATTTATTTTCGTATGGTTTCATTCATGTCCAGACAATGCCGTTCCGACAACCGATGAGGCCTCTCTTCTGATTCACTCCATTGTCAAAGACTAGCAGCGAAAAGCTTTGTTACATATGTTACATAATTTATGTTTTTTCCATTTGTGTTTTTTAGTTTTGGTTTTGTCAATATTTTTGTTTTGTTTTTATGTACTTCTGACATTTCTGTTCATTTTATGAGTTGAAAGATCCAAAGTCTCTGAAAGTTTGCAAGGTGTTACAAGAGAGGTTTAGTTGTGAATTTGGTTGGAGATGTATTGAGTGAAGGCAAGATGTGAAATATTACTTGTCATATAACCGCATACCAAGATGTATTGAGTGTTTGACATTGACAAGTTTCCGTGTATACTTGCCTTCACAGCATACCAAGAAGATCCAGATAAAATGCATAACTTATGCTCAAATACTATATAAAGGAGTTGTTGGCATTAGCTTATGTCCGAACTATTTACCCAGTACCAGACCAATCAGAGTGGGTCATCCCCGAGGATGTACTGAATATGAAAGTGTTACCCCCTGATGTTACTGCAAAGCGTGAAAGGATTCAACAAACTAGATTTCCTTCAGTTGGAGAGCATAGAAGAGGCAAAAATCATTGAAAAATCCAGATTCCTGAAGCATCAAGGGATTCATTGTTTGGAGTGGTTTCATAAATTTATTCATTTGTATCTCATTGTAACATCTAATATTGCAGTAAAAAACAACCAACTCTAGTTTGACCAAATCCACCTTTATTGTAACCCAATGTTTTCCTCCAGGGAGGTGATTGTTCTACAAATTCTCTTTCTTTTTCACATTAAACGGGAAGTATAGTGCCTTCATGCCCTTCCAAGATTTTCCCATTTTAGGGATCTCGCCACTAATATATTTCCTTAAGTAGTCATCTATGGCATCACTGTCATATGAGTTACTCACCAACAATTGACTAAAAACCTCATCCAAAACAACGACGTTCTGATTGATAATATTGGAGTATTTAAGTTGTCTTCTTCTTAATTCATAAGTGGCTTCTTCCATTTGCTACAACAAGATAAAGGTTGATCAAAACTCTTTTGGAAGAAAAGAATGAAAAAGAGCTTAAATATAACAAACAAATAAAAAACGGCTTACCTTGGTGAAAAGCCAAATGTTCGAAGTCAATATTTGACGAAAGAATATCCAATTACGTGTACAACCAAGACCAGAAGTGATCTCGTTGTTTTATTTTCAATATTGATTGAATGAGTCCTTCATCTTTTCTTCAAAGCGTAATTGATTGAAACGTTGTATCAAGCCTCTAACATGCCTCATTTTCTTTATACCAAGAGTGGTATAAGGAGTCGTATACTTTGATTTCATCAACCATCTTTGGGGTCATCTCTCCGGTTGCTCAACCTCAGAAACATCCTCCCCATTTGCACAATCATTTGAAGAAATTGGAGAATGATAGTATAAAACATTCATTTCAATATTTTTAAATTATCACCTCCATTTTCACAATTCTCAATACACCACCTCCACTATTCTGAAAACCAATATCTCTATCATTCTCGACACCAATACCTTCACTATTCTCAACACCAACTCCTTCATAATTCTCCATACCAACATCAACACTATCCCTAACGTCTCTCACTTAAACATTCAATTCAGAAATATCGATGTTAACATCTCCAACTTTAACATTCTCAAAGCCCTCATCATTCTCAATACCAACATCTTCATTGTCACTAGCCATAACATTAACATCTCTACCATTCTCAAAACCAACACCCTCACTAACAACCCTATCTCCACCTCTACTTCCACCTCTTGCCCAAGTTTGATTGTTGTGGAACTAACCTTTCCATGATGTTCATCATTTTATCAAGGCGCTCAGTCATTATCTTCTCTAATTGAGAATATTGGGATTTCACCTCCCTATTCATTTTTTCTATTTTCTCCTCCAAATCCTTAAGCTTACGTAGTACCCTAGGGTCATCGACAAGATGGCTAGCCTGTGACATCATGGACTCGTCAGCGAGAGGACTATGACAAGGCATATATCTAGATTGGCCCATTGGAGAGCTAGCATGTTAAGGTCTAGGCTCCTCACATCGAACATTCTCATGCTATATATTTTATACTTCAGCCGGATCTTCTCGCTATACTTCCTCAGTGGAACCATGCAAATGAAGGAAATTTCAACGGCCTTCCATATCAACATACCATACGTTCTCCCAAAAGATACTGCTAAGTTCGTTTTCTAGTATGATCATCCACTGATCAATAAAGTCATCGGATTCATCGTCATCAGGAACAAAGCTTCGCATGTACCCAGTTTCCTGCTCCCTTGGTGTTAGGATAAGAATACTTCTTATATCCTGATAGTTAAGCACTTTGAACTAGTAATCTATAAATCAACAACTAACTTAATATTCAAAAAACAAAATTAACTTTTTTGAAACACCAACCTTGGTATCCCCGACCCTTTGTAGAACGTCTTCCAACGTTGGAGCCTTTTTCTTTTTAAAATTCATTTTCCATTGTCAAATGCTCAGCACTGGTTCTATGACATCCTTTTGGACCGTTGCAAACTTTGGAGTTAGGGTTGAGATGCATTCAAATGGAAAAGGCTAAACAATTGAAAAATCAAGGTATTATGTTAGAAATGGTCTAAAATAAATTTAAATGGCAAGATTTTATGTTCAAACAAAATGTACTTACCATCAATGGTAATATAAACCCAGGACATGCCCACGTTGTCTTTTTCTTCTCAAATGTATTTGCTGACTTCTCGGCAAAGTTCAAATTTTGGACAAGAATGATCAAAAAATGGTACGAACATCTTCCCCACGGGAAGGTGCGACATCGATCTAGATCATTAACAATTTGGACAAGTCCATCTACAATCTATGTGTCATCCTTTTCATAAGTGATCAATACTGAACACAAAAAGTATAAGACAGCCATCTTCAACTTATCTTTTTTTCGAGTCGATCTACGTCTTTCTCTTTCACTAGTGTTGCCACCTCACCTCCTGCTACCCGCCTCGATCTTCTTTATGAGGGGTGCTCATCCTTTCCAAGGCTTCTCTAATGCTTCTTAGCGTGATTTTTTTCTCTTTGGGGAAGTTTCTGTTTTTTGAATCTCTGGCTACTTATATCTTTATAATCCGTAGGATAAGCAAAGCAATTGAGGCCACTTATTAGAGCATGCTCCATAAGAGAATACCTTATTGGAATTCCGTTCACAATGAACCACATTTCAAAGTTCTTTTTTGTTTAAACCGCATGACATTCTAGCATCCACAATGGTGCTAAACAAATGTCAAGGTGTTCTGAAACAGAAAAAAGGTGGGCAAATTGGGAGCTCATGAACCACTCCATACCACGTGAGTAGTCTTTTAATGCTTTTGTCACGACTTCAACCGCATTGGCCAATAAACATTTTGTTGTTGTCTTGCACTTGCAATTCATCTGATTTGGTTTCAATTGAAAAGTAGGTGGTGGGGCGTCCCGAACCTACAAATGAATTACGTTGCTTATTTGTTAAATTAACAAATTAGACAAAACATTTCTTTTTGTTAACTTTAACTACATAAATCTAATAAATAGAAGAAAATAAAAAACACTGACCGGTGTTATCAAGGCTCGTGATTGCGGTGGCATGTTGTCATTTGGTCATGGCGGAGTCCTGCTTACTCTTTCGAAGTCATTTTCCGACTCCATCTCTGATGGCTCTAAATATCTCCGCTATTGGGCAGGGCGAAGAGAGGATGCCAGTGAACTACGGCCCCATGCCATAGCTAGAAATGATCCCAAATTTAGAGAAGATAAAAAACTCGTAGGTTTTCTTGATTTTGCACTTTGAAGATAAATTAATCAACCTCATCGACAAAGAAAGTCTGGGAATTATTTCGAACTAAATAGATATATTATATATATTTACTTTAATAGGTCATTTATTTAGGCACCCATATCTAAAAAACTAAAGCTTAATTTTGTTCAAGAGAGTTGCCTATCTTCTGTATGTCTCTCTAGAATCAATGTTATTAACAATTTAAAAAAAAAAAAAAAGGAACTTTTTAAATTTTCAATAATCAAGCATAATATATGTAAAACACTAACTTTTTCATTAAAATAAGCATAATTTGTTTCTCCTACTGTTTTTGAGCAACACGCAGGTAGTTCAAATAAGCATCCACCAGAGTGTATATACTTGGAGAATGGAAGTACCCTCCGCGATGTCATTAACGCATGTCAAAATTCTCCATTGATCAGTTTGGAAGAAGCTGTTCAAAGCGTCATGTGTTGCTCGTTGATTGAAAAGTGTACCATATGTTTCTATTGCAAAGGTTGCTTTTATCTCCAATTTGTCCAATTTAATGCTTTATTATGTCTTCTTGCATTTGCATGAAAATGCAGCATCATTGATGTTTAAATGAATTATAGGGTTCATGCCTGAAGCTGGCAATAAGAAAGCAATACTACTTTGTAATGTACAAAAATCAAGCAAAATATATGTAAAACACTAACTTTTTCATTAAAATACATGTATGTGCATTACAAATAAATTTATATATGTATGAATTATAATATAAAAATACCAGTTCAAATAATTAACCCTATCCAACACATAATTAAGTAGACACTAATATGAAATATTGAACGTAACAATGACAATAATTCTTCCACACATTCAAAGAGATTTGGACTTAAAATATAGTGAGGCAAGACATGAAGTACATAACCATATACATACATATATCTGTAAAATTGGAATTTTAATCGTGAAAATGTATGGTAATTAGTACATATATTGATCAAGTCAATTTGATACAAATGCATATAAGAATGAGATGGAACAAAAACATGCATAATTATGCTGCAAAATTATTTGGGGCTAATTGGAGAAAAAAATTTGGAAATCGTAAACCTAACTTCTCTATATATTGATGATAGAGAAGGAGAACGGCGTTGGATCCAACGCGTCGGCGGCAAGCGGTTAGGCCGGCGGTAGGGGGTAGAGAAAGAGAGAGTGCGAAGAGTGATTTGTTTGGTTTTGGAAAGTGCAAACAACAATGTTTTCTTACACTTGAAAAATGTCGACACTGGAAATGATAACGACAATTTTAGTATGAAGTTCTCAAAACGACAATTTGCATAGAAACAACAATATCATTTTAACAATGGCGTTGTGACAAACGATGACATATTTGAAATAGACACATTGTTCTAACTTGGAACACACAAAATTTATATATAATAATTTTCAGCTAGTTTTTTTAATTAAAAAACAAAACAAAACAAAACAAAAGTTCTCTTCTACCCAACCAAAGAGGTTTTGTAAGAGAGCAGAGGAACTTACGGGGAGTGATTGAGTCGCCTGAGACAATGCGGCTATTGTCGCCGTCCTGGTCAGTTAGGTTGGTAAGATGACGGTTGGAAGCACGATCGGACGGGGAGAGGTCTTCAAGTATGACATAGTGATTGATGTTTTTTTCTTCTTCTTCGCGTTGATAGATATTTTTTTTGGGGGGGGGGGGGGGGGGGGGGGGGGGGGGGGGGGTGTGTGGAAGATCAATGGGGTTGGGAATTTGGGATTAGAGTGGTTGGGGTTAGGGACCAGACGGGGAGAAAAGGACCAGAAACAGAGTTATTGAGTTTTTTTGTTTTTTTTTTTTTTTTTTTTTGTTTTTTTTTTTGGGCTGGTTGATATTTGGGGGGAAGATCGATGGGGTTGGGGATTTGGGATACGAGTGGTTGGGGTTAGGGACTGGATGGGGAGAGAGGGATGAAACGGAGTGATGTGAGTTTGTTTTGTTTTTGTTTTGTTTTTTTTTTTTGGCCGTTAGATATTTTGTGTGTGTGTGGGGGGGGGGGGGGGTGGGGATAAATGGGGTTGGGATTTGGGATAGAGTGATTGGGTTAGGGACGGGACAGGGAGAGAGGGACAGAACAAAGTGATTGAGTCTGTTTATTTATTTATTTATTATTATTATTTTTTTTGGCTGGTTGATATTTGAGGGAAGATCGATGGGGTTAGACAAATGGGACTTTCAATTTTGAGAGCTAAGGGTCTCTTTTTTTTTTTAAAGGAGAGAGTCTTTTTGGTTTTTTAACTTAAAAATGAATTAAAACAAATAAAAAATGAAATAAATTTTAAAACAAGGTTATATTCGTAGTCTCGTTTTATTTGGAGGTTATATATGCAATTTTTCCGCAGAGAAAGCAGCTCCTGAAGCTCTCTTCTTTCCTCTTCCCTTTTTTATAATTTTCTCTCTCCTTTAGCACGTTTCCTAGTATATATTTATGGATAAAATTTGCACTCCTTTTTTTTTTTCCTCGCTAAATATGATTTGTGGTTATAATTAGACTCGTAGCTGCCGCCACTGCTTTTCTTCACAAACTGCAAAAGGGCATTCCTCCTTGGGTTCCTCTAAAGGGGCGTGAGGAAAAAACATTTGAGCAGGCCCCAACAAGAAGCATATGAAAGCAAAAGACGTGATTTAGCTGTACTGAAAGCTAATGATGGTGTTTGGCCTGACGTGTTAGAACTCCAAGTCATGCTCTATTTCTCTGGGCTAGTGGCTCAGAACTGACCTCAGTTCTTGAAGCAGATCACATGCCAAACAAATACATTCCGAAAGATCTTAGGTATTTCATTCTATATAATCTTTTATAATCGCCACAACTACACTACATTTCTTTGTCGTTTTACTTTTCACTAGCAGACAAACTATGTTATGTGAATGGAGAGAAGAACCTGCTTCTGGGGAGCAAGGAATGTAGATTCGCTATTTATCTGTTTTAGAAACTCAACTACGAGTTGATGGAGGTTAATTTCTTTCCCAGGTGTATGCTTTCGTATTAGCATCCTAAGTTGTTTCATAGTAGTCGCATTGTTTGAATTTGGAAAGAAGCACTCACCAACATATCCAGATTTAATATATTAATAACATCCCTTTCGTCATTTTTTTTTTTTTACCTGTTTCTTCGTTTGTATGTAGCAAGAGCAATGAACGTTAATCTGTTCTCTTTTTTTTTCATTTTTCCAGTTAGTCTACATTTTTTATTCCTTTGGAGCCGTGAAAAGGCAATTCATCCTATTTGTACCTATTGTTAATATTTAATGTGCTGCCTCTTACTTATTTTGACCATGGTTTTGTAAAGTTGACTCTTGTTGAGTTAATAGCTAATCAATGGCTGTAAGTACGACACTTGTAAGACTAAGATTGAAACTTGAGAAGTGTGTGATAGGAAGTGGATGTCCTTTTCTGTATCTAGAAAAATTGATAATGACAGTGGGGTTGCTTTTCTCTCTCTTCTCTGTTTTTCCTCTGCGTTTTTCTCTTCTCCTAGCTGCTGCCATTTTGAGTTTGTCAATGTTTGCGTTAGATTAATGCACCACTCGGTGGTCTCCTGCTGAAACAACAGCCAACACTATTGAATTTGTTCCGTGGCACGGTCTCTTGCTATTGGATATCAGTAACTGCTAATTAAACTGATGCACTTTTGCTTGTCTGTTGCAGGCGTCAATTGGCTGAACTTATCCCTGGTCAAAGGCCATGGGAGGTTTTAAGTGTTGACACAAGCAATGGATCAGATCACATATGGCGGGAAATGGTACCGTCAACCTCTCGGTACATTCACGACAGGCCCTCCATTCATTGAACTTTGGAATAAGGATGTCATGGTATAGACTTGCTCCTGACTCCCAAATCCAGTTTTCTTCCGCACTTCGAGTTTTCATTTTTCCTCGTAGTTTGAAGATTGCAAAACCATACACGTGATTCTATCCAATTATTTGGGGAATTAAATAAATAAATAACTAAACACACTGTTGTGAGCATGCTAAACTGATCACATTTAGTTTAGCTGCCCTGAAAGATTTAAAGCTTTATTCTTGTAGTTTAACTTTGTTGTCGCTATTCCGATGCGGATTAATCATATATGTTGCTGACATCTTGTAAATTAAACTGGCCTGACTTTTCTTGTAAATATTTATTCGACTTTGGTCCATATTGCTTATCCTCTGAGGGCATGCGAATCTCTAACTTCTTCTCGTGTTATATCTTTCTACAGAGAATACTCGATATTTATACCAAGCTTAGCCATGCGGTTTACCGGAAATTGAGTGAGAATATTCCTGGTTTCTCCACCATAATGGAGAAAGTCTATGCTGATGCTGCCGTCAGGGATGCAAGACGAAAGGAGAGGAGGTCGGCAAAGAAGAAAGCCGAGGAGGAAGAACTGTATCGTCGACTGACAGGTGATCAATAGCATCGCAAGAATCAGTCCATTTTTCCGATGGTAGAAAACAAATCACTCCCATAGCTTCTTGTGAGTTTCTTGCCTGAGATGATTTTTGGTTCTTGAAAATGTTGGGTGTACTGCCTAGTGCTTTTTACACAAATCTCACACCTGACCATTAAATTAAGTGACTCAATGTTTCTTACTGTAGAAAACGATAGTTAAGGTTAAATATGGAATCGAAAAGTTTGGATTTAGGACTCTGCGTTGCCTTGTTTTAAATGCTTTTTTATTTTTCATTCTTCTTTTTGGTTTTAGAGACGGTATTTTTCTATGCAACTGTTTATCAAACGAATTCGGGTGCTATTTCAGTCGCATAATCCGGTTTCGAGTTTGAAAACCCGTGTAGATAAACCAGACTACAAATTACAGCTATCTGAGATTGATCGTCGATCAGATTGAATCTGTTTTCTGTTACTCCAATATTTTAACATTTTGTTGAAGGTGGTAGTAGTAGTACTAGTTGCTTCGAATTCTTTTAAACTCGGATACATGCAAGAAAAGGATATATCTAAGCTGTACCTATATTACGTTATTGAATAATGCTAGGATTATCAATTCTCTGATATAAAATTTTATGTATCAATTTATGTGATATATAAGTTGTTATTTTTTAGTTGATAAATTTTTAAATGAATAACTGCCATAAGAGTTAAAATTAATAGATTACATCAATCTACAAAATCCTTATGTTTTTTCTAAATCGATTGGAATGCGGTGAGAGATTGTTATATATGTAAATCACTAACGTACATCATGATTTACTTGATTAGAACAATATGTTTATTGCATAAAATCTGCAAATTTTACCGAACGACTCGGTCCAACTTTCCATTCCAAGCATGGCTATCTTGCATCTCCTTGCTTAAAAAAGGGTAAGAAAAACAAAATTAAGGAGAAACAAAAGTAAACTAGTGCTTTACTTGGAAAAAATGTCCTCTCTATTATAAATAAGAAGAAGAAAAGATAATAGTACATTTGAAAAAAAAAAAAAAAAAAAAAAAAAAAAAGGTACCAGTTTTTTTTTGTTTTTTTTTTTTGTTTTGTTTTTATTTTGTTTTGTTTTGTTTTGTTTTGTTTTTTGTTTTTTTTGTTTTTTTTTTTTCCAGGAGGGTTAAATGACAAGCAATAAAACGACAACTTATAAATTGATAGAGTGATAAAAAGGGGATAGATTATCCGTTTGATCCTAACCTTTTAATGAAGTTCTGATTTGATTTTTTTTTTTTTTGTTAGATAAACTCTTTAAACTTTTTAAATAATTTATCCTTTTTGACATTCTTTTTTTTTTTTTTTGGTAAGGAAAAAAAAATGTGCAAAAATAATCCTTTTCGTTAATATACTTTAAAAATTTAACATAATAAAAAAATATTAACAAAAATTGTATTTCATGTGAATCACATATGATATACTAGTTGAAGGTAAGTAAGATTAAAAATGTAAATGATTTAAATTAGATAAAATAGATATAATACACGAGATGTATACCGTGTAATTTTTAATATTTATTAGAAAAAAGGACTATTTTGCCCCCCCCCCCCCCCCCCCCCCCCCCCCCAAAATTTAAATAGTTCAGGGAGTTTTTAGGGGGGGAAAAAAAAGGTTAGGAACCAAATTATAACTTTGTTAAAAAAAAAAAAAAAAGTTGAGGATTAGATCATATTTTCAGAAAAAAGATTAGGGACCAAATTATATTTACTAAAAAAAAACCTTAAGGCTAGGAGCATTTTCGGAAATGATTTTGCTTTCGGTTGAAATTTGAAAATGAAAACTTTTTAAGAATGATGCTTACACATGATATACTATTTAAATGTAAGTAAGATTCAAAATGTATACGATATAATTTAGATAAAATAGATACCATACACGAGATGTATTCCATGCAACTTTTAATATTTATTAGTGAAAAGGACTATTTTGCACCCATTTTAATAGTTCAGGGAGTTTTTAGGGAAAAAAAAAAGTTGGAAACCAAGTTTTAATTTTGTAAAAAAAGTTGAGGATTAGATCATATTTTCAGGGGAAAAAAAAAGAAAAAAAAGATTAGGGACCAAATTATATTTACGACAAGAAAAAAAAAAACCTAAGAGCTAGGAGTGATTCGGAAATGATTTTGCTAATGATAGAAATTTGGAAATGAAAACTTTTAAGAATGAAGCTGATATCATTTCTGAAATTGTATTTAATTGGTTTTCTTTGTGATTGTTCTCAATGTTACAAAAAGTAAAACTGCATTTAGTTAGATTTTTGGAAATTGTATTACAACATTAGTTAATAACCTGATTGGATAAATAGTTTCCAAACCATGCTGTAAAGACAAATAAGAACATAAACAAGATATAAGAAATATAAAATGTAACATTGACTTATGATACATAATAATTTATAATAAAACAATAATTAAATACAATTAGTTAATTAAAATAATAAGACGAATACATATAATTATTGTATTTGTTGTCAAGTCTTTCGTGGCTTAGGCCTTAGTAAGGTCCTCCGGTCATGCTTGGGCTCTGTAAGCGGCCCAAACTTTCAAATGAACCGAAAGAAAAGTTTTACCGGCAGACGTCGGTGGCCAGAAGACCGACTGTCTTCGATAATCATTTTCAATCAAATCAAAAATATCAAATTAATAATACAAGACTAAAGCAGCGACATAACTCGCTTCGTGTAACGTGTTCTCTGCACACCGGCTGCACATTTTCATGAGACAACACTTACGAAATACGTGTAACCAAACAGTACTTTCCCATTAAAAATACACTCTCGAAGAATCATTTTGTCTCCTTCTGCAATCTTTCCTTACTCCCAAAATCTTATATATTCTTTCAATTATCCCCAAAAATAAAAATAAAAAAAGGGTCTTGTTTCCTTTTGAATCAGTGCCTAAAGAAGCAGAGAAATATGGAAGATATTGTAGAAGTTAGAAGAGATCATGAAGATCAAGAGGATGCTAAAAAGAAAGATCTAGAAGCTACAGAAGAAGAAGAAGAAGAAGAAGAGAAAAGAAGTGGTGGGATTATAGCCAACCTAATATCCAACTTGGTCTCTCCTCTGAGCCCCAAAGCAGGGCAAGTCTCCTCTGCACAAAATGGGGAAGAAGCTGGTCAAAATGGGGAAGTTTCTTCTGTTTCCAATCTCATTTCCAACTTGTTTCACCACTCTGCAGATGGAAACAAGGCGATGATCTGAAGAAGAAGAAAGTTGATAATGAAGGTAAAGAAAAAGATGAGGAAACTGGATTAGTAGGTATTATTGACAACATAGTTTCTCACTTCCCAACTTCTATTCCAGGTGAACCTTTTTTTATTTTTTTTTTATTTTTATTTTTACACCCATTTCTTGTTTTAATAGACATTATTGGATTTTGATTGACATTTATTTTCGTATGGTTTCATTCATGTCCAGACGATGCCGTTCCGACAACCGATGAGGCCTCTCTTCTGATTCACTCCATTGTCAAAGACTAGCAGCGAAAAGCTTTGTTACATATGTAACATAATTTATGTTTTTTCCATTTGTGTTTTTTAGTTTTGGTTTTGTCAATATTTTTGTTTTGTTTTTATGTACTTCTGACATTTCTGTTCATTTTATGAGTTGAAAGATCCAAAGTCTCTGAAAGTTTACAAGGTGTTACAAGAAAGGTTTAGTTGTGAATTTGGTTGGAGATGTATTGAGTGAAGGCAAGATGTGAAATATTACTTGTCATACCACCGCAAAAGCAGCTTTCTTATTGGTGTAGCTTTTTTATTATTATTTTTTTAAATAATAATTTTAAGGGTACCTATAGATGTAGTTACTATAGTCAAAATTTTTTTTTTCTTGTCTTTTGTATTTTCTTCTTAAGAGCGCATGCGCGTTTGTTTGTTTGTTTTGTTTTTTGTTTCTTGTTTTTTTTTTTTTTTTTGGGCTTTAAGCTTCATGAAGCTTTAATAGCATCAACAGTCTTCCTTTTTGTACATTGGTTAGCAATAGTCGATGATTTTCTGAATTCTGTTCATATTTTTATCTCACAAACAAAAAAACTAATAAAAAAAAATTCTGTAAATCATAACCAAAAAGTGTATCATATTAGCCCAAATACTATTTCAAAACTTTCTTTTCCCAATCAATGTTTGCAAGTGGGTATTTATATTTATCTCCCTTTCAAAGTTATCATCAACAAATGACTTGATTCTTACAATACTTCCTTTATCCATTCTTTTTCATTACAGTGATTGTTTTAGATAACACTAAAAACAAAAACGTGGGTCAATCAAGCAAGTGCATTTCGTGCTGTGTTAATCTTTTCTTTTGCACGTCAAGAAAGAGACGCAAAAAAAAAAAAACAAACACAATTTTGATGAGTAAAAGAAAAACCATATAAAATGATATTGTTATGTGAATGAGAAAATTATCTAAATAATCACTTTTTTTTTTCCTTTCATTTATTGACCAACTATATATAAATTCTCCACGTTTGACCAACATCACATAAATTTTAGTTAATTTTAATTTAATTTCGTTTCATATTAATCTAATATTAAAAGTGCAATATTCTTTTAAGTTTTTTTTGCAAGTGGTTTCCCCAAAATGAATCTTTTGAGCTTCCGCTGTCTTCCAAACATTTGGGCTACTTCCACAACTTGAATGTGGGCTTCATGTTCGAGGCCTTACATTGTGCCCCAAGCCTTAGGCCCAAAAAAGAAGCTCGTGCAGCTCCTCTTCTTTCCTCTTCCTATTTTTATAAATTTTCTCTCATTTTGCACGTTTCCTAGTATATATTTATGGATAAAATTTTGCACTCTTCTTCCTTCTTTTTTTTTTTTTGGCTAAATATGACATTGTGAACAAAATTTCGTGCTGGTGGAAGAAATGAAAGTTCAAGGCCTTTAAGTCTCAAATTCCATACTTGAAAGATTTTTCTTTCAAATGAATGTGCATTCATATTTATGTATATACTAGCTTAAAACATGTGCTACGCACGTACACGCATATAATTGAGAAAATTTATCTAAATGAGAGAAAATTAAAATTATAAATAAAAAGAATAGAAAAAAAATAAGTATCTAAAGAGAGGCATGAAAAAAAAAATCAAAAAGATAAAATGATTAAAATATAAAAACTGACCAATTAAAAAAAACTAAAATTATTTGTTTAAAAAAATGGGTCGAAAAAAAAAATCCAGGGACCAAAAAAAGAAAAAAAGAAAGAGAAGTTATAAAAAAACATAAAAGGGGGTCACCTTAAACGAGTGGTGATGGACATTGCCTTCTAAAGTTCTTATATCTCTTTTAAGTCAATTATTTTTCTGAGACGAGACGAACTTTTTTTTTTCTCCATAAATTCACTTCTGTCTGTTCCTTTATCGTTGTGGGCGACGAAGGAAATTTCTCTGTTTTAAGTTGTATCAACGTCCTATACCCATGAAAACATGTTAAAGTGGCTTTTTAATCCAATTGACAAAGGAGGTAGCCTTGTTTAGATTGAGGAAAGGAGAAAATAAGGAGCTCTTTCCCATGCAGAATTTCGTAAAGCAAAAGTAATGAAAGTCACTTTCTACCCATAAGGAAAAAGCATAACCAAAACGTTGTCATAATCTTCTCATATTAAACAACCTTGTTCAGATGTTATTGAGCTCTTGCGGTTTTACTCCAAAGATTATTTTATTACAAGAAATAGTTACACAAGTAGTTTTAAATCTATTTTAAATTTTATATTGACTTTTATTCGTACACTCCTAACAACCCCTCTAGAATCATCACAACCCCTCAAACGATGACCATATATCCATCTTTCTCAAATCGAAAAACCTAAAAGATCACAACTCTATTAAGATCTTCATCGTGTTGGGATCTTGCATTACCATGGAGTTTTTATTTGGGGAGTTAATTTGGCACTACAGATTTCCCATATTCCATTGCCATCACTTCGAGGGTTGTCAACCTTTGTCCGAATTTTCTCCGGGGTTCTTTTTCACACGCACATTTTTATGAATGAAATTTGACTCTGATACTACTTGTTGGAATTTGGGTTTTATCTAAAAAGATTAACCTATGAGAAGGATAATCTCAAACCTAAATTTATTTTCAAATTCATATTTAAGAAATATGAGACTTTTATTCAAACCTAATAATAGTAATAATATTAAGTAAGGGCAAATAAAAAGTAAAAGATTAATCCACATTAGGGATGACAATGGGACATAGCGGCGTGAGTATGCTTCTACTATCCCCATATCTGTCACCCTTTTCACCCCCTTGCCCATCTGATTTAACACGGGTGTGGGGCCAAATAATCTCCAGTGAGTGTCGATACCCGTACCATTGGTGTATTTATAAGGAAGTGGCTTTATTCACAGAATTAAGATTATTAATTGATGGCAATAACTATGTAATAGTTTAGTACGAGTTTAATACTCGTGCATTGCACGGGGAAGGAAGAAAAAATAAATAAATAAACTGAGTATTATATGATAAAAATAATTGGTTAAGATAAATATTATAATTATAATAAGTATAATTATTCCCAAAATCTTTCCCAACAGTGAAGATGCAAAATCAAAATGACAATAATACTAACAATAATAAAAACGAAAACAAAAGCAAAAAAAAAAAAATTTATGTAGTCATACTCATTTAAAGAAAAAAATTAAAACAAAAAAAAAAAAGCAGAAAAAGAAACTAAAACAAAAATCTTTAGACTCAAAAGAACCGGAAAAAACTAACCCTAACAAAAATATTATAACAAAATAAAATATATATCTCATTTTCTCCTTTTTTTACTGTTTTTAAAAAAAATAAAAAAAAAATTTATCAGGTTATATACATGTAAAAACTAAAAAAAAATGATTTTTAAAATATAAAACAAAACAAACAAAAAAAGACAAAAAAAAAATTTTTTTGCATGCAGAGTCCTTAAAAAAAAAAAAAGGGTCTTAAAAATAGAATAAAAGAAACAAAAAAGACACAAAAAAAAAAACCCCCCATAAAAAAAATCCGAAATAAAGATTAAAAATTTAAAGTAAAAAATCATTTAAAAATCAAAAAAAGGCAAAGTGAGCAAAAACACAATATAACAATAGATCATAATGTAATGTCTAAAATTTAACGTAAAAAAAAAAGGCTAAAATAATATCAAGAAAAAAAAAAAACTCTAAATAGGGGTAAAACCGGCAACACACTATAGGAAAAAGAAAAGGAACTAAAAAGAGGCGTAAAACAGTAATTATACTGTGTGGACAACCGTCAATTTCTGCATAATAGGGATAAAAATGTCAACTCACTGTAGATGAAGGAAAACCAACTGAATCAGAGGGGCAAAAAATTCTCTGCACTGTAGACAAAACAGTAAAATATGTGAGGATAAAACCGTCTTTTCACTGTAGATAAGCCAAAATCAGCACATAGGATAAGGGTAAAATCGACAGTTTAATATAGAAAAAGCAACTATTGTGCATTACTGTAGCAAAAAAAAAAATGTACAGCAAAAGCAACAATAATTTTAATTAAAAAAAATCACTATTCATTAAATAATAAAATATTGTATCAATTTACTATAGCAAAGCAACAAAAAGAAAAAAATAATAATATTCATTAAACAGTAAAATACTACATCCCTTTATTATATATAATAATAATTTGGATAGGGGATTATTTACGAACTGTTTAGTGTCCAACTTCTTGGCATTTTCATTGTACTTTCCTAGAGTCTATTTTCAAGGCTCTGGTTATTGGTCAGCTCCTTACATTTTGTCCAAGGCTTGGAAAAACTGATGATTGCATAGCGGAACAATAGTAGAATAGTGGAATATAATAGTGTGTTCAAGTAGTTCGTGGTCTAAACTCTAAATGCCCAAGTTCATTGTATTTCATAAAAAATAACTCCATTTACCTTCTCCAAGTTTAAGCTCTATTTTTAAATTGGACAACTTTTACAAACGATTCCTGAATTATATATCCAATTTTATATTGATCCGTAACTTGTAATTTTATACAAGACATTACCTCAAACTTTCCTACTTTTATATAAATGGCCCCTAAGTTAGTATTTCATCAAAAACTGAATGAAAATTGAATATGTTCAGATCACATGAGCTTTATTTAGACTAAAATTATAATTAAACGTTATTTGGAGGGAAACTTTACCTCCAAAATATATATGTTAGTGTTATATATCTTTAAGGAAGGTATAATTTACTTTCAAAATATCTATAATTGATGTACAATTTCCCTAATTTTTTTTATAACTATAACTTTATCTATAACTAAAGCTCATATGATTAGAACATATTCAATTTTTATCTAATTTTTTTGTAAAATATTAAATGAGGGACCGTTGGTGTAACAATAGAAAAGTTTGGAAGAGTCTGATGTATAAAATTAAAAATCAAGAGCTATCAGAACAATTAAAAAAAAAAATCCAAAAACTAATATAAAATAAGATGTATAATTCAAAGTTATTTATAAAATAACCGAATTAAATTACATGACTAGTCAACATTGATAAGGATCATACTTGCACACAAGTCATGATATGTGAATGCTCTCTATCTGAAAAGTCCCGAATACTTCCAGGAAAAAAAGGGGTGGGAAAAAAAAAAAAGACAAAAGAAAAAAATTCTCATGATTCAAATTTACCTAAGGTCAGCCACAGTGACTTCAGCAAACTTTTCCTCCAATTGACTCAATATAAATTTTTTTTTTTCAAGAAACTTTTTTTTTTTAATTTAATAGGGCAACTCTTTGGCAAGTGAAGTGTCATGTTCCAATGAAGTTTTCTCATTTGCAATCCAATAAAGTATATGACCAAAAAAACATTGTGAGATTGGGTGAGAGAATTTTTTTAGAAGTTAGTAGGTGGGATGTCATGGAGTGCAGTTGATTCTACCGGAAAGGGGGTACTCATACCACATGCTTCAGTTCTTCACTACAGTTCTTTAGTAGTAGCTTCCGAAGATAAGGATGTCTCAAGAAAGCTTAATTGGTCTGCTAAGCATATTTCATCTTTTTATTACATTTTTGCCCGTGGCATCAGTCTGGTGATTTTTTCTTTTAATTCATATAAGCAAGAACACACACATATCTTACGAGACAGATTGACCACAATGATTTTCAAGAAGAGAAATATAGTGGACTCATAAATATATCATATTGAAATTATAATTTTCAGATAATTACTGACTGAAAGAGAACTCGTAACACTTATAAACCACTATGGCGAGTCCAATATCGACGGGAAGTGAGTATTATAAGTGGTTTTATAAGTATTATTACTGTAATTGTTTTTTAATGCTTAATGTCGCTAAACTATTCATTAACTACCTACCAATGAATCTTATTATCTTATCACATCCACTGAGAGACCAAGAGAAAAGAGACAAAGATTGAGAAGTGTAGAAACAATAAGGCACTGAAAGAAAAACCAACCAACCGTCTGACCAAAGGGTCCCATTACCACCATCCTTGAATATATAATTATATTATAGATTTAAAAGAGAAAAAAGAAAAAGAAATATCTTGGGTGAAGGGAATAAGTGGGAAAAGCATAGTCCAAACAAAGGCTCTCTCCTAATCATTAATAAAAAATTAAAATTAAAAAAGGCTCTTTCCTAATCAGTTTCCATGCGTATGCTTCCCAATAAGATCTTGTTTCACCACCAATAACTTTGCTAAATTTGTTTAAAGATTATTCTTATATGTAGTCTTGAATTTTATGATCACTTTTATATTATCTTTTAAATTTTAAATTTAATCTCACTTTACTTATAATATTAGAATTTTAGTTTAAAAAAATACGAAAAAAGTGAATTAAAAGCGATTATATGGTTTTTTTTTTCTTTTGTTTTAAGCATAAATCCTAACAGAATGGACTTAAAAAGACTAATTCTCTATTTTTTGATTTGTTTTTAATTGAAATTTCAATAAAAGAGATAAAGTACGTTAAATTCAGAAACATAGAACTTGCTTTGTAAATAATAATAATAGTAATAATAATGAAGCAATTGACAATTATGTCCTTTCTTGACGAAGTTAACTAATTCCGTACATATCTTACTTTGATGCCCATAGTTTTTATTCAGATCAGGAACTCTTGGGAGTCATGACATAATCTCAGTTAAATGAAGTGGGACCCCCGACCTAATAGCAGTTTTAGGATTAGCCATTAATTTACATCAAACGGTTGACAAGCGAATGTCTTTGTCTTGACAAACTTTTAACTCAATATAATAATAAATTTATATATATATATATATGCTTGGTTAGGAAGAAAATTGGTGGCATGACATCCAAAAACTAAAAAAGAGAACAGTCCTTAAAAACTCCAATCAGAGAACAACAACGGTCTGTCTTGATAGGTGTTGCTTTGTTTCATGTCGGATAATTTTTGTTGTTAATTTGCCTCGGATACTCTTCTTATATTAGCCTGGAAAAAACTTTGGACTAAATCAAAAAGTTGAAAATAAAATGAAAGGAAGAAGGACCTGGAAGAAGATGAGCCCTGCAAAAATGGAGACTTGGAGGGCCTGGTTATGGTTCAAGGAAACATTTTTTGTCCCAACTAAGTGTGTACTTCTCAAGCTAACTTCCGCCTCACGACGAAAAGCCAAAGGTAAAGCTGTCGGAAACTCGAATTTCATTGCTCTCTCTGTCTCTGTCTCTGTCTTAAATCTCTATTTTACATGGTGAAACTTGCAGGGAACGGACATGGGCTGGTGAGTCTTTACAAAGACATGGAATCCTGCGGGGAATATGCCGATATACGGGTGATGTGGGAGATACTCCATTCTTGCCCTCAGAGTACCCCAAATAGATCAGAAAGGAGGAGCAGAAGATCTTCATATTGGAGACCCTGTTTTCAGCCAACTTGAAATCATGTCACTCTTTCCACAGAGTTGTCTGTCCGCATGTCCCAGATTCCGTTAGTATACAGATTGTTATAATCAGTAATTGTTTCTATTACTCATCTCTGCAGAAAGTCGAAAAAGAGAAAAGAAGCAAAAAGTATAGGACACCAATTTCTACTGTCATGTAGACATCAGCTTCTCAGTGTAGATAATAGACGCTGTTTGTTTTTCATTGATCCGAACCTTCATTTAAGTGTCTTGAACATAGTTCTACCGGAATGAATTGTGTTCGTTGGTTTCGAAAGATTCCCAAATCAATACAATCTAGTAGTTTTATTTTTCGTAACGTACAAAGATAAATCAGTTCCAAACACCTTATTGCTAAGCAGTAGCACATGTTTTCATACAAGAACTTTACTAGTCTACACGGTGATTAAGTATTTTATTTTTCGTATGGTACAAAGATGAACCAGTTCCAAACACCTTATTGTCTAAGCAGCGGTACATGTTTTCATACAAGAACTTTACTAGTCTACACGGTGATCAAGTATTTTTGCATACAAAGCGATTGGAACTTCAGCGCAAAGACGAAGACACACAAACGACGTAATTGTTCTTCACACCGCATCAGCTTCATGAAGGAGTTTCTGATCAAAGTGCCACACTCCTGCAGATCCATAAAAAACATATCCTTCAAGAGTCCGAAACAGGTAGATGCCTATGCAAATTAGAAAACGAAAACCGGCAAGAGTTAATATAATTTGTTAAACTTTATTTCTTACCATGGCCCTTTCCAACCAACCTCAGTTGAGCTACATATTCTGCTATCTTCTTAATGGATTCAACCTGTAGAATAATTAAATAAATAAATAAAAAGTTTAAAGAATCATAAAACCTCCAAATTTTGTTAATGTATTCACTTTCAAAATTCAAATGGTTTTGTCCAAATACTATTATTCTGTGTTCAATTTAAATTTTCAAATTTGAAATAATGCTGTCCTGTATTTAAGTGTCTTTTTCTTCCCAAATTATAGTATATTTATTTCAACCCTCTTTCAACTTATTACTTTAAATATTCAATCTGAAAACTATGTCGTTGGTTAGCCAAGACAATTAAGATAGAACAAATATTGGGGGGGCAAAAATAGTAAGTATTTTTGGAACCATGACAAACAAAGCAAAAGACAAACACAAACAGCATAAGTTTGAAACCTTTACTCATTAGTTGTGAAAACAAGAAGTTTCATCGTTTATTGCCAAAAAAAAGTATTTTCATTGTCAATATCAAGCCATGAGAAATCACACTGAAATCCAAAGATTTAACCATCAACAGCAGATTTACCTGCTCAGTTAGAAATTCACTCTCAATAAAATCTGCCATTTGGGGATCATTTTTCGTCTCTGCCACCTGTCGACGTTCCAGAAGGCTATTAGTGAAATTCACAACGGGGCCAATTGCAAAAGAACAGAAACTTGAATGCAAATTCAAAGAACCATTAGCTAAAGTTAAATGCGTCCAAAGATCAAAACGAACTAAAATAAGACTCCGAAGATGAAAGATTCAATTACTTTGTGCAAGCTTAGGAGTTTTTCATTTGTCAACTTCTCCAGAGCCAGCGCAAGTTCCATTGCTGCATCAATAGATCATTGACAGTCACATATTAAAGTAGATAATGTGGAGCCTTTACTACTACATTACACACACACACACACACACACACACATATATGTAGGTATGTATGTATACGTATCTAACAGCAACACCATTAGTCCATTTTGGATCTTTGTCATAAATTCGTTCTTGAAACCGAAAATTCAAATTTTGTAAGAGAAAACATTGTAGAAATTTTTTTAAAAAGTATCCAAAAACGGTGATCCAAACACTTATTGAAGAAAAATTAGAGAGTTAGTCATTAGCATTCACTAAAAAGGGGGAAAGGAAGAGAAAATTAGAGGAGAGGGAGGGGGGGAGGGTGGGAGACAAACCATATAATGCATCCCCTTTTTCTTCATGCTCGAACTCGGAGAAGGGCGGTACTATAGAGTGTAGCTTTACTCTTCCTCCGCGAATGTTCTGCTTACGAAGTGAAAGGTATTAGAAACTTCGATACAAAAGATCGAAACAGAAAACTTAAAACGCATGAAACTAGTACTATCTGCGTTGAGGATAATGAAGAAAAACTCAAAGATTAAAAGGGAAATATATGCCTGATATCTAATTAACTTCTCGGCATGCTCTCTTTCTTCCTCACTGGACTTCTTGAAAAACCTGATTGCAACAAGACCATTTAAATTATAAAATGTAAAACATAAGAAAGTTCATAGAGTTTAAAAAGAAGTTCATGGGAAAATTCTCTGTGGGGGTTTTTTCTAGTGTTTACTTGGCAAGGCCCTTCAGAGCAATGTTGTCCCGGTCAAAGTAGGCAAACATGGCGTGGTACACATACGAGACGTTGTATTCCACACTGCAAATGAACAAATATTTAGCAAACAAATACATCAAACAAGAATGAAATTCATAAAGTTCTTGGAAATCTAGAATTCAACTAGCAATTTAATACAAAAAGACAAGAATAATAAGGCTTTTAACCCCCAAAAAAAAAAAAGAAAAAGAGAGAAAAATAACAATCTCAATCCTTCAAATTTAAGAATTTGACTTGGCAATTACAATAAAATAATAAAATAATAATTTAAAAAAAAAACTATACGATGACTAGCATAAAGTTCTCGGAATTCAAGGATCCCAGCAAGAAACAATATAAAAAGACAGCAAACATAATACTTTCTTGGAATTCAAGAACTTAAGCAAGAAGTTACATGCAAAAGATATAAATCGCAAAGTTCTTGGAAGAGTTGAGAGTTCATGGATAAAGAGCTAGATAACAAAGAAATATATGAAAACAGTACAACAAGGAAGAGAAGAAAGAAGAAAAGAAGAGAAGAGAAGAGAAGAGAAGAGAAAGCTAAGAAAGATAAAACCTACTTAATCTGCTCGTTAACGGCGGCTTCAGAGACATCAGAGAAGCGCTGGCGAGCAAGGGAAAGTTGAAGGTTCGACGGAACAAGAAGAGAATCTTTCTGAACCTCTTCAAATGGCCTGAACACCACACCCTCCAACGGCACAAAATCATATTCACGCGACGCAGAAACCACAAATTTCTTGCCCCAACTTCCATTTTCAGAGTTCAAACCGAAGTTGGACGAGAAAGTCTTTTTACTACACAAGCTCAAACCAGAAAAAGACGACCAATAACCGCCATGGCCATTCCCTTTCCCACTCCCATGGAGGGTTGAGAATGGGAGGGCTAAAACGGTCGATCTCAGAAACATTTTTGGGAATGTGAAAATGGGTTTTCTTTTCCGGCTCGAGATCTGATCTGGGTTCTTGGAAAGCAAGGATTTTTTTTTTTTGCAAGGTCGATGAAGAATGGTTGGGAGACGAAGAAATGTAAGGGGCCGAGAATAAATAAAGGGATAGAGATGGCATGACATTGTTGTAGACCGTCGGATGAGAAACCACTTGGAAGGTCAGGATTTGAACACGTCAAGTGGCGTGTGGCTACCTCGTGGCTTAATCCTTTAGGGATAGGAATCTTGTGGAAAATCTGGTACACGTTTCAATCTAGAATCCTTAAAAATTTGTCTTCCTTCTTGCTTTTTATTCCGTAGACTCGCTCGACTCCTCTGAGCATTGACTAGTCGCCTACTTCTAGAAATTGGGCCTTTTTTATTTTTATTTTTTCTCAGTGAACCCTATAAAAAGATAGGAATTTATTGCCATTCGGCATTCTTACAAACGAGCTTTGTGACATTTTTATGAGATACTGTAATAATTAGGTAATTATAATGTAACCAATATCTAAATAGTATAATGTTATAAGATTTTATATTGGAAGTTACATATAAATTAACTAGTTAGTTGTTACAAGTTTTGAAATAAAAAAGTTAGGATAAATTTCCTATCTAGCACTGTGATATTGTCATACGGGAAAGTTCTTCATTTCTCTCTTTATCTATTTCTCTTTCACTCTTTAATGAGTTATACTGCTTTAGCCCTCGAGTTATGCCAATCTCCTGTAAAAATTATACCTGCCAATCTCCTGTAAAAATTATACCGTCGGATGGGAGGGATTTCTTAAAAAGTTATAACTACCAGATCTATCCCTCCATCTAGGGGTGGCAATACGGGTCACGACACAACGACACGACTTGAAAACGACACGAATTTCGCGGGTTCGGGTTGGGAAAAATAGGTGGCGGATCGTGTTCGGGTTGGGAAAATTTGACACGAAAAAAAACGGGTCGTGTTCGGGTTGGACCCATTTTTTCGTGTCAGTTTTCGTGTCAATTTCGGGTTAGTTTCGGGTCAAGTTCGTGTCAAATTTCGTGTCCATTTCGAGTCACTATTTTGTGTCAATTTCAGGTCAATTTTCGTGTCGCGTGTCCTATTTCGGGTCAATTTCGTGTCAACTTAGTGTCAATTTTCGTGTGACGTGTCCATTTCGGATCAATTTCGTGTCGCGGGTCTAGTTCGTGTCGCGGGTCCAGTTCGTGTCGTGTCGTGTCAAGCCGTTACGGGTTCGTGTCGTGTTCGTGTCGCGGTTTCGTGTCGTTTTCGTGTCACGGGTCGTGTTCGGGTTGGAGAAGAAAAAATTCGACACGACTCAAAGACGACACGAATCCGACACGTGACACGAATTGCCACCCCTACCTCCATCGAATATACAAGACCTTTTTTGAAAAGATAAATAGAGGTTTCAAAAGATAAGCAAAAAAACATTGGAAGTAAAGAGGTGAGGTGATTAGTGTTAGTATTTTGGGACTCATGGTTAAAAGAGAAAAGAAAAGGGAATAGAATGGGTTTAGATTTCAAATCCTTCAAAAAAAAAAAAAAAAAAAATCTAATTTTAAGCAATCCTAATGTATACAGATTAGTAGAGTGTATTTATCCATACTAAATACAATAATAGGTACAAAAAAAAAAATAGTAATTTTTATATTTTTATTCCCAGAGAAACTTCTTGTACTGATGCAACATTACCAAAACTAGCATGACTTTGCAAAAGAATGCAATATATATATATTTTTTTTATATCTAGCTACTAGATTAATTCTGCTTTGTAACTGCTGCTAATATTTTTGCTTTGTTTATGAATACAGCTAGTCTCATTTATTTTCTTTGCTTCTATACTCTTTAAAAAAAGGCCTATAATATTTTGGAAACATTTCACATGAAATTTTTTGGGAATGCCTAGTACTGTAGGAAGAGAAGTTATTCATAATTAAAAAAAAAAAAAAAAACACTATCGGATGAATGATGGGAATTTGGGAAAGGCTTTATTGAAAGAATAAGAGGGAAGGTGTGGCGATTGCAAATTGAGAAATATTACCTTTCAAGATAATTTGTAATTTTAGCCCAACAAAGAATCAGAGTAATAATTCTTTAAGTTATTTATTGACTTAATACGCTGGTTTAAAATGAAAATTTTAAATTAAAATTTATTTAATTTTTTAAAAACTAATTAAAATTTTTTGTTGACTTAATCATCTTGGGATTTGCAACTATCAAATGGGTCGATTAGTCCAATTTTGCTGGTTCAACGTGTCTTTTTACTAGAATTTTGTGATACTAGTTGGTCTAAACCAATTTTAAGAGCCAGTGGTTAAAAGGAATATTAAACAAGACTATCTAAAGAAAACAGACAATTGTTTATTTTATTTTTAATTTTTTAAATTTTCAGAGTGCATTGAGCATTTTGATGTAATTTTCTCATGACCGAGGATAATTACAATAATTCTGTCATCAAAATATTGAGTATCAAAATCATCTGAGTTCAAACACGTGCATTGCCGACGCTTGGACGGGGGCTCGGCAATAATTCGAATAATCAGTCCCACTTCTTGAGTTCGATTCATGAGCTTCCACTACTCCACCATGTGTTTCGACTCCTTTCTCAACTATTTGGAAAATATTGGCAGAAATTTACCAAGTAGACATGGCAGAACTCATTGCTCTCCCGGAGTCTATTAGGTTCAGTACATCGATAGAAGTCAACAAGATTACTATTAGTTTACCAATCCATCCCAAAAGCTTTAACTTTAGGAGTTGAGCTAACAATAATTTTGTATTTCAACACTTCTCCTCACGTGCAAGTCACAAGGGACAAATATGAGGATAAATATTAATTTGAAAGTCCAACACAAATAAGAAGTTGAAACATATTAAAGGCCCAACACGCGAATGATAAGAAAGAGGCTAAAGAGTGCAATTATATTAAAAGCTTAAGCTATTAGGAAATGAGTCAATAACCTACAGAAGTCAACAGTGCATCACAAGAATCTACATGGAAAATTCAATGAGAAGGTACATAGATTACATGACGAAAAATGCAAAGTTTAAAATCAAAGTTCTAGCTAAGAAACCTCCTGACAAGTTGCTCAATTGGTTAGGGAAACTGATATGGATGTAATTGGTAAAATATGAGCCTCTGGAGGCATGAGTGGTTTTAACTTCTAATAAGCTCATCTATCGAAGTACGTTAGTTTTCAACTTTTTTGGACCGTAAATTTCAAATGACGTATTGGGAATTAGAGGAAAGCTGTAATTTTTGCTGCATCCTAAACAAATTAAAGCATTCCCCTAAAGAAAAGGAAAGAAAATTCAAGCATTATAAAACAGTAAAGAAAATTGCAAAATCCCATTGTAAATTACTTGTCCATATTATGGAGATTCAATAGAATGTGGGAGTTAAAAAATTCTACTAAGATAAGTGCTCAAAAGAACATGGAAAGAACTGAACCAAGATGTATAGTACGTTCAATATTCTAGTAAGATAAAAGTTAGAAAACATGGTCAGCACAACAAATTCGCCGAACAGGTTTTCAAACCCACAAGTCCAAGATAATCAGAAAACAAGAACGTCCAAATGCCAAAAAAAAGAACACCATAAAAGGGCCCATTTGATTCAATTGATGTAGATCCAAAATAATTAAAGATCACCTTGTTGATGCAGTTCCATTTTTAAACCTCTCTCATCAGAACTGACGGTTTCTCAGGTCCAGCCTCATTGTTTCTAGAGTAGGTAAAGCCCAAAACAAGGAATCCTGCAGGTCGGTGTTTCTCATCAATGACCTGCATGTTGTTACCTTGAGATGCTTGACAGTAGGTAACGGAGCATCATGAGCCCTTCGCAATTCATCCGGAAAAATGAGAGCCTGGAAAGATTTTCCATAAAACCCAAAAAAAAAAAAAAAAAGAACAGAGAGAGAGAATGAAAACACACAAAATGATGAAGGAGCAAAAATGCAGAACAAAGATTTCCAATTACTATGTAAACATCAGATACTAAAATTTTGGGGGGCAGGAAGCATAAATATAGATAGGTACCTCCTCTGAGTAAACACGCAGGTCCATATTCTTTGAGCAATCAAGATTTGAAAGAAAATAAAGCAGATTGGTATACCAACTCGTATCATAGACCACAGGCAGAAAGTTATCCTTCCAATGCCCAACAGGAGAAAGTGTGACATTGGCTTCCACCAAACTTCTAACATTCATTGAAATTTTAAACGACGGAGACCCTTCAAATCTAAAGGAAACTAAATTAGGAGAATCAATTGTAACATCAGATTTATCACATATACTTGTGACTACTTTTAAAATGATGTGTTTCAGGGACTAACTGCATATTTTGATGTTTCTTAATTCATTGCAGTATTCTAACGTCAAACTCTCAAGAACTGGGAGCCTGAAAATTAGGTCTTCCAACCACTGGTCTTTTATCCTTGACTGAGAAAACGTGAGATTTCTGAGTTTTCCACATGATGCAAGAGTTGACATGCAGCAAATACGAGATCCATGACATATAAAAGATTCAAGATTAATAGCGTCAACTCGAAACATTTCACCAAAGTCATAGGCATAAGAAGAACCAATCTCCAGAAACTTGAGGCTCGAATTCGAAACTTTAGGATTCGACAAGTGATGACAGTATTTAATGAGCAACTTCTCAAGGGAACAACACCCTAACAACAGATTATGAAAAGCATGATCATCCAAAAGGAGACTCTCTAATGATAGAGATATCAAAGAAGGAAGACTTGCAGAATGAAGATTCGGAAACGAAACACAACTCAACCTTAAATGAGTCAACGACTTTGAACAAAGTAACTCCAAAGGGAAACGGTGTTTCCTAAGCCAAGGCAAGTCGAGATCTAACTCCTTTATGTTGCTTTTAGCAACTAATCTCAACCAACTACAAGTTCTGCTCCAAGAATATGTAGTTGAGAGCATCACTTTAGTAATTGTCGTGTCTGTAACATTGAGCAAATCATTCTTGCGGAGTGTAAAACACTTGCCCACAAATTTACAGAGCTTTGTCGATTTAGATTTACCAAAATCGGCAGAATCAGAAAAGCACAATACGGGCAGAGAGTACCACATTCGTTGCCAACGCTTGGAAAGGATGCTCATCCGAACAACATCAACAGTTGAGACAAGAGAGAGAATGTAATGGATAACATTATCAGGTAATTCCGATAATCTGTCCACTCCTGCAGTGTTTGGTTCCTGATCTTCCCCTTTTCCATCGTGCATTTTGATTCTTTTTTTAGCCATTTGGAAGTTCTTGAGAAAAAACCAAAAGTCTCTGAAAAGAAAAGAAACGAATTGCATTAACTGATACGAAAATTGCAGATAAAAACAAGTTAATACTCGAGCTAATGATGTCAAAATTGGCTCAACCAAGTTAAATTAAAATTGCACAAAAACTTAGAACAAGTAATCGGGGTAAGCGAAGGCAAATAGAAGAAGAAGAGAGAAAAACGAACCTTAGCGTCGCGAAACTCGAAACGTCTTGAAGTGCTTCAAGATTAAAACCATCAAAGGGAATTTCCGTGTAACGAGAAGAGAAGGAAAAAGACGATGAGTTAGGTTCCGGTGACAATTGGGAAAACTGAGGCTTTTTTTTTTTTTTTTTTCTTCTTCTTCTTCTCCTTTTCTGTCTCTCTCTCTCTCTCTCTCTCTCCTCTTCTGAGAGGGAAAACTTGGTTAATTGCTATAATTAGGCCTATTTCTAACTTATTTTTAATTTTATTTGTTTAAGAAAATTTGATTGGGTAATTTTTTTAATCAACTAATTTAATATATGATTGAATTTTTTTTATTTAACAAAATGACCGTTTATTATTTTTATGTTTGACTAATAATTAATTAATTATTAATAATTTAATTAAAAATTAATTAATGGTCAATCAGTAATTGATTATGAAATTTGGTGATTTCTGTTATTATAATGATCCGATTTTTCAGACCGTTATCTAACTTACTTATTTTTAGTTAATATAGTCTTAATACTTATTTATGTTTGATTTCAAAAATGCAGAACTTTTTTTTTTCTTTTTAAAAATAAATTATACTTGTACTTAAAGAGTTTAATACACTAAAATTTTAACTGAGGAAATTAAAATTTCTAAATAATAAATATCATATTCAAATTTGTACTTAGATAGTATTTAAAAAGTTATAACGCCATGCGGGTTAAAATGAAAGACATTAAAGTCTTTATATACTTATACTAGTTTAGTAGTACCGAAATATTGAAAACATAGTTTTAAAGATAATCGATATAAAATAATTTAAAAAGTTTAAATGCAGAAATTAAATTCGTGATGGCATCCCACTCTCTTCCTTCATCGCTTCCGCACTACTTCGCCAGTCTAGAAAACATCTAAATAACGGACTGCTTCCCCACGTTACCTATAGCATGAACACATATATATGAGTTTTCACTCAGCAAGTACAAACTATATCTCATAAAACATTTTCATAAAATCATATCATCACATGTCACAACATGAATGTTCAAAAATGCATGTGATCTATAGGTGTTCAATTATGTTTCATTATATACATGTCTTGTCTACTTAAGAGCCCTTGTGTACGTACTCATATGCGCGCAACCAATGGGGAGTTGGAGGAGCGACCCTCCAACAACCTCCAAGGTCGTAATTTATAACTTTCGTTCTTATCATATTCTCTTAATTAATTGGAGATTAGTACGCCACTTTATCCTATATTTTATTAGTCTAATTCTTATTAATTGTGATAATGTGTATATTTACATGTCCCTATACATCTGTTATTATGCCATAAATATCTGTAAGATATGTTGATCATATTAGTGTAAGAGAAATTATGTACATCAAATACTTAATCAAAGCAATATATATCACTCGTACATTCACCACATTATCAAGATAATTTATAGCAAACATAGAACATCAACAAAAAAACATTTTGTTTCATGATGTAGGTGATATTTGTACTTACTTTTCGTATGTGCTTAAACTTCAGGAGTTGTACCTCCTACTATTCAAGTTTGGAAAATTGTCTTAATTTAACAATATCTCATTATTAGAGAGAATTATAATTATATTATTTATTATTATTTTTTTATAAATTATGTTGAGCTTAATTTACTAGTATCATTATTAAATTTAATAATTAATTCTTATTAATTATTAAGTGTCAAATAAACTTCTATTAATTACTATTTAATTAATTTAATTTTACTTAATTTAATTTAATTTAATCTAATTGATTAATTAATCAATTAGGTAGTATTTAATTATTACTTGATTTAGTTGAGTAATTATAATTAAATTACAAAATTTTAATTGACTAATTAATATTATATCATTAATAATTAATTATGTTACTTAAATATTCTTTCTCATATAATAATTATTATTTTTAATTCTCATATTAATAATTAATAATTTGATTATGCTAATAATTAATGTTTAATTAATATTTAATTAATCATCCATAATTATGTTAACAATTACATCAATGATAAATGATTAATTAATCTCAAATTAATCATGTATTTTAATTATATAATTACTCAACAAACTAACATTGCTTACACAACTAATTACTAATTAACTCTTATAATTAATTATTTATTTTAATTAATTACTAATTAACTTTACTAACATAATTATACTTTGTTCTATTTTTGTTTATTTATTAGTTTTTTACTTCATTTTTTAATTAATTAATCAACTTTCATCACCATGGTGACTAAAAGTCACTTATTCTTAAATGAGTTTTCTTTATGGATTATTGGGCTTATAAGGCCCATTTTCCACTAATTGTTCACATTAAATTGAATTAAGGTAGTCTCTTGATGTATGTCTAGTAATACTCTAGTTTACTATGTCTTGGTCTATCTAAAAACTTGTGATTCAACTTTATAAGGTTAGGGGTTTTTTCACATTTAGTTAATCATACACTTAATGCTAACTCATTTCATCAATAAATATGTCAATATGTTATGACTTACCCTTATGTCATATTTTAATGTTTAGTTGTTCTGTCTATGTGATATTTGAACTTGTAAGATTTATTTAAATTTGAATATAATCCTATTTTGGATACCTGATAACTCGTTGATAAGCTTGAAGTATCTAGTTTCTATCATTATAATTTGTTTTCTAAGATTTTAAGGGTTTCAGACATTAATATGGACGTTCTCCTAAGTGTCTCATGATAAAATCTCAGTTTACCATATTACGATCTAATATTGTGTGATTTATTAAAATTTATGTACATATTCATTTTAAATGCATGAAACTCAGTTCAAAGCTTGAGATGTCTACATTATAGTCACAAAGTTATTTCCTTTAGTGTTTGAATGTTTCATACCGTATACTTAGGTTTTGTTACTGTTGGTCTCACATATATACCATATATTCAGATTTATGGGTAAATTTAGAAAAATTATAACAATTCACTTACAAGTCTAAATAAGGCAACAACTATATCATTGAAAAGGTTATGGTGTCTAGTTTATACAATGAGAACAGTGTTTCAAACCATTATGGATTACTAACTCAAAACTTACAAAACCTGTGACTGGTATAGGGTTTTAGCAAAACATTTTAGTTTGTAGTCTTAGCTTGTAAAATTCACAAAAAATTACATATTTATCCATTCGTGGTGTACGATATCTTGTCGGAAAGCTTAAAGAATTTAGATTTCATATTTATAATTTAAAATCCAAAATTTTGAGTTTACCAAATCTAGAGTTTAGAAAACCTGTGGCTATTTCAAAGCTTTAAAGAAATTTCAGTTTTGCATGCTAGTTTGTAAAAATCATAATAAATAACATACAAGTCCAAATGAGGCTTAAGATAATTCATTGGAAAGCTTAACATGTCTAGTTTGTAGATTTATCATCTACAGTTCATTAAGAATATTTATTTTATTTCAAGTAACAATATAAGCAACTGCGGTCCACAAAATAACCAAAAACGAGGTTTAAAGCCATAAACATCTACTAGTTACTAAACTAGCCATATAAACTCATTTCAGTCTAACCAAAAGCTCAAATTATAAAATCGTAAATGTAAAATCATGCCATGATCATTAATTTTCATGTCAAGTATTTATTTTCATGAAATAGACATTTTTCATGCTCTAGGTTTTGTAGAAAAACTACATTTTTTTTTTCGTTTAGGAAAAATCTGACCGACTTAACCTATCTAGTAGAGAGAGATTGTTATAACTCTTGGTGGAGCCTTGTTTAGACCTTGAAAGTCACCCTTGTACACACCCAACCTTTTAAGAATAAATACTTAGCACAAAGCTCTTGAACTTGAACATAACATTTTTTTTTCCCTTCGCAAAACACAAGGAATATATACCTTTCTTACCTCTAGATGACTTAGTATCTCTATGAGGTTGTGTGCTAGCTTGGGGGGAGTGTGAGAATGGTTGAAAAGTTGGTGACTTATGAGGAGAGAAAAAAGGAATAGAGGGTGGTTTTGTAGTGGAAAATAGAGAGAAAAGTTTTTACTTGGTAAAAGGCACTATGTGTTAGGGTTTCATTCTAAACCTTTTATAGGAAAACTCTTGGGTATTTTGAACAATTTTTAAACCCATCTTCAGAAGCAAAAACGTTTTCCCCAAGCCTTGTGTTTGTATGTGGTGATTTGAATCCCTTTTGACCAACTAAGGACCACTTATGACATGTACTAGTATGTATATCTCCTAGTGTGTCATATTTTCCTTATTTGTGCATGCAATCTCTTGGAGACTTGGGCATGCTTGGTCTCTTGCCAAAACTTGTATGAAGCCTCTCAAATTTTTGGCTCCAAAATGCCAAAACCGATCCCCCTTACATGATATCCACTATTGGGCTATCTTCTCTATTTTAGTCCATTGGATCAAACCACCATTGGCTCATCACCATTGATTTATTTCCTAATCTTCACCATGGTTCTAAAGCTAGATTTTCCATAATAAAATGTTGACAATGGAATTTCTTCCATGTTCTTTTATGTGCCATATAAAGTTGACACAATTTAATTGTAGATTTAGCTACTAATTTGTGCTAATCAACATTTGATTTTATTTTGATGAATTATAATTATTCATCATGTAAAATAAGATTATTATATCTTATAATCTTAACTTAAGTAACCCACAAAATATGTTAATGTCATTTATCACCACAAGAGCACTTAATAAATCCCTTTTCATAAAGTCTTGAAACACAATATCATTCATCACATATGTAATGTTTGGATTAGGCACTATAATTGAGATGATACATGCTTTTTATGAAATTTCTAATAGGTGTCATAATTAGGAACTTTGTAACTTGAATGTATCATAAAATGTATTAGTGTTTCGGGGTTTCACGGTTGTGGTACTGATTGATCGTAGTCAATCACTGATTGACCAAATTAACAATATTATGTGGTTAATCGTTAATAACTATTTAGTAAGAAAATTGAATGATCATTTTAAAAAAAATGACATTTTAACTAATTTTTAAAAACTTCGACCATTTATTAAAAAACTTATTAAAAAAGACAATTTACCTCTAAATCAATTTGAAAAAAATTAGTTAAAATTTTAATTTTAATTTAAAAATTAAACAAACTCTAACCAAAAAACTCAATTCTAATAATAAAAATAAATAAAAAAAAAAGAAAAAAGAAAAAAATTCAACTCCAATAAATATAAATAAATAAAGAAACACTCAGTTGGTCACTAAATTAATATTTTTATAACAATTTAGTTTTAACTTAGTAACTTTACTTTTACCTACTATTTAGTTATTGTATTCAGCATGCTTTAGGTACACGGGTTGGAATTAGAATTTTTAGGTTGTTATTGAGTTGTGCGTTTGGTGAGGCATTTGAATTATTAGAGTTAAAAAGTATAAAAACCTAAAATGTGTCGGATAAAAGATATTAATATAAAGTTTGTTTTATTCGTTTCAAAATTCTATGTAATTTTAAAAAATCATCCTATTTAGGTTTCATTTGGCATCTGGGTTTAACTCCAACTAAATTGTACTTTTTCATCTCAATTTTTATCTTTTTCTGAAAAGTCAACAAAATTTATAACTACTTTTTAAAAAGTCAACTCAACTCAAACTTAAAAATTTAATCTCAACTCAAACTCAACTTATTCACCAAACGAACCCTTAGACTTATATGCACAAAGTTATGAACTTTTAAAGTTTGAATTACAAAGTTCTAATAGTAACTATGAATAGTAAAAGTGAGGTTGATTTTTCAGAAAAAGACAAAAAAAAAAAAAAAAAAAAATTTGTGATTCGAACTTAATTGAATGTTAGCATCAAACGCATGCTCACATTTTTTACGGTCTTATTTATGATATGGAGTGTTTTTGTGTGTCGAACTACTAATTTTAATATTCACTTACATATTATATTATTGAAAAATTAATCCAACAATTAAAATTATAGTACTTACCGAAATGATAAAGATACAATTTCTACTATATGATCTTAAAAAAAAAAAAAATGGAGAAAGAAAACAATAAATAAATAAATAACAATGAATATTTTAAAGTATTTTCAGAAGTTGTAGTATATATTTAAAAAACATATAAATAAATAAATAATATATTTTATAGAATTCCAGAAGTTGCAGTATATATTTTACGGAGTCACTACTACAGAATGTAGATACCACGACGGTTTTTAACCGTCGTGGTAATATTTCCACGACGGTCATCTAACCGTCGTGGAATCCAGAGTCGTGGAATCTAAAAAGATTCCACGACGGTTCTTTACCCGTCGTGGAATAGGTAAAAAAAGTTCCAAAAATTAACATTTTGACAACTATACCACGACGGTTCTAACTAAAAACCGTCGTGGTAACAGTCGTGATAGATGACATACCACGACGGTTATACAGATAAACCGTCGTGGTATATAACGTTACCACGACGGTTATGTATAGTACCCGTCGTGGAATATGTAAAAATAGTACCAAAAATTAACATTTTGGCAAATATACCACGACTGTTCTAAATAACCGTCGTGGTATATTTTTGGTAAAAATAGTAACAAAAATTAACATTCTGGAATATGCGATTTCCCACGACGGTTTCTGTAAATAACCGTCGTGGTATATAGACTTAACACGACGGTCCGTGTATAAACCGTCGTGGTATATTTATTTCCACGACGGTTTCTGTTGTTAACCGTCGTGGTAGGTCGTGACGTATGCAAAAAAAATATCCATTCGTTTAATTGAACCATGCCAGTTCGTTCATTCCTGTTCATTCATTCATGACATGAAAAATTTAAGCAGCAAAGAATTAAATAATAACATAAATGATATAGCCGATACAATGTACAACAATTAATATATATAGAACTAATTAACTACTGCTATATATACAAAATTTAAACTAAATGCTTTGCCTCAGTATTGTATGAAGCTCATGACATATGTAGTCCACTCTTGCCTAACCAAATTCAAATCAGCTTCATTATAAGAAGTCTTGTTTTGCAATAAGGCAAGTCCATCGACGTTCAACGTTATTTCTCGCATGAACCCCAATACAAAATAGCCGCACTGCACATTTCCTTGCTGTATCGGGCATCGGGCAGTCTGAATCAACGTCTTGCAGTTGCGTCGCTTTGTTATTCCTCGTCCCACCAGCAATTTTCAATCGTTTAGTGCCCTAACAATTTAACAATTATCAATTATTAATACATCCGGAACAACAATTATGGAATGTAAAATTAATCATGGAACTATGCCGATCAAATAACACTTACAACGTAATTAGCTGTTGAAAATCTTCACCCGGATCGTTTCCAAGAGGATTAAAATAGAGCACGGAGTCATCCCACGGATTAATAACAGCCAATATCCAATGTTGGCCGCTGTTATATGGCATGAGAACAAGCCTTCCCCTTGGTATGTTTGTTATGATCCGGATGATATTGTCGGCTCTCTCTCGAATGTAGGCTACGCGATCTACATTCTGTTGAACTGGCGAGACAAGGAATGGAGATATAAACACGAAACGTTGATCCAATCCTGCTCTTGCACAACAATCCGATAAGTAGCTGCAAAATATTAAGTCAAACTTGTTACGCGTGCAAAATCAACATATATATCTAACTTTGACGCTAATTGGAACAATAATTAAGTATTGTTTAAGGAAAAAACATTTACCTGATGTAAACCATTATACTGCTTGCACTGATTTCTTTAAAGGTTATGAAATCATATACATCTTCATACCCAATATATATGGGCATTTCATCGGATTGTTGTGGTGGGCACGAAATCTGGCTACCGTCACTCAAGGAACTTTGTGCGTAATAAGCCAGCGGTCTCAGTTCAATAGGAATTGCCTCGAAGTCAAACGTAGGAGGTACTTCTTCTGCCGTTTGCTGTTGTACCTCCGGTTGTGACTATAGTTTCTTCCTCCCGGCTCTCTTTTTTATTCATTTCTTTCCCTTTGCTTCCGGGTCGGGAGCTTGACTGGGACCTCGACTGGCTTGGCTTAAACTGCTCTGAATCACGACTAATTTTTTGGGCCAAGCAACAAACCCCCCGACAGCCTCTTCTATGTATGTGGCTTCATTCGTCGGAATCGGAAGGAGTGCACGTTTCAATTTTGGGACACTGATTGTCACCCGCACATTCCCCGCGCCCAAAGGAATCCCATGGACTGTGTCGGTTGGAACACAGTCCATGTATGCCCTGCCTAGTGCAACCAAAACTTCTCCACCATTAATAAAATCAATAAGGAAAAGTTGGCATTCCTTACTTTCATTAGGCATGGGCTGCGGATCCGGCGCGTCCGCGTCTTTCTCATTGAGTGTGCAACTCGCCTTGAAACTGTTGTGCTGATCAACAGTTTCTGGGGCTGCCTCCTCGGCCATCGTCTCACGGTTGATACCGTGCTTCGCACAAAGTTCCTGCACCGTTCTTTCCAAGGCAGCCAGCTGTCGTTTCATAAAGGAGACTTCAGGATTCTCCCTTGGTACGTGCATGGCATTGTAGTATTGCGCCTACTTGACAAATTTCGATTGCCCACGAAGACGACCGGAATGCTCGGGATTGCCCAAAGACTTGGTCAAAATGTCTTCTGTCCCCACGGATTCGAAGCTTCCTTGGGTGTCTTGTTGTGTTAATTCGTCCTATAACAATTACACAATATGTTATTCATCCCGTAAACATAATGGAGACAATCTTAGACTTTATTTGAAATAGGATCCGTGGACTTACTATTTGATCGCCGATAATTTTAATCGATGGATTCTTGTACTCTCCATCGGGCTTGATCCGCATGTCCCGCCAAATAACATGTCGGTCCGCATATGAACCCGTCTTTTCGAACTGCAATTTAGTAATTAAAGTTAGTAATCATAACTAACACATACTTCAAAATAAAATTTATATAGACTTTAAGCTTTTTTCCCAATTAATTAACGTACGATTTCTTGATCACGTTTCCTATAGCCGTCTCGGCCTGTGGTAGAACCGTATTTGCTCTTTTTCCGTCTCTCGATTCCTTGATCGGATAGCCTCTTGAAATCACCCGTCCGTCGATAGGTAATAAACCTTTCCTAATCGTCCTGGCTGATGGTTGGGTAATTTTTAACCACCTTTGCCGGTCATTGCCAAACACTTTCATCATCAATATGATCCCTAACAAAGGCTTGGTAAAGATCATATCGAAAACATTTAGCCGACTCCCCACAGGACTTCAAAACTTGCTTTTTGTGTGATTCATCAACTGTGAATGAAGTTACAACTTCCAACCACACTTGTTCTTTCCTCGGTTCCAAATCAGCACTTCTGAAATCAGCAATCCAAATTGGAATGTGCTCCCGAGCTAGCACTCCAATCCAACTCTGTAATTCATCACCTTCCTTGCCAATTGGTTGGCCTTTTGCGTCAAACGAAACTTGAATTCGTTCTCCCCTCGTCCTAACAACGTGCACTCTTTTAAGGAGAGTTGCTCTTCGTTTTCCCTCCTCGTCGGCATTAAATCTTGAAGAGTTGGTTCTTCGTGGTTTTCCAACTTGAGTTTGGGTTGAAACTTCTTCTTGTTGATCTTTTGACATTGTAAATCAATCTACATTGGCACAAAACACCAAATGTGTATGACAGGGGCATTTAATCGAACTTGTACTTTACAAACAATCACGACAAACAAGAACTTTAATTTTATCCGGAAATTTCACAAATCCGAGCCTAACCAACCACACAAAGAGGCATTTAATAAACCACGTAATATGCAAACATTTAACTCAGAAAATGACATTCTTAACAAATCCGAGCCTTACCCAACCATTTCAAATCAATATAAATCACAAACACAATACCCAAGGACCGAATATGTTATCTCTGGCTTTTGCCCATTTCGGCCTTGAGTGTAATCAAGTTCGACACCCATAATCAACAATCACAATCAATTATTTTCGACTTAGTTGACCGAAATTACCCACATTCGTGCATTACCCAAGCAATACGCATCACAACTTACCGGATATGGAGAGAGTGGGTTGTGGTCGGCGAGAGACACTGGGAAAGTCCGAAATCAAGCGTCGTTATTGGTGGAGGAGTTGCGTCGGAGAATGGAGGAAACTGAAAGAAGTGCGACGATGGCGTCGGAGTTTGAGTGTTCTGAGAGTTTGTGAAGATTTGAAAGGGAGGGAGCGACGAGAGAGAACTGGAGAGAGTTTGGGAATAAGGCTCGGGATGAAATGGGTTTGGGAGAAAGGGGTTTTTTTTTTAGGTGTTATTAAAAGCGGCAAAAAATTGAACAGTTCCAAAAATTTCAAAAATTGCCGCTACACAATATACCACGACGGTTTATTCAAAAACCGTCGTGGAAATATATCCTACCACGACGGTTAAATTTCACCCGTCGTGGAATTCGACATACAACGACGGTTTTAGACGGTTTTTAAAAACCGTCGTGATAGGCTATGTATTTGCAGCCACCGACTATCTACCACGACGGTCAACAGAAGAAACGGTCGCGAATAGGTAAACAACCACGACGGTTTTTTTCACTGACCGTCGTGGTAGATTGTGTACCACGACGGTTTTTTTCTGACCGTCGTGATAGGGTCAGTCGCCGCCTCAACTACCACGACGGTTTTTAATCTGACCGTGGTGGAATTAAGGACTACCACGACGGTTTTTTAAGACCGTCGTGATAGGTTCAGTGCTAATTTTTCCCCTTATCTACCACGACGGTCAGCTAAAAGACCGTTGTGGTATATTTCTACCACGACGGTTAGAAAATTTCACCGTCGTGGTATATTACATACCACGACGGTTTTTCGAAAAACCGTCGTTGTAGGTTAGAAATTTACACAAAATAATTTTAAAATTGTTAATATAATCCCTTTCTGTGGCAAAACCTGTATGTTGTGCAATAAAATATTGTGGATTATTATTTGCTTCCATAAGTATTTGCATGTATAAATAATTCCCATATAACAATGCGGAATGAAAAAACCGTATCTAATTAAATGTTTACAACGTACATAAGAATTAAAAATTTTGGTAATTATTCTTTTTCTGCTTTTTTTTCGGCTTCTCAACACGTGTCCACTCGACGTCTAATCGAAGTAAATGTGATACATCATCGTCAAAATCATCAATCTCCTCCACCGGTGGCAAACCCGTTGTAAATGATGGAATATCGGTGCCATCGTCAATATCTTCTTGGCCATCCCAGATCATTCTTGACTTCATTGGCACAACTAAAGACAACTCTATATCTGCGGGATCCGTTGTATAAAATACTTGTACCGCTTGTGACGCCATGATGAAGGGATCATTTTTGTATCCCAATCGCCTAAAGTCCACCACTGTCACGCCGTCACTATCAACCTTAACATAATTATTGTCAGCCCACTTGCATTTAAAGAGTGCTATTCGCAAGCCGCAATAATCAAGTTCCCAAATATCCTCAATGAACCCAAAGTAATTCATGGAACTAAAGACCGGATTCTTGTCCTTTGCGGATGAAATATGCATAGACTCGGCCCGAAGGGTGACACCACTATTCTGTACGGGATGCTTCTCATCTCTATCCCGAGTGTAGAAGGAGTTGCCATTGACAAGGTACGATGTATATCTTGTGACTATCGATGACGGACCTCTAGATAGCTTCATTACGTTTTGTGAAACACCAAGCTTCGTATGCAAATATTTTCTTATCCACTCCCGGAATGTCCGATTCTGCTCATCTTGAATCCACTTCTCACTTCTTCCTTTTCTTGGATTCGCAGCTCTTATTTCCGCCATATGAACCTGAAAGAAAGGCTCCATTTCCTTAGCATTGTGCAAAACATACAAACAAGCTTTTTCCCATTCATCTTGATTTACTGATGAATGAACGGCCACGGATAGTCCTTTCGATGTAAATAGCCCGCTTGTTGGCAACCCTATTGGGTCCGCGTTGGACATATACTCAGAGCAAAATTCAACTGATTCCTCGGCTATGTAGTTTTCCACTATACAACCCTCCGGCCTATTTCGGTTCTTCACATATCCCTTCAAGACCTTCATGTACCTTTCAAAAGGATACATCCACCTCAAATACACCGGGCCACATAACTTAACTTCCCGAACTAAGTGCACACATAGATGGATCATTATATCAAAAAAGGCTGGTGGGAAATACTTCTCAAGCAGGCACAATGTCATAACCAATTCCAATTGTAGCGAATCTAGCATCATTGGATCAATTACCTTGGAGCATATTGAATTGAAAAATGAGCATAACTTCGTAATTGAGTATCTCACATCTTTTGTTAAAACTCCCCGCAAAGCAAGAGGTAATAATTGTTGCATCAAGATATGACAATCATGTGTTTTCATTCCAACGAGCCGTAAATCTTTCATCGACACCAACCTTTTGAAGTTGGAAGAGTACCCACTCGGCACTTTCACGGATGCAAGCCACTCACAAAGCTTTCTCTTCTCCTGTCTGGATAATGTGTGCTTTGCTGGCGGTAAGTAAGTGCCGTTCGATCTTTTCTCGGGGAGCAAATTCGTTCTAATCTTCATCTCTTGAAGGTCCAACCGTGCCTTTTCACCATCTTTAGTCTTATTCGGATTGTTAAGCAACGTGCCCACTATGGATTCACAGACGTTTTTCTCAATATGCATAACATCTAAGCAATGACGCACGTAAAGTGACTTCCAATATGGAAGTTCAAAGAAGATTGACTTCTTCTTCCAAGGTCCATCGAGGACTGGATCCTTACGTTTCCTCTTTCCCAAAACAACCTTCACATCTTTAACCATCTCAAATACATCCTTGCCAGTCAAAATCCGAGGAGCGATTCTTTCTTCGGTATTGCCATCAAAAGCCTTCTTCTGTTTGCGATATCGATGATTTTTCGGCAAGAACCTCCTGTGACCAAGGTAAACCGTTTTCCTACCGTTTTTCAACCGGATGGAAGATGTTTCCTTCATACAAACGGGGCATCCTATAGAACTCTTGACAGGATAACCAGCTAGGTTGCCAAGTGCAGGAAAGTCGTTAATTGACCAAATCAACATTGCGCGAAGATTGAACGTATCTTGACGGTAAGAATCTCTGACTTGTAAACCATCATCCCACAACCTTTTTAGGTCATCGATTAATGGTGCCAAGTAAACATCAATGTCATTCCCCGGTTGTTGAGGGCCTGAGATCAATAATGTCAACATCAAGAACTTCCGCTTCATGCAAACGTCTGGAGGGAGATTGTAGTTGACAAGTATGACTGGCCAGGTACTATGCCGACTACTCATGTTACTATGCGGGTTCATTCCATCCGTCGACAAACCGAGACGTAAATTCCTTGGTTCTGCACTAAAATATGGATGATTGTCATCAAAGGTCTTCCATTGCGGTGCGTCGGCCGGATGCCTAAGCTTGCCATCGTCAACACGTTTATCATGATGCCATGTCAAACTCTTAGCATGCTGTGCATTACGGAACAAACGGCGGAAACGTGGAGCTGGTGGAATGTACCATAACACCTTCACCGGCACTCCTTTACTACCATTCGATGGCACCTTGCCCTTCTTCCATCTTGACTCATTACAAACCGGACATTCATCTAACTCTTCATATTCTCTCCGGTAAAGCACGCAATCATTTGAACAAGCATGTATCTTCTCGTATTCCATTCCCAACGTGCTCAACGTCTTCTTCGCCTCGTACATACTAGGTGGCACTTTGTTATCCTCCGGTAAAACATCTTTTAGAAAAGCTAAAAGAGTCGTGAAACTAGAATTCGTCCACCCTCCCGACGCTTTCATATTCCATAATTTAACCAATGCCCCTAATTTTATATATTTTGTACACCCGGCATACAAGGGCGTTTCGGCATCATTAATCATTTTCTCAAATAACTCCGGACGGTGCACAAAGTTTTCTTCCAAATCATTAATCATATTGTACATATTATCACCAACCTTTTCGTCAACAATGTTTTCCTCAACAATAGGCTCTTTACCTTTAGTACTAGTCGATGTTCTCTTAATATGGACAAAATCTTCGCCATGTAAATACCATGTTTGGTAAGAACAAATTATCCCATTAGCGCGCAAATGCCCTCTAACATCATCAATGGAATGGGATCTATGATTACCACAAACTTGACACGGACACCGAATCTTATCGTCTTGTGTATGAGATTTGGCAAATGACAAAAATTCTTCAACACCATCTTCATATGCTTTAGTCAATCTATCAAACCACATCCATTTCATATCCATGATTTGCGCGCAAATCCTAAACCAATAAATCAAAGCCCTCGAAGTCAATAGGTGTGCATATTTTTAAATTGCACGCATGAATATCATTTGCATTTAATTAGTTACGTTATATATAAATAGTCCCAGCACATGCATTAATTAAATCAACAATATATTTACTAAAAAAATCCAAAAAACATAACATAACTACTACTATAAATACAATTAAAAAACCGGCCCGGGTTATTTAAATAATTACCAAAATCCAAAAAAAAAATTACATCGTAATTTTAAAAATACATTTATTTAGGATTTAAATAAAAAATCCAAATCTAAAAATACATTGATTGTGATCACTAAATTAAACACTTTTCAGTATTTAACGTATAAAAGGAATCCAAAAAAATACAAATTAAAATTAATAATCTGGGTTCGTAAATAAAAAATTAGCACTTCTGAAAACATAAAAAAGATAAGTTAATTTGGGTCATCATGACTTACAAGAATGATGATCGACCAGTACTGGTGGTGGGTGGGGTCTAACAGCGGCGTATGGAACTGTTGTCGGAGCGATCTGGTATGAGATTTGTTCACTTAGAGCTGGTGTATCGATGTAAGAAAAACAGAGCTTCTCGAGCTGCGCGCTATGTCTGAACAAAAAGGGGGAATACTTGACTTCCACGACGGTTTTCATAGAACCGTCGTGGAAGTCAATAATTCCACGACGGTTTTATTTAACCGTCGTGTAATAATCTAGACTTACACGACGGTTTTATGTAACAGCGGCGTATGGAACTGTTGTCGGAGCGATCTGGTATGAGATTTGTTCACTTAGAGCTGGTGTATCGATGTAGGAAAAACAGAGCTTCTCGAGCTGCGCGCTATGTCTGAACAAAAAGGGGGAATACTTGACTTCCACGACGGTTTTCATAGAACCGTCGTGGAAGTCAATAATTCCACGACGGTTTTATTTAACCGTCGTGTAATATTCTAGACTTACACGACGGTTTTATGTAACCGTCGTGGAATCGTCTGACATCCACGACGGTTTTCATAGAACCGTCGTGGAAGTCAATAATTCCACGACGGTTTCCTGGAAACCGTCGTGGAAATATATACTTCCACGACGGTTTTAAAAACCCGTAGTGGAAGGATAGACTTTCACGACGGTTTTCGGAGACCTACTGTTGTTCCGTGTTTTTGACTCAGTTTCCACGACGGTTTTTGAATAACGGTCGTGTAATCTCCGTCGTGGTATCCACATTCTGTAGTAGTGAGTGTCTTTACTTGAATTTTGTGATACTAGTTGGTCTAAACCAATCTTAAGAGCCAGTGGTTAAAAGGAACATTAAAGGAGGCAAACTAAAGAAAATAGACTAATGTGTCCACGATCTGATTCTTTTTTTTTTTCCTTCAAGTTTTCAGAGGGCACTGAGCATTTTGATGTAATTTCTTTTTGACCAAGGATATTTACAATAATTCCGTCAATCAAAATATCGAGTTTGAAAATCATCAAGTTCAAATTCGCTCATTGCCAACGCTTGGACAAAGGCTCGACGATAATTCAAATGATCAATCCCACTTCTTAGTGTCCGAACCATGACCTTCCACTATTCCAACATGCGCTTTGATTCCTATCTAAACCATTTGGAAAATATTTGCAGCAACTTACCAAGTAGACATGGCAGAACTCAATGCTCTTCCGGAGTCCGTTAGTTTCAGTACATCGATAGAAGTCAATAATATTACATTCTATAACCTATAGAAGACACAGTGTGCATCACAAGAATCTGTATGCAAAATACAATGAGAAGGCACAAGAACAACATACATAACGAAAAATAAATGGTTTAAAATCAAAGTTCTAGCTAAGAAACCTCCTGACAAGTTTTGCTCTATTGGTTAGGGAAACTAATATTGATGTAATTGGTAAAATGTGAGCCTTCGGAGGCATGAGTGGTTTCAATAAGCTCATCCATCGCAGTACGTTAGTTTTAACCTTTTTCAAACCGTAAATCACAAATGACACATTGGAAATTAGAGGAAAGTTGTAATTTTGTGGCATCCTAAGCAAATTAAAGCATTCCCCTAAAGAAAAAAAAGGAAAGAAAATTCAAGCATTAAAAAACAGTAAAGAAAATTGCAAAATCCCATTGCTTATTACTTGTCCATAATACGGAGATTCAATATAACGTGGGAGTTAAACAAATTCTAGTAAGATTAAGTGCTCATAAGAACAAGTAAAGAAACTTAACCAAGATGTGTAGTACGTTCAATATTCTAGGAACATCAAGTTAGAAAACATGGTCTGCACAACAAACTCACTGAGCAGGTTTTCAAAACCTCAAGTCCAAGATTATAAAAAAACTAGAACATCCAAATGCCAAAAAAAAAAAAAAAAAAAAAAAAAAAAAAAATCACTATAAAAGGGGCTATTTTGATTCAATAGATGTAGCTCCAAAATAATTAAAGATCACCTTGTTGTTGCTGTTCCATTTTTCAAACTTTGTGCCCACTGTTTCTTGTTTCCATCCTCGTTGTTTCCAGAGTCGGTGTTTCTCAGCAGTGGCCTGTGTGTCGTTACCTTGAGATGCTGGATAGTAGGTAACGGAGCATCATGAAGCCTTTGCAGTTCATCTGGAAAGATGAGAGCCTAGAAAGATTAAAGCCTTCGCAGTTCGAGATATAACTCCATTATGTTGTTTTTTAAGGAACTAATCTAAACCAAATATAAAATCTGCTCCAAGAATGTTTAGTTGAGAGCTTAACTATAGTTATTGGCGTGTCCATAACATTGAGCAAATCATTCTTGCGGAGATTCAAACACTTGCCCACAAATTTACAGATGTTTCTTGACTTATATCTACCAAAATCGACAGAATCAGAAAAGCGCAATACGGGAAGAGAATACCACTTTTCTTAGCCATTTGCATGATGCAGGTACCAAGTCCAACAAAAACCCAAGTTTCTGAAAAGAAAGGAAAATAAATACAAGTACAATATTAATTACACCGAAAATTGTAGAAATAAGGTTAATATTCTGGCAAATGTTACACCAAACTTAGCACCTTAGGTTAGGATAAAGAGCTCTTAGTCAGCTGTTAAAAGTGGCTCCAGCAAGCACCAATAAATTAAAATTGCAACAGAACTTAAAACAAGTAATCAGGGTTAAGAAGAAGAAGAAGAAGAAGAGAAATGTGAACCTCAAAGCGTGAGCGTGACTGAAGCGTCATGAAGTAGCTCAAGAGTATGACTATCAGCGGAGTTTCCTTGTTCAGGAGAGAAGGAGAAGAAGACGAGGAAGATGAGGCCTTGGCTTTTTCGGTGAGAATTGGGAAAGAGTAATTGGCTTAAATAGTTCCCGAACTCTTTAAAATGTGACAATTTGATCTTTGTTGTTGTTGTTGTTGTTACCATGACGACTTTAAACTCCTTTTTTTTTTTTTTTTGTCATTTTAGTCATTTCCGTCCAAAACTATTAAATTTCTAAGGGAATACATCATATGCAAGTCATGTGACCTAATATGAAAGAGCATTTTAGTAATCTACTAATAAGTTTAATTTAACAAAAAAATAAAATAAAAATAAAAAAACCCCTAGAATTTCTCTCTCTCTCTCTGGCGTCGGCACAAGGAGACTCACGGTTCTGGGGGTGGTAGAAGTGAGCTGGCAATCGAGGCGGTGGTGGCCTTCGGTGTGTATGTGTGTGTGTGTTGGGGGGGGGGGGGGGGGGGGGGGGCGTTCAAGCTCCTAGGTTGAGGCGAGGGCTCAGCGGCGAAGAAGACGATGCTGCGGGGGGTGGGGGTGGGGAGGGGGGCGTTCGTACTCATCGACGAAGACGGGGGCCCGGCGATGGAGAAGATGAGGGTGGTCTACGGCGTCCGGAGTTGGATTTTTTTTTGGGGGGGGGGGGGAGGGAAGGAAGAGAGAGAAAGACGGTCTCTTGGTCTCTGACGTCGGATCTAGGGAGGAGGGAGGGAGAGACAGCAGGCTTCCGGCACCGGCGTCGGACCTATAGGAGAGAGGGAGGGGAGGGGAGGAGAGAGTGAGAGGGATGGGGGGGCTAGGTTCTATTTTTAATTCAGCTCTTTCTCTCTCTCTCTCTCTCTTTTTAATTTTTTTAATTGATAAGAATAAATGCATTTTCATCTTTTTAGGGGTATTGTCTTTCAATAAGCACAAAACGTGCTTCTCACGTGATCATTCGGTGAGTTTTTTAATGGAATCAGACGGAAATGACTAAAATGGTCAAGAAAATAAGAGTTTAGGGTTATCACGGAAAAAAAAAGGACCAAACTGTTACCTTTTAAAGAGTTCGGAGACTATTTAGGCCAATTACTCATTTAGAAAATAGTAAAGTTAAAACCTTTTTGGTTGATTTTTTTTTTATAACTTTTTCATTTTTTTCAAATTCTTTCTTTTCTTTAAAATCAAGACAAATTTCATTTTTCATCTTGAACTTTGATGGTCTTATAATTTTACTGACTGAACTTTAAAAACTAGTATAAATACTTCCATAACTATGAAATGTTATTACTTTTACTAATTCCGTCAGTTAAATGGATGTAATTTTTGATATAACAATAACTAAAGTATAATTTAATAAAGATAAACTTTATTTTTAGGAAAAGTTTCATAAATTTTCCCTGAATTATGTCACTGGAACCAATATGTCCCATAAACTATGAAATATATATGTTGTATCCTCTGAACTTTAACATGTATGTCAAATTGCCCCATCCGTTTGTTTTTGTTATTATTTCCGTCATTTTATATTAAAATGCCCATGATATTGATATTTGTGTCAAAATACCCTCCGGTCTTTAATTTTTTTTTGTCAAAATGCCCCCTAGTCTTGAGTATTTGTGTCAAAATGCCCCATAATCTTTAATATTTGTGTCAAATTATCATATCTATCTTGTTTTATTTATCTAACATTTTATAATTCTTAAAACTTATTAACCTTATTAGAATAGGTAATCAAATAATATGTTTCTTTTTTTGACGCACTATTTTTTATTTTACTTTTATTTTAATTCAAGTTTATTCGGTTATGAGTTTACTTATGTATAAACATTATTGGTAGAACTTAGAGTGGGGATTTGAGTTTCAAATAAGCTGTTTACTTTGTAAATTAACTTCCATATCCATTCCTAGTTATACTTTTAAATTTAAAAAATGATTGATTTACATATTTTGTTACATTAGTGTATATCAATCATAATTAAACTAAAACTCGTAATATTAGGAAAAAAATATAATAAACATAAATTGTATAGTTATTTTTATTAAAAAATTAAAATTAATGTTAATTTTAAATAAAATAAGTAAAATAAAAAAAATAGTGTGACGAAAAATTAATCATCTAATTTTATTAGAATAAAAAATATTTTTTCCTATTCTAAAGAAGTTAATAATTATTAGGTAATTATATAAGATTACATAAATCAAATGAGATGTTTGGGGCATTTTGACACATATTAAAGATCAAAGGCATTTTGACATTAAAAATGATAAAAAAACTAACGTAAATAAGCATAATAGACACTTTGATAGGCATGTTAAAGTTTAGGGGTACAACATATACATTTTATAGTTAAGGAGGCATATTGGCAATAGTGACATCATTCAGGGGGATATGAATTTTTTTATTTTTATTTTTTCTCTCTGAACTTTAATACTCTTGTAAGTTTGCCCTTTGGACTTTGAAAACTAGTGCTTATACCTCTCAAACATCAAATTATTGGCAACAATTGCCCTTGAACTTTAAACTGTTTGCAAAAATATCACTTGTTTCATATTTTGGCCATGTAAGAGTTCGAAAAACTTTTTTTTTTGCCCCCGAGATTTTAGTACATTTGTATCTTTACCTACAAATTTAAAAAACTAGTACTTCTACCTCTTGACCTTTAAATTGTTAGCAAAATCACTTATATTTCGTCCACTTAAAATTGATAAGCACTAATATTTAAATTGAAATATTTATTACTAAAAAAAAAACTTAAAATTTTATAAAAATTCAAGCATCTAATTATACAAGTTATTATTTTTATTTTTTATTTTTTTTATTTTAGGAATACAAGTTCTATTTTTTTTTATTTATATATATTTTTTTAAATGACTTTAATTATTAAAAAAAAAAAAAACCCTTATTAACACTGACAACCAGAAAGAACAAAAAATAGAAAACAAATAAAGGAGGACTTTAACATGGCTGAACTCATTACTCTTCGGAAGCCCATTGTTTGTTTGTTTGTTTTGTTTTTGTTTTTGTTTTTGTTTTTTGTTTTTGTTTTTTGTTTTGTTTTTGTTTTTGTTTTTTGTTTTTGTTTTTGTTTTTGTTTTTTGTTTTTTTTTGTTTTCTTTTTGGTTTTGTTTTTTGTTTTGTTTTTAATTGGTAAAATGTGAGCCTCTAGAGACATGAGTGGTTTTAATAAACTCATCTATCGCAGTAGGTTAATTTTCAACCTTTTCGAACCATAAATTTCTAATGACGTATTGGGAATTAGAGGAAAGCTGTAATTTTTGTGGCATCCTAAACAAATTAAAGCATTCCCCTAAAGAAAAGGAAAGAAAATTGCAAAATCCCATCGTGAATTACTTGTCCACATTATGGAGATTCAATAAAATGTGAGAATTAACAAATTATAGTAAGATACGCTGTTGAAGATTGAAGAACATTCTTTGAATGTTGCAGTTGTAAAATTTAGTTGGTAAGGAATTCAATTCTTATACGGCTAAGGAAGCAGCAAGCCCCCTCATTCAACCAATCAAAAACAAGTATTAGTCAAAGAGTCAAACAAGTTATTAAGCAATGATCACAAAGTTACATCATTTAACCAATAAAAAAGCGTTGAAGAATCCAAGTTATTGTGGGCGGCAAAAAGAGATGAAAGCACCGACTACTTATAAAAGTCAACTTAAGTCTATATAATGCCTTCCTATGTACTATTGGAGAATAGAAGAGAGAGAATTAAAGGAGCTTAGCGCTAGATACTATATAAAATTTGGGAAATTATGTATAGTCTTTTTATTGATAATATTAAATATTTATTTATACAAATTACAAAACTTAAACTTTTCTAAATACTTTTATAAAATTCAAACTTTTATAATCCAAATACTTTCTTAGATACAAGGATTTTACAAATCAAATTAAATCGGAAATCTAAACTTAGAAACTAACTAGACATTTAAGGGAAATACAAAATACAAAATTATAATTATGCAGATTCCCCAATATATACTTTAGTTTTTGCTTTTCAATACTTGAAAACGAGCACCTAGAAGCTAGAACTTTCACACACACGGCCAATTTACTAAAGCCGTTTCCAGCCTTGGAGACCAGAGCTCCATTGCTCCATTTCACTTAATTCCGTCGTCGCGAGGCTCTGTTTGGGGGCACTGTGAGTTTACCTAACAGAGTCGACATTGCCTGAGACGGTGCTGGAGTGCACGGTGCGGAGACGGTGAGTGAGATCCAGAAGAGAGAATGGAGGGTTGGGGGCATTATGAGAATTTTCAAAAATTGAAATCCAAAATATACTATTATTTCACTCTTCAAAAAAAATTATGCTATAATTTTCCGCTCCACATTTGAAATATGCTATTTCCCTATTTCACTATCTAAATATTTGTTGAAAGTTGGAATAATGGGTAGTTTATATGCAAAAACCATTTTGGGAGTTGCTACTATCAAATGGGTCTAATTGTCAAATTTTGTTGGTCCAACCTGTTCCTTAATGAAGTGTTTTTTCACTTGAATTTTGTGATACCAGTTGGTCTAAACCAATTTAAAGAGCCCGTGGTTAAAAGGAATAATAAACAAAGCTAACTAAGGAAAATAGACAAAGATATCTCGTTCTTTGGGAATTTTCATTTTTGAACGATTGTATACACGATCCGATTCTTCTTTTCAAGTTTTGCAGAGGGCATTGAGCATTTTGATGTAATTTCTTCTTTACCAAGGATACTCACAATAATTCTGTCATCATAGAATCGAGTATCACAATCAAGAAGTTCAAACACACACATTGCCAATGCTTTGACGGAGGCTCGACGATAATTCGAATAATCATTCCCACTTCTCGGGGTCCAATTCATGAGCTTCCACTATTCCAACATGTGTTTCGACTCCTTTCTCAACCATTTGGAAAATATTTGCAGAAATTTAGCAAGTAGACGTTTATAAAGGAGGACTTTAGCTCTTGACAAGTTGCTCAATTGGTTAGGCAAACTGATATGGATGTAATGGATTAAATGTGAGCCTCTGGAGGCATGAGTGGTCTTAATAAGCTCATCCATCGCAGTAGATTAGTTTTTAACTTTTTCGGAACGTGAATTTCAAATGACGTGTTGGGGATTAGAGTAAAGTTGTGATTTTGTGCCATCTTGAACAAATTAAAGCATTCCCCTGAAGAAAAGGAAAGAAATTCAAGCATTAAAAAACAGTAAAGAAAATTGCAAAATCCCATTCCTAATTACTTGTCCATACTACGGAGTTAAACAAATTCTAGTAAGATAAGTGCTCATAAGATCATGAAAAAGAAACTTAACCAAGATGTATAGTGCGTTGACACATTCATTATTTTGGTAAGATAAAGTTAGAAAACATGGTCAGCACAACAAACACACTTAACAGTGTTTTTCTTTTTTATTTTTTTATTTTTTTATTTTTTATTTTAATAGAAAATCACTAAACTGGTTTTCAAATCCTCAAGACCAAGATAATAAAACAGCTAGAACATCCAAATGCCAAAAAGAGCAACACCATAAAAAGGGCCATTTGATTCAATTGATGTAGCTCCAAAATAATTAAAGATCACCTTGTTGTTGCTGTTCCATTTTTCAAACTTTGTGTCCATTGTTTCTTGTGTCTAATCCTCATTGTTTCTAGAGTAGGAAAAGCCCAAAATAAGGAATCCTGGAGGCACTGTATCTCAAGAACGACCTGTGTATCGTTACTTTGAGATGCTTGATGGTAGGTAATGGAGCGTCATGAGCCCTTCGCAGTTCATCCGGAAAGATGAGAGCCTAGAAAGATTTTCCAAAAAAAAAAAAAAGAACAGGAATGAATACACAAAATCATGGAGCAAAACTGCTGAACAAAGAATTCCAATTATTATGTTAATATTAGATAGAACTTTTGGAGGGACGGGAAGCATAAATATAAGTACCTCCTCTGAGTAGACACGCAGGTCCATTTACTTTGAGCAATCAAGATTCGAAAGAAAATCAAGCAGCTTGGTATACCAACTCGTATCATAGACCACATGCAGAAAGTGCGACATTGGCTTCCACCAAACTTCTAACATTCATTGAAATTTTTAACGACGGAGAACCCTTCAAATCTAAAGGAAACTAAATTAGGAGAACCAATTGCAATATCAGATTCATCACATATACTTGTGACTACTTTTAAAATGGTGTCTTTCAGAGGCTGACTGCATATTTTGATGTTTCTTAATTCATTGCAGTATTCTAACGTCAAACTCTCAACAACTGGGAGCCTGAAAATTAGGTCTTCCAACCACTGGTCGTTTTATCGATGACCATAAAACTACGAGATGTCTAAGTTTTCCACATGATGATGGATTCGAGATACAGCAAATACGAGATCCATGACATACAAAAGATTCAAGATTAATAGCTTCAACTTGAAAAGCTTCACAAAAGTCATTGGTATTAGAAGAATCATTGGTATAAGAAGAATCAATCTCCAGAAACTTTAGGCTCGAACTCGAAACTTTAGGATTCGACAAGTAATGGCAGTGTTTTACGAGCAACTTCTCAAGGGAACAACATCCTAACAACAGATTATGAAAATCATGATCATCCAAACGGACACTCTCTACTGAAAGAGATATCAAAGAAGGAAGACTTGCAGAAAAAAGGTTCTCAAGCGAAACATCATTCAACCTTAAATGAGTCAACGACTTTGAACAAAGTACCTCTAGAGGGAAAAGGTTCCTCCTACGCCAGGGCAGTTCGAGATCTAACTCCTTTATGTTGCTTTTAGCAACTAATCTCTACCAAATAAAAATTCTGCTCCAAGAATATGCGGTTGAGAGCTTAACTTTAGTTATTGTCGTATCGGTAACATTGAGCAAATCATTCTTGCGGAGTGTAAAACACTTGCCCACAAATTTACAGAGCTTTGTCGATTTAGATTTACTAAAATCGGCAGAATCAGAAAAGCACAATACAGGAAGAGAATACCACATTCCTAGCCAACGCTTGGAAAGGATGCTCATCTGAACAACATCAACAGTAGGAACAAAAGAAAGAATGTATTGGATTACATTATCAGGTAATTCCGATAATCTGTCCACTTTTGCAGTATTTGGTTCCTGATCTTTCCCTTTTCCATTGCTTATTTTAATTATTTTAATTCAAATCTAAAGAAACTAAATTAGGAGAATCAATTGTAACATCAGATTCATCACATATACTTGTGACTACTTTTAAAATGATGTGCTTCAGGGGAAGACTGCATATTTTGGTGTTTCTTAATTCATTGCAGTAGTCTATCGTCAAACTCTCAAGAACTGGGAGCCTGAAAATTAGGTCATCCAATTACTGGTATTTTATCCTTGACTGACAAAAAGTGAGATTTCTGAGTTTTCCACATGATGACAGAGTTGACATGCAGCAAATACGAGATCCACGACATATACAAGATTCAAGATTAATAGTTTCAACTCAAAACATTTCATCAAAGTCATAGGCATAAGAAGAACCAATCTCCAGAAACTTGAGGCTCGAATTCGAAACTTTAGGATTGGACAAGTGATGACAGTATTTTATGAGCAACTTCTCAAGGGAACAACATCCTAAAAACAGATTATAAAAAATCATGATCATCCAAACGGACACTCTCTAATGATAGAGATATCAAAGATGGAAGACTAGCAGAATGAAGATTCTCAAACGAAACACAACTCAACCTTAAATGAGTCAACGACTTTGAACAAAATTACTCCACAGGAAGATGTTTCCCAAACCAGGGCATTTCGAGATCTAACTCCTTTCTGTTGCTTTTAGCAACTAATCTCAACCAACTACAAGTTCTGCTCCAAGAATATGCGGTCCAAAGTTTGACTTTAGTTATTGTCGTATCGGTAACATTGAGTAAATTATTCTTGCGGAGTGTAAAACACTTGCCCACAAATTTACACGGTTTTTGTGACCTACATTTACCAAAACCAGCATAATCAGAAAAGCACAATACGGGAAGAGAATACCACATTCACCGCCATCGCTTGGAAAGGATGCTCATCTGAACAGCATCAACAGTGGGAACAAGAGAGAGAAAGTAATGGATAACATTATCAGGTAATTCCGATAGTCGGTCCACTTTTGCAGTGTTTGGTTCCTGATCTTCCCCTTTTGCATCGTGCATTTTGATTCTTTTTTTAGCCACTTGGAAGTTCTTGAGAGAAAACCTCAAGTCTCTGAAAAGAAAAGAAAAGAAAAGAAAAGAAACTAAGTGCATTAACTGATACGAGAATTGCAGATAAAAACAAGTTAATACTCGAGCTAATGATGTCAAAATTGGCTCAACCAAGTTAAATTAAGATTGCACAAGAACTTGGAACAAGTTATCAGGGTAAGAGAAGGCAAAAGAAAAGAAGAAGAAGAAGAGAAATACTAACCTTAGCGTCGCGAAACGTCTTGAAGTGCTTCAAAGATTAAAACCATCAAGGGGATTCCATGTAACGAGAAGAGAAGGAAGACGATGAGTCAGGTTTTGGTGGCAATTGGGAAATCGGGGCTAATTGCTAGAACTAAATAAATAAATGAATAAATAAATAATTACTTAGTCTCTAAACTATTATATTTATAACATTTTAGGATCCGTTTAGAGACGTTTGTAGACGGTATTTTAGAGATTGTAGATGATTTGAGTTTTAAAAATATGCTTTTGATAAAATTAAGTTGTTTAGAGTGAAAAAGTGTAAAAACTTGAAATGTGTTAAAAAAAATTAGCAATATGAATATTGGTTCGTTCATATCAAAATTCAATACAATTTAAAAAAATTAATTTAATTTCAATTTGAAATGATAAAGTTATGGACTTTTAAGATTTGAGTTTTTTTAAGAGGGTAACGCTGCGATAAAACCATTTTTATATACCATATCAATAGAGCTTATTTTTAAACCGTTCCGATGTAATCAAACGGTTGAGATGTTCCTTATGTACGTCAATTATCATACACTTTACCTTACAGTAGTATTTTAGTAAAAAATAAAATTAAAAAATTAAAAAATCCACCTTCACCAGTGGAAGGTTGGGAGGGGAGGTATCCGTCGCCCGTCGCTGGGGTCGGGAAGGAGGAAGGGACTGGGCTTGTCGGCGTCGTTGGGGGAGGTTGTCGGCACAGGGGGGAAGGGGGCGCCTAGGCTCGAGAGTGGGGGGGAGGGGGAGGGAGGTGTGTTGGCGTTAGGGGGGGCGCCTGGGCTCGAGAGCGGGGAGGGGCGGCAGCTCTGGTCGGGGGGGGGGGGGGGGAGCGGCGGGGAAGTCGCTGGCTTCGGGGAAGGGTAGAGTTTGGTCTTTTAAATTTTTATTTATTAATCTATACTAATATAAGGTAAGGAATATGATAATTATTATACAAAGTAATATCTTAGCCGTTCGATTACATCTTAATGGTTTAAAAACGAACTTTATTAATGGGCTATATAAAAGGAGTTTTACTGTAACTTATCATTTTTAAAAATATTTAGAAAAATGAATAATAAAATTGAAAGAAAAGGACAAAAAAAGAAAAAAAAAATTTAAAAATGTTTCCAAAAATGAATCCAAACGAGAGTTTTTATTTTTATTTTCTGAATGGGAAGGGGATAAAGAATAATACTCAGAATATGGACAGAGTCTTTTTCTCACCTCAACATGCATATGTAAGATATGTATATACCTTAATTTTTTAAACTTAATTAGACTTTTTCTTTTTAATCTGAAAAAAATATACTTACTAACTATATTTTATCCACTAAAAAAAGAAGAAAATTGAAAAGTTAATTATTAGTTAGTAATCTTAATTAATTAATACGAGTTAGTACATGATATTTATATATATATATAAATATATATATTTTAAGTTTTTGCACATTGTTATTTTTTCTTTGGAGACTTGTGTGGCTTCATTATTAAGTTATAATTTGTATTTGTTTACAATTTGATTTTTTTTTTTGGTGAAAATTTTTTCTTTTAATCTAATTTTATGGTGAATTTTTACTTTATTTTTTTAATTAAGTTCTGTAATTTTGAATTAAGTTGTTTAATTTTAAAAATGCATAGTTGAATTAAATTGGGAATGTGGCGCGTATAAAAAACGCTCCCCCAATAGAAAATCCTTAACCCGGCCCCGCCCAATTTTTAGCGGGTTATGGATAGTTTTAAAGATACGAGATGGAGATAGGAAAGCAATCCCCGCTCTCATCCCGCCCCATTGTCATCCTTAAATAAAATACGTTAATTGCACTTAACAAATTGGCTTTTATTTATTTTTTGCTAGTTACAAATTGGCTTAATTGTCCGATTGGTTCCTAAATTATTATGTTTGTGACGTTTAGATTTTATTTTATTTTATTTTATTTTATTTTTTTTTTTTTGCAGTTGAAACCTCAACTTTTTGTTGAATTTTCTAAACTAAAGAAAATAAAATACGATAAAAAAAAAAACCTTAAAAGGAAAAAATGGAACAAGAAACTATAGTTTTTATACAGGAAGTGAAGAATTGAGAGAGAAGCTGAAACTGGTTTCTTGTATATACCAAACGAATGTACAATGTTATAAATAGGACTAGCCCACTATTCTAGGGATACAGCTTATACACTTCCTATAGATACAGAAAAATCAGTCCTAGGAGATCAACTATCCGAATCCCTTATTTACAGCCTATACAACTCAGCAAATTACAAGAGAAAAAATATCCCCTAATTTCCAAGGACCAAATCTCAGAAATGCTACACTCCCCCTCAAATTGGGTGATAGATATTAATCATTCCCAGCTTGCAACTCAGTTTTTCAAAGGTGGTTCGAGGTAATGCTTTGGTGAGGACATCTGCAATTTGAAGACGAGTTGATGTTATATAGGAGGTCCACAATTTTGCCATCTAACTTCTCTTTGTTGAAATGCCGATCAATTTCCACATGTTTGGTTCGGTCATGATGAACTGGATTTCTGGCAATTCTAATTGCTGCTTGATTGTCACAATACATACTAATAGGTTCTGTGGTTGTGATGTCCAGTTCATTGAGTAGTCTTTTTAACCACATTCCTTCACAAATCCCATGGGCCATAGCTCTGAATTCAGCTTCTGCACTGCTTCGAGCAACTATTGATTGTTTCTTACTTCGCCACGTTATGAGGTTTCCCCACACTAATGTACAGTACCCAGTAGTAGATCTGCGATCCATGTAGAGCTTGCCCAGTCAGTATCTATAAAAACTTCAATTTTCTTGTTGAGATTCTTACTTAAGTACAATCCTTTTCCTGGTGTCATATTGGAGATACCTGAGTAAATGGTAGACCGCCTCCATGTGTTCTTCAGTGGGACTGTTCATGAATTGACTTACAACACTAACTGAAAAACCAATATCCGGTCTAGTGTGAGATAGATAAATGAGTTTTCCCACTAGTCTTTGGTAACGGCCTTTGTCCATAGGTGCACTGTCGTATTTGATTCCAAGCTTCACTGCTGAGTCCATGAGAGTTTCAGCTGTTTACATTCCATCAAACCAGTTTCCTTAAGAAGATCAAGTACATATTTCCTCTGAGAAAAATAGATGCCTTTCCTTGTCCATGCCACTTCCATTCCTAGGAAATATTTGAGATGTCCTAGGTCTTTGAACTCAAATTCCTTGGCTAGGAATTCCTTGAGTTTGTTCATCTCCACTATAGAATAACCTGTCAGAACAATATCATCTACATACACAATCAGGATAACTACTTTTCCAATGGGGAAATGCTTGACGAAGAGCGTGTGATCTGCTTGCCATTGATTGTACCCATATTTCTTTAGAACCTTAGAAACCTGTCAAACCAGGCACATGGAGACTGCTTCAATCCATACAAGGATTTCTTAAGTTTACAGACTTTGTTGATTGTAGCAGGAGATTCAACTCCAGGAGGAATGTCTATATAGACTTCTTCTTCAAGATAACTGTTGAGGAATGCATTCTTGACATCTAATTGAAAAAAAGGCCAATCCAAGTTAGATGCCAAAGAGAGTAGTACACGAACGGTGTTGAGCTTTGCTACAGGTACAAATGTTTCCTGATAGTCAATCCCAAATGCATGAGTAAATCCCTTAGCCACAAGGCACACCTTGAATCTTTCCACACTTCCATCTGCTTGGTGTTTGACCGTAAAGATCCACTTACACCCAACAACCATTTTCTTGGTGGCATTTTTTTGAGTTCCCAGGTCATGTTTTTCTTTAAGGCTCTGAGTTCTTCAAGGATGGCTGCCTTCCATTCAAGTACCTAAATAGCTTCATGAACTGAGTTGGGGGATCTGTGTTTGATCAAGATTGCTGAGAAAGGCCTTATAACTTGGTGAGAGATCTTTATAGGAAACAAAGTTGTTGATGGGGTGCTTTGCACAAGATCTTACACCTTTTCTCAAAGCAATTGGCAAGTTTTAATCATTAGAAGGCAGTTCAGTAATAGGAGGTTCAGAGGTGTTACCTTGGGAAGTTCAGGGTGACCTGTACTCGGGTTGGATTCCTGGACTGGCTCAAGATATGCTCTATTCTCTATTCCCTCTTAGGTTCTTCTATTTCTAGAATAGACACGAAGATCACTATTTGGGACAGGGGAATTTTGAGGACCTATTGGCAGAGGTGTTGAGGGTTCAGTGGGATTATTATTGAGAGCACTTTGAGATTCTGTTTGAGGCACTGGAATTTGAAGGACATTATTCTCAGACACTAGAATTGGAAGGATATTATTCTTAAGAATTTGAAGGATATGATTTGAGACAGAAATTGTGGGAATATTATTCTAAAGTTGGTTTTCATTGTCTATGTTCTTCCCCTGAATGGCAGTTTTGGTATAGTATGGATTTTGTTCAAAGAAGGTGACATCCATTGTATTGTAGAACCGCCTTATGACAGGAGAGAAACATTTGTATCCTTTATGGTTTGGTGAATACCCTAAGAATATGCATTTGATGGCTCTGGGATCAAGTTTACTTCTATGATGTACATGGACATAAGCGGAACATCTGAATACTTTTAAGGCAATGTCAAACATAATTCTAGAATGTTGGTATGACTCAAGGAGAGTATTAACAGGTGTTTTGAAATTTAGAAAACGAGAAGGCATCCTATTAATAAGATAGGTAGCCGTAAGGCTAGCTTCTCCCCATAACTATTTAGGGACATGAGTTGTGAACATAAGGGATCTAGCTACCTCGATAAGATGCCTATTTTTCCTTTCAACTATCCCGTTTTGTTGTGGTGTGTCAACACAAGAGCTTAGGTGAACAATCCCATGACTTTACAGATAATAACTAAGAATTGAAGCAAAGTATTCCTTAGCATTGTCAGTTTTCAACACTTGGATTTTTTGTTTGACATTGGGTTTGAATCATGGCATTGAAATTTATAAAGATCTGACCTGCTTCAGATTTTTCTTTCATGAGAAATAACCAAGTGATTCGAGTATGATCATCCACAAATGAAATGAACCAACGTGTCCCTGTTATGTTTTTGATTCGAGAAGGTCCCTAAATATCAGAATGAATTAGTGAGTATGGATGTGATTTTTTATGTGGAAGATTGGGATATGAATTTCTAACATGCTTTGAAAATTGACAGACTTCATTTTGAAAAAGCTTTGAATTTTTATTTATGAATAATGAAGGGAAAAGTTTTTCCAAATACAATAAATTAGGATGACCTAGGCGATAGTGATTTAACATGATCTCACAATTGTTATTGGACTTAACGTTTAACAAAGCTTTATTCCGACAAAGCTTAAAGTACTTGTCTTTCTGGAAGATCGTCACCTTCGAGGAGATAAAGTCCCGAGCATTCTCTAGCACTGCCAATCATCTTCCCCAAATCCAAGTCTTGAAATTCACATAGGTTATGAACAAATTTAGCCATACAATTTTCTTCCCGGGTGAGTTTAGTATTTGATAAGAAATTACAATCAATGGTTGGAACAAGAAGGACATGATTGAGAATAAGGGAATTTGAAATTTTGGCTGAACCAATCCCTGTCACTTTGGATACGAATCCATCAGCAATTCTGACAGTGTGTCCTTCTTGATAGTTTTTAAGGTTCATGAGAAGAGAGGCATCACCGGTCATGTGGTTTGAAGTGCCTGAATCAACAATCAATGGTCTCTTAACCTGCTTCACATTAGGAGCTTTGAGGGTGTTACCTAATTGAGCCAAAGTTGCAGACGATGTTGGAGTTGGCAAGGATTATCCAAACATCTTCTGGAGAAGCTTAATATGCTCTTTACTAAACAGGGTTGATTTGGCTGAAGCAGATCCATCGGTCATGGAGGCAGCATTTCCATGGCTTTCTTTGTTGGTGTGTCGGGCAGAGAGAGGTTTGCCATAGATTTTCCAACAGGTTTCCTTCGTGTGTCTGGGTTTACGGCAATTGTCACACCAAGGTCTTCCTCTTCGGGGCCGGTTATCACCATTCTGAGATTGCTGGTGTCCTCGAACAATAGGGGCAGAACCTCATCCGGTTGTTGGAATAGCAGATTGAGAACCCGTCATCACCTTTTCCGACTCTCCTCTCGGCGAACTTCGGAGAAGGCTTCACGGATGCTCGGTAAGGGCTTTGTTCCTAAAACTATGCCCCCATACTTCATCGAGATCTTTGTTGAGCCACATCAAAAATTTGAAAATCGGCTTCTTTTCAACAATCTGTTTGTACATGGTTCCGTCTTCGGGACACTCCCATTCATGAATCTCATAGAGGTCTAGCTACTGCCAATACCGAGTGAAAGAGTTAAAGTATTGGGTAATTGAAGACTCACCTTGACGAAGATCATGGAGGATGCTTTCAACTTCGAACGGTTCAGTCGTATTCTCAGAACTGGAATAAGTTTCTCTGGCAGCATCTCATATTCCTTTAGCAGTTTCATAGAGAAGGAAATTATCTCCGATCTCATTTACGATAAAGTTTATCAGCCATGACATCACCATATTGTTGTCATAGCAGATTTTCCATGTTCTGTATTTTGGATCATCTTTGTTTGAGGCCGCTGCAACTCTAGTGACGTAGTCATTTTCATCTTCCAGCATACTAACATCATGACGGATTGGGACCACTGAAGGTAATTGTGCCCATTTAATTTGTGACTGGTGATGGGCAGAGTGTTGTTCTCGGTTCCTCCATTGGAGCCTATTGTCGCAGTTTCAAGATTGGAGGTAACTTCGAATGAGGAGCTATGTTTTTCTGTGACCATACCGTATTTTGTCATGGCTCTGATACCATGTAGTTTTTAGAGAGGAAGTGAAGAATTGAGAAAGAAGCTGAAACTGGTTTCTTGTATATACCAAACGAATGTACATTGGTATAAATAGGACTTGGAATCAGAAAAATTAGCCCACTAATATAGGGATACAGCTTATACACTTCCTATAGAAACAAAAAAACTCAATCCTAGGAAATCAACTATCCGAATCCCTTATTTATAGCCTATACAACTTAGCAAATTACTAGAGAAAAAATATTCCCTCATTTCTGAGGACCAAATCTCAGAAATGCTACACTCCCCCTCAAGTTGGGTGATAGATATTAATCATTCCCAGCTTGCAACTCAGTTCTTCAAAGGTGGTCTGAGGTAATGCTTTGGTGAGGACATCTGCAATTTGAAGACGGGTTGATGTTATATAGGAGGTCCACAAATTTTCTATCTAACTTCTCTTTGATGAAATGCCGATCAATTTTCACGTGTTTGGTTCGGTCATGATGAATTGGATTTCTGACAATTCTTATCGCTGCTTGATTGTCACAATACATACTAATGGGTTCAATGGTTATGATGTCCAGTTCATTGAGTAGTCTTTTTAACCACATTCCTTCACAAATCCCATGGGCCATAGCTCTGAATTCAGCTTCTACACTGCTTCGAGCAACTACTGATTATTTCTTACTTCACCACGTTACGAGGTTTCCCCACACAAATATACAGTACCCAGTTGTAGACCTGTGATCCACTGTAGAGCCTGTCCAGTCAGCATTTGCAAAAACTTCAATTTTCTAGTTGGGATTCTTACTGAAGTACAATCCTTTGTTATATTTTATTCCTTTAGATATCAAATCCTATGGATTACCAAGGTTTGGAAACCCTTGGTTACTGATTTTATGCCACTATTTTGTAACCCCAGGGAATCTTGGTAATCCATAGAATTTGATATCTAAAGTAATAAAATAAAATAAAGGGCACTATAAAATATAATGAATCATTTACATAATTAATATGATATTTAACCCAATTGTTTTAAAAACATGCTATTTACTTAAATTATTTCCTTAAAATTGCCATTTACTTTTTTCTCCCTTTAATATTAACAACTAGTGATTAAGAACCTACTGGTCGAGAAAGCAGATAAAGAAACATGGCCTCTAAGCACCACGATAAAGTAACAAGAAAACAAGAACCATCACTAGCAAGAGTTGCGCAAGGAATCCAAATTCATTCAGAGTGGCCGTGGTCGAGTTCGGATTAAGCTTGTCCCGTTCCGAATGATGGAGAAGTTGTGAGGGGACCTTATCAGGACAGTGCAAGTCATTGGTTGTGCTTCAACAAACTCGGCCTTTTCGGAATAAAAGATACGTTGTCGTGCGCTAGCTTGTGGAGTGTGGATACCATGCGTGCTTGACAATAATTTCTTGATATTCTTTGCTTTGATTGTTACATATTTTGAATTGGAAATTATTGGTGTGACAGTGATGGGAAATCTCATTTTGGTAAACTCGCAAAGGATGTACATATTTATGGTAAACAAGGCTTGTGGATAAGCACACCACATGTGTCCTTAAACTAGCGGCTCAAGTCCCCCCCCCCCCCCCCCCCCCTCCTCTCTTTTTCACTATAGAAAAACTGAGATATGTGGTTATAAACATAACCTCGTGATAATTATGCAAACAATTTCATCATAAGATGTAGAATATAAATTTCAAGTTAGTGCTTTCATGATGTACTGTAATTCTATGAGATAAAAGTAATTTTTGACTAAGAGGGGATCAAGTTAAACTCGGAGGGGAATAGAGTGAAAGTTTACAATCCTACTTTATAAGCATTTTTTTTTTTTTTTTTTGAATTAGATCCTAATTCGAAAACATTTTCTTCTCAACTGTACTAGAAAAAAGTGAAAAATCACCACGCATTCGAAAATGAACATTAACATTTTGCTTACTACTACACTGTTTATCTGGTGTGGCGGAAAGAAGAAAAAGATTAAGTTTGCATTTGGTTTGCCGGTTAAAGATAAAATTTTTAAATTAGAATTTATTAACTTTTCAAAAACTAGTTATAATTTTTATTGACTTTTCAGAAAAAGACAAAAACTGATATGAAAAAGTACAATTTAGTTAGAGTTAAGTTAAAATGTCAAACGAAGCCGTAATTAGACAAAGTTACAAACCATTATCTTACACTTTCCAATGACTATCGGTCCACTCAAACAAAATTTTTCAAATCATTTTTGTCTTTTCCTTCAAAAATAAATCAATTTTATTATTCGCTTCTTCAAATCTCTCTTTAAAACTCAAAACTTTTAAAGTAGATAACTTTCTTATTTGAAGTCGAAATGAGGTGATTTTTTTTTTTTTTTTCAAATTGCTTAGAATGATGAAAATAAGGAAACAAGATTTATATTGCTATTTTTTTCCGAACATATTTCAGATTTTTATGCTTTTTAATTTTAAACAATTTATTTTCACCAAACGTATAATTCAAATATCGACTTAACTCTAATTAAAATATCTCAAAAACTCTAACTCAAGTGTATATAGCATAGTGTATATAGCATGGTTACTTCTCTAAACAATGAAAAAATAACAATAAAAATAAAAAATCTTTCCGAATCAGATCTTTTTCCCTATTCCTTCTTGTCTCTTTCTGGCCAAAATGGAAGGTAAATCCAAAACAACGAGAAAATAACGATCTATAATAATGCAATAATAATGCTTTGTCAATTTCTACGTTCTAAATCTTCCCGCCAAACGTCTTTAATCTTAATTAATAGTTTAATTTTATTTTCTAGTTCGCATGTATTGTGCATATACTGATTTTTATCCCAATAATTTTTATTAATTCACTCACTTATCATTTTAATTGCTGCTTTTATAAAACTTTTGTAATTTGTTCAAAAAATAAAAATAATCTTAATAGCTTTATTATTATTATAATCCCAACTAACTGTAACTTTTTATTTCAGTTTTTATTTTTTATTTTTTTTTAAAATAACAAAAATTATAATTAATTTTTTTTATAAAAATATTTAATTCTAACTTAAAATTTTAACTTCCATCAATAAACCAAATGCAAGCTAAACAACTGGTGGTATGTCCAAAACTTAAATATATATATATATATATATATATATTTTGTGGTATGTCCAAAACTTAAATAACTTTTTCCTTTCAAAAAAAAAAAAAAACTTAAATAACTTTTAGCATGGCGACAAGAATACAACTCCCATTCGATCTTTGCGCCCCAACTCTCTCTCTCTCTCTCTCTCTCTCTCCCCTTTAAAATCACCTCCAATATCGTCAGTACTTCCGCTCTTCACTAAGCCACCACCATGGCGACGTTTCAAGAAGCTCCTAAACCGAAACGCCCCGATTTCCACCCCGAAATCTCGGTCTCTCCGGTGACAGCGACCCACGACGGCCTCAAGTTCTGGCAGTTCATGATCGCCGGCTCCGTCGCCGGCATCGTCGAGCACACCGCCATGTTCCCCGTCGACACCCTCAAGACCCGCATGCAAACCCTCGTTGGGCTACAGCCCGTTGGCGTCCGCCAAGCCCTGAGCTCCATCTGGAAGCTTGAAGGCCCGTCCGTCCTCTACCGAGGCATCGGAGCCATGGGCCTCGGCGCCGGCCCCGCACACGCCGTCTACTTCTCCGTCTACGAGCACTGTAAACGGGTCTTCGCCAGCGAGAATCCCAACAACGCCGTCGCTCACGCGGTCTCAGGGGTCTTCGCGACGGTGGCGAGCGACGCCGTGATAACGCCGATGGACGTGGTGAAGCAAAGGCTGCAGCTGAAGAGCAGTCCGTACAGGGGCGTTGGGGACTGCGTGAGGCGGGTGTTGGTCGAGGAAGGGGTCGGGGCGTTCTACGCCTCGTACCGGACGACGGTGGTCATGAACGCGCCGTTCACGGCGGTTCACTTCGCCGCGTACGAGGCGGCCAAGAGGGGCTTGACGGAGGTGGTGTCGCCGGAGAGCGTCAGTGACGAGAGGCTGGTGGTTCATGCCACCGCCGGTGCGTTGGCCGGGGCCTTGGCGGCCGCCGTCACCACGCCGCTTGATGTGGTGAAGACTCAGTTGCAGTGTCAGGTGAGAAGCAAATTTTGTCTCTGTTCTGATAGAAATATATATATATATATATATATATATCTTTAGAGAATCTTATGCTAGGTGTGGATAACACCTTATGAAACATGACAAAGTTGTGTGAAAATTGAGACTTTAGAAGAAAATAACAATTTATAGAAAATATGTTTTATGTCCCAACCATATGATTTTTTTCCCCCTGAAATTTTCATCTATACCCTCTATTTTAGTTCCTTTTTTATAGTTCCACAAAATCCAGTTTTTCTTTAAAAACATACGGAAAAAAAGGAGATTAAATGTGGGATAAAACTGTGGTAGAGACTCATTGAAAGTCTCTACCGATATAGTCTTTTTTAAACCACGGATATTGAATCGGATGGTCTATATAGTGAGGGAGCACATGATGAATTGTAGGCACACCCATATTATAACAAAGTAAGTGAAAAGAGGGGGAAAAAAAAAGAAGAAGAAGAAGAAAAAAAGAAAAAGCTGAAGAAGATCGTGAACGGTAAGAAAGAGAGAGGGGAAGAGAGCGAGGAGAAAGAAAGAGGGAGTGGGGGTGGGGGTGGGGGGGTTCTGGAGAGGGGGAGGGGGGGCTGTGGTGGTTTGGGGGGGGGGGGGGGGGGGGGGGGGGGGGGGGGGGGGGGGGGCCTGGCAGGGTTGGGGGAAGGGGGGCTGGCGGGGGCGCCGGGGGTAGGGAGAGATGAGGAGAGAGAAAGGGGAAGAGAGAGAGAAGGGGTGATCGGGGATGGAATGGGGGCCGGCCGGGGGTGTGGTTGCCAATGTCGGGGGGGTCGCAGGCGACGTTGGGCAGGTCGCCGGCGTCGGAGAAGATAAGGGTTGAATGGGAAGAGAGAGAGGGGGGGTGGGGGGGTTCCCGTCAGGGTGGGGGGGCACTGGGCGTGCCGGGGGCAGGGGACCGATGGGGGGCTGGGGGCAGGGAGAGAGGAGAAGTGAGAGAGGGGGGGCCAGGGGTGGCCGGTGATGGGGTGGGGGTCAGCGACGGGGGGAAGGTGGCCGGCGACGGCGGGTAGGTCGCCAGCGATGGAGAAGATAAGGGTGAGAAAGTTTATATGAGGTAAGGTAATTATGTTACATCAACAATATATCAACCTTCGATTAAATTTAATGGTTCAAAAAAGAGCTCTACCGGTAGTTACTCTGGAAGAGGTTATACCACAGTCTCTCCCTTAAATGTGATCACGTAGTTTCTTTTTATTATTATTATTATTATTATTATTATTATTATTTGCTTTTGATAGAAATTTTAATAGAAGGATTAAGTGAGATTAATTCTTCTATTTTGTTTGGTTTTTAATGAAAATTTTGATTAAAAAAAAAAAAGGTTAATTGGTACTGAGCTGAGAATTTTAAAAAATTATTTACCAAAATAATGAATGATCATAAAGTTCATATCAACATACAGTTTTGACAAGTACAAGTACAATGACGACCCACAAAGAAAAAGGAAAATTAAGGGGGGGGGGGGGGGGGGAAAAAAAAAAAAAGAAAGAAAGAAAAACAAAACATGGATATATATATATATATTTTTTTTTTTTTTTTTTTTGTGGAAATGTATTTTTCTTTGTTTTTTGTTTTAATTTTACATTTTTAATAAGTTTTTTTTTTTTTTTTTTCAGGATATTTTCGTTATTGATATTCGATTTAGATATTTTTTGACATAAATTAATAGTCGATATTGAATATTGATGGATTCTAAATTTGATACAATTAAATGCCCTGATATATGTTTGATGAGATACAAAATATTAGATAGTATACTTGCTAAATAATCTCAAAGTAAAAGATATATTTTTCCAAAATTTTTAGCTAGCTATCGAGCTGCTCTAGATCTGCTGCCTATATTTATTCGCATAGTAAATTTGTACTAAACTCTCAACTTTCTCCTGCAAAATTGTGGTAAAATATTTTTTCAAAACCATGGAGATTTTCCTTCTTCAGAAGTTTAACATGCTTTTTAATTGTTTCTCAAGCTTTGAACTCTTGGCTTTTGTGGTTCTTGTGTGAAATTATTTCTTCATTGTTTCTCAAGGTTTTAATATATGCTAATGGCAGGGCGTCTGCGGTTGCGACAGATTTTCAAGCTGTTCGATCGGGGAAGTTACTCGAAGCATCGTGATTAAGGACGGATATCAAGGCCTATTGCGAGGTTGGATCCCCAGGATGCTTTTCCATGCGCCGGCTGCTGCAATATGCTGGTCTACTTATGAAGCATCAAAAACCTTCTTTCAACAACTTAATGATAGCAACCACACCCAATAAAGCGATGATTCAACCATATGCATAACCAAATGGGATAGATGAAGTTCTTGTTCTCGCCGTTCTGCGGCGATCACTCGTTCGCCCAGAAGGGACGGGGTGAAAGGACAGAATTCATGCTTGAATGGTTCAAAATGTTGTTACTAATACCAAAAACAATTTGGCCTTGCCGTTGATTGAACTCCAGCTTGATCATATACGAGCATGTACATTTGTTAATAGGTTTTGAGAGTTCTGAGACAGTGGCCAATCATTCAAATCTTCAAATATTTGTCTCTAGTTTTAATCAAGCTGCACCTTATACTGCATTTGGAGATGTTTTATGCATAATGTTAATATATCATAAAACCTTTTGGTATACCTTTTATTTAAGATGAATTTTAACTACATTTGTAAATATTGTCACCCACTACTATTTGCATGTAGAAGATTTTATTTTATTTTTTTTTGTTTTATTATTATTTTGTATTATTTTTTGCATTTAGCATTTGATAGGACGAGACTTTTTGTATTTGCAGTGATCAAATATGGATAACAAACAAAAGGGTTCAAATATCTCATAACTGAGTTGCAACATGACAGCCATTATCTTTTGGAATTTTGTTCACACCAAAACCATCTCGAATTGAGGGACTTTCATTCTTTATCTTAATGAGAGGTTCGAACCACCGGGATGGGTTTATTATTATTATTATTATTTTTGGCACTTATTGTAGTTTTATACATATATTGTTAGAAATATAGAGCATAAATAAGCGAACAAGTACAATATATTAAATTAAAAAATAAAAATTATAACAATCGGAAATTCAATCTTAAACCCAAATGGAAACTGAATGAAGATGATGAACGTCGAGGCACGTGTAGAACACGTTTTCCTCAAAACAGATTCGTTCTCTCCAGTAAGTGCTCCAGGATTCAACGGACATTTGTCTTCCAGGATACAACAACTAACAATGGTAAACTTAGCACGATCGAATACCATTTCTGGCAAACTTAAACATGTGTCTTTCCTCTATCACCACTCTAATAGAGAACCTTATCCTAAGAACAAAGAAAAACAAAAGAGAATTTCTGACTTTGTGTTGTGTATCTAAACTTGATGTGAAGGCCTCCTTATATTGGCGCGGTAGAAAAGGGATGTTACAAAAACAAGTTTATAAGATTTTAATCCGAGATTAATTTTGGGATTTATATGAATTATACCCATAAGTTACAGCCATCAATCTTCTATTTAATCCAGAATTAATCATCCACTAAGACATTCATCTTCTGATTAATCCAGATGAAACATCGTCTGTTAATATTCTGAATTAGAAAAAAAAAAAAAAAAATTCAAATCATGTTGGAATGCAAATAAAAATTTTGCAAAAAATGTAGCCCGTGCGAGGACAAGATCGATGGACCGACATTCGAGTCACTCACGTCGTGCATGTGCACACATTGGGTTAAGAAACTAATGGATTGATAACAAATTGAGATTTTATCAAGGTTAAGGTTTGAGTTAAGATTGAAGATTTTTCAATCCGTGTATTTTACAAATCCGAACTATATATATATATATATATATATATGAAAATTTTTAAATATATGTATACATTATTTCCTAAAATATTTTTAATAAACAAGTAAACATAACTTTTAGTGTGAACATATTTTGGTATATGTATTTTATTTTCTAAAATAAAATCATTATGATTGTTATCTAGTTAAAATATTTATGTTTTGGCATGTTTTTTTTTTTTTTTTTTTTTTTTTTTTTTTTTTTTTTTATATATCAGTTTTCTAATATTCATATATTGAATTCGTGAGTCCGATTTGAGTAATCTGATGTTTATAATTTGAATTAGGACTCTTATGAATTATATTGAGATTTTTCCAATCTGAAAGTCATAACTATGGAATCTCAATCTGAAAGTCATGGATTAGTGCAATCTGCTTAATCTGCCTAATTCGATATGTGAACACCCTTACAATCACTTCCGATTCGAGCAAAAGATACATAGTTTTAATCCCTCACTTAAAAAAAGAAAAAAAAATCCGATATGGAAAATAAATTGCGAAAAGAAAGGCAAATTGCTCGTTAAGTTTTTGTAATTTTGATCCCCTTTTTTTTCTTAGGGGGTGTTTGGTGTGTAAGTTTGAGTTGAGATTGATAAGTTTAAATAGTAATTTTTATTTATTTTTTTAGAAAAGACAAAAAAAATTTTCAAAAAAGACAAAAATTAAGTTGATGGGTGTAAGTTTAAACTTACACCCTAAACGGGCCCTTAGCTTCAATAATCCTAAAATGTTGAAATATTATTACAATAATAATTTCTATTAATTTTTAGATAGATTTCGTCAATAATTTAATAAAAAATGATATTTGTTAACAGATTGTATTAAAAAATTAATAAAAATAACTATTATGCCAATGTTTTGAATTGTTTATGAGAGCTGTAACTATGAAAATAGAAAATGGAACAATGGAACAAACTTAACGATTTACTTTTAAAAAATGAAAAGGGAAAAGAAATAGTAAAAGCTTAAAACAATTTCCAACGAATTCCAAGGTGAAGAAAGAGAGGACTTTTCTTCTCTCTCTCGTCGTACGTTCCTTTTCCTCTTTCAAGGAGATCAATTCTCTTCGATCTCTTCACAGAGGAAGAGAGAAAAATACAGAGAGAGAGAGAGAGAGAGATTCAAAGTAGGATTATGGATCAGATACTGAACAAGGTGGGTTCGTACTGGTTCAGCCAGAAAGCCAACAGGGAGCTCAATTCCGTCGGCGATGACCTTAGCGTAAGTTTCATTTTATCTCTCTCATTTTCTGAAAAATTTAAACCCCCTTTTATTTTTAATTTTTTCCTTTCTGTGTGTTTTCCGTTTCAATTTGCGATCTTCCCCTTCCATTTCAATCTCGATCTTCTCCATTAATGTCGTTTCTTTCTGTTTACGAGCTCTTCGTCAATTTAATTAGGGTTTTCGTTTTTTATGATTTCGGTTTCGGGGGAAAAAATGAGGAAATATGATTCGAATTTGCTCAATTTGTAATTAAGGCGGTTAAATTATAATCAGCTGAACAAATTAGGGATTTTTCCTGTTGGAATTAAAGTTATCGTCTTCAACTGCATTTTGCTAATTTCTCGTTTTCCCTGTTTTTGGGCTTTATGATATTCTCTAATTTCAATTTTCATTTCTCAATTTCAATTTCCTATTCTTTCGTTATTTAACATATTTTAATGGTGACCCTTTTTCTCCAAAAAACAGTCAGTGTCGTCCAGTATTGAAGGAGGAACAAAATGGTTGGTTAATAAGATTAAAGGTTAGTTTCTCCTCTGTTTATTCATTCTATTTTAATACATTTCATGTTAAGGAAATTCTTGAACGCTAATTTTATGAATAATTTATGTTATTGCTTTTGCTTTGGAAGCGATTATTCATTATAGCATGTTCGATGTTAAGTCAAACGAACATGAGGATTGTTCTGCCTGTACGACGTTAGGCTTGCTTTTAATATATCAATGCAATGTTTAGAGAATTACTATCTGTTTGTGTACTTGAAGGAAAGCACACTCTCGTATGATGAGATAGTCGTGTAAAATCGAGAAACACAATGTGGTAGATTAGATGAATCAATCTCTCGAGAAGAATTTTTGATTGCTACGGACAGCAGGCTTATAGCTTTTATAATGTGGCTTTGCACGAACTTGCTGCTAGATTGTTCAAATGATGTACTTTTACGTGAGCTCGTTGTGCACTCTATCTACGGACTTCTTCATCACTGTATTAATCCGGGTAGTGCGAATTTTGCAGGAAAAATGCAGAAGCCACTGCCTGAGCTGCTGAAGGAGTATGACCTGCCGGTAGGAATCTTCCCTCGTGATGCAACAAACTATGAGTTCAACGAGGAAACAGGAAAGCTTGTTGTCCTTATCCCTGCAGTATGTGAAGTCGGCTACAAGGATTCATCCGTCTTGCGTTTTACTACTACAGTAACTGGGTTTCTGGAGAAAGGAAAGCTAGCTGACATAGAGGGGATGAAGACTAAAGTGATGATATGGGTTAAAGTTTCCTCGATATCCTCTGATAGATCGAAGGTCCATTTCACAGCTGGGATGAAGAAAAGCAGGAGCAGAGACGCATACGAAGTTCTTAGAGATGGTGTTGGTGTAGACAAGTTCTGAAAGGATGACTGTCCTGTTTCCCGTCTGTAAGCTATAATTCGATTATCTAATATGTGGACCCTGTAGCTAGTTCTCCATGATTTGTTTTTGTCAAGTACAAAAACCTGGTTGAATCGAATTCTAAAATGTTTATTGTGGGTGTCAAATGGTTGCAAATGCAGTTACATTTCAGTTAGGACTGTTTTTGTAAATGCCCCTTGAATTATGTTACTAATGTTACTTCGCCCCTAAACTTTAAAACGCACCACTTAGCATGCATTTGATTAGCCGGATTAAGTTGAAATATTTAGGTCGGAGTTATTTGACTCTTCAAAAACTGGTTAAAAAACTTGTTGATTTTTCATAAAAGATAAAAATGTGTTGATATATTTTGGTTTTAAATGGTATACCGATCATCCCTTAGTATTCTCAAACTATGTTCCATTTGTGGAAAATTCCCTGTCGTCGGAGTCCATTTTTAAAAGTTTTTGGGCTGATGAGGCTGTAATTTTAATTTTAATGGCCGAGGAAAGATGGATTGGTATTTTCCAGTTTGGTACTCGAAATTGAAGAATACAAAATCTAGCAATAGGCTTTTTTTTTTTTTTTTTTTGAAAATGAAGTCAGTGGTGTCCTCACGTACCCATCCTGGTAATCAATAGGTAAGCTCACTAGTCGCACTGATGGGATGATAGAGAACCTTAACTTAGGCCTTCACAGCTAGTAGATTCCAGGCTTCAAGAGCAGGCAAACATGTTCTTTTTACCAAAGATTAGACTCTACGTGACCTAATATCTGATAAAAATAAAGACTCTAAGTAGGCCTGGCGGGATCTCAACATGTTATGTAGATAGATTAGGCTTAATGAAATTCAAAAAATATGATTCTAGGAACTCCCTTGTTGCCATAGAGCCATTGATTGACTCCAATTTTACCTTAAAAAAAAAAAAAAAGCAAAAAAATTAAAAAGGTGGAAGTAGAAATTGAACAGTTTAATGGAAAAATTAGGGGGAGAAATGGGTGAAAGCACCTGAATGATACAAATTTAAAGTCCATTACACCAACGTAATATAAAAATTTGACACTGGATCGATATAACACAAAATAAAACTAAAGTTTGCGTCATGTTGATTAAGAGGGAGAATTTATTTCATGTTGGTCAATGGATTAAAAAAAAAAGGTGATTATTTGGGTAATTTTCTCATGGAAAAATGAGGGCATTTATACATATTTGGACGAATATGACATTCCCTATGTTTAAGGTTGTGTGTGTAGGTCCGATTCATGGTGAATTTGTTAATGAAAAACTAGGTTATTCATGGAAATGTGGAATAACATTTGGAGTTTTTATAGGAGTATAAACTAGGTTTTTTTTTCCTTTTTTTTTTTTTTTTGGAATAATTAGAAATAAAAAGTTATATCAGAGGAATGAGAAGAAGATGAAGCAGCAGTCGCGGTGGAATCCATCAATAGGAGTTTGAGTTGCTCGAGCAACAAGTAGCGAGCGCATGTTGCGGTTCATCCCTAACCATACAACATAGGCAGATGTAAAGACGGCTAGAGAGGGGACGGGTTACCCCACTCATGATTGAACCTAGCATGGTTTCACTTTGAATATCAAAGCATGTAGATCACGAACAGGGTCAGAGGGATCAAACACAACTAAGTTACAAAGAGTCATCGAACCGGCCCAACTACTTACCAAAGCTATATGCATTATATGAACATAAATCAAACTCGGATTATTCAAAACGACCGTAAACACAATACCAAGGCAAATCCATGGAAACACCACTTTATATCAATAAAAAATAGATGCATGTAACTTTATTGCACTGCAAAAAAATTATAGAATGGCCCTTACTTTTTCGGTGGATTATCTCGGGGAAAGGATTAACATTTTTCTATTCTTTTAGTAAGAACGAGTTTAATATCCGTGCATTGCACAGGAAAGGAAAAAAATAAATAAAAAAATTAAGTATTATATGATAAAAATAGTTGGTTAAGATAAATGTTATAATTATAATAAGTATTATTCTTCTCAAAATTTCTCCTAACAGTGAAGATGTAAAATTAAAATGATAATAGTACTAACAATAATAAAAACGAAAACAAAAGCAAAAAAGAAAAAAAATTTATGTAGTTATACTCATTTAAAGAAAAAATTAAAACAAAAATAAAGTAGGAAACAAAAAAACAAAAAAAAAAATTTAAACTCAAAAAAATCGGAAAAAACTAACCCTAACAAAAACATTATAACAAAATAATATATATATACATATCTCATTTTCTCCTTTTTTTACTGTTTTTAAAAACAAATAATTTTTTTTATCAGGTTATATACATGTAAAAACTTAAAAAAAAATGATTGTTAAAATATAAAATAAACAAACAAAAAAGGAAAAAAATTGCATGCAGAATCCTTTAAAAAAAGGGATTTAAAAAATTAGAACAAAATAAACAAAAAAAAACACAAAAAAACGAAATAAAGATAAAAAATTTAAAGTAAAAAATCGTTTAAAAAAAAAAAAAAAAGACAAAGTAAGCAAAAACATAATATAACAATAGATCATAATCTAATTTCTAAAATTTAGCGTAAAAAAAAGGTAAAAATAATCTTAAGAAAAAAAAAAAAAACAAACTCTAGATAGAGGTAAAACCGGCAACACACTGTAGGAAAAAGAAAATGAACTAAAAAAGAGGCGTAAAACGGTAATTATACTGTGTGGACAGCCGGCAATTTCTGTTTAATAGGGGTAAAAATGTTAACTCACTGTAGATTAAGAAAAACCAACTAAATCAGAGGGGCAAAAAAGTCTCTGCAATGTAGATAAAACAGTAAAATATGTGAGGACAAAACTGTCATTTCACTGTAGATAAGCCAAAATCAGCACATAGGATAGGGGCAAAATCGGTAGTTTAATGTAGAAAAAACAACTACTGTGTATTACTGTAAAAAAAAAAAAAAAAAAAAACTGTACAGCAAAAGCAACAAAAATTAAAAAAAAAATCATTGTTTATTAAACAGTGAAATATTGCGTCATTTTACTGTAGCAAAGCAATTAAAGTTAAAAAAAAAAAAAAAAAACAACTGTAGCAAAGCAATAAAAGTTTAAAAAAATACCATTCACTGAACAGTAAAGCAAAACAGCAAAAGTAAAAAAAAAAAAAAAAAAAAAAAAAAAAAAAACCTATTCACCGACTTACATTCCTTTAGTAAAAAACAACAACAACAGCACGAAAAAAAAAAATAAAAGCAGCAATAGCAGCAAAAGTTAAAAAAAAAAAAAAAAAAAAAACAGTGGCAACAACAGCAAAAGTATAAAAAAAAAAAAAAAAGTAGCAAAAAAGGAAAAAAAAAAAAACAGCGGCAACAACAGCAAAAAAAAAAAAACAAAAAAAAAAAAAAACAAACAGCGGCCACAAAAGAGAAAAAAAAAAAAAAAAAGGCTGCAGCAAAGTCAACGCGGGTCAACTAAATCCCTTTACCCTTTAGTTATATATATAATGTGGAATAATTTTGTTCCAAGGAATCCTCGCTATGACTATGAGAATCTTGCTTTGCTAACACTTGCCTAAGTTTTGAGCCATTGTGCTGACAGTTCGCTTTCTCAGTAGCAAAAGCGCTTCTCAGTATCTGAATCTGTCTGCAAATGATGATGATGTCCACACCTATCTCGAAGCGCTTAACAAAGGGAAACTCTAGATTCAGTATAAACTTATCGTACTCTGTAACATCAAGTATTTCGCTTATCTGCATCTCTCGAGCGACTTCGAATGCTTTGGCCTCTTAGGCAATTTGCTATAGGTGTTGCAACTCTTCTCTTTTCTCTAAGCATCTGTCTGCCGCATCGATAGCAGTGTAAGGGAGGTTGTAGGTTAGAGCTCATAAGCTGATCGCCTAGAAATTAAGTTTCTTTCGTCAAATTCACTTCTCCCATACCCAATACATTAGTGGACGAACACCGCTCAATCCTAGAACAGGAACGAATCTTTCAATTGTAGTCGACCGTATTGGTTTTAATCTTTTTATTTTTGCCATTAAGATTTGTTATTGGGGCAAATTTGCCATTTTGACCATTTTTGTTGATTCCTTGTTCCTCACGTCGACACATGACAAATATGTTAATAAAACTAACAGAAGAATTAAAATTGTTAATAGTTTTGTTGTTAAAAGAGAACGGATATTACGTTCTTACAAGGGTTAATTTTGAGAGAAAAGTAAATGTTTATTCATATGTTCTTCGACCCGTCAATGTAGCTCACTCATTACTCCCCTGATACTCAAGACTTTGGCTTAGTTTCTCCACTACCCATTAATACAACACCGACATTATTTGATTCCAAATTCAGAGCAATGACCATCGTATCCTTTTCAAATTCTACTCTTTTATCTGCTATTATCATTCAAGCCGATAAAATTTAATAATATTATATGTGAACGTAATGAACAATTACACTGGCTGAATTTAGTGGACTAGATGTATTCTTTCACAGTTCAGGGGGTATGTTTGATGAGTTGCATGAATGATTTGGTTATAGGATTTACAGGTTTAGTAAAAGTGAGATGGACTGAGATTTGGATCCTGAATTTGATCATAATAATCATATCCTTTTGATCCATAATATGCCTGTTCATCTGTGGGGTCTTGGTCAGTCTGTTATAACTGGGCCTTGGCTGAGTACAGAAAATCAACCGTGTCATAAAATTTTAAGGATGGAAAAAAACAATCCTATTTCTTCTTATGCTCATATATATATATATATATATTTGAAAAGAATTATACATTAATTTATAAATTATAATACGAATTCTAAATATGTATATATAAATATAAATATGGAAATAAAAAAAGGATAAAAGTATAAAGAAAAAATAAAAAAATCTTTTTTTTCTGTCGCAATAAATATATATATATATATATACATGTACATATATTGCAATACAAAGCCAAAAGCTTGCATAATATACGAACTAAGGTCATAGTGTTCTTAAAATTATAATAGTAAATAATAATAATAAAAAAATAGATACTCAAAAAGTGCCCTTTCCCTTCCTTCAAAGGGCACTGCCCATTGACGTATTTGAGAGAAACAGGGAAGAAAAAGCTAGTAGAGTACGTTGAATAATATTTGTAATGTAGCTCCTTATATCAGGCAATCTCGCATCACGATTGAAGCAAAATTGGCAGAGAATTCTTGTGTCAGTTTCCTAGAACCAAAGGATGTAGTCTAAGTACTATAACCTAGAATAATAATGATGACGACAACGACGAAGATGATATAATTTTTTGGGTGTACAGGTACTCTTCGTATGTATATTTCCTAAATAATTAAAAAAAAAAAACGTATTTTTCACTTAAGTCATTTGGTTTCAGGTATACTATAATGATAATATTATATATGATTTTATCATCATATGTGTAAAGTTTGAATTCTTCTCTCAAATTAAAAATTTATATATATATATATATTGTATATGTATGTTTATGTGATACAAAATATGACTATTATTGAGTATCCTATTGATAGCAATATTCGCCTTTTTTATATATTTTTTTCCTTTACATATAATGCACTTATTTTGGTGTCATTGCCCTTTGAACTTCCGCTTAGCTAACTAATCTATGCAAACTCGTTCTACATATGTTTTGTTCTTTCCCCACCAACACCCCCCCCCCCCCCCCCCCCCCCCCCTTCCTCCTCTAGATCTCTCCATTTTTTAAATCAACAAATATTAAATATGTTTATAGTAGAAAGCACGAACTAATGAGGCCAACCCAATTGAAATGGTTCATTATCTTTTCAGTTGTAATTATCCATACATGGCAAACTAATACGCATATTTATAAGAAATTTACAAGTCCATAATGGAATGAAAATAAAATAGAAAAAGAGTTGGAAAGAAAATGAAGATACAATTAATTATAACTATTTAAAAAATATATATTTATATATATTTTATTTAGGGGTGGGAGATTCTAGCTATAGACCTTGTAGTGAAGTTAGGTACATAATTATCACTAGATTAAACATGCAATCACTAAAAGTATCATATTATATATCAAGTTAAATGCGATTCATTTAATTTATAGTAACTAACATTTTGCAAAACTTAAGGAATTAAATAGCTTTATTTTAAATATTTTAAGTAAATAACAGTAAATAGTGAACTTATAAAATAATAATTTATTTCACAGAAAATATATTCAAGTAAATATTGACACCTTTTACCTGACTTGATGTAAGAAAACAGGCTAGAAAAAAAAAATGATAAATTCATTCAAACTATTGTATTTCCCTACATTGTTTCTCCCCTAGGTATTTCAAGTCAATAGTCATGTCCAATTAAATGAAATCGTTCATTACTAATAGAATTCTTCATGGCTTAACAATCTGATAGATTATTTTTGTAGCTCCTGAGAATGCAACTTTGAACATTGTTTTAGTTAAATTACTTTGACAATCCGACTTTGTAATAATTTTTTGAATTGAAAGAAAATACTCAAGTGTTTGAATGGGAAATCAATACATATATATATATATATATATATATATATATTCTAAATTCTAGAATAAGTTTAAAATAACTAATTTCATTGCGTTTGTTTGTGAAAATCTAATTCAAGTTGGGAATATAAATTGAATTAGTATTTGGGAGAGAGATAAATGAACATAATGTCGATTGCAAAAAAAAAAAAAAAAAAAAGTGAAAATTTCAATTTGAATTTGATTTGAAGTAGATTTTTCCAATCCAAACCTTTAATCACAAGTTTAGATATCCCTAATCCGTAATCATATTGAATAAAACAAAGGAGTAGTTACTATTTATTAATGGCATAATAAGAAAAATTTTACATTGGATAAGTGATTAATCCAAACCAATTAAAATATGTTGGATATTTACTGCAAATCGATCGAACTGGATTAGACTTAAAAGTTAAGATTGTATCCGGAATATTGATCGATTCTGGCTTTTGGTTCGAAAATTCGATGTATATAAATTTAGTCAAATTCATTGCAATTTGCTAAACAGATTCTGAACTTGAAACGCTTATTTCCAGGTCTCAAATTGTCTCATTTTTAGTTCTTTATACTATGAAATCTAGAGGAGCACATTTATTAACCGTAAAAAATATAATGAAAAATGTAGAATAGGGGTTATTGATAATATTTCAACTGTTTAGTTACTTATTAGGAAGTGGAAAGGAAAGCAATCAAATTCCTTTTATATTGTGTTAAGATAAACCTAAGTAATGAGTCTTCTTAATATACTCACTAAAACGTCATATAATAAAAGAATTATTGAGTCTTATCATGTGAACTTATTAATACCCTAAAAGTGAATTTGGTATTCATTCTCTTTACCTAGGAATCAATACTAAGGGGGGAGCAAGTCTTGCCATTCCATTTTTTCATTCACTATATTGTGTAAGATCCACTAAAATATCATTATTGAGGTTGTAAGTAAACACGTGATTAAATGGGTGTTAGTTTTCCAATTCATCACAAAAGCTTAAGCTTATAGGATATGGGCAAATAATAATATTTATATTTCAACACTCATTCTCACTTACAGGCTGGATAATAGGCAAATGTGTGGACAAATATTAAATTTAAAGTCTAACACAAATATTTTAAGAAGAAGCCCAACACGCGATTGATAATAAATGGGTTAAATAGTGTAATTGTAGGGATTCGAACTCAGGATCTTCTGCTGTTATACTATATTAGTTTATCAATCAATCCCCAAAGCTTAAGATTATATGATGTGGGCCAGTAACAGTTTAATATTTCAACAAGGGCTAAGAAAATCCTTTTTTCCTTTTGATGCAAAATAAACATACCATTAATGGTATCCTGATAGAAACTCTAGACATCATTCTACATGTACAATGTCTTGGTTGTCAAGGAGCAAGCACTGAGTGTAGTTAGAGATGTAGCTTAATGCAGGAGTGCACCTAACATGATCAGGTTAACCTCACATTATTGTAGAGACTTGGACAAGTTGTAACTGCAATGTGAGGTCTTTTAGTGTGAGCAGCATGTGGCCAAGAACTAGGAGATGAGTTATAAAGTGAATTTAAAGTGACTTGAATCACATGCTTGAAATGCTCGATAAAGTTAGTAGGTTGCTAAACAGAGATAATACTACATTTAAAGCAATTATCGTGTAGCAATAATACTGCATTTAAAGCAATATCCTCTAGTAGTAGTGCACCTCGCATTACTGGAGTGTCTTGGGCGAGTTGTCACTACAAGACGAGGTCTCCTACAGACGCATGGCTAGGAACAAGGAGATGAGTTAGAGAGTGGAGTTAAAGCGACCTGAATTGTACGCTTGCAACGTTTGATAAAGTTAGCTGCTTTTAAAACATAGATGATATTGTATTTAAAGCAATATCCTCCAAAACAAAAGAATATTAATTTAATACGATATATGTTCTCGTCGAGCCAATGCATCTCTTCTTCAACTTATAAGTCACCCTTATCACTAGGTTTTTTTGTGATTTTATCCCTAAACTCTTACTAAATTGGTAAGTTGCCCTCTAAGTTTTTAGTTTAGCAAATACGCTTGAATTTAGTAAATGTTGAAGAGTTCCCATAAATTTACGAATGATGTTAATTTAGAAGAAACACTCTCAAGCACGTCACATGATGTGCTCTCTATCGACATCTGAAATTTTTAATCTATTTTTTTTTTAACAAGCTCACATATCATGTACAAGGGCATTTCCATTAAAATTTATTAGTTGTCGTTTACTTGGGGACACTTTATAACATTATGTCAAATTCGAAGCACAATTTGGCAAAATTAAAGCTTAAAGGGCGAATTACCAAATTGGAAAAGTGTAAGAGATGCATATGTGTCATTACTATTGATGGTGCTATAAGTGCAACTAAATGTGTTACAATTAAAAAAAATATTTAGTTATGTTAATTGAACTTATTAATGGTATATAAGTAAGTTTGATATCCATTCCCTTTTATCATGAATCAATATCAAGAGGGTGCAAATTAATCTTTTCATTCCATTTTTCCATTCACCACATAGTGTGGGACCCATTAAACTATTACCAGAGGTGTTGTAAGTAAACACAGGATTATTATATGGAAATCCATCTTTCCCATTAACGTGAAGTAAATGTGCTTGTTATGGTATCCTGATAAGAACTCTAGACAACACTCCACGTGTACGATGTTTTGGTTGTCAAGTAACAAGCACTAGTGTATTTAGAGATGTGGTTTTCATGCAGGAGTGCACCTCACAAGAGATGAAACACTTATTACAGAAGCGGCTTGAACAAGTTGTAACTGTATTGCGAGGTCTCCTAATGTGAGAGACAAGTGGCCACTAACAAGGAGATGCATTACAGAGTGGAGTTAAAGCAACCTAAATCGCATATCCGAAACGCTCAATAAAGTTAGTAGGTTGCATAACATAAATAATATTGCATTTAAAATAATATCATCTAGCAGCAATACTCCATTTAAAGGAATATCCTCTAGTAGTAGGGCATGTCACATTACCAAAGTCAGTCGAACAAGTTGCAATGGCATTGCTTGGTCTACTACTATGAGCGACGTGTGGCCAGGAACTAGGTGGTTCGTTACAGAGTGGAGTAAAAGTGACATGAATTGCATGTTTGAAACGCTAAACAAAGTTAGCAAGTTGCATAACGTAGATAACAATGAATTTAAAAGAATATTGTCTAGTAGGAGCGCACCTCGCAAGAGGTTCACCTCTCATTACAAAAGTGACTTCAACGAGTTGTAACTATAATGCGAGGTTTTGCTAGTGTGAGAGACAAGTGTCTAGTAACTAAGAGATGCGTTACAGAGTGGAGTTAAAGCAATATGAATAGCATGCCCAAAATGCTCAATAAAGTTAGCAGGTTGCATAACATAGATCGATAATATTGCATTTAAATTAATATCATCTAGCAGTAATACTCCATTTAAAGCAATATCCGCTAGAAGTAGTGCGCGTCACATTTCCATAGTGAGTTGAGCAAGTTGTAATGGCACTGCTTGGTCTCCTATTGTGAGCAAAACGTGGCCATGAACTAGGTGATACGTCACAGAGTGGGGTTAAAGTGATTGAATTGCATGTTCGAGACGCTCGACAAAGTTAGCAAGTTGCATAACGTAGATAACATTGGATTTAAAACAATATCGTCTAGTAGGAGGGCACCTCGCAAGAGGTTAACCACTCATTACATAAGTGGCTAAACAAGTTGTAACTATAATACGAGGTCTCCTAGTGTGAGAGACAAGTGGCTAGTAATGAAGAGATACATTACTGAGTGGAGTTAAACGACTAGAATCACATGCCTAAGATGCTCGATAAAGTTAGCAGGTTGTATAACTTAGATAATTTTGCATATAAAATAATATCATCTAGTAGTAATACTCCATTTAAAGCAATATCCTCTAGAAGTAGTGCACGTCACATTACCATAATGAGTCGAGCAAGTTGTAATGACATTGCTTGGTCTCCTATTGTTAACGAAACGTGGCCAAGAACTAGGTGATGCATCACAGAGTGGAGTTAAAGTGATATGAATTTCATGTTTAAGACGCTCGATAAAGTTAGCAGGTTGCATAGCATAGATAACACTGGATTTAAAACAATATTGTCTAGCAGGAGTGAACCTCGCAAGAGGTTAAGGTCTCATTACAGAAGTGGTTTGAACAAGTTGTAACTATAATGCGATGTCTCCTAGTGTGAGAAACAAGTGGCCGGTAACTAGGAGATGCGTTATTGAGTGGCGTTACAACGACCTGAATCGCATGCCCAAAACGCTCGATAAAGTTAGCATGTTGTATAACATAGACAATATAGCATTGTTAAATAATATCATCTAGCAGTAATACTCCATTTTAAGCAATATCCTCTAAAAGTAATGCGCGTCACTTTACCATAGTGAGTTGAGCAAGTCGTAATGGCACTACTTGGTCTCCTATTGTGAGCGACACATGGCCAGTAACTAGGTGTTGCATCATAGAGTGGAGTTGAAGTGAAATGAGTTGAATGTTCGAGACGCTCGAAAAAGTTAGCAGGTTGCATAACGTAGATAACATTGGATTTAAAACAATATCGTATACCAAGATTGCACCTCGCAAGAGGTTAACCTCTCATTACTAAAATGGCTTGAACAAGTTGTAACTATAGTACGAGGTCTCCTAGTGTGAGAGACAAGTGGCCAATAACTAAGAGATACATTACTGAGTAGAGTTAAAATGACCAGAATCGCATGCCCAAGACGCTCAATAAAGTTAGCAGGTTGTATAACATAGATAATATTGCATTTAAAATAATAGCATCTAGCAGTAATACTCTATTTAAAGCAATATTCTCTAGACGTAGGCCGCGTCACAATACCATAATGAGTTGAGCAAGTTGTAATGGCACGGCTTGGTCTCTTATTGTAAGGGACACGTGGTCAGGAACTAGGTGATGCGTCATAGAGTGGGGTCAAAGTGAATCAATTGCATGTTCGAAATGCTCGACAAAGTTAACAGATTGCATAACGTATATAACATTGGATTTAAAACAATATCGTCTAGCAGAAGTACACCTCACAAGAGGATAACCTCTCACTACAGAAGTGGCTTGAACAAGTTGTAACTATAATGCGAGGTCTCCTAGTGTTAGAGACAAGTGGCTAGTAACTAGGAGATGCGTTTTTGAATGGAGTTAAAATGACCTGAATCGCATGCCCAAAACGCTCGATAAAGTTAGCAGATTGTACAACATAGATAATATTGCATTTAAAATAATATCATCCAGCAGTAGTACTCCATTTAAAGTGATATCCTATAACAAAATGCGCGTCACATTACCATAGTTAGTTGAGCAAGTTCTACTGGCACGACTTGGTGTCCTATTGTGAGCGACAAATGGCCAGGAGCTACGTGTTGCATCACAGAATGGAGTTAAAGTGAGAGAATTGCATGTTCGAGACACTCGACAAAGTTATCAGGTTGCATAACGTAGATAACATTGGATTTAAAACAATATCATCTAGCAGAAGTTCACCTCACAAGAGGATAACCTCTCACTACAGAAGTGGCTTGAACAAGTTGTAACTATAATGTGAGGTCTCCTAGTGTTAGAGATAAGTGGCCAGTAATTACGAGATGTGTTTCTGAGTGGAGTTAAAATGACCTGAATCGCATGCCCAAAACGCTCGATAAAGTTAGCAGGTTGTACAACATAGATAATATTGCATTTAAAATAATATCATATAGCAGTAATTCTCCATTTAAAGCAATATCCATGAGAAGTAGTGCGCATCACATTACATTAGTGACTTGAGCACGTTGTAATGGCACTGGTTGGTCTCCAATTGTGAGCGACACATGGCCAGGAACTAGGTGTTGCATCATAGAGTGGAGTTAAAGTGAGATGAATTGCATGTTCGAGACACTCGACAAAGTTAGCCGGTTGCATAACGTAGATAACATTGGATTTAAAACAATATCGTCTAGCAGAAATGCACCTAACAAGAGGATAACCTCTCACTACAGAAGTGGCTTGAACAAGTTGTAACTATAATGCGAGGTTTCCTAGTGTTAGAGACAAGTGGCCAGTAACTAGGAGATGCGTTTCTGAGTAGAGTTAAAACGATCTGAATCGCATGCCCAAAACTCTCGATAAAGTTAGCAGGTTGTACAACATAGATAATATTACATTTAAAATAATATCATCCAGCAGTAATACTCCATTTAAAGCGATATCCTATAACAAAATACGTGTCACATTACCATAGTGAGTTGAGCAAGTTCTACTGCACGACTTGGTGTCTTATTATGAGCGACAAATGGCCAGGAACTAGGTGTTGCATCACAGAATGGAGTTAAAGTGAGATGAATTGCATGTTCGAGACACTCGATAAAGTTAACAGGTTGCATAACGTAGATAACATTGGATTTAAAACAATATAGTCTAGCATGAGTGCACCTCGTAAGAGGTTAAGCTTTCATTACAGAAGTGGCTTGAACAAGTTGTAACAATAATGCGAGGTCTCCTAGTGTGAGAAACAAGTGGCTAGTAACTAGAAGATGCGTTATTGAGTGGAGTTAAAACGACCTGAATCACATGCCCAAAACGGTCGATAAAGTTAGCATGTTGTATAACATAGACAATATAGAATTTTTAAATCATATAATCTAGCAGTAATACTCCATTTTAAGCAATATCCACGAGAAGTAGGGCGCATCACATTACATTAGTGACTTGTGCACGTTGTAACGGCACTAGTTGGTCTCCTATTGTGAGCGACACATGGTCAGGAACTAGGTGTTGCATCACAGAGTGGAGTTAAAGTGAGATGATTTGCATGTTCGAGACACACGACAAAGTTAGCAGGTTACATAACATAGATAACATTTTATTTAAAACAATATCGTCCTGCAGAAGTGATTATTTAAAACAATATCGTCCTGCAGAAGTGCACCTCACAAGAGGATAACCTCTCACTACAGAAATGGCTTGAACAAGTTGTAACTATAATGCGAGGTCTCCTAGTGTTAGAGACAAGTGGCAAGTAACTAGGAGATGTTTTCTGAGTGCAGTTAAAATGACCTGAATCACATGCCCAAAACGCTCGATAAAGTTAGCAGGATGTACAACATAGATAATATTGCATTTAAAATAATATCATCTAGCAGTAATTCTTCATTTAAAGCAATATCCACGAGAAGTAGTGCGCATCACATTACATTAGTGACTTGAGCAAGTTCTACTGGCACGACTTGGTGTCCTATTATGAGCGACAAATGGCCAGGAACTAGGTGTTGCATCACAGAATGGAGTTAAAGTGAGATGAATTGCATGTTCGAGACACTCGATAAAGTTAATAGGTTGCATAACGTAGATAACATTGGATTTAAAATAATATAGTCTAGCTTGAGTGCACCTCGTAAGAGGTTAAGCTTTCATTACAGAAGTGGCTTGAACAAGTTGTAACAATAATGCGAGGTCTCCTAGTGTGAGAAACAAGTGGCCAGTAACTAGAAGATGCGTTACTGAGTGGAGTTAAAATGACCTGAATCACATGCCTAAAACAGTCGATAAAGTTAGCATGTTGGATAACATAGATAATATAGCATTTAAAATAATATCATCTTGCATTAATACTCCATTTAAAGCAATATCCACGAGAAATAGGGCGCATCACATTACATTAGTGACTTGAGCATGTTGTAATGGCACTGCTTGGTCTCCTGTTGTGAGTGACACATGGCCAGGAACTAGGTGATGCATCACAGAGTTGAGTTAAAGGGATATGAAATGCATGTTCGAGACGCTCGACGAAGTTAAGCTGGTTGCATAACTTAGATAATATTGGATTTAAAATAGTATCATCTAGTAGGATTGCACCTTGCAAGAGGTTAAGCTCTTATTACAGAAGTGGCTTGAACAAGTTGTAACTATAATATGTGGTCTCCTAGTGTGATAGAAAAGTGACCAATAACTAGGAGATGCGTTACTGAGTGGAGTTAAAATGACCTGAATCGCATGCCCAAAACGCTCGATAAAGTTAACAAGTTATATACCATCGACAATATTGCATTTAAAATAGTATCACCTAGCAGTAATACTCCATTTAAAGCAATATCCTATAAAAGTAATGCACGTCACATTACCATAGTGAGTTGAGCAAGTTCTACTGGCACAACTTGGTGTCCTATTGTGAGTGACACATGGCCAGGAACTAGGTGTTGCATCACAGAGTGGAGTTAAAGTGAGTTGAATTGCATGTTCGAGACACTCGACAAAGTTAGCAGGTTGCATTACGTAGACAACATTGGATTTAAAACAATATCGTCTAGCAGGTGTGCAACTTGCAAGAGGTTAACCTCTCATTACATAAGTGGCTTGAACAAGTTGTAACTACAATGCGAGGTCACCTAGTGTGAGAGACAAGTGGCCTGTAACTCGGAGATGCGTTACTGAGTGAAGTTAAAACAACCAGAATCACATGACCAAAACGCTCGATAAAGTTAGCAGATTGTATATTATAGATATAATTGCATTTAAAATAATATCATCTAGCTGTAATTCTCCATTTAAAGCGATATTCTCTAAAAGTCGTGCGCATCACATTACCATAGTGAGTTAAGCAAGTTCTAATGGCACTGGTTGGTCTTCTATTGTGAGTGAAACTTGGCTAGGAACTAGCTGATGCGTCACAGAAAGGAGTTAAAGTGATACGAATTGTATGTTCGGGACGCTCGACTAAATTAGCAGGTCGCATAACATAGATAACATTGGATTTAAAACAATATCGTCTAGCAGGAGTGCACCTCGCAAGAGGTTAAGCTCTCATTACAGAAGTGGCTTGAACAAGTTGTAAATATAATGCGAGGTCTCCTAGTGTGAGAGACAAATGGCTAGTAACTAGGACATGCGTTATTGAGAAGAGTTAAAATGACTTGAATCGCATGCCCAAAATGCTCTATAAAGTTAGCAGGTTGTATAACATAGATAATATTGCATTCAAAATAAAATCATCGAGCAGTAAAACAACATTTAAAACAATATCCTCTAGATGTAATGCTCGTCACATTATCATTGTGAGTTGAGCAAGTTGTAATGGCACTGCTTGGTCCCCTATTATGAGCGACTCGTGGCCAGGAACTAGGTGATGCGTTACAGAGTGGAGTTAACATGATATGAATTGCATGTTCGAGAAGCTCAACAAAGTTAGCAGGTTACGTAACGTAGATAACATTGGATTTGAAACAATATTGTTTAGCAGGAGTACACCTCGCAAGAGGATAAACTCTCATTACAGAAGTGGCTTGAACAAGTTGTAACTATAATGCGAGGTCCTCTAGTGTGTGAGACAAGTTTCCAGTAACTAGAAGATGCGTTGCTAATAGGAGTTAAAACGATCTGAATCGCCAGCCCAAAAAGCTCGATAAAGTTACCAGGTTGTATAACATAGATAATATCGCATTTAAACTAATATCATCTAGCAATAATACTCCATTTAAGGCAATATCCATGAGAAGTAGTGCACATCACATTACATTAGTGACTTGAGCATGTTGTAATGGCACTGCTTGGTCTCTAATTGTAAGCGACACATGGCCAAGAACTAGGTGATGTGTCACAGAGTGGACTTATAGTGATATGAATTGCATGTCTAAGACACTCGACAAAGTTAGCAGGTTGCATAACGTAAATAATATTGGATTTAAAACAGTATCGTCTAGTAGGATTGCACCTCGCAAGAGGTTAAGCTCTCATTACAGAAGTGGCTTGAACAAGTTGTAACTATAATCTGAGGTCTCCTAGTGTGATAGACAAGTGGCCAGTAACTAGGATATGTGTTACTCAGTGGAGTTAAAACGACCTGAATCGCATGCCCAAAATGCTCGATAAAGTTGACAAGTTATATGAGATAGATAATATTGCATTTAAAATAATATCATCTAGAAGTAATACTCCATTTAAAGCAATATCATCTAAAAGTAATGCACATCACATTACCATAGTGAGTTGAGCAAGTTTTAATGGCACTGCTTGGTCTCCTATTGTGAGCGACACGTGGCTAGGAACTAGGTGTTGAGTCACAGAGTGGAGTTAAAGTGAGTTGAATTGCATGTTCGGGACTTTCGACAAAGTTAGCAGGTTGCATTACGTAGATAACATTGGATTGAAAATAATATCGTCTAGCAGTAGGGCACCTCGTAAGAGGTTAACCTCTCATTACTAAAGTGGCTTGAACAAGTTGTAAATATAATACAAGGTCTCCTAATGTGAGAGACAAGTGGCCAGTAACTAAGTTATACATTACTGAGTGGAGTTAAAATGACCAAAATTTCATGCCCAAGACGCTCGATAAAGTTAGCAGGTTGTACAACATAAATAATATTGCAATTAAAAAAATATCATCTAGCAGTAATTCTCCATTTAAAGCAATATCCACGAGAAGTAGTGTGCATTACATTACATTAGTGACTTGAGCACATTGTAATGGCACTGGTTGGTCTTCTATTGTGAGCGACACATGGGCAAGAACTAGGTGATGTGTCACAGAGTGGACTTAAAGTGATATGAATTGCATGTTCGAGATGCTCAACAAAGTTAGCAGGTTGCATAACGTAGATAATATTGGATTTAAAACAGTATCGTCTAGTAGGATTGCACCTCGCAAGAGGTTAAGCTCTCATTACAAAAGTGGCTTGAACAAGTTGTAACTATAATATGACGTCTCCTAGTGTGATAGACAAGTGGCTAGTAACTAGGACATGCGTTACTGAGCGGAGTTAAAACCTCCTGAATCGCATGCCCAAAACGCTCGGTAAAGTTAGCAAGTTATATGACATAGATAATATTGCATTCAAAATAAAATCAACTAGAAGTATTACTCCATTTAAAGCAATATCCTATTAAAGTAATGCAAATCACATTACCATAGTGAGTTGAGCAAGTTGCAATGGCACTGCTTGGTCTCCTATTGTGAGCGACACGTGGCCAGGAACTAGGTGTTGCGTCACAGAGTGGAGTTAAGGTGAGTTGAATTGCATGTTCGGGACTCTCGACAAAGTTAGCAGGTTGCATTACGTAAATAACATTGGATTTAAAATAATATTGTCTTGCAGGAGTACCCCTCGCAAGAGGTTAACCTCTCATTACCGAAGTGGCTTGAACAAGTTGTAACTATTATACAAGGTCTCCTAGTGTGAGATACAAGTGGCCAATAACTAGGAGATACGTTTTTGAGTGGAGTTAAAACAACCTGAATTGCATGCCCAAAACGCTCGATAAATTTAGCAGGTTGTATAAAATAGATAAGATTGCATTTAAAATAATATCATATAGCAATAACACTCCATTTAAAGCAATATCCTCCAAAAGTAGTGCGCGTCACATTACCATAGTGAGTTGAACAAGCTATAATGGCACTATTGGTCTCCTATTGTGAGTGACACATGGCTAGGGACTAGGTGATGCGCCATAGAGTGGAGTTAAAGTGATATGAATTGCATGTTCGAGATGGTCGACAAAATTAGCAGGTTGCATAATATAGATAACATTGGATTTAAAACTATATCGTTTAGCAGGAATGCACCTCGCAAAAGGTTAACCTCTTATTACAGAAGTGGCTTGAACAAGTTGTAACTATAATGCGAGATCTCTTACTGTGAGAGACAAGTGGCCAGTAACTTGGAGATGCGTTACTGAGTGGAGTTAAAACGACATGAATCGCATGGCCAAAATGCTCGATAAAGTTAGCAAGTTGTATAACTTAGATAATATTGCATTTAAAATATATCATTTAGCAGTAATACTCCATTGAAAGCAATATCCTGTAGAAGTAGTGCACGTCATATTACCATAGTGAGTTGAGCTAGTTGTAACGTCCCTGTTTGGTCTCCCACTGTGAGCGACACGTGGCCAGAAACTAGATGATGCGTTACAGAGTGGAGTTAAAGTGATATGAATTGCATGTTCGAAATGCTCGACAAAATTAGCAGGTTGCATAACGTAGATAACACTGGATTTAAAACAATATCGGCTAGCAGTAGTGGACCTCACATGAGGTTAACCTAACATGACTATCGTGACTTGAACAAGTTGTAACTGCACTACTTGATCTCCTATTGTGACCAACGCGTGGCTAGGAACTTGGAGATGAGTTAGAGAATGGAGTTAAAGCAACCTGAAATGCATGCTCATAACTTTCGACAAAGTTAGCAACTTTTATAACATAGATAATATTGCATTTAAAGCAATATCCTTAATTTAGAACAAAAGAATATTTAATTACAATATGTCTTCCGGACGAGCCAATGCATTTGTTCTTCTAACGGTTAAAAAAAGAAAAAAGAAAAATAACAATAAAAAATATAATAAAACGTGTCAAACCATACGCCACCCTTATCACTAGAAAAGACTACATAAGAAATGGGGAAAGAGAGCCCAAAGAAGCAATCGCCAGAATACCCAAAGACAATAATGGTGGCTTTTGGATTTTTGGAGCTTGTCGGCCATGGTGGCTCCAATGACAGTAGTTAAAAAACGTGAACTTGAACTTTTTTTCCTTTTGCAATTTCTTATTATTAAAATTATTTTCTGTCAAAAATAAAAATCTTCAAAAAGAAAATCCAATCTGATAAAGAATTATCTTTAAAAAAAAAACCACATGATATGCTCTATCAACATCCAAAATTTCAGTCTCTTCTTTCAAACGAGTTCATTTTCATGTACAAGGGCAATTCCATTCAAATTATTGATTGTTCATTGATTTTTGGACACCACTTTTATAAAATAATGATAAATTCAAAACATAATTTTCCAAAATCAAATGTTTACTGGCGAGTTGCAAATCTTGAAAAGTTAAAGAGACAAATATGTGTCAAATTAGACCCATTACTATTAATGGTACTATATGAGTAATTATTGTGCTTTAAACTAATCTATATCAGCATATGTAGTTCACATTTCATTTGACCTTGGAAAAAAAAAAAAAAAAACGATTATCAGATTCATACAGAGAACCACATCTTTTTATTTTAACCAATCTCTCAATGTAATATTCTATTTTTATCACATGCAAAAGATTATTGAGCCCGTTATTGTTATTATTGTTGCTATTATATTACAATTAGCTTTATTATTGTAAAGCACCCTTAATTATGAGAGTTGCACTAATGGTCAAAATTAAGCATCGAAAAGAAAGTTAGGAAAAAAAAAAAAAAAAAAAAAGGGTAAAAGAAAAGTGTCCATTGATAGGTCGTTATTGAAGTACAAGAGCCACGAATCGGTCTTGTTAGAGGTTACAACGGTTGTGCCTAGGTGTAATGTTAAATGTCAAGTGGGGAAGCTAGTTGAAAGCATTATAACAGAGAATCAATTTGATAACTAGAAGAGAAAGAGCAACACAAAAATTTCAATATATATATATATATATATATATGTCAATCTTAGCTTTATAAAGGAAAAAAATGAGAAAAAAGAGAGAGAAGCAAAACTAGTGGATATGAATGTTAATTTGAATGAAGTAGGTCATATTTGCAAGGATATCACAATTCACAAAATGACCTCATGAATGGTCAAGTTGGCACATCAACAAGGGGGAGGGGGGGTCGTATGCATGGGGATCTTGAGGGCTCCATCAATGTCTATCTCATCTAAACATAAGTAGAGCTTCATCAAGTTGGCACTCCAAACATATCAATCAGTACCGGATTCATCCGGCACTAGGAATTTTCTATTTAAAAACTTATAACAACTGGTTGATTTACATGTAACTTTCTATTTATAACCTTATAACATAATAGTTTTATATTTAAAATCTTATTACATGATATTAATTGAAAAATATTATAATCAAAACACAATTAATACAACATACCATAACAAGTTATAAATGTCCAATAGAGAGAGTATCGGGTAATAGTTCATCTCTAAATATGTTTATATTTTAGACTCTGCCTGTAGCTAAAGGTTTCAGAACGAATTAGTAGGCCCCACAACCAAACACCACTTGCATATATGCACATATAACATGTGCTAGAGTGGGGTCAAAGTTTTTGGCTCTTAGACAAAAGACGCCTCACGTTAAAGCAAACTAGCTACATAAAAAATAATCAAAGTCCATGCAAATAGTCATGTAAACAAAACAAACAACCCCATTGGGCAAGGCAGAGAAAAGTAAGCGCTGTCACCCGAAAAATAAATATTAATATTCATGCATATGAATTTTAAAAAAAAAAAAAGCATGATATAGTAGCGAAAATTAACAATTATAATTTGTATTTTTAATTTGTTCGGAGTGTAAAAAACTTATTCAATTTTGAATTGGAAACTTTCTCAAATTTGATTCTGGTATTCATATTCAATAAAATAAAAGTTTGTCAGAATTTTTTAACTATCTTGCAAATTGTTTTAAAAAAATTATTAGCCCGATCTTTCTTTCTAAATGCAGACTTAAAAATAATAATAATAGTAATAATTTACCATCCACATAGGTGTGCATAATTCATATATGAATCTGCTCTACAACGCAATCTTTTGCACAAATTTCACAGTAATATCAGAGAATTTTAATCTTCATATCAAACACTAAACATGAAATGATAATATAGTAACTTGTTGATAGCAAATACAATCAATGAGTTGGGGTGAAATGTCTTTTACTCTTCTCCTTTAATGATATCCCCAAGTTCGATACTCCACAGCTCTAATATAGAAGTTTTGCCCGACTAATATATTGTAGAGCGTTAACTGAGATCACTTTTGAATAAAATTAAGTCAGATCATTTTTTTTTGGTTAATGGGCCCTAAAATTTCTTCTATATATGTTAAGTATGGGGCGTGATGATACCAATAATTTCTTTTCTTTTTCTTTTTTGTAGAACAAAAAAAATACAAACTTGTCTTGTTAGCACTTTTTTTCAAAGTGACGATCATATATATATATATATATATATTATTTCCAAGGGTGTAGATCTACTAGAAGAACCCCTAGACTTTCCTGATTGATGGAACTTGTGTGATGTCTCATTTAGTCGTTGAGGAAAAAGAAAAGAAAAGATAAATAGGGAATTATTTGTGTAGTTTATAAAAAGCATATTTCTTCCCTGAAAAAATAATTAAAAAATAAAAAGAAAAACTTATTCCAAACATAAGTCATATTTCTTAAACAAAAAAATTTTAGTCAGACAGAGTCTTATCGTCCCACTTACGCAGCTAAAGCAAGCAAGTTGATTCGTCCATTTACGAAACTTCTCCACGAGAAAAGTTAATCCCATTTGACGATTAACAACTTGTATTTTTTGTCCTTTAAAGGTACCAATTACCTGAGATTCCATTTTTGTTATAAAACAATATAGATTTATATTTGTGTATTTATAGGCTAGCTAGGAAAGTGAGGGTACGAAAATGACCTCAAAAAATGCCATACATGTGACGGATCATGATGAAAAAAGTGAGATTATTATCAACGTTGAACAGTTCAATATTCAACTCTCCCATGCAATATTATTGAAAACAAAGAATGTTGAACGCTGAACTTATCCAACCAAGTAGTTTTCTCTTTGATTCACTATATCTTCAATATTTGTGGGGTTTAATAAATTAGGCTGAACATCTAAATCTTCATGAAATTTTCGACACGGTTGTATGGCTAATTCTCGTCGGACTTACTAGTCAAATAAATGTGAAATTTTCCGAAAATTCACACACACACTCACATACATATATATATATATATTTATATATTTATATATTTACATTGAAATGCTTGTTTCACCAACCGATATGCCCTGTGGTCGGTAAGGAGCGAAGGACCAGTACCATAGTAGTCAATTCAAGTCACGCGGGCTGGCAATCAAGATATGAGACAAATAACGCCCATTGGTGCCATATATGTTATATATATATATATATATATATTTATCTTAGGCAGCAGGTATAGAGGATGGTTTGAGTAGGAGCTCGTTCGAAATATGAGTATTTTTATTTTTCTTTAATAAGATAGTCATAGACCACGAATCATAAACATGTTATATATACCTATAATATATATTTGATATATAGAGTTAAGAATGCTAGCAACCCATGATTGTAGGCATAGTATAGTGGTAATATCATACTTGACTCCACCTAAAGGTACATAATTCGAATCCCCTCACCCACAAGTTCAAAAACAAAAAAAACAACAACAAACAACAAAAAAAAAAACAAAAACAAAAAAAAAGAGAGAGAGAGAGAGAATGCTAGCAACCCGTTAACATTATGGCTTTTGGGCACTTGTGTAATACACTTTCATTTTTTAAACGTGTTTTTATTTTTTATTTTTCATTTAATTCCTAAATTGCTAAAATGGTAGCAATTATCCCAACTCAAATGATTAACCGAGATTAATTCAAAAAAAAAATTGTACTTATCATATTTAGCTTTTATGCCCTAAATTGCCATGGTAATTCAAGGACTAAATTTGTTGTTTTTTAAAGTAGTTTATAATATGAAATTTCTAAATGTGAGTCATTTCTAAAGACTTCACTTAATTTTAGAGGTTTTGCATTAGAGATGATCATGTATAAGACAAAGATAAATTTGCAGTATTAAATAGTTGATGGAAAATTAGTTAGCAATTTAGTTTTAATTATATAGTACATGAACTTTAATATTGTAACGATTTTGTTTTAAATTTTTTTTATAAGTAAATTAATACACTTTATACTTTCAGTTCCTAATTAAAAAAATTGACAGTGTATTTTTAGTTTTAACAAATATAAGTACATGACTATCACATGATGGCTTTGAAATTTTATACCAACAATTATTGAGTCATAAAATGCTTTCTTTACCGTCGTTTGAAAACCTTTGAAAAGTAAATTTAATTTTTTTTACTTATTATAGTTAGTTTTTAAAACTTTCAAGTTATTAAGTGACGGTGCATTTGATGATCTCAATTAAATTTAAAAAGCTAATCGTATCAATTTTACATTTTAGAGACCAACACTAAAAAAAAAAAAATCAGGAACTAATTTGTAAAAGAGAAATTTAGAGACCAAATTCTCATAATACTAATATCGCAACGCTTAGAAATGAAAAATATCACTGGTAAAATAATGTTAAATAGAATTTAACTGATAGCTAGGGAATTTAAATAAGTGATTAGCATGTTACTAAAGGATTGTTACATTATTATTATCCAGACAGCCATTTTACCAGCATTCTAGTAAAAATTAAATAGCAAATTGATCATATACTGTGATTATATGAGCTTTAGTTAAAGTCAAAAAAACATACAAACATTTTGAGCGAACTGTTGCACTTTTAGAGATATTTTTAAAGTAAAGTGTACACTTATGATTTATAGGTACAATTGCACTCTAAAAAATGTTAATTACAAGTTTATCTTCAATCAAAGCTAATATGATTGAAATGTGTTAAATTTTCTTCCAATTTTTTTTTTAAATTACCAACAAAAGACCCGTTTGCATATCAATAAAAAAAAATTTTGGGGTAGTGTGACATATTAAATAAAAAATCAGAGACTAGTCATCAATTACTTAAAAGTTATAACTTAGTGGGGTCAACTTATTTGTCCTCCTGGTTCTTCCTCTTGAAGGGCCATCTAGTTGATCTGCCTTATGGGAAACACGTATATGGTTGCTTATGTGTATAGCCAAAAAAAAAAAAAAATCAGAGACTAATATGAAACATGGTGTATAATTTATGCGTTATTTATGAAATTAACCTTTTAAAAAAAATCATATAGAATTTCTAATTTGTATTTATTAAAAAGGAATGAAAACACGTAATTTCTATCAAATTCATCCTCTTCCACCGAGACTAATCCTTAATTCCAAAAATTAATCTCCACTTCTTTTCCTAAAATATATATATATATATATATATTTTGTAAACCCAACGGTTTTTTTTTTTTTTGGGTAAATATATATATCTTTAATCCCAACCATTGTAAATCATAACTAATTAATCTAAGCATGCGCTTGGATCATGGGTTTAAAAGATAATTTTTAAATTTAAGTTGGTTGACTTTTCAAATATTAGTTATAATTTTTATTGAATTTTTAGGCGAAAAAAAATAAATAAAACAAAACAAAACAAAAATGAACCTAAAAAAAGGGTTTGCACCTTTCATTCAAACAAACCATAAGTAAAATAGAGAAAGCTCTCACATTTCCGGGGAAGAATTGTTCGAGTTCGGGAGTTCCACTTATTGTAATTTATAATTTAAAAACTCACCCTTCCGGTTATACGAAGAAAGTCTAATTTGAAATATATATATATATATATATATATGCGCAAATTGAGGAGAGTGGTCAACTTGTAATCTAGCACATAATTAAATGCCCCTAAAGGGTATTTTTATAACTTTATCCCACCAAGTTGGCCTTTATTTTATCACCTCGCCCACATGAACTTTCATTAAACTCTTCCCTTTTTTTATTTCTCTTCTTTGTTTTTTTTTTTTCTTTTTCTTTTTTCTTTTTCTTTTTGTTCTTAAAAAAAATTATTTATTATTTCAAAGCTTCTCTCTCTGCATAAATCCCACCCCCTCTTGTAAGAAGAGAAGCTAGAAAGTGACTAACCCCAAACACCAGCTTACTCAAAAACCTCCTCACTTTCTCCTCCTTCACAAATCTCCCCAGAAGATTTTTTTTTTCTTTTTTTTTAAATACAAGAAATTATAGTACAAGAGAAGAAAATAGGAGGAAGAAGAATGCCAGCAAATCCGGCGGCGAAAACGGCAGTGATGTTCCACAGAATCAACATGCAGGCGAAGGAGGCGAAGGCGAGGAGGTCGTCGGCGCTGCCAGAGGCGGTGGCGCGTGAGCACACGCACGAGGTGAGTCCACACCAGTCGTGCTCCGCCGTGATGCAGGAGATCGCCGCCCCCGTCTCCACGGTCTGGTCCGTCGTCCGCCGATTCGACGCCCCCCAGGCCTACAAGCATTTCTTAAAGAGCTGCCACGTCATCGTCGGCGACGGCGCCGTCGGCACCCTCCGCGAGGTCCAGGTCGTCTCCGGCCTCCCCGCCAACAACAGCACCGAGCGCCTCGAGATCCTCGACGACGAGCGCCACGTCATCAGCTTCAGCGTCGTCGGCGGCGACCACCGCCTCTCCAACTACCGCTCCGTCACCACTCTCCACCCTTCTCCCTCAGGCGCCGGCACCGTCGTCGTCGAGTCCTACGTAGTCGACGTCCCGCCTGGAAACACCACCGACGACACCTGCACGTTCGTCGACACCATCGTCCGCTGCAACCTCCAGTCTCTTGCTCAGATCGCCGAGAATCTCGCCAGACGCCGTTGACAACCGAGTCCAAGTAATTCATTTCATCTAATCTCTTTCAGAAAAACAAAATGAAAAAAAAAAAAGCCAATTTTCCGATATTTATCGCCGTCGTTTCTTCGTCTTCAGATGTGGTTTCGCCGTTGAAATCGGCCGTTCTTTTTTTCTTTTTTTTTTTTTTTTCTTTTTTTTTTTTCCTGTTTTATGTAACTAAAACGTAGAAGAATATTTATGACATGCATAAATAATAGTACTCACATTTTAATCACAGCCCAGAAATTAGTTCGTTTCTTTTTTTTTTTTTTTTTTTTTTTTTTTTTTTTTGGGCCAATTTGAGGAGTTATTGTTGTTCAATTTATGTAGAGAAATTATGAAGGCTAAAATCTTTACTTTTGGAATAAAGTGGTAGGACATTTATTTATCTGTTATACTCTTTTTTTTATGGTGAATTAATAACTATAACCACATTATAATATAAATATGTGTATATATATATTGTAAGTTTGCCCACGTGAAATGGCCAGCTTTGATCAGCGTCCAGAAGTTAAGGCGTCTCTGACGATGGCTCTATCTATCTATGAATAAACTTTAATTTTATAATCCTTCTTTCCCGGAAAAAAAAAAAAAAAATCCCATGACGTTTCTCCATAACTCTTCTATCCCATTTTTCCTTGAATGCCGTAAAAACTAGGAATATTTTCAAAATTCTTACATTAAATACTGAAAATGGGTCTCGGAAAAATTAGGCGTTTAGTATTGTGTTATAATTCTATTATTACATTAATTGTGTTTTCAGAGTTGCTTCACATCTTTATAAGCTAACTCGATTTACAACTTGGTTAATTATGTTTGCATTTATTTTGTTAGATCTTATTAAACCGCCTAGAAATTTACTTCCACCACTATTTTAATTCCAAACGGTAGAATATTTGTATTACTAATTTTTTTTTTTTTTTTTTTTTTTTGAGTGAGTATTACTACTTTTAGTACCAGTAGCAGTTTGACGGCTTTTCTTTTCTTTTCCTCTTTTTTTTTTTTTTTGGGTGCTTGTTTATGAACAATAGATAATTAGTCCCTAATTAAGGATCGTATTTAGGCACATCTGGTGGAGTTAATTGGGTTATTAATTTTGGTAGTTCAAACTAATTAGATTAGTATATATGGTTGTGTACATCTGTGTGTGTAGTGATTATTATAGGGAGACATTTAATTAATAAGAATCGTTCCCCTCAACTTAAGCTTCCATTTTGTCACACATAATCCTGTACATTAGAATTTTAGTTACAAATGGATAGAAAAATAGGAGAATTAATTTCATTTAGCCCTTTGGTTAGAATTTATTTTAAAAATTAAAAATTAAAAAAAAAAAAAAAAAAAAAAAAAAAAAAAAAAAGAGAGAGAGAAAAACGTTGGAGAAGAACGTGGGGTTGGTAACTCAGTGCTGCAACTTGCAGGGACAGATAATGCAGTACTTGTTATTGTACCCTCCACCGGCCATGGAATCCATTTCAAGCTTTCAAGATTTTATTTCATTTTATTTTCTATTCTTCTATATTAACTTTTCAAAAGAGTAGATAACTATTCGAGGAAGAAAAATAAATAAAAACAAGCTTGAAAATTTCAATGTAGGTACCAAGCTTGGCCGTTTTGCATGGGATTTGGAACTTTTTTTTTTTTTTTAAAGAAATAATTACACAAAAAGATTCATTTTTAGAGTCTCGTTTTAAAATATGACCGTTTTAAAACAATATTATATATATATATATATATATATCTATTTCTTCTTAAATATATGTACGTAGTACCTATCTTGTACTTTTATCATATTTGACTTCATTTTATTTAATTTATACAGATTCTCATATTTTTCTTTTTTGTTTTTTTTTTTTTAACTTTAAAAATTTTTTTTTATTTTTTTTTCAAAGGAGAATTACCTTTCATAAACCCAAATTAGTTTTTTCCTCTTTTTTTTTTTTTATTGTCTTATTTACACTTTTTATATAAAAATCTGATGAATTCTTTATGAAAAACCCAATTTATTTATGTAATCCACTACAAATCGGATGGTTACCATTTATGTCTCAACCAAATAAATTCAAGAATAATTAAAATGATATCAAATTCTTTACGAAAAAATACTATTATTTATATAAACTAGTAGAAATAAAATGTAATATATCTTCATGATAAAGCTTGATTCATTACAACAAAGATGAATTCTTTATGAAGAAAGAAAAAAAAACTACTTATTTATGAACTCTATTACAAATCAAATGGATACTTTGTATGCCTCAACCAAATAAATTGATGAGTAACACATCAAATGGTATTGAATTCTTTATCAAAAAACACTGTTATTTATATAAACTAGTTGACATGAAATCAAACCTAACTTTATGAGAAAGAATGATTCATTTTACAAAATACAGATTCTTTAATTTAAGATACAAAATTTATTAATTATAAAGATGGTTTTCAAAATAATTAAAAAAAAAAAAAAAACTCACATTACTAATGGTTGACCGTTCGAGTCCTTCGTCGACTTCACCATCCAAAACCTCTTTCGAACCTTCACGTATCTCATATGGCCTTTTTCATAACTTGGTACTCGGCTCTTTTGGTAGATCGGTAGGGACGTTGCATTTTTTATCCTTATCCTTAACCGTGGACCTTTTCTTCAGAATTATTTTCATTGTCATTTTCAGTTAAAGAATTTCGGTTTGGTTTTGAGGATGAGAATTGGAAATGATTTCAAGGAAGATGGAGGGATTTAACGTATGTTTGCAGAAGACAAACGTTTAATTAGACTTTCTTTTTGGATATTCCTTTTTCTTTATTTAGCTTTTTTTTTTAATTAATGTGAACTCTAATTTTAAGAAAACATTCCTATTTTGGATCATTATGAATATTCACATATTTTTCACACCAAATAAAAAAAAATTAGAAACTTTCATTTTTTTTAATATTTCGGTCTTCAATTCATACAAATCACCTCTAGTAGTAAATGTAATTCCATGTTTTTTCTTCTTCTTTTTTTTTTCTTTTTCTTAAATTCTTTATATGGTAATTATCAATTCTTTAAGAATGATAATATCATCCTTATATACATTTAAACATATATGTAAATAGATAGCAAAATGAACATATTTTAAAACAACACCTTTAATTTGAACATATATATAAATAATTCTTTTTGAGTATACAACTTGACGAGGAATGGACAACTTAGTCCAGCAACTTGCCCTTTTCTGATGGGCTCAATTCGTCATCCATTACCTAGCTGTATAAAAAAGAAAATATTCAAAAAAAAAAATTTAAATAAAAGAAAAGGGATTTAAATATGTGCAACTTGTTGATTGTCTGTTTCTCTTATCTTTCCAAGTTTTTCCTCAGCTGTCGTATAAAGAAAAGGGCAAATCAAATGCAAGTTGCCTTATAATTCTCTTTTATTTTTTTCTTTTTAATTTTTATTTTCTTTGTTTTGTGTTTTTTGTTTTTTAAAACGCCTGATTTGCTGGGAGGGTGTTTTGAATGGGACGGTTTTTCTCAAAGCGCAAGTTGGCGAGCAAGTGGGCGACTGGGATGGCTGCTTTTAATGATACCCCCCGTGTTTCTGTTTGTCTACTTTTGAATGCGTTCACGCCACCCCATTTTTCATTCCCCCCCACCCCACCATATACATATTCATATATATATATATATATATGAGGAAATGTCTCGCATGCGATATTGCATGTACTACAGTATTTGAAATTTTTTTCACTAAAAACTTATAATAACTACTTAATTTATATACAGTTTCTTATTTAAAATATTTACATAATACTATTATATTAATTTAAAAAATAAGTATCAGTAAAAAATGTTATATTTATATAAACCGATTAGTATAATATAACACAAACAACATTATAAGGGACGTATAGGAGGGGTGATATATAGGAGTCCTTTCCTTCACTAGCTTGTTTCATTTTATAGATGTCTCTCTCTTTGGAGAATTTGTGGTTCTATTACTAAACACAATTCTTCATTTAAAATAAAGGAAAAAATTAATCGTTTGTTCATAATTTTTTTACAAAGTTGCGAATTTGTAATTTAGTTTTCAAATTTTTTTTTGATAATTAAAAAATCTCTAAACTCTTTAAATCATCATATTTGTATTAGATTTACTTCTATAATTATGCTTTTTATCTTGATATGTATGATTTTGATAACAGTCCAAAATTATGTCATTGATATGGTTATTTTCACGCCCTGTTACAGAGTTCCTTTTTGTTTTTGTTTTTTTTTTTTTTTTTTTTTTCCTTCTTTTAATTTTTTGGGTTTAATTTGAATTGACTATGCAACAGCTTACTTCCTTTGGCTCTATGACCGATACTTATAAGTATATACAGAATGTTACATCCCACTACGTTGTCCTTTGTTGGCTTTTCTCTCCTATAGAATACAAAAAGAAGTGTACTATTCTAACTTTATCACTTATCAGCATACGAAAAGACTGCAAAATAATATACATGATTAGCATTTCTCCAGAGTGTAAGCATCAAGATGATTCCTTTGCATAAAAATAAAAAATAAAAAATGAAATAAAATAAAGCATCAAGATTGTTACTATCATCACCGCTAATATTCAACCAATCAGGTAGAAACACGTGGACATAAGGACAAGGCTCAGCTGATGTAGTACCTTGCCAGTAAGTTCATACCCTACACTACGAAGTCTAGAAGTCCCTAGTGCTTTTTATAATAGATACTAGTTAAAAACACAGGCGCTTTAGTCTAACCTTATTAGTATTCTAACGAGTAAGCAGAATCAAAATCTTAGAATTATAATTTAATTTTTATTTATGTTTTTTTAATTTTATTATTTACATAGTTTTGTAACTCAAATTTTAAAAGTATATAATTTTATATAGATAAATTTAAATAAGATGATTTTTTTTAATTACATAAAATTTCGAAACGAACAAAATAAGTTCCCTATTGATTTTTTTTTCCTGAACGTATTTCAAGTTTTTACACTTTTTAACTCCAACAATTCAAAAATTTTGATAAACACACAATCAATTCAACCTAATTCTACAATCCAAATCTTGGTACCAAATGCATGCTAAGTTTATGATAATTATTTAGATATATGATGCAAATACTTTTAACTAAATGATACTGTAAATTTTAACAAACAATAACAAAAAAAAAAGTGGGACTTGGTTGTAACTTTGTTAATATATGGGTTTTTAATTAATTTTAAAAAATATTAGGGGTAAATTTTCTTTAATAAAGGATATATTGAAGCTTTAAAAACGCACTACAAGACAAAATAACTTGACCAAAAGTTTAAATAGTGGATTGTGAGAGGATGCCTAGTTAAGAAACTGACATTTTTAATATGGTGACATTGTGAATTTTAACAAACAATAATAATAAAAAAGTGGGGCTTGGTTGTAACTTTGTTAATATATGGGTTTGTAATAAATTTTGAAAAATATTAGGGGTAAATTTTCTTTAATAAAAGAAATATTGAAGCTTTAAAAACTCACTACAAGACAAAATAACTTGATCAAAAGTTTGAAGAGTGATTTGTGAGAGGATGAATATTAAGAAACTCTTATTTTCAATATAGTTATGGATTATATAGCGACCGCTTAGAATTTTAAACACAGTGTTTCATGAAGATCTACCTACTGAAATTTTAATATGAAGAACAATCATCACCGTTATGAAATATGGCAATATTTTTTATTAAGGGCCCGTTTGGGGGACTACTGACATCTAATTTTCAAAGTTTTTTAAATTTTTTTCTTCAATTTAAAACTACTTTTCACTATTCCAATCTTCAATTGTCTATAGTAAACTAAAATTTTTCCCCTTAAAGAGAAAATTACTCAAATAGCCACTTTTTTTCTTCTATTGACCAATATAACACAAACTCCCCCTTCTTGACCAACATGACACAAACTTAAGTTTACTTTAGTTTGATTTTGTGTCATATTGGTCTAATATTACTTTTTTGTAATGTTAGTGAAATGATCTTTAAATTTATGTCATTCAGGTACTTTCCCCAACTTTAAACGTTAATAACTTTGTTATTTCAAATCCAAATGAAATTATTTTTTTAATAAATTACATAGAATTTCGAGATGAACGAAACAAAATCCATTTTTTTTTTCCAAACATATTTTAAGATTATTTTACACTTTTTCATTTCAACTAAATTTTTTTCCCAAACGCATATTTTCAAAACTACATATGGTTTTTAGTCCAAAACACATATCAAAAACCTCTCCCCAACGGGCCTTAAATATGGATAATAAGAGAGTTTGTAAAGCCTATATTAGGATGTCTAAAGCGTTCGTCTCTTTTGACCTCAATCAAAAACACTTCAAGCATTACATTTTGGAGTTGTGAAGAGTGGGAGAAAAAGTCAATATAATTGTAAAATTTTCTCACATGGTCAATTTCTTTATTAGTACTCTAATTGTTGTTCTGCACATAAATTCTTGTATTATGTTGATTGTTATTATTCGCTCATTTATCTGATCTATATTAATTACGTCCCTTATTATTGATATTTTTGCTAATTTCTGGGGGTGGTTTTGGGGACCTAAATTTCCCAACAAGTGTGTTTGCGAGCGAGATTCATGGTTTGGTTGTGTTATGCGTAAAGTCTAAGAAAGTTCTACTCATGAGGCTAGATTTTAAGAGGGACCATTGTGACCCTCTTGTCTTTCTCGTGAGCTTACTTAATGGGTTCTATTCACAATCACCGCAAAATTGTTGTTCACCAAGCTTGGAGTACAAAGTAGAAATGTTGAAATTTTCAAGCTCTATGAAGTTTGAGTGGAGAAATTTGATGGAATGATCAATTTTGCCTTGTGGCAAGTGCAAGTCAAGAATGTGCTAATACAATCTAGATTATCAAAGACTTTGAAAAAGAGACCCAACCCTGATTCTAGCAACGTTTTGGGAAAGTCTAGTATGAGTAATGAAGATTGGGAAAATATGCATTTGAGAGATGCAAAGTGCAATTCATTTATTTTAGCCAAGAATGTTCATGCAAATGTACCTTAAGGACCAATTTCATATGATGTGAATTGATTAAGATATGAAAATCTTGAATTATCTAGTTTTCTCAATCATATCGTTTATGAACTAGAGACTATTGGATATCAAATTGATGATGAGAATAAAGCGTCAGGACTCGTATAGTCTCTTCCACCTTCCTATGAGCACATGAAACTTATTTTGATGTTTGGGAAGGAGACTGCGAATTTTAGAGAAGTTACTAATAAACGATCTTCTCTAAGGAGAGAAGATTGAAGAGCGGGGATCACACCTCATTAGTGAACTCAATGTTGGTAGCTAGCAATGGGAAGAAGAAGAACTTCATGAAGAGTGTATTTTGTCGGGGATATGGACACATTCTAGGTCATTGAAGAAAATTTGTAAGAAAGGTGGAGCGAGTTCGACAAAAAGTTTTGAGTCAGAAGCAATGTCTCTATATTGATGGGAAACAATGATGCCATCTATATGATCGCTTTGCCATGGAAGAGGATGTATTGCTACTAGTAAATTCACAAGGTTGTACATGGGCATTGGTCTGCCTTTGATGCAAGGTGTGGTAGAATTTATGTCAATAGATGATGATTTAACTTCCTAAAAAGCCAAACAATGATGTTGCACCATAATTTTAGCAAGGCATTTTGACATATTGATGAGAATGCAAAATGTCCTATTTTTTTCCCTTAATATTTAGTCTTTTATATTTATTTGTTGCTTAATTGTACTCATTATTCTTATATTTTGATCTAGGTGCAATTGGAGGCATTAAATACAAAACGTAGCTAATTGGGCGATTTTTAACTGTTTCGACATCGCTTCGTAATCTGGACATAACTCTCTCATCCGAGCTCTGATTGAGATGATTCAAAATGCTATGGAACGACAAGAAAAAGCTCTATAACTTTCATGTTTAACATTTTGAGAGATACTGACTACATCAAGGTCGAAATTGGGTTTGAAGTTGCTACACCTGCACAGTTAACGTTTGGAATGTTCCTTGGTCTACAAGTCTAGTATGCTGATTTGATGCAGTTTATTTTCCATAAAAGTTTCCAGATCTGGTGCACGAAAATTACAGCCAACCACTTTCCTAGTTATATTCAGACTTTCTTTTATTTTTAATTAGCTAGATTTAAATATTATTATTTTAGAATAATATTTAGCATGTTTTAGGAGATTTGGTAAGTTTCCAATAAGAAATTGATGTGTATAAAATGAGAGAAGTCATCTGGGACATCTCTCTCTTCTCTCTTCTTTAACTCTTCCTTCAAATTTTCATCATGGCCCAACGTGGCTGAACTTTAATACTTGGTCAAAGGAAACAGAAGCCTTGGAAATAATAAAACTGTGAGATCTAATTTGTTTGTGTTATTCATGTTTTGAGTATCGAATGTTCTTCTTTATCTATTTTTATGATTGTCTCGTTTAATTACTAGGAGGCCTACTAGTTATTTATTTGTTGCAATCTACCGCTAAGTTAGATATCAAATCCGTAATTGTTTGATCCCTCTAATTTGTGAAGCAACTAAGATTTAATGATTTGCTGCGTCAGAAATTATTAGACCTTAGGAAGACTATTTGACTAAATTAAATGCAACCGCTTGTGTTTGTGTTGTTTAGCTTCATCGATCTCTCTAATTCTTAAGGCTGCTTGTAACACCCCGATCTACGTAGGGCCGTTACCATACTTACTTAAACTAAACTTACTTGAAAATTTGAGAATATATATATTTTTTAAACATATATAAATAGACTAGTCCATATAAGTAAGCTTTCCATGCACACACATTACTTGTTTATTGTAATAAGAAGTCATACATAATCTTTACATTTAACTCGAGTCTTCTAACTTCATATATACAGAATAGCACAATTTATTCTAATACGTATATAAATACATATATCTTTGTTCAAAAGAACTTGCGGAAAAAATTGCGTAGTGGTATCCCACACCGCCCTTCACTTGCCGCATCGTCCGCATGGCCCACCAATTAAGCTGCAGGCTTTTTACCTACAGTATGAAATATACTGATGAGCTTTACGCTCAGCAAGTACAAACTTAATCTCACAAAACATGTCAAGCATCATGTAACTTATGCATGAACCATTTATGATCAATTATGAATCTCTTATGCTCCATTATGAACTTCTTATGAACTTACTATCTTGCTTAACATGTGTGCCCCTTGTGTACGTACTAGATGCGCGCATTCCACAGAAAGTTAAGGTTTGCAAGGTTCCTAATAATTCTGGGAATCATATTCATAACCCTTCACGATCTGGCGGAAGGTCTTAACATCTTGAATTTGAAACATGTATAATTCTCCACGATCTGGCGGGAGGTTGGTACGGCACCTTGTTTGTCTTATCTTATGACTTAAAATATGTTCTTACCATATGGTTTAATATTAGTGAACATGCTTCATGATGTCACTATATCGTAACATATAACATAACATAATATTAACCATAACATATACATACACATGGCATATCATAGCATAACATGACATATTAAAATATGTCATACATGAAAATAGTATTTACTATTTTTCATACTGTAGGTGAGGTTTGTACTTACCTGTTATGCTATGTCCTAGGTTTTGTTGCTCCAAATCAGGTTGCAACAACATGTTACTTCCTACTTTTCAAAAAAAACATAAAATAAGGGTCATCTTATCTTATCATAAATCATTTCATTTAATGCCGGTATCCTTAACCAGCATTCAATAATAATCCTAGTTATATGTCCCCTACACACACTCATTATAACTTATATGGTTACTAAGTGTAACCCTAAACAGTATCTTGTTTGATGTGTTAATGAACTTTGAGGCCCAATCATACCTAGTATCTTATTAGGTTACTATTAGTAACCCTAGGTGTAAGCCCAAGTCATATTTAGATCAAACCCTATTGGGTTACTAAGGCCCAATTTTTAAAGCTATGTCCTATTAGGTTATTATTGGTAACCATGGGCTTTAAGCCCAGCTCAGTAACTTGGGTATCCTACCCAGTTACCGTTGGTCATCATATTGTTACCGTGTTTTTAACATAACTTTTGGCCTATTTATTTATTTATTTTTCCGTTTTCTTGATAAAACCTAATATTTGTTATCTAACTTTCCTTGTATAACATCATTTGTAAACTTTCAATCTTTTAGCTAAAACTGTAATAATTTTTTTCTAAGTAAGGGTAATGAAATTGTCAGGTTTTGAAAACTATCCTTGAAAACAGTTCATGCTGTTAGTTATTAGTGTATGTGCAGGAATTATCTATTCCTGCACTGCTTTTTAAAATCTTGTGCAGGAATTTCCTGTTTTCTGCATTGTTTTTAGAATCCAGTTGTATCTAAGAATCTGTTTGGATTTTGAAAAATTTTTCTTCACAAAAATTTTAGATCTTGAAAAATCCTACAACTTTTGTTCTTTACTCAAAACCTAGTTCTACCTTTAACCTATCATTTTTCTTTATTGAACCTGCCTGGTCGTGCACAGGGTCTGGGCAGACCAGGCTCGGGTTTTTGTTAAAACAGAGGCCATTGGAGCTTTATTTTAAAAAACTGTCCAAGTTGGCCCCTAGGATTTTCCATTTTCTACAACTTTACAGTTATAACTTTCCTTAAATTCGGCCTCTAAAGGCCTCAAAATCCGGTTTCCAGAATACTGCCCAGTCTTGATCCGAGACTGGCAGTTTTTATCTTAATTGTTTCTTACGTAAAATTATGCACACACTACCTCGAACGGTTAAAACTGTGAGCCTAAATCAAGCATACAACGCATTACCTAATGTTTTCATTGCCATGTATTCACTTTTCATTCATACAATCTTTATGCAAACCCAAATGGTAATCTATACCATTTTAGGGTTTTAGGGTTATCTCTAACCCTCCTTGCATCATACATCATAATCAACATAATCAATCACATCTTACATCTTCTTGAGTGTGTGGGGACATATTACAAACACATACTAGGCATTCATACATACTATACATACTCTAACACAACATCATAAACATACATCAACCCATAAATCAAAACCACTAAACCCTAATCAAGCACAAATCTAAGTAAATCTAAGCTACTACATGTAAAATAAAATGAGCTTATGCTCTTATATACCCACATGAAATACACATAAATCTTGAATCAAAACTTAATTGAAGAACTAGAGGGTGAAAAGGATTATTTCTAGATCTTGAGTGGTGAATCTACTCCTTGGATTGGAAAATTTTCTTCCTCACCTAACCTACACACAATCCGGCCACTAACCTCTTTTTTTCTCTTTGGGTTCGGCTTCTAGGGTGAGAGGGAGAGAGTTGAGTTGAAAATGAGCCAGAGTTTTGGGGTGGAACTAAAAAAAAGCTCCAAACCCCCCCCCCCCCCCCCCCCATCATCACCTATTTATAGGTGAAAAATACATAATTTTCACAATTATTTTTATTTCAAAAATTCCCCTTGAATTTACATATTTGCCCTTAAAACAAATGTTTTCCTCCCATATCCTAGGATGGCCGACCATATGGCTGAAAATTGGGCTAAATTACTTCATAATTATCCATTTTCCCTATTTTTCAAAAATCCCAAAATTATGGATTTATCTTTTCTTACTTGGCCTCCAAGTAATGCCTTGCTTACCTTACCAATCTTACCTCACTTTTCTTAAAATTATATTTTGGCCCTAAGGATAAAATATTTACACTTTAGTCCCTGTGAGGTGGCCGGCTAGGGTAGAGCCACTTGGCTTCCAGTTCATGCATAATTATCCATTTGATTCCAAAAATCCCTTAATATAATTATGCAGTCCATTTCCTTACTAACTCAGATAATATTAATACTGTAATTTTTTACTAAAAACAATACTGTCATACTAGACTACAGTCCAGAATTTATCTGCACTTAACTGGGCTGCATATATATTTTTCTTATGACTTAGAGCTACTTAGCCCTTATCGTCTTAAATAATGTGCTTGATTTTTCTAGGGTGGTCTTGAATCTTATTCTTACATATTCATCTGTGATGACGGTTTTTTGAAGTATGATTTCCATACTTCTTGCTATATTGCAGTACCGTCATAATCATGCCTTGAATCATTCTGGTCAAACTTTGACCGGAATAAAATCATAAATTCTTATTCTGCCTTTTTCCTCAAAATGCCTCATACTTGGCTAAACAAATTATTTATTGAGTCTCATAGCTAATTGAACAAGAACTCAAACATTTACTGATAATAAAATTATGAATTTCACATTGATATTCATAATTTTTCATGAAACATCACATAAACACATAACACGGACTTAAATTTCTTTACATACAAGGAAATCATGAGTCCGTAAAAATTTCGGTTATTACACTGCTACTAGATTAAACTTGAAGCGCTTGTCTTGGGTTGTTTAGTAGTTAGGGTTGATTAGATCGCGTGTTTTTCTAATTAATTGTGACTAAGGGGAGATAGGAAAATAGTTCCAATGGTAAATATTCAAAGTATGAATTATATATTTGTATCAATGATCAGTTACAAAATTCCGATGGTGGATGTTGACTTAGACCAAGGTTTGTTCTTTTGATTGATTTCAATATTTAAATTCGAATTGTTCCTTAATTGTTTTTTTTTTTCTTAAAATTGTTTTTCATTATATTCAAATCCCCTCTATCCTTGTTCACGTAGCATAAAACTAGACTAGAAACTCTCTGTGGGAACGATCCTTACTTACACTACTACATATATTTTTAGGAGTATAGGTTTTATTTTTGGTTGCCTGCGACAGGATACCACATATGCCGAAGTGAAATTCTTAAAACTTGTTGATTCTATGTGGGTATATATACTATTTATAATGAAGTATGATAATTTGGTGAAGACAATAGTTGCAGCGAAAGTTTCTTTAATTTAGTCAAGTTAGAGATTATTAGGCTTTTGGAAAAATTAAAAGAAGTCTCATCCCACATCGGATGAGAAACAATAGTAAGGAGGTTCTGAAGCACCCAAAACATTTGATTTTGATTGCCTCAATCAAAAATACTTGAACCATTGTATTTCGAAATTTCCTTTCTATTTCTTTCCAAGGATCATGGCCTTTCTCTTCTTTTTGAGGTTTTTTATTTTTATTTTTTCACGTAAATTCTTCTGGTATTATTATTATTATCATTATTTCCTTTTTTTTTCTATGTTAATTGTTGATATTTATGCCATTTGATATTCCTATGGGTGGTTTTTTTTTTTTTTTTTTTTTTTTTCCAGCATTCGCCAACCGTTTGTTAAGTATATTTGTATTTATAATTAATATACAATAACTTAGTATAATTCAGTGTACTTAAGTTTATCTAGCTAAGCTACCAAAGACAGGCTAACATAATTGTATAACTAAATGAAAGTCTTTAACAATAAATAAAGTAACAAAAAAAAAAAAAAAACTAATGAAATTGAATATGTATTAACAAAATTAATAACTTTCATGCATACTCAAGAAATGTCTTAAATTAAATATAACGGTGGTTGTAGGCATAATCAAGCAGTAATATAATATTTGACTCTACCTAAAAATACAGAGTCTGAATCCTCCCACTTCAAGTTCAAAAACAAAATAATTAAATAATAAAAATATAATATAATGCATAGTTTTAATTTGTACTAGAAAACTTTGATCCAATGAATTTTTTTTTTTTTTGATAAATAAACTTTGATCAAATGATGCTTGATGGGTTGTCACAGCTTAGTTAGTCATGTGGCATTAGTAGTAAGTCCTAATTAAGCTTGATTAATTATCTCACCACCTAATTAGAGAAAAAAAGAAGAGTTTAGAATAACTTTCTTGACTTGAAATTATACCAACTATATATATATATATATATATGTGTGTATATAACAAAAAATAATAAATAATAAGGGTGTTTGATGGAACCCACTTGACATTTCACAAGCAATGACCATATGTACGCACAGTTTAACAATGATGAAGAGTTGAAGTCACAATGAGAAAAGGCCCATCAAAGGAAATGACATATTTCAAAGGGATACGAAAGAAAAAAGGGGAAAAACAAACGCCATGATATGCTTTTAGAATAAGAGATTCTATGGAGCAACAAGGCATGGGATAAATTCATCCCATTTTGGGCAGCAGGGGCATTTATATGCTATCATATCCAATTGTTGGTTGCTTTGTGCAATTTTTGGCAACTAGCACCCGTCGGAATTTGGATTCACACCTATAAAAAGGAGAAAGATAGATATATAAACTATATTGTATATGTATATATTTATATTTGGATATATATAATAGTTAGTGGATTCCATGGTGTACTACTTGAGAAGGCTGTAATATATCTAACTTTTCAGTTTCTTTTACGACATCGAATCAGGATGTGGAGATGTCAACCACCATAACCGACATAACAAGTACTTCAACTTTTCTTCTCTTTCATATTTGTATTTATATTTATTCTTTGGAGTGCATGACGACAGCTTGTTTGTGTAACTACCCTGGAGTTTTTCTTTTTGTTATTATTATTTTTTCCTTTTTGTTTTGTTTCTTTCTCTTTAACAACTACAGTAGAGCTAAAAATACAGCTTTTGTATACCGATTTTATGATAAAATATAGAGTTCAAATCCCCTCATTTTTAAGTTTAAAAAAAATACATACCGAAATAGTTTTATTGTAATAACCAACGTTTTATGAAGTTATGATTTTCTTTTTAAGGAAGTTAAGATGTATTATGTAAGTATTTACGAAATACCTGATCTAATTTTTATCAGATTTTGTGTGAGTCCTTATAGCTTTATAAGACTCAATAATAGATTGCTTAGCCAAGCATAAGGCCTTTTGAGCAAAAAGTAGAATAAAAATTATGATTTTATGTTGGTCAAAATTTGACCAGAAAAGTCAAAGGTATGAATATGACGGTACTGCAATATAGCAAGCAGTATAAGAATTATACTGTGAAAAACCGTCATCACAGATAAGATAGTAAGAATAAGGGTCAAGACCACTATAGAAAAATCAAGCACATTATTTATGATAATAAGGGTTAAGTAGCCTTAAGTCATAAGAAAAATTTATACGCAGTCCAATATTACGCAGATGAATTCTTGACTGCAGTCCAGTATGACAGTACTGTTATTAGTAAAAGCAGTATTTGTAATATCTGCATTAGTATGAAAATAGACTGCATTTTAAGAGGAAGGCCAAACAAGGCCCAAAGGGGAGGACACCTCATCCATTGGATAATTACATGATTTATGGATTTTGAGAAAATTAGGAAAGAATTAGAAACTTGGCCTCCAAGGCACTTCAATGGCCGGCCACCTCATAGGGAAATTGAGCAAATATTTTGCTCTTAAGGACTAATATGCAATTTTGAAAATAAAAATAAATCTAAATAGAAAATATTTTTCACCTATAAATAGGTGATGGGGGAAAGAGAGGAAGAGTGACTCTACCAAATAGGTTTGGATCATTTTATGTGACTCTACCAAAACTCTGGCAAAATTTCATATCACCATCTTTCCCTCATAAAAGCCGAACCCCAAAGAGAAGAGGAAAAAAAAAAAAAGAGAGAGAGAGAGAAAGAAAGAGAGGAAGAGTGGTCGGATTTGTAGTGGAACCAAAGTAGGAAGGAAGGTGTGATTCAAAGCTTAGAACCAATCTCCAAGCTTAAAGGTATCTTCTAAAACCTTTAAGCTATCCAATTAAGTTTTGATTCAAGATTTATGTATATTTTCATATGGGCATGTAAGAGCATAAGCTCATTCTATTTTTCATGTAAAAGCTTAGAGTAGTTTAGATTTGTGCTTGATTAAGGTTAGTGGTTTTGATTTATGGTTTGGCATTCTATTTTCATGTAAAAGCTTAGAGTAGTTTTAATTTGTGCTTGATTAAGGTTAGTGGTTTTGATTTATGGTTTGGTGTATGGTTATGATTTTATTTGTTATAGTATGTATGGTATGTATGAATGCCTAGTAGATGTTTGTAGTATGTCCCCACACACTCAAGAAAATGCATTGTGTGATTGATTATGTTGATGTCTATGTATGATGCAAAGAGGGTTAGAGAAAACCCTAAAAACCCTAATTGGTAATAATTTACCATATGGGTTTGTATGAATGATTGTATGAAGGAAAATGAATGCATGGCTATAAAATGTAGGTAACGCGCTGCATGCTTGATGTAGGCTCACGGTTTTTAACCGTTTGAAATAGTATATGCGTAATTTTACGTAAGAAACAATTAAAATAGAAACTGCCAGTCTCGGATCAAGACTGGACAGCAATCTGAAAACAGGATTTTGAGGCCTTCAGAGGCCGAATTTGAGGAAAGTTAAAACTGAAAAGTTGTAGGAAATGGAAAATTATAGGGGCCAACATGGACGGTTTTTAAAAATAAGGCACCAATGGCCTCTGTTTTCACTAAAATCCGAACCTGGTCATGCCCAGACCCTGTGCACGGCCAGACAGGTTCAACAAAGAAAATGAGTAGGTTAGAGCCAGAACTAGGTTTAGAGAAAAGAACAAAAGTTGTAGGATTTTCAAGATCTAAAATTTTTATGAGAAAAGTTTTTCAAATTCAAAATGGATTTTAAGGTATAACTGGATTCTGAAAACTGTGCAGAAACAGGAAATTCCTACACAGGATTTACAAAACAGTACAGGAACAGGAAATTCCTGTACATACACTGATAGTTGGATTAATGGGACTATTTTCAGCAAATTCCCCCAGACTAAGACAGTTTTGTAAAATTAGTTTATAAATTTGATAATTAAACCAAGTCTAGTGAGGGAAAAAGAAATAATTGAATTTGGGCCAAGTAATAGAGTAACCTGGTATGATATATGGTCATTGGATTGGTTACTAATTTTATTTGGGCCAAAATTATTTTAAAACAAAGTAACAAGATAATGATCATTAGTAACCGGATAGGTTACCAAGTTATTGGGTTGAGCCTAAAGCTCATAGTAACCTAGTAGGACATGATTTAAAAAAAAATTTGGGCCTTAGTAACCCAATAGGATTTTGATCCACATATGACTTGGGCTTATACCTAAGGTTACAAATAGTAACCTAATAAGATACTAAGTATGATAGGGCCTTAAACCCAAAGTTAATTAATAATCAAACAAGATATTGTTTTATATAAATTGGGTCATGTGCCATAGGGTTACAATTAGTAACCCAATGAGTTATTATGGTAATGTGTGGAGGGCATACAACTAGGACTACTAATGAATGATGGCTAAGGATACCAGCATTGAATATAATGATTTATGGTAAGATAAGATGACCCTTATCTTACATCCTTTCTGAAAACAGGGAAGTAACCTGTTGTTGCAACCTGATTTGGAACAACAAAATCCAGGACGAAACCAGTAAGTACAACTCCGCCTACAACATAGGCAGATTGTTTTATTGCTTGTTTGTTTTCAAGATCATGCATACATGTTGTGATGCATATGATTTATATTTTATTATTATGGCATCATGAAGCATGCTCACCAATGATAAGTCACTTGGTAAGAATGAGAATCTAGTTTCAAGTATGAAACTGTTTTAAAAGACTGTTTACAAGAAGAAAAATATGTTCAAGGAATCGTTTTCAAGAATGAAAACTATTCAAAAGAAATTATGTTCAAGAACAAGTTAAGAACAAGTTTTTAAGTATGATGGCAAGCAAGTTACCTCGTGTCATACCGACTTGCCACAATGGTGGGTTTGGTCCATGGTTTGAGTTGGATTGGACTGGCCGCCCCAACCACTCCATGGCTGCGCGCCACGGTACATACACTTATGTTATGTAAGGGCCGAAAGATATGTAAACATAAGAAAGCATAATGAAGCATAATTGATTCATGCATTGCTTTATTAAGTATTGTTTTGTGGGTATATAGTTGTACTTGCTGAGCGAAAACTCACGACTTACGTCTATGTTTTAGGTAAGCAACCTATCGGCAATCCTTGATACAAGACGGTGTGGCTTGGCACGGCGAGATGTGAATCGTGGGATGGAGACCGCTACATCTTTTGTTATATTATGTTATTATTTATGAACTATGTTGTATACAAGTTAACATTTCAGTACTGAAGTACGTAAGTATGTATGTATATACATGTAAGTATGTAATGAGATAGATTTTAGTTTCAAGTTGTTTAAAAAATATATATATTTTGTATTTCCGCTAAGATAAATAAGTTAAGTAATTATGTAAGATAAGTAAGGTAACGTTAGGCGGGTCGTTACATTTATTTACTCATTTGATTCCTTTCTTTTTGTGTATGGTCTAAACAAAATTTTTAATCAACAATATTAAGTGAAATTAATTAAAAATTCAACGGTAAAGCAGTAAGATTTTAAAATTTGAAAAACAAAGTGGATATGACCCAAAGTCTATATTTGGTAGAGTGAAGAAGGGAGAGGAAGGAAGTTGGAAGAGTGATTTTAGAGAGAAAAAAATGAAGTTTTAAGTTGTTTAGTGGAGTGAAAAATAAGAAGGATATTATAAATCTATCAGACTCACTACAATTTAATCCCTCCACTTTGAAAGAAATGCAAAGAGAAAAGTTTGACAAAATAACTATTTGACATTTTTTTTTATCAAACAACATGAAGGAAAACTTTTCTCCTTTCTATTATTCTCACACGTAGACATTTTACTTTTCTTTTTATTTTTCATCGCTCTCATCAAATATAGTATAAATATAGGAGAATAGATGAGAATAATCGAAAGAAAAACTTTTGGTACCTAGAATTTTGAAGCCTTGCAAATCCACCACATGAAAAACGTCCGGCTAGAGTCGATAAATTACTATAATAACAAGAGAGGAAATCACAAGAAAAATAAAATTTAAAAAAACCTAAATAACAACAAGTTGATGGCTAAAAGATGTCCAAAATGAAAGAGAGAGGGAGGAAAAGAACAAAATTACTTTCGAAATTAACCCGAATATGTAGATAGGTATTAAGAAATGGTAAATTACAATATTCTACATACAATATAATAAAAACTATTTTAATTTAAAAAAAAAAACTGTACGAGACCTACTACACAGGAATAAATAAAGCGCTCCTACGTACCCTTTTTGTAAATATAGTGATACATATGGTGGAATAATCAAATCATAATGCCAGAACTTTAAACCCTCGGAATGGAATCTAAATATCTTGGAGTGAAAGCAAACTTTTAGACTTCCGCACTCAAAGCACAATCATGTCGTTAAAAAAGAGGCATTAAGCCGGCTTCTATGTTCTAAATCCATCGTCCCGCGAATCTCATCGCTATTATCTTCCTTTTCTTGTACGTGGGTCCTAAGTTTTCTTTCTGCATTCTGCAAAGGATTGACAACGGCCATAAGCTTTTCTTCTCGTTTCCTCTTCTCCCTCTTGGACTTGAGAGATCTACTGATCTCGTTTTAAACTCGCCAAGACGATTGGGAATCCGGCAATTTTTCTAGGCCGCGTCCCACTTTTCCTGCGCAAATTGTTACAGGCCAAGCAAAATTAACATTAGAAAGCCACTCGCAGCAAATCGAACTAATGAAAAATTGGCAAATGTGAAGTCGGTTATTGTGCCAGAAAATGACTAAGCTTGAAATTATTGAACAAGATAAGAGCATCTCCAATACAATGCTAAATCATTATGGCAATGGTAAATTTTGACATTTGAATGCAAAAAGCGCTCTCTAATGAAGTGTCCTATTTGATATAAAATTTGCCTATGCTAAACTTTATGGAAAATTTGTCACAAGGTATAATTAATTTCAAATTTAACATTTGATTCTTACTAATTAATGCCTTTACTTTTTTTCATGTAATCAATACATTATTTTTATTTTAATATAATCTAAATACTAAAAGTTCACGTTTACGAGTTCCGATATATAATAATGATGGCAAAAAGCAGATATAGCATTAGAAGTAACTTTACATGTTGAAGCATAAGGTATGATATAACATGCAGATGGGTTGACGATTTCGGGGCGGTGCGGGTTGGGTTTTTCAATGTCAGGTTTATGGGGTATGAAAACCGCCCTAGCATGGGCGGGTGGTGGGCGGGTGGGTTGGACCTTTACATGCTTCATATTAGTGGGAATTGTTGGGAACAATGACTGCTCAAAAAAAATGTTTGAAAAATATAAAATAAAATGAAATGAAACAAATTTTTTGAGTTTATTTTAAAACAAAACTTGAGAAAAAACATTATATATCTACCAAAAAAAAAACATAATTTTTAATCGCAAATCAAGTGGAAGTTCATTAACCAAAACAAAAAACAAAAAAAACAAAAACAGAAATCAAACTCAAACTCAAACTCAACATAACAATTTCGTTCTCTCAATCCAAGCGTCATGCATAACAATCCACAAAAACAAAACCATAAAACAATCCATAAAAACAATCCCATGCAAACATAAACACAAGTAATCCTTAAAAACCACAAAATCCCCATGCAATCAAAAATAAATAAACAATCCATGAAAACATGATCATAAACAGTCCATATAAGCTTGTGTTTGGTTCGTTAGTTGGAGATGAAATTTTTAAGTTGGAGTGGACTGACTTTTCAAAAACTAGTTATAAATTTTGTTGACTTTTAGGAAAAAAAAAAAAAAAACAAAAATTGAAATGAACTTAAACACCAAACGAAGCCTAAGTGTAATAAGAACTAAGATGTCTTTTCCTAATCCATCCATATTCGGTACTGGAGATCCAAATCCAAAATGCTTCCAAGCCAAGCCAAAATGCAAACCCGACCAATCGTTTCTGCAACTTTCAAATTCCTACAAAGAAGAGGGGGGAAAAAAAGTAAGTTAGAAAGTGTAAAACTTTAAACACTACGAGGCACAAATTAATAAGTGATATAGGAATTATGTTTAACTTTCTTACTTGAACATTTCACTTTTCACAAAATAAGAGGGTCCACAGTTTTGGGATTTTCAGGACAAGCTTTCAGATGGCTCCTCAAACTACTAGTCCCATGTTTCTTTGGATGACTAGCATAACTCATCTTACAATAGTTGCACACAGCTTTGATATTACCCCCGTCATCTTTAACACGTTTGAAATGCTCCCAAATCTCACGAGACTGTTTAGGAATCTTTAGAGGCTTCCTTTTTCGCAATTCTTTTCCTTTCACCATCTTTTCATCAGTTCCTTTCTCAAGATCAATAGGAGAAGGTTCACAAGAAGGGTGAGGCATGGAGATCGACCCAATGAGAGGATGCGTGAGACTGATGTTGATTGGTGCCTTCCATTATTAACCTAAAACATATCAATCAAAAACAACAAACTTACAATCTACTTCACTCCATTTAATTATACAGACATACACTTGTCACTTGCTAACTTTAGTTCAACAAATAATGAAATTTTTTTTTTAATAAATCAAATGCAATCAAACAACAAAACATCAGTCGAAGTCAGCCAATATTTAACATATAACCAAGGAAAAAAATGTTCCAATCAGCCTCATCCCATTTTTTAATTCTCGTTTTTTTTTTTTTCAATTTTATTTTCACTGTACACATGAACACAAGTCAAGATTCAAACATCAAAATTAAATTTTTTTTTTTAATCAAATGCAATCAAACAACTTAATATCAATCAAAGTCGGCCAATATTAAAAATATAATCAAAACAAAATATTGTTAGCTTGAATATGGTGCTTTGGCTTTTGAAGTCTGAATATGAGAAATTAGAAATAAGATTACATGTAGAAGATAGAACACATAGAAGAGAACTCACACTATTGCCGGACCGATAAGGAATCAGTGTCGCGTAACTGCCAGAGGAGTGACGGGCTGACGGAAGCTCTCTCTCTCTCTCTCTCTCTATATATATATATATATATATTTGGATGCTACTAGACCAATATTGGAGAATCTAAATGATTGTAAATTTGAATTTTATTAATTCCTGTAATTATTTAGTTAGTTTCCAGATTACATTTCCGATTTAATTTTGGTTTGTAAAATCCTTGATTTTAGGAAAGTATCTATATTAGGAAAGTTTGAATTTTGTAAAAGTATCTAGAGTAGAAAAGTTTGAATTTTGTAATTTGTGTATAAATATTTGATCTCATCAATGAAAAGGCTAGGTCATATCTTCCAAAATTCTATATGGTATAAGAGTAAGGTTAGCTCATTGGATTCCCTTTCTCTCTTCTATTCTCCATAACCTAAAATTGGTTAGCATCATCTTCTCCCTTACAAATTTTCACAGCATAGCTCTCCGGTGCAGTTTGATGGAACAATCTATACACAATACAACCGTACACGTCTGTACAAATCGTTCCTAATCCATATGACCGTACACAGTCCGTACGCCATCTATCAAGCCAGTCAACAATTGCTGTAGCAGCTCCCATGGTGTCTCCAAAACCCTACCTTGGCTACTGTCGGGCTTGTAATGCACATTGTCACATTGCCAAATGGTGTCCTCTTTTTCACCTAATCGCACAACCAGCATCGTGGCAACCGCATGCTCGCTATGCCACCATTAACACCTCCAATTCCAGTTGGCTTTTTGATAGTGGACCATCGCACCATGTTACCGCCGACTTGAGTAATCTCCCCATTCATACTCCATATGACGGCTCCAACGACATTGTGATTGGAGATGCCTCGGGTCTTCCTATTACCCACACCGGTTCTACTACTCTTTCTACACCCTCACGTACCTTTTTCTTTTAATAATGTTATGTGTTCCTACCATGCAAAAAAATCTTATTTCTATATCTCATTTTTGCAATTCTAATTATGTCTCCATTGAATTCTTACCTTCTACTTTTCATGTGAAAGATCTTCACACGGGGGCATCCCTTTTGCAGGGGCGGACTAAGGATGGTATGAACGAGTGGCAGGTCCCTTATGTCTTTTCCGACAACTCTCCACTGTTAGTCACCTTATTAAGTGTCAAGACCACTTCATCCGAGTGGCATCATAGGTTAGGATATTCATTGTTTCCAATACTTCGACATATTGTGTCTTGTTTTCACTTAGGTTTATCGAGTCTATTGTCTTCGATTTCCAATTCTAATGCTTGCCAGTGCAACAAGAGTCACAAATACCATTTTCCACATCTTCTATTCAGTCCTCTTATCCTCTTGAAATCTTATTTTCCGATGTGTGGACTTTTCCTAAACATTCCATTGATGGGTTTAAATACTATGTTATCTTTGTTGATCACTACACTAAATATATTTGGTATTACCCTCTCAAACAAAAATCTCATGTTCTTGATGTATTCATTCACTTTAAGGCTCTTGTGGAAAAGTTCTTTAACCACAAAATCATTACTCTATACTCAGATAATATGGGGGAATACAAGCCATGAATGCATACCTTGCCTCTAACGGTATCTATCATCTAACCACTCCATCTCGTACACCTGAACACAATGGGTACTCCGAACGTCGCCATCGTCATATTGTTGAAACTGGTCTATCTCTCCTCTCCTATGCTTCCCTGCCTCTACCTTATTGGAATTATGCTTTCACCACCGCCGTTTACGAAAACCTTTTTGGCTCTTTCCCAAACTACTCCAAACTTCATGTCTTTAGTTGTCTTTGTTACCCTTGGCTTCGTCCCTATCCCAGGCACAAAATTGCTCCACATTCCGTTCCTTGTGTCTTTCTCGGCAATTCCTTTCACTCAAAATGCTTATCTTTGTCTCGATCCATCTACCAATAAACTTAATGTCTCCCACATGTCAAATTTGTTGAATCCATTTTTCCTTTATCATTTCTTTCAAGTCATGCTCTTCGTCCTGAATCTACCACCGTCTCTGAATGGCTTCCCCCAATCTTGTTTCTCCCTAGCACATCTTCTTCTGCATCACCACCCACCATATCATCCACGTCTACCCCTGCCACACTACCTCCAAATGTATATCTGCCACAACCGGTTGACCATACAAACCTAACGGGTCAACCAGACCCTTCTTAAAAAACCATTTCCAAAAACCTATGTTCTTCGATTGATGAGACCACCTCGATCAGTCAACTAGAACCTCAACCTGATCCCATTTCTGAAACACCCAACCCTCTGATTGATTGGACATTCTTGACCGGTCAACCAGCCACCCTAGAACCCTGTGTCATCATCACCCGTTCCAAGCATACATCCACAAACCCATTCAAAAGCTTAACACTTCAACCTTCTGCCTCCCTTGAATCTACTACAGTAACCCAAGCCATCAAAGATCCTAAATGGCATCAACCTATGTCAAACGAGTATGTTGCTCTTGTTCAAAATGGCACATGGGAACTTTTTCCTCCCGATCCAAGTCAAAATCTTGTTTGGTGTAAGTGGATTTTTCAAACTAAACGACTTTCTGATGGTTCTATTGATAGGTATAAAGCTCATATAATCGCCAAAGGATTTCATCAATGACCAGGAATTGACTACCACAACACGTTCAATCCAGTGGTCAAGCCGACTACTATCCGCAAGGTTCTCAATCTTACCATCAGTCGTGGGTAGTCCCTATGCCAATTGGATGCCAACAAAGCCTTTCTCCAATGCCACCTATCTAAAGATGTTTTTATGGCATAACCACCTGGCTTCATTGATCGAGATTGCCCTGCCTATGTGTGTAAACTTAGAAAAGCTATCTATAGTCTCAAGTAGACTCCTCGTGCTTGGTACCATGAATTGCGACAGTTCCTTGTTGCCCCGGGCTTTGCCAACTCTCATGCCGACACCTCACTCTTCATCCTCAATAGTGGTGGAACTATGATTTTCTTACTTGTTTATGTTGATTACATCATTATTACAAGGAACAATAACCACGTCATGCAACGATTTATCGACGTCCTTGCCAACCGATTTTCTTTTAAGGACCTTGGCAGTATCTCCTTCTTTCTAGGTGTTGAAGTCATTCCACACCCTAATGTTTTACTTCTGTCTCAACAACACTACATGCGTGATCTTTTGGCTCGTACTCATATGGCAGAATCCAAACCAGTTCTTACACCACTTACCACCACACAAACGCTTGCTCTTCACACAAGCACAGCTCTATCAAATCCAACTAAATTCCTAACGGTAGTTGGTAGTCTCCAATATCTTTCCCTTACGCATCCTGATTTGCTTTTGTAGTCAACAAACTGTCACAGTTCAGGCATCGTCCCACCACAGATCATTGGAATGCTATGAAACATATACTGCGATACTTATGTGGTACGCAGGATCATGGTCTTGTTCTTCATCGACAATCCGCTCTATACCTCCATGCATTCTCAGACGCTAATTAGGCCAGGAACAAGGATGATTACATTTTCACTAGTGCCTACATTGTGTATCTTGGTCGTAATCCGCTCTCTTGGAGTTCCAAAAAGCACCGCACTGTCACTCGTTCATCCGCCGAAGCTGAATATCAATCCATTGCTGCCACTGCTGCTGAATTGAGTTGGGTATGTTCTCTTCTTATTGAACTTAAAGTCACCATTCCTCAACAACCTGTGATTCATTTCGATAATGTTGGTGCGACCCATCACTGCTCCAACCCTGTCTTCGACTCCTGCATGAAGCATGCTGCTTTAGATTATCACTTCATTTGAGATCAAGTTCAGAGTGATGGTCTTTGTGTTGCTCATGTTTTGTCTGAGGACCAACTGGCAGATGCTCTCACTAAGCCACTTCCTCATGTACATTTTCTCAACCTCAAAACCAAGATTAGACTCTCCTCCCGGAGCTCCATCTTACGGGGGCATATTGGAGAATCTAAATAATTGTAAATTTGAATTTTATTAATTCTTATAAATATTTAGTTAGTTTCTAGATTACATTTCCGATTTAATTTGATTTGTAAAATCCTTGATTTTAGGAAAGTATCTATATTAGGATAGTTTGAATTTTGTAAAAGTATCTAGAGTAGGAAAGTTTGAATTTTGTAATTTGTGTATAAATATTTGATCTCATCAATGGAAAGGCTATGTTATATCTTCCAAAATTCTATAGAAAAGAACTCACACTAATGCTAGACAGATAAGGAATTAGTGTCGCGCAGCTGCCGGAGGAGCAACAAGCTGACGAAATGTGGATGACACTGACGACTCTTGGTCTCTCTCTCTCTATCTATCTATACATATATATATATATATATATATATGGATGCTACTAGATCAATACCTGCTACTTTGTTATTGGCTTGTTGCTTTGGTTTGGGCGTTTGGCCTATGCATAATTGATTCATTGAATATTGGAAAGATAAATATTAAATAGCATGTAGAAGTTCAAGAGACTCGTACTATTTCGTAAAAGTCTAGAAAAAAGCTGCTACAAAACCAATGAACCATGACCTTTCAATTAAAAAAATATATTTTTTTACAAATATTTTAAATATGAATGACGGGTGGTTGGGTTGGGTTAAACCCTATGTGGGAATATATAATCCGCCACCGGCCCATTAGAACATGTAGGCGGGCGAGATGAACCCACCAATGGGCGGGTTACTGATGTGGACCCGAAGAATGCGGTGCGGGGCAGGTCGCGGGTGCAGGGCGAGTTCTATGTAGCCCTATATGATAACATAATTTATTTTCACACTTTTTTTTGTAACAAATACAGTATTGACATAGACTAATACATATGAGATAGTCTAACAAAATCCTACACTGTCAATAATAAATCTTAACGGGGGAAATGCAAACAAAGAATTTAAGCCAGTATGGGAAAAAGAAAATCATCAAAGATCAATCACTTTTCCAACAAATGCTTTACGTTTATACAGGGGCAATAGGACTTCACGTACGATCTTCGTCGTCAATCTTGGACATAATTTCGTAAAAACTACTGAAGACGATTTTCATCTGCATCAAAATATCATATTATCTTATGCGATCAAATACTTCTGACATCAAATTAAGGACAAATAAAAATATATATTCTGCCGAAAGTTGTATTAAAATAAGTCATTGATCAAGTTATGGTAATAAGCTGAAACAACTGCAGATTTTCCCATCATTAACACACTAAATACATCAACCATATGCTATACAAACCTGAACATCCTCCATTTGAAGGGCAATTTTTCCCATCTTTTTAAGCATGTTCGAGACGAGCACGCGCCAAATATCCTTATTATGTCCACCATCATTTTCGTCAAAGTTCCCAGATGCAATAGATAAAAACATTGGTAGTCCTTCTGAATTAAGCAACTTTAATGACAGAATGGAAACAATCCTGTTCACGCCTTTGAAGGGTAGCCCAAAACTCTTGTGAACTGCAAAAACAATATTTTGTTTTATTCAGTCTCTAATAGCATTGCCAATGATTTCCGTCTTTAGTTGATCACGAAGGGAGGAAATAATCAGGAACAGCCTATTTGGATTCATAAGGAAATAGTTGTTTCCTCCGCCATCCTTTTCTACAGCATTGAAGTAGAATAATATTGGGCAACTTGAAATATCGCATAACTATATATGAGGATGCGAGAGAAGCTAATTCATGAATTGAATCAAATGGGCCCTTTACGATAGAGCCGTGCTCTTTAAACGCCCTCTCATATGTTGTTATCCATATATCCTAGATCAAGCATAAGAAAGTCCCACATAAGGAATTTGGGTCACCATTCAATAACCGAATATCATGTCTTGATGCTATTCTTGGAGTTTCCCTGGGGTTGGTAAGGCGAAATGGGGCCACCCTAGCCCATTGAGTCGGCCCATAATGCCTCCCTTCATTTGGCGAGGGCTGCTTTTGAAAAAGGTATGGCTTAATATTAGTAAAGCGGGCTTCTTCCACTTTGTTAAGCTTTCTGGCAATAATAGGCTCACTATCTCTGCAAGATCCAGTAGTTCCAGCTTATCTACCAATAGCTAAGGTATCTATCGGTAACACCAAGAACAAAGGCAGGAACATGTTAAGAAGTTAGTGTCCCAGTAAGTTATTCGGTGAGTGTTGGTTAATGACAGTAGGCTTGCTACTTTCCCGAACTCTGAAGCAGACTTCACTGGGCCAGGTATTTCCGATCATAGCCCGAGGGGAGTTACCATCCGGCAGAAGTAGGTCACAGGTAAGAAGCCTTTCAATTTCTATAATTTCTGGACCTCCCTCGTTTGATCAAACAATTTATCCTGATGGAGGAGCAACAGCTGCATAGGAACCACGGGACGTCCTACTAGTAAAGGGAAAATGAAAGTGCGCAGACTCCGTTACTATTGAATCCACTATAGCTGTTACAGAAAGAGCTACTCAAGAATGCCCTATTTTAAGGTGTAGATGAGGTGGAAGAATTGGTTCAAAAGCCACTTTAGTTGATGTGCCGCGATCAATGTGCTGGGTGATGGGCAATGCAATGCATTCGTGTGGTTATTCTTTTTTCGCCCACTTATGAAATTAAAGCATACTCCGGTCGCAACCTCTTGCTCTTTTTTACCACAAGAATTGTTTGTTCCTATGGTCTTTGACTGCTTCAAAGCCTTATTTAAGAGATACCTCAAAAGCTTTTTGGGAAAATAAATAACTCAGAAACCCTCGTTATTGAGGACAATGCATTCCAACTGATACTGTAGTAGCCGATTCTGTTAGTACGGCCCGTGAGGGCTGGCTTTTCAAAGAGATACTAAAGGTAAGATAGATTTTAAAGCCCCTCAAACAATTTCTTTAAAAATAAGAGCAAGCAAGATAGGATATTAGATCTAGAAAGCACTTCCAGTAAGTCAATATCACGAAGAATAAAGAGATACCCTCTATACCATGGAGCAAGTGAAGAAAACGTAAGGGCACACGTTAGCACTCTTGCAAGAAAACGATCTAGCTAACGCAAAGGACTCTCGCCTCACCCGCCCGTTTGACTTATGGCATCTTCGACTTTCTTTTCAACCTAATCCATTTTCATAACCAGAGTACTTCGCGCCACAACCATCTCTTTTTTATAGGTTCTACGGACCGATGCCTGCTGCTTCATCTGGCAGCAAAGAATCATAGATATGCCGGTCATTAGAAGGAAGAACCAACATAAAAAGATGCCTCGCGTATCATCTGTAGCAAAACTATGAACGGGAGCTAGCAATCCGGACCGTATTGAAAAGGTTCCTGAGACACAGCAGGGAAGAGTCACAATATTCAGAAGGGAGTACAAGAATGAATAAGGGGTAGAATTACTGAATGAATACGAAATCTTGCTTGGTTTAGGCAGGTAAGGGTTAAGAGGCTCTTTAAGGCCATCATTAGGTATACATAGCTACACATACGAGTTTCTTGCAATACATAGTGGTTGGCTTCGGATCACCCAACGTTGTTTCACTGAGGAGGTGGATCGAAGCAATTGTAGCGAAGAATTGATCTGAAACAAAGCACTTCGTCTATGGGCATGTGTATCTCTTTCTTCTCTATCGGTGAATTGGGGGAAAGAGTGCACCAATTAGGGGAGGCCGATGAGGGCAAGAAATAGGGAAGTAGAGTAGTTGGCACACGCTGGTCAATCCAGTACGTACGTCGCTTTCGTTCTTTCCATTCAATATCCCATTCCCGGTCGCATCTGTTCTATTCACCCAATTAAATTGGAAAGGGGGTGGCCTTTTCTTTATACCTCCCCACTAACCCCTCTTTTATTTTTATGTGCAGCCTTTCTCTTATTATATGGGCATCATGATATCGTAAGATGTCTCGCCCGAATGAATTAGTTGGTACTAGAAATGTTAGAAAAAGTGAACGAAAAGAGTAATAAGAAGTGAAAAGGACAGAGACACTTCCCAACCAGAAAGCAAAGTTCCCACTGATGGTATACTTAGTGTAAGCGAGCTCTAAGATCACATCTTTGGAATAAAATCCAGTTAGAAAAGGAAATCCAATTAGAGATAAGCTGCCCATGAGCATCATGGCATAGGTAAAAGGGAACGAGGAGGCAAGCCCCCCCATCTTCCGCATATCTTGCTCATCCGACATGGCATGAATCACCGAACCTGCACTCAGGAATAGTAATGCTTTGAAAAACGCGTGATTCATTAAGTGAAAGACGCTAACCGAATAGTTAGGATGCAAATGAGAACTTGAGAAGAAGAGACAACGTCTTTCCACTTCTACTCATTGAGGAAGCAAGACAACTTGCAATGAATAACCCCATGTATCACAACATTGAAGCCTCCGCCATTTTGGCTAGAGGCCATGCATGGAGACCTTGTTGACTCCGGGGAGGCAGGCAAAGGCCTACTAATAGGGCTAACTGCCCCCCGTTGACTCCTGTTTCCTGATCCTTCAGGTGTCTCAGTAATACAAACAAAGAAAAGATGAATTCCAATCACATCCTTCAGCTACGGTGTGGTCTTTAAAGCGAACCAAGTGCATCCTCTATTTCCTGTTGATTTCGCAACTCCTTGTGATCGGCTTTTAATTTAAGGGAATTTGGTGGCAACTAAACACGAGGGTTGCGCTTGTTGCAGGACTTAACCCAACACCTTATGGCACAAGCTGACGATAGCCATGCACCACATGTGTCTGCATTCCCGAAGGCACCTCTCTCTTTCAAAAGGATTCACAGCATGTCAAGCCCTAGTAAGGTTTTGTGCGTTGTATCGAATTAAACCACATGCTTCATTGCATGTGCAGACCCCCGCCAATTCCTTTGAGTTTCATTCTTGCAAACGTACTCCCCAACTTCTTTTATTTTAAGCCAGCCCAAAAACAATTCCCAGCCTGTGAGTAGCCTGCACTCTCTCTATTTGATAGTGACTTCTTTCGTTTGGTAGAGCGACGAAAGGCTACTTTAATCTAGGGCATCTTATTATGCTCGCATGGGTGGTCTTTTTCTTTTAAGGCATCCACGACCATGTGAGCATTATAAAATACTAATACCTTATGATGATGGGAATGAGGAAAGATAAAAAGATGAGAGAGAATGCGGAGAGCGAGAAGGTGATGAATAAGAATGAGGATAGAGAAAGTGATGAGAATGAATAATGTGATGAGATCTAATGTTTTTTCCTTAAAAAAAATATAAAAATCAAACATAGTCACCAAAGGTATTTTTTTTTTAATTAAAAAAAAACATGTGGTTTTCTACCCTTTTTTTTTTTAATTAAAAACAAAAAAAAGTTAAGAACGAAAACAATACCAAGCGAGCCTAAGTTAGCCTAAAGTGTGTTCCTAATCTAGGCTTACGATGATGCATACAGTATATTCGTAGCCGAGAGACAAATAAAAGACATTCAGCTAGGTTTGTGCGGTACAGTGATAATTCCAAGAGCGCGATTTTTTTGATGACACCAACCATTTGACATTCGTAAACAAAAATCTCTTACGTAACATACCTCAAGATCCCTTTAAAAGCATAAACCATCGAACTTACGCAGCGTTTTCTCCAACATAACCATTGAATAACATTCTTTCTTCCAGAATGGAGGGGTATCTTCATCGGAATAATCTCCTGACCTACTGATGGCAGACTCGAAAATACTTCTAACACTTTGCAATACGCTATTGACGTGCCTTGCAAATCCTACCTCCACATTTTCAACCTGTAAAGCTGGAACCTGCACGTCTGTATACCTTTATTTTAACTAAGAACAAGCGGGGAAATGGAAAAACAAAGAGAAAAAGCAGGAGTTCTGGCTGACAACCGATTCAGATAACTATACCTGAGCTGCAGCGCTCCAAAGTTGAGTACTATCACCCGTACACCAAGATATACCACAATCCATAATGATACGAACAGAACATGTGCTTATACGGCTAATGAAAAGCTTAACAACTGTACAAGTCATGTAACGAAGATCTTTATCCTGATCATTCGTTAAGCAAACCGACAAATGGAGAGACAGTGTCTGTGATTGCTAGCTAATCCACAACATTTTTTTGAAATTTCTCTATACTTGCGGGAAGCATTTCAGGCACAGCCTTTCTTTCACTTGGATGTTCATATCTGCAAAACAAGTTATGTTACTATAACACAGATTACAAAATAGAAAAAAGAAGACAAATTACCGTGAGGCTTGACAATAAACACTTGCCTCAGATTAGAGACCAGGAAATCTAAATGTTGTTGCAAGCGTTTCCCCGAAAGTTGATAATCAAGCAAGAATCACAACAGAATCTCGTCGTAATTTTTGCGTACTAATTCCCCCTGACTCGTTACCATTAATTTCGAGACTTAAGCAGACATATCATATATTACAGGGACAACCAACTTTTGGCAAAAACTTTCCTTTAAAAGTGAAAGAGCAACTTTTGCGGGATCTTTTTCCAGACCAACAAAAACTGGAAGCTGAATTAGCAAATTTAGCTCTTTCAAGGAAAGAGTAAACCTATATCCCCACTCCCCACAAAAGTGCAGTCAACAATTTTAGGGACGACATCTTTAAACAACTTCGGGTATTTCCTGTACTTTGGACAAGATCAAAAACAGCTCTTTTCATTTTATCACCTTCAGATCCAATAGGTGGTAAAGGCAGCCTTACAAGAGGAGCAAGACATTTTAAAGATGTAGATAAAACATCTTTGTACTTCCGATTCAAGCAGTTAGCCAGCAGAGGGACAAAAGGATCCAACTTTGATAGTGTTGGCACTCATTTTCACCGCATCTAACGTAATTTCTTTTTTATGCAACATCCTAAGAGCAAACACCACAATAAGATGTGAAGATGGCGACTTAGCAACCACACTGTGGTTCCCTCCTTTCCTAGCTGTTGGTAAACACCCAACTTTACTTTCTTCACCTTTAACCCAATCTTCAACGAGTTGATATATAAAGATATATAGGCTCGTCTTACCTACAGGCGAACTGCACTCAATACCAGCAGCTATGTGATTTAACATGCTTTAAAATTTCGATTTCAACTTGTTGAAAAACAGCCCATCTCCGGTATCCCTGATATCCGGGAGAATTAGGGGGGCAATTAGAGATTAGTTTCCAAGAATAAAATCAGAGCTTTTATACTGTAATTAGTTCCAGGATTGTAGCTAATTTGTTTTCTTTTATTACTGATTTGTTTCCTAGTTTATAGCAGCACTTTATGATCAGAATATGGCTATATATTCTGAGTCTTTGGCTGTATTCTTTGTGTATTATTTGAATACAAAAACCCTAGCAGTGTTTTCTGAGCTTTCTTCTCCGGTGTTCATTTTCCACATGGTATCAGAGTAGGGATACCGTTGAGAGGAAAGCACCATGTCTAACACCTTTAAACAGGCTCTTACCGGGTTAAGCAAGGATGGCAAGGAGGAAACTTCTACTGAATCTTCCTCCAGACCAAGCCTTACAATTAACCCCACTGCTTCTTTTGATAACTCCCCACTCCAAATCACCCCCTACAAACTAAATGGAAGAAACTTCCTTCAATGGTCACGGTCTGTCCAGATGGTTATACGAGGGAGAGGAAAAATTGGGCTTATCGATGGCGCCACAAAGAGACCAGATCCTACCGATCCCACGTATGCAGCATGGGATACTCAAAATGCTTTGGTCATGTCCTGGCTGATCAACTCTATGGAAGAACACATTGGGTCACTGTATCTTGTCCACTCCACGGCCAAAGTCATTTGGGATAAGGTGAGACTCGCCTACTCTGATCTTGAAAATTCAGCATAGTTGTGTGAATTACGGGACAAAGCGCGGGATCTCAAACAAGGAGGCATGGACATCACTGAGTACTACACAACTCTTACCAAGATTTGGCAGGAGCTGGACCTATTTGAACCGAATGATTGGTGTGGTGAGTGTGCAGGAAAATATGTGAAACTTGTAGAGAAAACCCGTACCTATGATTTTCTTGCAGGGCTGAACAAAGATCTAGATGAGGTTCGTGGCAGAATAATTGGAATCCGACCTCTACCTCAGATTGAAGAAGTATTCGCTGCCGTTCGAAGGGAAGAGAGTAGGCGCAAGATTATGCTTGGCGACTCCAGAAATTCTGTCCAAACAGAATCTTTAGCACTGGTATCTAAAAGTTATGAGCAGAACAGGAGATCAGACTCTTCAAATGAACCTCGGCGTGCGAAGAAAGGGAACCTTTGGTGTGATTTTTGTCAAAAAAACCAATCATACGAGAGAAACTTGCTGGAAAATACATGGGAAACCTCCTCATCAGAACAACCGTGAAAATCAAAGGCAACCTGGACAGTCTCAGAAGGAAACCCGTGCCTATCAATCAAGCGTTGATCATACTGGTGGCAGCCTTAATCTCACTAAAGAACAACTTGAGCGTCTCTACAAATTGCTCACTCCTGAGAAAGTAAATGGTACTTCTTTAATTGCCCAGCAAGGTAATTTTCTTTCAGCCCTAAATTGCACAAAAGAAGACAAAAATTGTTGGATTATTGACTCAGGGGCCTCAGACCATATGACAGGTTGTGCCCAATTATTTTCTTCTTATATTCCGAATAATGGTCATACAAAAGTACGAATTGCTGATGGATCGTTGTCTCCTATTGCTGGAATTGGGACTGTTAAAATTAACTCAACTCTTGTTCTTAAGTCAGTTTTACATGTTCCAAACTTATCCTGCAATCTACTATCTGTGAGCAAAATTTGTAAGGATTGTGATTGTAGAGTTTTCTTCTCACAGAATCATTGTGAATTTCAGGACCAGAGTTCGGGGAAGAGGATTGGCAATGCTAGTGAGCATGAGGGGCTCTATTATTTTGGCGAGGGCACCGACGAGATCAAACAAGTTCATATTGGTTAGTTGGGAACCTTCTTCAAGACAAAATCAAGTTATGCTATGGCATTTTAGGTTAGGGCATCCGAGTTTTGCTTATTTAAAACATTTGTTCCCTTCCTTGTTTAAGAATAATGATATTTTTCAATGTGAAATTTGTCAATTTGCAAAACATCAAAGGTCTGTGTTCAAACCAAAACCTTACAAAGCTACCAAACCCTTTGCCATGATCCATAGTGATATTTGGGGGCCTTCTCGGTCTCCCAATCTTTATTCCAAGCGTTGGTTTATATCTTTCATCGACGATCATACTCGTGTGTGTTGGTTGTACTTACTAAAAGATAAATCAGATGCTGAACAAACCTTCATAAATTTTCACAATATGGTTAAAACTCAATACTCCACAAATATCCAAATTTTACACACTGATAATGGTAGAGAGTATTTTAACCAAATCTTAGGGGGATATCTCAATAAAAATGGAATTGTCCACCAAAGTTCTTGTACCAACACACCCCAACAAAATGGCATCGCTGAAAGGAAAAACAAACATCTGTTAGAAGTTGCTAGATCCATCATGTTTACAACCAATACTCCCAAACTTTTCTGGGGAGATGCTATTATCACTGCCTGTTACCTGATAAACCGAATGCCTACAAATGTCCTTCCGTTTCCAAACCCCACTGTCTGTCCTATCCAAATTTTTCCCTGAAAACCGGACCATTAGTAGTCTTCCCCTCAAAGTGTTCGAGTGTACTGTGTTTGCTCATAATCAAAGCCCCAACCGTAACAAACTTGACCCGAGAGCCTTCAAATGCATATTCCTTGGTTATGCCGCTAACCAAAAGGGCTACAAGTGTTATTACCCAGCAAAGAAAAAATTCATGGTGACCATGGACCTCACCTTTTTCGAAACTAATCCATTTTTTCCCACAAATTCCTTTCAGGGGGAGGAAACAGTGAAGGAAATTTCTGGGATCCTTCTTTAGAAATTCTCCAACCTGTATCTTCTTCAGAAACTCATTCTCCACACTCTACAAGCATCAGCTTACCAATAATAGACATTTTTGATGATGAAAGTAATAAACAAGGAAGGGATCGTGATGTGGAAAATAATCAAAACAAAGTGCTTGAACCTGATGTCCAGCAAACGAACTCCCAACCGAATACTGAACTTCGTGTTTACTCTCGTCGGAAGAATCATCAAACTCCTCTTACTCTCGAAACTTGTCATGAATCCGACCCGGACTCAGGTAATTCACTTGTTCCTTTTTCTGTGGAAAACTCTGACAATCTTCCTATTGCTATAAGGAAAGGAGTTCGTTCTTGTACTCAACATCCTATAGCTCAGTTTGTTCAATATGACCATTTGTCCTCTTCTATGAAAGCCTTTGTATCTAGTCTCGAAGAGACAGAAATTCCCAGAACATTTGAAGAAGCTTTTTAACGACCTGAATGGAAGAGGGCAATAGAAGAAGAAATGCAAGCTCTTGAGAAAAGTGGGACTTGGGAAGTGACTGAAAAACCCAGAGATGCAAAACCCGTGGGTTGTAAATGGGTTTTCACCGTGAAGTATAAATCAGATGGGTCTATAGAAAGGTACAAGGCACGTTTGGTTGCTAAGGGATTCACTCAAACCTACGGGATAGATTACCAAGAGACTTTTGCTCCAGTTGCCAAGCTCAACACGATCCGGGTTCTTCTCTCTCTAGCAGCTAATCTAGACTGGCCGCTCCACCAACTTGATATTAAGAATGCCTTTCTCAATGGAGACTTGTCTGAAGAAGTCTACATGGAGCTTCCTCCAGGATTTAAGAGTGCAGAACAAACAGGGCAGGTGTGCAAGTTGAAGAAATCTCTCTATGGACTGAAACAATCACCAAGGGCATGGTTTGAAAGATTCACAAAAGCTGTTCACCAACAGGGGTATAAGCAGGCTCACACTGATCACACGCTTTTTTTCAAACATGAGGGTGGTAAGTCAACTATACTAATTGTATATGTTGATGATATTATCTTAACTGGTGACAATGTTTCAGAAATGAATTTCTTAAGAAAGAAGCGTGCAGAAGAATTTGAGATCAAAGATCTGGGAATGCTAAGGTATTTTCTGGGTATGGAGATTGCTCGAAATAGATCGGGTATCTCTGTATCTCAAAGAAAATACGTTCTAGATCTTTTGAAGGAGACTGGGTTACTTGGATGCAAGCCTGTTGATACCCCGGCTGATCCAAACGTTAAACTTGGAGACCAGACTACAGGCACACCAGTGGACAAGGGTAGATATCAACGATTGGTTGGGAAGCTCATTTATCTAGCTCATACCAGACCTGATATTGCTTTCGCCGTCAGCATGGTAAGTCAGTTTATGCATGCTCCCTATGAAGAACATCTAGATGCAGTCATCCGGATACTAAAGTATCTGAAAGGAAGCCCGGGAAGAGGTTTGTTCTTTAAGAAGGGAGAGTCTCGTGAAGTAGAAGCCTTCACCGATGCAGATTGGGCTGGCTCTGTGACAGATAGGAGATCTACATCTGGTTATTGCTCCTATGTTTGGGGAAACTTGGTGACATGGCGGAGCAAGAAGCAGAATGTAGTGGCGAGAAGCAGTGCGGAGGCCGAGTTCAGGTCCTTGGCGAATGGAGTTAGTGAGTTAATTTGGGTGAAGCTACTTCTCAAAGAACTTCAAGTTGCAACAAAAAGTCCCATGAGACTATACTGTGACAATAAAGCTTCCATTAGTATAGCTCACAATCCTGTACACCATAATCGTACCAAACATGTGGAGGTTGATCGTCACTTTATCAAGGAGAAGATTGAAGACGGGACTATTTGCATTCCTTTTGTAGCTTCAACGGAACAAACAGCAGACATTCTAACCAAGGGATTGCCCAGACCTCTTTTCGAGAAGATGATCTACAAGCTGGGATTGTTTGATGTATACAATTCAGCTTGAGGGGGAGTGTTGAAAAACAGCCCATCTCCGGTATCCCTGATATCCGGGAGAATTAGGGGGGCAATTAGAGATTAGTTTCCAAGAATAAAATCAGAGCTTTCATACTGTAATTAGTTCCAGGATTGTAGCTAATTTGTTTTCTTTTATTACTGATTTGTTTCCTAGTTTATAGCAGTACTTTATGACCAAAATATGGCTATATATTCTGAGTCTTTGGCTGTATTCTTTGTGTATTATTTGAATTCAAAAACCGTAGCAGTGTTTTCTGAGCTTTCTTCTCCGGTGTTCATTTTCCACACAACTTTAGTCAGATGTTTCTGCAGCTGAGATCTAACAGGTGAAAGAACTTTCGGAGCGTGGCTTTTGAATGTGATGCTCTGGGAAATCAATTTTAGGGTTTCAAACTACTTTCTCTTCTTGGTTTCTTTAATTTTTTAAAGAAACCTTTTCCACTTCTTTTTCCTTGGCAACATCTCCGAGAATATCATTCCCGACAACAGATAGTAGTACTTCCAAACAATAATCTATCTTCCCGCTAACAGGAGTGGTAAGAATCTTTGACAAAATGAAATTCAGAGTATATTCCAACACATGCAGTTCATGACCTCTCTTTATGTAGCCCGCAGAACCCCGACTACGAATTGCAAGTATTCTAGTCCCAGCTCCTTCAAGCAAGCAGCCAAAGCCGATCAAGCTTCGTCGCGGATGCTTTCCATATGATTTTTCAGCAACATTGAAATGCGATCAATGATACTAGGAAGTTGCGAGTCCATTGCAGCAACTTTAATACTTTAAGCGCAGCAAGACTAATATTAACATTGGCCTTATCAGAATCAGAGTCCAGTAACTTTTGTATCTTCCGAAGCACAACATTTCGTAGGCAAGCCGGTATTTCGGATACCATAGAAGAATTGCTTACACTTTCTTAATGTGATTAAAAAACCAGTAGAGCGCAATAATCCTCTTGCTCTTCTGTGCATCTGAAAAGGAAAATGAAAGTAAAAAAACAAGGAAATGCCAACAGTGAGGTAACGCCAACAAGAATTATAATGAGTAAAGATGATGTGAGTAAAGAATTATTCTTTATCTAATTAAGGTTGAGTAATTATCTCACGGCCTAATTTAAGAAAAAAAATGAATTTAGATTATGTCACCTCAAATAATTATTATAAAAAAAAGGTCTTCTTGATATACTCAAGCAATGACCAGAGTTCTATGTCTTCTTTAGGTCTCTCTTATTCTCAGTATCAGAGTTCGAATTCTTACGCCTTTATTTTGAGGTCTAGCCTTAGAATTAACATTTTCTATAAGATATGAGTTTGTGGTGGACTTAGTAACTCTAGATTTAACCTGATGAGAGAATGGGACAAGTTTTATTCCTATTTCACATGTAGTTTTACTAGATTCCCAAATGAACGCTGGACGGAGATGTGAATTGAGCCTGATGAGAGAATGAGCTAGATTCTAATACTATTTCATCTTGATTTTATTAGATTCTCAAATGGATGACGAATGGAGACGTGATAATTGATCCCATTTTTTAAAGCAAAAAGCATCTGTTCGGTATCAAGTTGGTTACTTTCTGCAATTTTTGGCAACACCCTTTGGACAAATATATATATACGTATATATATATACATATATATATATATAAGTTAGAGGATGCCATGATGTACTCCTTGAGGAGGCCATAGAAATCTTTTATTGGTGGAGGAGGCCATAAAAATCTAATTCATGAGTTTCCTTTGCGACAACTAATCAGGACATGGAGATCTTAGCCCCCAAACAACAATTATCTAACATAAAGTACATCAACCTTTATTCCAAGCCAACAACAAAAAAAAGTACATCAACCTTTATTTTATTTTATATTAATTTTTGGGCTGCATGACACAACTTTTATGTGTAATTGGAAGGAGTTAAAAAAAATCAAAAATTAAAAATTAAAAAAAAAAAAAACAACAACAACAACTTTAGTCGTTACTCAAAGTTACCAAAACTTCCTTATATATACAAAACAAAGGCCTTTGAACTCATTTGTCTCTCTGGTTTTTTATTTTTTATTTTTTTTAAGAAGCATTTATCTTCATGTTTTGGTTGGAGTTTCATTATTCTTCGGAATCTAGAGGAATGCCCCGTCATTAAAAATGCACAAAAATCTACGTCATTTCATAACACTCAATTTCTCTTATTACATTTTAGCTTTTTTTCTTAAATTAAAAAAAAAAAAGGAAAAAAAAAACAAATGATAATGAAAATCAGTAAGTGTATCAAAACAACCCTATTAAGTTATACATTTTAGTATTCCCGTCACTTACTCATCCCATTTTTATTGGACTATAAGGAAAAAAAAAATCCAAGAACATGTTACAAAACAATGAAACAAACACGCGCTGAGTGTCAGAAAATAATCAAAACGTATGTAGGCGCAAAACGCAAAACACAGCTTGTATGTGCATAAAAACAAGGAGAGAGAGAGGAGGGGAAGAAAAACACCAAAACCAGGAGTTTTATTTATAAATATCAGCTTAAAAATGACATGATTCTAAGAAAAGAGCACAAAATTAAACAAAAGGAGTAAGGAGTGCAGAATACGAAATCAAATTTGCCCCTCTCCTCTATGTTATCGATACAGGACCTTAAAATTGCTAATCAGATTAGTAACACAAATATACTAATCTGATGTATTCTTAAGTTATTTACTACAACTCCTGTTTTTGAGTTTATCAAAAATATATATATTATGTGATTTTAATATATATCTTTTAATTTCAGTTCCATGTTAAATTTACATCTTTTTTATTTGATTATTCATTTTAACTACCTAAATAATGAATTTATCCTTTTTTTTTTTTTCAAATAAAGGTGTAACTAAACAACGTTGAATTTATGTTTTTAATCCTACATAGCATTTGAATTAAATTCAATCTATGCAAGAAGATTGCTACTATGTAGTTGCAGACTTAAAGATTCCTATTCAATCGCACACGAATCTCAAGGTATAGAATTCAATTTTTTTTTTTTTTTTTTTTAATTCTACACAGCGAGATTTTTAGCGGCAAGAAAAAAAAAACCCCATTTTCTAAAACCAAAAAGATTTTTTTTTTTTTTTTTTTTTTTTTGAGCAATTTAGTGATAACTTATTACAATTGATCAAGAGACAAAAATATTACTAGCAATTGTCACCATTATCATTTTTACTTTAACCCCATATGAAGAGCTCTCATGTGAATCCGTCGTGTAATTTGATATAAGGACATGTTTTGTAGAGTTTTCTGAAAGCTATTTTCGACTTCTTGAGCCTAAAAAATGCTTCTGATAGTATTTAGATGATTTGTCAAAAGAGTTTCTGATCTACAAAAGAACTTCTAGTATGTAGAAAAGCTTACAGTCTGGACCCTTAGACCGTCCATGTTAATAGAGTGGTTTCTTCCAGCTCCGCTATATCTTCTCAAAGCCTTCCAACGTGTTATTGTTTACCATTTAGTTTAAAAACGTTTGACTCATTTTTTTTTTTTTCTCTTTTTTTTTTTACAAAAACCTTTGACCGTTCGTAAGTAGTTGACAGACGGTTATTATTGTGTTGTCTAAATGGCACCAATTAACAAAACCAAAAATAAAATAATAATAATCAATACAATAATATGGTTAACATACAAGAAAAATCATGGATGCAGACATACCGATCTAAATAGGAGATATTTATGAACAATGAATTATAATTAATTACAAGATATCGAAATTATAAGCTTACCAAAAAACTTGTACTCCCTCTTCTCCTTCAATGACTTGCGTTCAGAATTGTAGCCCTACTGATCCAAATTTGCAGCTCAACTTCTGATCTCATCCTACTCCTAGCTAGTTTGAGTTTCGATCCGCCTTCATCTTCTTCTTGACCTTAATCTAGCTTGTCAGAATGCACAAGACAACAAGTTAAGAGTCATAAAAATCAATCCCAAATTATAGTCTGATTTTTCTCTTTCTATAAATTGAAAGACTAAATATGCTAAAGCCTAAAAAACACAATTTGATTGTTGATAATTTTGAAATTCTAATTTCCCGAAAATATAGTTGCAGTTGTACGCACAACTCTGACTCTATGTTGTGTGAATAATTCAAGATTTTCTGCACTTCAAAATTTAAATTGCAGATATAACTTTATCTAATAACAATTTTAAATCAGATCAGTTTCTTGAAACTTCAAGAGACATGAACAAAAAACCATTCAGATAGAGATTGAGTCACTCATAACTAACCTAGACATCATTAACCTAAGAATTTGAAGCTTGGTCAACATAATATAGATAAATTTCAAGATTCGAAATTTCATCCCAAGATCTCATATTCCAAATTCGAATTTCATATGAAATCAAATTTGTTTAATCTGAACCAAATGAATTTGAAATTTTTTGTGTCATTTTTTGTCATGTGAATCTTTACTCAACCCGAACCACCCATGACACGAAAATCTTTAAAAACCATGACACAAACAAGACACAATCATTTGATAGGTTGACACGACATGACTCAGAAATGACTCGTGACACAAAATTGACTTATAAACCAGTGATTGACACGAAAATAATGTATTTTTCTTGAGTTTTTTACATCTTTAAACAAACTAAAATTTCACAACTTGCTAAAATATGATAGTATCCATCAAAATTAAGCAAATAAGAGTACTAAGTTATGAGAAAACTATCATAAGATTACAAGTTCATAACAAAGTCATTCAAATTAACACATCGTGTTCGGGTTAGTCATGGCCAATCCAAAATTGACTTGTTTCTTTTGTCTCAATTTCATATCGAATCAAACTAATCTGTCCTTTTTTCCTGACACTAAACTTTGAAATTCGTGTCATTTTTGAGTCGTTTTGTTGTATTGTGACCCATATTGCCACCCTACTCGCAATCAACAAAACATATCTAAAATTATTGCTATAAAAAAATCTAGACTTATTGGAGGAAGGAAAAAAAAAACCCTACGATTAAAAAACTAAAAATTGATTTTTAATAATAATATTAATACAATTTAGGATATAAAAAAATTCTAAGATGATTAATAAATTTTGTACTTCATTAGTATAGAGAAAACTATTATACATGCATACATATAACATACATACATACATATATATATATATATATATTAATCACGAAGAACCCTCCATTGTTATGTACTACTTGTACTATTTTTTTTACCCTAGTGATTCTAAGTGCTTGAATTCGATATTATGAGACTACATTAATTATGCAACGAAAGTACTATACTTCTCAAGACACATACTTTATCGAAGTGAAAATGGCATTCCTTGATCAATTGATCAGCTTGATATACTAAGTATCACACCAATAGGTGAATTAAGTTTGGTTGATAAACTTTTAAGTATCCTTGCTCCTTTTTTTTAAGTGCAAAATTTATTCAAGTTAAAGAGGGTCACAAATAGAATAAAGAGTACAAATGATCCCCAATAAATAAGACGTAACATTCTGTTGAGATTGATTTCACCAATAAATACTAATAACAAGAGGAAAATAGTATACCTAAGGCCTGATAACAGAAAACTCCTCAACACATTAAGATCGAGCACATGTAAGGCTCTTTTTAACAAAATCCCTACAATCGACGGAAGCTTCCGATTGATTGAGGACAAGGACTGTGTAGCACTGGGGCCACCGTCCACTCTATGTAGAATCAAATCTAGAAATAAAAAATGAAAACAAAACAAACACGCCACCAAAACATTGATCTTGTGGACAACAAGTAAACTTAGAAGATGTGGAAATCACCTCCATTATTAGAAGCTTAACAAAAAAATGACACATCAGTACAAATCCTATCCGGTGAAGATATCGCCCTAATTAATCCTAAGATTCTGTCACCCAACAAATTATAGAAAATAACCACAAAATAGGTCCATGAAGACACCATAGGCTCAGGATTGTTGGAAGGTTGTCTCCATGCTACCTTTCTGTCTCAACAAGGGAGCCGAGCCCTCTAATTGCAGAACTATTGAATGGCTCTCCCTTCGACTCGCCCAAGCTCTACTCCTCCATCCGCGAGGTCGCTTCTGTCACAAGAATCTTCGTTGTGAGCCCCTCCCTCCGTCTCTAGGGCCAGGAATCCGGAGACTAGTCTGAGACCGCTGCAGAATCCCAGTCTCAAGAGGGACACACACAACAAACCCTAGATCTCACACCAGAGAGAGAGAGAGAGTTTTACTTCTTTTGATGGAAAATAATGTCGTTTTACTTGTCATTGCTCCTCTTTATTACTGCATTTTCTCTCTTTTAGTTTTTTTTTTTTTTAACAAAAAAACCATAAATATATAAGTTAAGATTCACGAACTTTCACCTTCAAAAAAATAATAATAATAAATAAATAAATAATAAAAAGATTCACGAGCTTTCCTAATGTGGTAGTTAAAAGGGCAATTTGCTTAGATTGCTTTAAACAGGAAGGGAAAAAAAAAGTTTTAAAATGTTGACCCTACTTCTATATAGAGTCGAAAAATTCAGCACCACTACTAATCTAATTTGTGATCATGTCCTATCTTAAGCAGGTACAAGAAAGAGATCATCCTATTTCCTGATAATATTTCAAAATGGGGCAATTTCCTAAGCACCCTAGCTGGCTAGCCTTTTTTTTATTTTTATTTTTTTTGGGATAAATGCTGGCTAGACAATTTGCCTGTCAAGCAATGTTGAACACTTTGCTGCAAAAACAAGTTAATAACATCATATAAGTAAAATATGCCCTACAAGGAAAGGTTACTCTAGTCAATTTGACACGCTCAAGCAACAACGGCAAAAATAAAAATTAAAAAAAATTAAAATAACATAGCATAACATAAAAGTACAAAAAGCATGTCCCATCTCCTGTTGCTTTCAACAAACGACTCCCACATGTCAATATCTACTCCTAATCCAATTAAACCAACCTTAGAAAAGGACACTCACCCAACCAATTAGAAGCTTCAAAATGATAATTAAAAAAAATAAAAATAAAAAGGAAAAAGGCACTACTTATTATAAACACTACCTTGAGACAATTTGCCAAAGATTAGTTGTGACTTGATCAATGGCAGCTACGAAACTCCAAATACTTCCTCCAACATTGAGCGTCAGAAATAGCCTTCATTCCCTCATCGCCCTTCTCATTGCAACCCTAGTCCTCGTCGTCGTTTACCTTAGCCAAAATGGTGGCCAACTGTTGGAAGATTGCAACAAGTCTAAGAACTCCGGTGAATCCAATTCAAAGTGCGATATGTTCTCGGGAAATTGGGTTTTCGACAATAAATCTTACCCTCTATACGGCGAGAAACAATGCACGTTCATGTCGGATCAGTTGGCTTGTGAGAAGTTTGGTAGGCAGGACTTGAGCTTTCGCAACTGGAGGTGGCAACCTCACCATTGTGACATCCCTAGGTCTGCCTAAAATATATATATATATATATATAATAGTCCATTTATATAAATTTATACATATATAGTCCTTTTTTAATAATTTCTGATTTCGTCACTGTTTGTCACATTATAATTTAGTCTAGTGATAAGCTATTGCTTGACAATACTACACATATGTAATTAGACTAAACTTATTTTGCAATGAAGATTATTCTAAATGTATAATATTAATATGTCCTCGTTTTATTTTATTTTTTTATGTTTTTTAAGGTCATTTGGAACGTGTGTTTTCCATGTTAATTATATAAGCTAGGTTCAATGCCACAGCGTTGCTAGAGAGACTAAGAAACAAGAGGCTTATGTTTGTTGGGGATTCTCTGAATAGAGGCATGTGGGTTTCCATGGTTTGCCTTGTCGACTCCGCGATCCCTCCGGCGTTCAAAACCATGCATTCCAATGGCTCCTTGAATGTCTTCAAAGCCACTGTGAGTCTGGATTTTCTCCTTTTTTTTTTTTTTTTTTTTTTTGCCTTTTATTTTATAAAAACTAATCGTGTCAATGACATATATTTTGCATTGTGATTATTGTTATTGTTATTGTTATTGTTAGGATGGGATGATTGTCATGTCTAAGTACTCTGTTAAATGTGTGTACCGTACTGCTATTTGATCACAAGTAAATACTAAATATAACATATGGGAAAAAAAATCAATTTTAATCAGGATTTATTTGTTACTCTTTCAAACTTGTAGGATAACCTGATTTTGGAAGGCAATAAAAAAAACAGGAAAAAGAACAGGGAAAAAAAAAATAAACTCACTCACTCACTCAATTTGGAAGAGTGAAGTTGTATCCCAACCTGTTTAGGCTTTTCCTTCTCTATTGGGCTTCCCAGCCCAAGTTATGTTTGAGGCTTGTAAAGTCGAATAGGAAAGAGCAGTTAAGAAAAGTAGGTTTTTTTTTTTTTTTTTTGGAGAAATGCTCCAAAAAAAAAAAAAAAAAAAACAGATCTTTATAATATTACATCATCTAAAATAGTTTTACGATTTTCTCTCTTATAATGTCAATTAAAAAACGTCAACATGACTAAAACAAAAATCCTAAATATGTATTCTAAAAGGGCTACTCCCACAATTTCGTCTAATGAGAAAAGGGTAAACTAGACCATAATCATTATCGTAGTAAGAGTAGTATTAAAAATACCAATTCTAATTTTAATTTTTTGAATACCAACTTATTCATCTTAATTTTATTGGTTGATGTTATAATCAATTAATATGGCAAATATATAGAATTTAGTTTAGCAATTTATTGGTCCTTTATCTTTTTTTTTTTTTAAGGAAATTTACAAAGCATATATACTAGATATCCCATATTCTGGATATCATATAATTGTGCAATTATGTACACAACTTTTTTATAAAAAAAAAAAATGCAGCTAATTGGTTGATGAATCAAAAAAATCAAGGAATACAACGCGTCGATTGAGTTCTATTGGTCGCCATTGCTGGTGGAATCAAACTCCGATAATCCCGTAAGCCACCGCCTGCCAGAAAGGATTGTAAGAGTGAAAGCAATTGAAAAGCATGCTCGGTATTGGACTGACACTGACATTCTGGTCTTCAATACCTACCTTTGGTGGAGATCTAAATCCAAAATGAAAGTCCTGTAAGTACTCTTTGTTTTCGTACGGACACTTTCTGAACTTTTTCAACCACCTAAACTTATAATTTTTGACATCATCGGTTCTTTTTACTCATATGTATTAAAATTAGACAATTTTTTATACATGACTTGCACTTAAATTCAATTCAAATTTCTTTTAGAGTTTAGATTCAAGTATGAGTTACAATTTAATTAGATTCAAGTTTTCAAATGGATATGTATTGAAATTGAATATAAATGAGTAGCAATATCCTTTTTGAGCTATCAAGTGCAAAAAGATATCCAAATCTTAATGAATTTGAGCAAAAAGGATCAACAGTTTTGAAAATCATAAGTTTAGAAGGTTGATTGAAAAAAAAAACACTTTTAAATTTGGTAATTTATAATACTAAACTTCTAAATTAAAGTAGTTAGAACTACCCATTTGACTTTGCTTTAAAATTATTGTTTTGTTGGGTTTTGGCAATGGTTAAGGTGGGGATCATTTGAGGACTCAGATGGAATATATAAAGATGTAAAGAGGTCACGCGTGTATGAGATGGCTCTCAAGACTTGGTCTGATTGGTTGGAAGTTCATGTTGACAGAAAGACCCAGTTGTTCTTTGTCAGCATGTCACCCATTCATGAAAGGTATAAATAATTTTATCCTCATATTTGACAAATTAATTCAACTTAAGTTTTCAAGCAAAAAAAAAAACAAAAACAAAAACAAAAATTCAACTTAAGTTTACTCTTAATTCATTGTTGGTCACAACACTTAATTTTAAAAGGACTAATTTAGTTATACCTTCCGAATTTTAGGATCATTCTCGCTTTATTTCTTGAACTTTTACATTAGACTTCAATTTGTCCTTTTCTATCAAAATTTCAGTTAGAAGCATACATGGAAAAAAACAAAAAAACAAAATTGAGTTCATTACAATCATGTAATCTTTTTCTATTTATTTTTAGCAGAAATCCTAATAGAATGGGTTTAATGAAACTAATTCTCCCATTTTTCCGTTAGTCTTTAACTAAAATTTGATAGAAGAGGTAAAGTGTAGTTAAATTCAAAGTTCGAGAAGCAAAGTAAGAGTTTTTATAATTCAGAGAACAAGGTGATAGTGATCCTAAAATTTAAGACGTATAATTAAAGTAATCCATTTTAGAAATACACATAAATGCAACAGAAATGAAAATGGAAAATTGTGTGATAGTGATTCTCTATCAAATTCTATTTTTAATATTTTACCAACTTGTTTTAAGCTCTTAAAGCTGTACATAACAATTGCATTATTCTACGTTCTTTCATACATTATTCTAGTACTCTTATTTGAATGTCTTATCTTTCTCTTTTATTTTTTCAAAGGAATTTCTTAACTCTTCTTCTTTTATTTTTAACTTGAGGTGGTGGATTCGAACTCTATATTTGTAGGTAAAGTTATGTGTGATATTATCACTAAACTATGTTAGCAATCAAAATTTATTAAATCTTTTAATTAAATAAAAGAATAATTCTTCATAATATTCTTAGAAGAACAAAAAATTCCGTCTAATTTTGTTGTAATGCTTTTTATTTTATTTTTTTGGCTTTAATTTCGTTGTCATGCTTTATTAGTTGAGTGATTTAAAGAACGTACATAAACTAAGGACAAAATAAATAAGAAAGACAGCATAAAAATATTTTGGATTGGGGCCGGCATGTGACCCTACGGGAACTATTGAAGGTTCATCCAAATTATTTTGCAACTTGAATTAGTATCAAAATTAAGTAAAAATTATCAATAATGCTTTTTTTGGGTTATAATTGCTAGTTATATGCAGAAAAAACCATCTAAATTTTAATCGATTTGAGCAAAAAGACTGAGATGCCAAAAATTTAGAGGGTTGATTAAAAAAATTTAGGGACTACATTGTCAAAGTCAAAATATTCAAGGGTGATTATAAAAATAGCCCTTTCTACACAAATGGCGTCTGAATTATACACCATTTCTCATGTTAGCCCACTTCTGATTATAGACATCGCATTCCCCCCTTCTTCTTTTTTTTCTAGTTACGCCGCGGGTCCTTTTGTTTATTCAGTTGAAAGAACATAATTGAATAGATTATGAGCTTTATTTATAGTTAAAGTCGTAATTAAACAATTTTTGAAGGAAAATTATACATCCATCAGAGATATTTTTTGGAGTAAACTGTATTTTTATCAAAGTTATATAGCATCATTAGAAATATTTTGGAGACACAATTTTCCTCCTAAAAATATTTAATTATGATTTTAGCCTTAATTAAAGCTCACATGATCTGAATATGTTCTATTTTCATTTAAATTTTTCCATATACTGGCATATGAGCCATTTGCATAACTATAAAAAGTTTAAGATAGTATGATATAGAAAATTGAAAATAAGATATCACCATAAAACTTTTTGTACAATTCGGAGAGTATTCGTGAAAATAATCCTTAACAAAATGTTAAAGAGAACTATTGGCATCATGCACCACATCGTGCAACAAATTATACTAATTATTAAATAAATAAATAATAGCCTTATTTCAAATATAATACGTGAAGAGTATCTTGTGATTGATTAAGATGGGACATAGTTTCTACGACTGCAACCATTCATTGGTGTATACGGATTCAATAATTATCCATAAGACCATAACATAAAACTATTAATATTTTTTTCTAAGGTAGGCATGCACAAGTTATTGTCTCTTATACGTATATTTATAATACTACTACTAATAATAATAGTAATAATAATAATATAGTTTGTGTATTTTTGTATCTATATACATGCCAGCTCATAGAAAGAATTCATGGTGTCCCACATTTGCTTATATCACGTCGGGTGTCTAAAACAATTATCCATCATTGTCGGCAAAACGTTAGGTACCTCTTCTAAGTTCTAACATCGAGTGGGCTTAGTTTGCCTTGTTAATTTCCTTAGATGACACATTATTTTTAACCCAAACAAACAAGAAATCAAGTTTTTACTAGGTCAACTTTTAATTTTAAAAAAAAAAAAACTTTTGAGTGGAGCCATTAAAAAAATAGAGGTAACTTTTTAATCAAATACGAACATAATTATGCAAATATGTACAATTTTGAATAGGGATTTCGTTTTACTTATCTTTCTTAAAAGATGAGAAGAAATTTATAACAAAAATTTGAAGCAAAATAAAAACTTTTTAAAATATGACTGGGGCATGTGCCTCCACACTCACATGAAGGTGGTTTCCAAAAAAAAAAATGAGTGCCTATGCACTTCACAAATAATGTGCATCTGGAAATTATCATAATACCCACTTGATTTGTGAAGTTTAAGTTAAAAAATTTTGTGAACTCTGGAATTTTGCTACAAATATTACTACCAAGTTCTTTACTATGACATGCGATAATTTTAATTATTTGTAAAGTTACACTTAGCACCATTTGTTATTGCGATAGGAAATATTTTTTTTTTCTTTTGAGAATGTGCTTGTTTCTTATGCAAGTTTACAAGAAATAGATATAAAAGTACCAATCCATCAAAAAATCGCAGGGCTCATGAATGGGGAGGAGTTAGGGGCGAAAATTGTTATGGTGAAACGGAGCAGATCTTCAGAGACGGATATCAGGGAAAAGGGTCGGATCCGAGAATGATGCAAGTGGTGGAGAATGTGCTTGATGACTTGAAAAAAAGAGGAGTAAATGTTCAAATGCTTAATATTACTCAGCTCTCGGAGTACAGAAAGAGGCACATCCCTCAATTTACAGGAAGCAATGGGAACCCCTAACTGAGGACCAAATATCTAACCCTAAAAGCTATGCAGATTGTCATCACTGGTGCCTCCCTGGAGTGCCTGATGTGTGGAATGAGCTTCTATATGCCCATATTTTTAGTCAATGACCCACCAAAAAAAGTCGAATTTGATTTTCAGCCCTTTTCTTTTTTCTTTTTTCATTTGTACCCTTTGAAGTAGTTACCACTATTCTCTCCCTATGTTTTTCGCCTAGACCAAAAAGGATAGAGGAGAAAAAAGAAAGGAAACAATGGTATACAAAATTTCTAATTATGAGGGTCTCTTGTGTTTTTATTGCTCAAAATCAAACATTTGTAATATCAACTCCAACTTTTCTCTTTCCATGTCAAATAGGACTTTGTTTAGAAATAATTTACCAAAAAGGGTGGCTTTTCGAAGGAACTTCTGAACTATAACTTCATTCTACTCCTAACTCTATGATTTTGACGGCAGCTGGCCCAATTTGAACTCAACAGTAAGATTGATCGTTTTCCTTATCAATCAGAGACGGAGCTACACATGATCAAGATATCTATTTAATTTTATATTTTTTTATTTTGTTCCCACTAAAAATTAATTATTCTTGTTTAAGCCCCATTAAAAAATTTATTATTCACTCAAAACTTATTAGACATTATACATAGAGAAAGATTGTGGTAAAATCTTGTTTATATACCCTATTAATAGAGTTTCATATAATTAAGGTCATTTAAATTTAATCTTTTGGATAAGATATTGATGATGTATAATAGTTAAAATAAGCACGGAAGTATATAGGATTGCAAAAAGAGAGAGAGAGAGAGAGATAGACAATTGAACTCCCTGCTTGTTCTCCTTCGTCAGCCAGGAGGGGGAAACCGGTGGCCCGACGATGAGCCCCCCAAATCCTGACCCTGGCGACGAGTCTGCCGGCCCTCGACCTGCCCCCGTAACCTCTAACAAGAACGCGCACCCCCCCCCCCCCCTGGCAAGAACGCCCCATCCCCCCAAAACAAAACAAAAAATACTACCTAAGACGAAGAAGGGGCCCCCACCTAAAGCCCCCCCCCCGCGTCGTATTCTCCGTCGCCGAGGAGCTCAACCCCCCTACTCACTGAACTGAAAACCAAAACCCAGAACCCAGCGCCATGCCCCTCGCCCCCGTCACCATCGCCAAGCTCAAGCAAACGACCTGAGAAAGAAGAAGGCCCCCGCCCGGACCTCTAGCGAGGACCCCCCCGAAACCAACTTGAAAGGCCCCTGCCCAGAACAGACCTGAGACAAAGACGGTCCCCGCCCAGACCTCCGGAGAGAGGACGCTCGGATTTTGATTTCGCAGGTCAAGGGGAACGCGAGAGGTCTGCGATGGCGACCTTCCCAATATCTTTGCATTTCTTCCGGTGGGGTGCTCGGAGGGGACGAAGTAATTAGAAAGTTTAGCCAAAAAAAAAAAAAAACAATTAATCTGTTGCTTCCCATCTCAAGTAAAAAACTCCATCTCACCGATCATCTTAAATGAAGATCCATTAATAAACATTAAATGAGTAACTATAAATAGTATCTCTAAAAAAACTCTACGTAAGACTTTCCCTTGTATATATTAGAGAAAAAAAAAGTGGAATAATAGTTGAATAATAATTTGATCGTATAAATCAAAAAAGAAACTTTTGATCATATTAGAAATAAAGTTATTATGTAATATACTCGAAACATAAAACTTGTCATAATCTGTTGTAAAATGTTTAATAGTTCTTTTTTACATGTACGCATTTGGTAGTTCTTTAAAAACACGCGACATGTTTGTTTTTTTAAGGGCATTTAATTCTTAAAAAATTAGTATATGTCTTCACTAAAATAAAATGCTAGCATCGTAGCTGCATACGAGTGATAATCATGAACAAGTCATATCACAATGCATGGTTGGATATTAAATAAATTTATTTATTTCATGACAGATCCATAAGCAACCCGAAAAGTAATTGTCTTAACAAAATATCCAAATAGGCCATCTATTATCGCTACATCCCTTTAATTTAAAAATAAAAAATAATAATAATAATAATAATGAGAGGATCCGGCTATGAAACTTCTGAACATATAATTATAGTTTTTTTTTTTCTGAATTTTTTATAGTTACTCTCCCTGTCATATAGTTGCATTGAAGGAGGTAATAGGAGACGCAGCCAAAGAATCTATTTTCAACAACAAAATAATTAATTATATATCATGCATCCAAAGTAACTAATATAAGACATTTTATGAGGCTTCCTTTTTAACTTATATGTCATTATCTCTATTAACTACTCAGATTAGATTGTTCTTTGCTAATCTAGGCTTCTTACTTATAATTGGGACTCTATTTTAATGATGATAGGCTAATTCTAATTATACCATTTAATGATTCACTCTATTATTGCTAGAGGATTTGAAATATGCATCTTTTTTGTTGGAAGGATTCGAAATATGCATGGCATAAGTTCTACTGTGTACCTTAAATTACACACACCAAAAAAAAAAAGAGAGAGAGAGAGAATAGTTTTTTCTTGCTAAGAAAAAATAGCAGTAGTTAAAAACAATTGTTAGTATGTGAATTAAAAAGAAAAATGTGAGTATTCTCTTTTCCAGGGTTATCATTATCAGCTCCAATCTCCATAAACAATAACAAGAAATCGAATATTATATCACCTACAAGCACGTATAATCCATTTCCTATCTGTGACATCACAAGGAAAAAAAAAAACTATTGATGAATCATGAAACTATGGTAACCAGCACGTATAATCCATTATTCCTAATTCATTGATTCCTCTCCAGCTGCAACAAAATATATATATATATATGTGTGTGTGTGTGTGTGTGTGTGTGTGTGTAAACCAATTCAAAACTATTAAATCATGAAAATAAGCTAACCAGCTAATAATGCAACCACTATTTTAATTTTTTGATAATATGAAATCCTAGAAATGAGAGTCAAGGTGACATCCCTTTATTTGGAAGTTGATAAGAGCATAAAAATGCACTTTTGATTTTTTTAATTGATTGATAAATTGAGTTTAATTAAATATTTTCATGATTATAAAGTAAATTTTTAGATTGAATTTAATTCATTTAGAAGATATTTGACATTACATCTCATTTAAACTAAATTATACTTTTTCATTATAATTTTATCTTTTTCTAAAAAAAAATTTTATTTTTTCTAAAAAATCAATAAAAATTACTATTAAAATTTAAAATCTTAAATTAAACTAATTTATCAAACACCGGTCTTAGTTTTTTAAGTTTATTTAGAAGAAGCATACAAATGGGCCATTAAACAAAGGAAAAAGAAACAAAATTTCGGCTCAAAACCCAAGCATATCAACAACCTGAGGAGCCGCCCAGCCAAGCCGGAGAAGTCGTCAACCTGCGCCAGTAGCCGCGTCAGAGTGGGCCCTGCCACGTTTTTCTCTCCAGCTCATCCGTCCTAATGCGTCAACCACACGCGCCAATAAGGGCGCGAGTTCTTTACCAGCACACGTCTACTCGCTCGGCTTCCCCTCTCCGCGTGGTCCCACTTCTTGATGGATGACGTCAGCGTTCACCCATTCTCTCTACTCCATGCGCGACATGTGGCGTATGGGTCCTCCTTTGTCCCCCACTAACTCAACATCTGATCACATTTTCTCTTTAAGGTGAATCAAAAGATGTCACGTGTCAAAAAGCCTCCCCACTTTGTTTCAGTTTTTCAGTACTTCTCTCACTAAGTAGAGTAATTTTTCCCACAAATTTCATTGCTTTTAGCTGAATCTTGACATCCTAAAACTCTATAAACAGGGTAATCACCAAAGGCTTTTAGGATTGTTGTCATTTATGACATGTTTATTTATCAAAGAGAATATGAATGGAGAATTGTAGTTAATTTTTTATTTATTTACTCTTTTTTTTTTAAATATGAGTGAAAATGATGAGTTTCACATTAATTTGAAATTGAGAAATAAGTTTAGCAATCCCATATCCCTATTCAAATTGTAACTCCCATTCATACTATTAATATTAAATTATTATTTTATCCTTAGTTTATTTACAAAAAATTATATTAAAAAATAATAACAACTTATTTTTATTAATTTTTTTAACTAAATATAATATATTTTTATTAACTTAATATTATATAACTATCCTAATTACTATTAACGTTATTAGAGTAAATAAAGAGCTTTTTTAATCATACTATATATTTATGTTTCTATTTTTATGTTTTTTATACTTTACTTATTTTAATTCTTTTTTTTTTTTTTTACTCTTTTTAATTTTTTTAAACAAAAAATTACACAATTTAATTTTATTACTTTAATATCATAATTATTATTTTACTTTTGATTAATAGTATGATGATAAATAAATAAAATTAATCATTTTTTTAATTTTTGAAAATACAATAAATGAAGGGATATACAAGTAAATTTACTGCAACTAACTCCGATTTATGTTCTAAGTAAACGCATGAATGGGATTGACAGTGATTCTGACTCCGATTCCTGGAACCCAAGTAAATAGCATATTTTGACTCTGAATCCTGATTCCAAATCCTACCCACTCCGATTCATGCTCATTTCAATTAGGCGTAAGTAAACATGCTATTAGTGTTTTTGGAGACACATTTTTCATTATTTTCTAGTTTGTCTTGCAATTTATTTTCATACTTTCTTTCTAAAATTTGTGAAAATGATAAGCAAGTTAGGCTAATGCTTTCATTGGTGAGGCTAGAGATGAAATTATGTGTTGAGTGTTCTATTTGTAAAATTGATTATCTTGTTTTGTAATGTTTACATTTTGAATGAATCAAGTATTCTTTATTCTCATTTTTTTTTTTCAAAATATTATGTGCCTTATTTTATATAAGTATTAGTCTTGCTTTATTTATGTAATTTGGTCACGTAATTGTTTTGTTGAATTATTTTATAAGTTGTCTTTTACTGTAAATTACTATGAAAAGTATTTTGTCGATTTAGGATAACTTGTAATAATAATCTTTTGGAAATCAAAGTGAAGACTTAGTTTGTTTAAAATACTTTTGTGAATTTTGGAGAGCTAAAAATTCATATTTTTTTTATTGTATATTTAGGATGTAAAATATGTAATTGAGTTATCTATGAATCAATTTTACAGTTAGAATACAAAATACATAAAGAATTCTTAATGTCTTAACTTTTTTCTCTTATTGAGATCTCCAAATTGCATTTTCTCTTTTAATTTTCGCAAACAAAAATCTAAAAAATATTTCTTTTTTACTTTTCTCTAATTATTTACTTCTCTAATGTTCTTATTTTACTAATATTTTTTTGATTGTTTTTATTATCTCTTAATAGATACGATCACCTGATCCAATTATAGTAGACCATTTTAAAAAAATAGTTTGCACATAACAACAGTAGTACTTCAAAAGCACCCAAAAAAGAGAAGGGGAAAAAAGAGGTCTCGAATTTAGACCTCTTCCTCGATTAGAATAAGATATGACCCCTCAATCATTTGCACATCCCTTTTAAGTATCGTTAGATATGTGCGTATTAATTCGTGGAATAGGTTTTTTTTTTTTTTTTTTTTTTTTTTTTTTTTTTTTTTTGGCTGAGCAAAAAAAAAATTTAATGGAATAGGTAATTAATGGCATTGGATACGCCATTAATTAACTAATGAATCATATTGTATTACTTGTCTCAATCATTTAAGAAAAATCAATAAATGGATATGCGTGTAAATGACATTTTGTTAAGAATTTTTTTTATAAAAAAAATTCAGAACAAAGTTTTTTCAAAAATAAATAAATAAATAAAATGTTTAATTAATTATTCAGTGATTGATTGATCATTATTGATCAGTGTTAATATATATATATTATTAATCAATATGGTCAATTACTGATTAACTATAAATAATCATTAAATGACTTGATCAATCATAGATTAAATAAGTGTTTAAATTAATATATTAAAAAATAAAAAAAATGTCTTACATTCTTATTTTAAATAAAAAAAAAACATCGGGCATTTATTTAAATAAGTGTTTATTTTTTAGAAAAAATTTTATTTAACTAAAAAATCTTACAGACATAAAAAAAAAATACAAATGACCATGTAGTACATATTACGAAACACTTGAAAAAAACCAGTTCTATCAATAATTCTGATGAAGCATAGGAAAAGCAATGTAAGACAAGACCCAATATCGAGAAAACTTCTTGACACATAAATTTGAGCAAGCATAAGGTTCTTTTTGAAACCACTATAATCGATAGAAGTTTTCGATCCATTGCGAGTATGTAACATGTAGTTCTAAGGTCACAAGCATCTCTGTTTAGGTTCATAGCTAGCCGAACTTCTAACTTGTCAAGAGCTAAATTTAGAAAACCAAAAACAAACTCAAACAGTAGGAGAATCACCTTCGTTATTACAAAGAAAATACTAAAATTATAGGGCGCAAATATCAACGCCTTTATTAGACTAAAATTTAAAGCTTGAAACACGACTGTCGCAAACCTTCAATAAAACTACAGGTGACAATAAGACTAGTAGAGTAGGATAAACACTTTGGGGGACAAGCGACAAAGCCGACAAGATGCCTTCAAAGAGCAGAATGTGAAACACATATGCCACCACCGTTAAAGTCTAGAGCCGACACCACCTCTTCCACAAAAAGCCCACTACCGTTCAAAATAAGAGTACAACCACCAGACAAGGGAATGTGTCAAAAATGCTTCTAAGCCATCCGGATTCTATCCTATGAACAAAATTAGATCCGCCCCTCAAAGCCACCTAGACAAACACAGTCATTGTCATCAAAAGGCCTACAACGATGCAAGCCTTGTAACCAATGTTCAAGATCAAAGGTCCAACAACGCACTCACGAGCGGTTGCAGGACTCTGGTTGACTTACTCTCTCTTTTTTTTCTCCCTTTCTCATTTCTTTCCTAAGCTGTGCTCAAATTGCTTTGCTTTGTTTCTCTTGTTTAAATAAATGTTTAAAAACTGCTTAATTACTCATTGATTAATTTTTTTCATAAACAAATAAAAAATTAAGGTTTCGTTTGACGTCACAGTTTAATTCTAATTAAATTGTACTTTTTTATATCAGTTTTTGTATTTTTCTGAAAAGTTAACAAACTTTATAATTAGTTTTTAAAATTCAACTAATTCTAACTTTAAAATTTCATCTCGAACTGGCGAACCAAATGCAAATTAAATTACTAATTTACCCCTGCAAGGAGCAGTTGATCGTTACTTAAGCTGTACCCGGCCACACTGGATGATAAAATCTTCCAAAAATGACGCCATTAATACACATATTTGTTCTCATTTACTTTGCAAAATCCCCGACCTGAACGCTTTCTGATTCTCTTTCAACGAATTCAGTCAAATTCTTCTCTCTCTCGGTCTCTGTCTGAAAAGTCTGAGAGAAACTTCTCCATTGTAGTAACTGCATCTTCTTCACGATGCAGAGATGGAACAAGAAGAAAGCCCACTTCCCTCTTCTTGCTGTCATCTTCCTCGTCTTCGTCGTCGTCTCCATCCTCCACAACGAACGCACCATTCTCCCAAATCCACCAAGATCAACAACAACAAGAACAGCAAAATCAACAACCTCAAGAAGAAGATCACCTTGTTCTTCCCCACCAACGCCAACGAGACTCCTTCACCTACGTCAAGCCCAATCTTCAGAGACTCCCCGGCCGACCTCCACGTAAATCTTGCCTTCTTCTTCTTCTTGAATCCTTTCTCTGATTTCTGGGTTTCATTTGCTTTTTCACTTGATGGGCTCAAATGGGTTCTTTTCTTTTTTGGTTTCTTTTTTTCAGAGGTTATTGATAGGTTCAGTAGATGCAACTCCACTCGAGATTACAGTCGCCGGAAAATCGAGTGGACCGCCGAGTTCGGTCGCAGGCGGAGGAAGAAGAGTTCGGCGGAGAAAAGGTGCGATGTGTTCTCCGGCAAGTGGGTATTCGACAACAGTTCGTATCCGCTGTACAATGAGTCAGGGTGTCCGTACATGTCGGATCAGTTGGCGTGTCACAAGCATGGCAGGGATGATTTGGGCTACCAGTACTGGAGATGGCAACCCCATGGATGCAATTTGAAGAGGTCAGTGATTTTTCTTTTTTCATTTATTTTTTTTTTTTCAGAGAATTATTTGGCTTGGGAATGTACTTTTTTGATGGTTGGGTTTTAGTTCTTCTTTTGGAGATCAATGGAAGTGTTTAAATTCACCTGATTTGGTTTGTTTTTTTGGGTTTTATTTGTGGGGACAACAATAAGCATTCTCTAAATCAAGAAGGGTACATAAGCATTCTTTTTAATTTAGTTTTGTTCTTTAGCAAATTCTTGGAAATGTACTGGCTTGATGGTTATGTTTTGGTTGTATAGTACTGGAATGAGTCCCCAATTCTTATTTCATAGTTCTCAAAAAAAAAAAACAAAAACAAAAACATTGAAAGCAATGATTCACATCATGAAAATTAATTAATAATATTATGAATGAAATACTCTTGTTTTTATCCTAGTTTTACCCTTGACAACTTGTAATTTTGTTTCATAATGTGTTATTATAAGTATCAGCCTTCTTTCTTTAAATTACATACAAAAACAAACAAACAAGAATTGGCGCAAAATGAGGCTTTTTAATTGACCTTCAAAGGCAAGTTGAGGCACATAGAAAGTAGTTGAAATTGTGTGATTGCATCTTGTCAAGTTAACTTGTGAGGGCAAAATAAGCGTTCCTTATGAAAGAATGGTACATAACTTTTGTGGCATCTGTCGAGTATCTTGTCAATTGGATTTCATGTTTATTGTTACTTTTGTTAGAGATTTTTTTGTAGTGAAGTTGGTTATGAGTTAAGACTTTTGTATATGAACTGGAAGCTCCAAGTCCTATTTCACAGTTAGTTGTCTTCTTTCTACAACTAATAGAGTTGGTACATTTCGAGACAATAATGATTGGCAAAGTCAATTGAAGGAAAGTGAGAGTATTTTTAGCCATATAATTTTGGATGTTAAGAATGATTTGTAACTCATGTAACAGTATACTTTCTTTGTGTGAATTTGATTTTACATTTATTGATGGTTTTTCCTCGCCCTTGTAGATGGAATGTGACTGAAATGTGGGAGAAGTTGAGAGGAAAAAGGTTAATGTTTGTGGGGGATTCGTTGAACAGAGGGCAATGGATTTCAATGGTGTGTTTGCTACAGTCGGCGATCCCCACAGATAAAAAATCAATGTCGCCAAATGCCCCTCTTACCATTTTCAGGGCAGAGGTGAGTTAGTTACTTCTCTAAAGACGTTGTATGGCAAGTCAACTCGACGTAGCCTTTTTTTCCATTCCAACTACCTGGGGTTTCACTTGCAGCATGAATTATAACACATAAACGTCAAAACAGGGGAATGTCATACTGTCCCTACAATACTCTCGAGCAGTCGATAATGATATGATTTGAATCTTGAATCTACGAAACAAATGAACGTGGCCGTTGTCAATGTTCTGTACCCTTGTTCTTCATTTGTTCATTGGTAAATTTGCAGGAATACAATGCAACCATTGAATTTCTTTGGGCCCCACTTCTTGTAGAATCAAATTCCGATGACCCTGTGAATCACAGATCGGAGGACAGGATAATTCGTCCAGATTCAGTTCTTAAGCATTCGTTGCAGTGGGAGCATGCTGATATATTGGTTTTCAACTCGTACCTATGGTGGAGACAAGGTGCAGTTAAGCTCTTGTAAGTATACTAGCAACTACATAGGTTTCAAGTTAGGAAAAATAATCTTCTCGAACTTCATGCACAAGCAACTGAATCAGGCCTCCCGCAAATGCAGATGGAGTACTGAAGAAAGTGGCACATGCGAAGAGTTAGATGGTCTTGGAGCCATGGAATTGGCCATGGGAAGTTGGGCTGATTGGGTTGCATCCAAAGTCGATCCTCTTAAGAAAAGGGTGTTTTTTGTTACAATGTCTCCTACGCACCTTTGGTACGTGCCTGAACCCTCTCTTGCAACATTCTTATACCCTTTTAATCTTAATGAAAATCTTCAATGCTGTTAACAGTATCTTAATACTTTTACACTTGAATGGAGAGATCGATTAGTCATTTTTCCTGCATGCTTTATGTCAACTTTAGGACTAGTTCTCCGTGTCCAATGTTTTCAGTCTCGATTAACAGAGAGTAGGGCTTGACCTTATGCTCCGTTTGGTAGGAAGGAAAGAAAATAGGAGGGAAAGGAAAATTATGATGGAAAGAAAATTGTAAGGAAAGAAAGGATTTTGATTTTCCCTTGGGTTGTTGGAATGAGAAGGTGGAAAGAAAATCATTTTACTTTTTCTTGTTTGATATTGGAAGTAAAATTAAAGGGATGGAAAAATTACTATGACTACAATTCCTATTATACCCTTACATTATCAATCATATTTTGTTTTGGCTAGGATTTTGATGGATAACAAGGGTAATTGTGTAAATGCAAAACTCTTTGTTCCTCTCAAAGTTTGCCCTCACAAAATCCTTACACATTTGGGAAGACAAATTTTTGTGAGCCCCACCTTCAAATTATTCCCTCCACTTTTCCATTCCATCCAAATTTCCCTCCTACCAAACAACCCTAATTATCATCTTCCATCCTAAAATCCGTCCTCGATTTTCTTTCCTTCCTCTTTTCCATTCTATCAGGAGCATTAGAGTTTATCCTGTAGATGTTCCAGATTAGTGTGATGATTAGAATGGATGGGCCTTTACCGTAATCATAATCAGAATTTTTGCAAAATGATTGGTTTGGTGGTAATCATCCATTCAATAAATTGCTTATATTCGCGATAGATTTCCATTGTACTAATGGCATCTACAGAAAGCATAATGTAAAGAATGCTTCCTCTGTTAGCAAGGTGGACAAAATTATCGTGCAACTCATTTCCAAAATTGCAAATTCCGAACCCGCTAAGATTTAGAAAGCAGCTCCGGGTTTTGTCATTTGTTGTATCTTTTGTGTTTTTTTTGGAATCTGAATAGAACCATAAACCCATATGAATTTGTCACAATCTCAGGAGTCGAGAATGGAAGCCAGGAAGTGATGGCAATTGCTATAGTGAGAAAACTCCTATCGACTCGGAGAGCTACTGGGGAAGTGGTTCTGACCTGCCTACGATGCGCATGGTGGAGAATGTCCTCAACAAGTTGGGTTCAAAGGTTTCAGTCATCAACATCACTCAGATCTCAGAGTATCGAAAAGATGGTCACCCGTCGATCTTCCGCAAGTTCTGGGAGCCTCTGAAGCCAGAGCAATTGTCAAACCCGCCAACTTACTCTGATTGCATACATTGGTGTTTGCCTGGTGTACCTGATGTGTGGAATGAGTTGCTCTTCCATTTCTTGTAAAACAAATATGAACATTCTTCGAAAGGCGTTTCTTTTCCTGTTTTCGCATACCATGGAAAACTTTTTTTTTTTTTAACCGGCATAGTTCAATTCCCTTACTCCTTAGGCCATTGTTAAAATGTTTTCATTCTTTGAAAAATACAGTACTGGTCTGATTTACAAGGGATCAAGTATTGTAACTAGAATTTACCGTACAAGTGCAGTTACAGTAATTTTGCACATTTCAAGTTTTCAATTCCATTTACAACAATACCAATCCTTTTTTTTCTCCATTATTTAAGAGATGTATTTTTACCCTATTTAACGGTCAGATTAAATTCTAAGAATCGGATTTATGAGTGGAAGTATTTTTTGTCTTATTATACATTTACTGGGGGAAGCTATAATAGAGTCTCATTTTTATACCTAATCGATAGAGTTTATTTTTAAACCGATAAGATATAATCGAACGGATGAAATGTTGTTTTTGTATAATAATTATATACACATTACCTCGTATTAATATAAACTAATAGACTAAAAAAAAAAAAAAACTAATATGTTGATGGCGTCGAGAGGGTGGGGTGCAGCACCGATTTGGTCAGGGGAAGGGTCTTCGTCGGCGTCGGGTGGGGGGGGGGGGGGGGGGCCCGGGGAAGGCGCCGAGATCTAGCGTTTGGGGGGGAGGGGGGGGACTCGGTCAACACAAGGGGGAGGGTCCGTCGCAGGCATCAGAGGTGGGAAGGGGACAGGTGGGCTTGTCGCCGGCGTTTGGGAGGGGCTTCTTCATCGGCATCAGGGGTGGGGGGCGCAGATTTGGTTAGGGGAGGGAGGTCCGTCGCCGGCGTCACTGGGGTGGCGCCTACCACCGGCCAAAGATTGGTTTTTTTGATAAATTATTTTATTATTATTATAATTATTTAATTTATTAGTCTATTCTAATACGAGATAAGGTATATTATAATTATTATACAAAAACAATATTTCAGCCATTCGATTACATCTTAATAGTTTAAAAATGAGCTCTACCGATAGGGTATATAAATGAGTCTCTACTGCAACTTCTTCCTATTTTTACGCAAAGATTCATAAAGCCGACCATTATAAATTTATTCTGATAATTTAAAAGACTTGCTTTATGATAAGATAATACAATTTTTCCTAATCGGTATTATTGAACAATAATTGCTAAACATTCACGCATCCCATGATGGTCTTCTCAAATTTTATATTAACGTGAGTATCACTAATAATATTGTGACTAATTGTTTTTTAATATAAAAATATAGTGATTGCATTGACATCTTGAAAAGTGATTTTAAAATGTCTATAGCTTCTATCAGCATTATGCTTATCTTAACAAAAGAGTTTATTTTCTTAAAATTACAAGTAAATCAAAGTCCTCACCCCGTAACATTGCCCACATTTATATGTCAACACTATTGTTTGGTCAGATAAGCTGTCCACGTTATCATCGCCATGATAGTTACGTGTATGATACTAAATTTAGTCGGAATATTCATTTAAAATGCAAAGAGAGAGAAGATTAGCCATGTAAAGCTTCCTAACATTCTAAAGAAAGAAAACTCACCTTAACAATCAAATATCAACAGCAAAACCACAGCTATTCTTCATATATTCATCTTCATCTAAGTAAATTACGAAATCTTCACCATATTTAGCACATTAAATTGCAAAACGCATTTAAAATTCTTAAGACCTAGTTTTCTAATATTTACTTGTACTAAAAAACCTTACTTTCTAAATTCAGACTGTTAGATAAACTACTTGAATATCTTTCTAACCTTTTTATTGACTATTTCATTTTAGAAAAATATACCTAGTTTAACTATTTGAGAATGATTTTAGGAAATCACGAGCTTCCCGTGACTGAGATGAAATCGTTTTAGTCCATCCATATCTGTAGCATGTGCTATAGTCTCGACGAACTTGGTAAGAATCCATCTTGGAAGAACTTGATTTCTCCTGCCAATTACCAAATAGTAGGAACTATATTTTTAATGCATCATACAAAAAAAAAAAAAAAAAGAATCAAATATTATACCCAAGTAGAAGCAAGATTATTTTACTAGAAATTTGTGGTAAAAATTTTGTAACAATTTTTACCTTCTTATGAATGGTGCCATCTTCCTCAACATGCCAACCCGCCTCTTCACAAAGCGCCTTCAACAAGTCGTTAGTGTCAGCCTTCTTAGGAAGTTGGTAGTTTCCATGCAACCGAAGGCCAGCAAATATTTTCTGAGTTATCGACCGGCGTTGACGCTCCCTTTGCTTACTATTTTGCCGCTCGCTCTCCGAGGGAAATCGAAGTTTGGTAACAACTTGGCCATCTTTTGTAGTTTTCTTAATTTTCCATGGACCTCTAGTGTTCTTTATGCATCCCTTGGGAGCACTTTTCTCCGCCATATTCGTTTTTTCCTCGCCTCAAAGGGAAACTCAATTTTACTATTTTTACAAGTGTCAAAAAAAAAAACTAATGAAAATATAAAGGAAAAGAGAAGAGGGGAATCGTGTAGGGGATGAGAGGGAATGACTATGAACCGGACGACAATGAAACAAACTTTGTACTCGTTATATCCGGGCACAAAACCAACCTTTCTTGGCATTTCTACACACTTTTCCCAAGAGGTTTTTTTTTTTTTTTTTTTTTTTTTTTTTTTTTTTTGGCTGAAATTTTTCCAAGTGCAATTAGTTTGACCAAATAACCCCTTATGGATTGGAGCTTCTTGAGTGGACAATTAGATAAAAGAGGGAAAGTTCAATATTAGGTAAGGACGAAATCAGAAAATTTATTTAAGGATTTAAGTTAAGGTAATTTAAAGTAAAAATTCAGGGTGTAAATGAAAATATTTCATACATTTTAAATAGAATTTGGAATTAAAAAATCAGGGTGATTAAATAATAAAAGAGATAAACAAAAAAAAAAATTGTAAAGAATCCTAATGGAGCTACCTAGGTCCGGAGGGGGCTAGTCTTGGCTAGTTTCGTCCATGATGGTAGGACAACTTGTTATGCTCGATCAATATAGCATGTTTTATTAGATATTTGATTAAAATTTAACAACTGATTTATGAGTATGTTAAAAATACCCTAGATGATTTGGATTTTGCTTGTCATTGACTTTTTTTTTCCATAGGTGCAATTGCAACAGGGTCAATTTTGCCATTTTGCCATGTTAATAGTTTTTTTTTTTTTTTTTTTTTTAGCACATAGAGTGGTACAATGTTCAATTACCAAAGAGGAAAATATAATTCACCCACAAAAAAAGAGGAAGACAAATAAATATTACCTACATTGACTGCCACAAGAAGTTCATGCATTAGAGGTAAAATATATATATATATATATATATATATTTATGCTATGATCTTCTGAGCAGAAGATTTGCTCAGGCAAAAAGGGTACAAACGCACATGATTGTGAGCGACTGTGTATATAACAAAAAGGAGCTATCAACATTTATTTATTTATTGAAAAAAAAAAAAATATATATATATATATATATATATATAGCTATCAAAAGAGAAAAGCAATTATTCTCAAGTCCTTTTTGCCAAAACAAAAGCAAAAAAGCAAAAAGTATTATCGAGTCCTCAAATTGGCTTTGAGGTTTACCCAAAACAGCATCCATCTAGAGCTTCTGTAGTTTTTATTTAACGATGAGTTATTTTAAAATTTGCGTTTAATTTGATAGCAAAAATGGTCAATATTACAACTGTCGTTAGTCACGGCTAAGTTGAATAGAATCTTTTTACTTTCAAAAAAAAAAATTAGAAGCTTTTTTTTTTTTTTTGGTCTAACAGAATCATATATCTATCACTTGTGGGCTTAACTTTGCGCATTTTCACTTGAGGAAATTGTGAGGATAACTTTTGTAGAATACATATTTAGTATTTTTATTTAATTTAATTACTCGTTCGAATTTTTGTTCCGTTGATCACTTTTATTTGAAATTATAAGGTAAAAATTCTGAAGCGATTATAAATAAGATGGTATTTTAAAGATGTACTCTTTTTTAGGTATTCTTTAAAAAAAAACTTTTCACCATGCACGCTCAGCTTTTACAAAATATAATTAAGGATTTTGTAACATAGATGTAATTTTAAAGTGTAAATATATATGGGACCCTCGGTTATCAAAAAAGAGTAATTATCTTAACTAATCTCTTTGACGATAAGCTCAGTTATGAAAGGAGAGAGATTTAGGAGTTATCGTATCTGAAATATTAGAGTTTTCATTCTCTTTAATAAAATTAAACAAGAGTCATACTTACCATACCACAAAATAATAATAGCAATAACAATAATTAAAATATTAATCTTGTTCTAATAAAAGAAAAGAAAAAATTATAATCAAAGTATAGCTACTTTTTGTGCTATTTTGAAGATTAATCTCGTGTAACTTTCTTTAACCGTATATGTACATTATTAAGGAGATATTGTGTACCTGGGGCTGGCATAATGCATCAATGAAACAAATTACTGGCCGTAATATAGCAGCCATAACGAAACAAACGAAAACCTTTAGGGTTATTTACATAAATATCCAAATTGGAGATATTAATTCAAATATATTTATTGTTCTTTTTATTTATATAAACGTTAAAAGAGTAATTATAAAAACAATTTTATTATTCATAAAGAATGGAGAATTAACAAATAAAAAAATTACAAAAAATAAAACAAAACAAAACCAAAAAAAAAATGAATCTAAGATGTTTATAATAGGGCTAAAGTTGATTTAATGAAATTGTAAAAAGAATTGATAGAAAAGAAAATTTTGAAAATTTTTTGATTTATTGTAAAGAATGTGTAAATATTCATAATGAACTAAAAAAGAAAAATATTTTCTCAAAATTAGATTTCACATTAATGAGGAAAAGGCTAAATAAGAAAAAAATCTAAAAAAATATTTCATATAATGAATCTTTCTTTATCATAAGATATGTTCGATTTCATTTCTACAATTTATATAAATATTAGTATTTTTTCATAAAGAGTTTGATTCCATTTATTGTGTTATTCTTCAATATATTTGATTAAACCTTAAATATAACCCTTTGATTTATAGTGGATTACATAAACAAATAGGTTTCTCATAAAGAATTCATTGGTCTTTTATTTTAAAAGTATGAATATTATCAACCTTTATCATAATATTTTATATTGTGTTTATTATTTAGTTTAACCCATCATCTTTATAATAAATATTTATATATTTATCATAATTATTTGATGTTTATAACTAATTTTGGTTTATTAATAGTAATTCACATTTATCAACAAAAAAATAACTCATCATTAAAATCAAAAAACAAAAAAAAAAGGAAATAAAATAATATGTAAAAAAAATAATTTCAATTATAATAAAGAACATAATAGATATTACATATATTTATTTCTTTAAAAATAGATACATACATAATTTTATTGAAAAATTGACATATTTCTAAACGAGATTCTAAAAATAAACCTTTGTGTAATTATTTCAAATGTTTACCACATAGAAACCAAAAAAGTAAAATACCCAAACATCCCATGTATTTAGTTACAATACCACGTTTACCCCTCTTATTATTCAATTGCCTAAACATCTACTGCACTTGTAAATTAGTTACAAAAATGCCCCTTGAAACAATTAAATTTTTAATCATCTTAAAGTTTCAAAATACAGCTTAACATACATTGGAAGGGTAATCTTGGTATTTAAAAATTTAATCGCTTCAAGGGATACTTTGTGACTGAAATGTATTAGGCATTTGTGTAATCGAATATCTACAGTCTGGACATTGGTAAGTAATTGTAAGTTTCCTTCTGTTTGCATCTTCTATTGCAGAAATCCGGCTACTGTGAAAACTGAGGAAGAAGATGATTTAAAACCAAAACATCGATTCAAAAGAATCAAAACAAACCTTCTATTGCAACGATAAACTGGTCTATAAAACAAGACCAAAAGAATTATAGAAAGATTATGGACGAGGCTTTAGCATCGGTGCTTTTATAAGCTTCTTCCCAGCAATTCATTCAAAGCGGTATTTCAAGGTTCCTCCGCAATAACTTTCGCCAGTTCAATGCCGGGGAACAAACCTGTGCCACACAAAAAAAATGATTAAAGAAAGCATTGAGGTGAAAAGAGGTTGCTTTCATTAAGGAGTAACCAGTTTCATACATTGGAGGAACCTCCTTATAGCATTCCAGATGATAAAGTCGTTATGTTGGTTGATTAGCACACCCGAGATCCCATTTGGTCAGTGTAAGTAAAGTCAGTACCTAGGTCAAGAAAGTTCATCAGAAGTTGCAATGGCTGATAATTTAAAACATTCGTTTTCCTTTGTTAAAAATTCGCACATAATTTCCTTTTTAATCATCAGAGGACCAATTGCACTACAATGATCTTTCATTATTGTATTATAAGACAAACTTGAATTAAAGTTGAAAATAAATGTGAGATCATGTGATTATCTTCAGAGAGAAACATAGAATCAAAAGATTCAAAAGAGGAAGCAAACAATTAAAAGAGAATAGCATGAAGGAGGGACTCACCGAGGTCAGTAGGGTTGGCTAATTTCTCCATTAGCCTTTACCACCGATGATAAATAAAATCTTCTCCTTAAGCTTCTCGGTGGTCTGCAAAAAATACCCCATAAAAATATTAAGAGCAAACATGTTGTAAAGAACTTGGCTAGATTTAAAGTTTTAAATTCACACCCAGTGAGAGAGTTTTCCCCATCTTTCAGCGGAGACAGCCGCATTTTTTAGATGAGAACAATGTGGTGTGTCAAAACTCAAGGAATAAGTCGAGTTTTCTGAAGCTTCTGCTACCCAGAGATGATTCGATTGGTCCTTTGTTCTCTTTATGAGATTACAGAAGCCCACCTGCAAAGCAACATAGGTGGTTTCAGCGAAGAGACTCAACAAGGAAAAGAAACTGGCTTTCTTACCAGTTTTAGAAGAGGGTGTATTTTAAGAATTCAAACATGTGTGGCTAATATCATCATGGTTTTGTATTTGCAACTAGAGGATCGCTGCGAGGCTCCCGAGCTTAGCTCACCGATGCCCAAGAGCATTTTTCTTGCGACTATGTGCAATAGATGATTCAGTGATATAAAAGTTTTGTCTGCAATATTGGTCCTTTCGTTCCTTATTCTTTGACTTTGTTTTTGTCAAATGGCTTGCTTTCCTTTCCAATGGGATTAAAAGATACATCTAAAAATTATTAGTTCTCAGTGAGACTACACCTACCTACTTCCTCAAACAGAACCAAATTCATGATAAAAATTTTTACAATTTACCTCACATGACAGGATTTACCTCATTTATGCCTAACAATTTGACAATCAGGGAAACGAAAAAAAAGAAAGAAAGAAAGAAAGAAAGGAAAAAAAAAAAAAAAGAAGATGTCATTCTGATTGACAGAAAATTTTATTTAAGTACTTACAGTTGACCCTGCAAGGTTAAAGTTAAATGGTACAAAGGATTCATCATCCATGCACGACGAACAGAAGCAGATGGCAAGCAAACAATCAGAAAATTCTTCCGACTGTAACTCCATAATGGAGCTATCTGTCACAAACACCCACTGTTTCTTTTGGTGAGCATCTTTGTAAACCTCCCCGACAAAGATGACAAATGCAGCAATATCAAATTCACTACAAATTCAAATAATAACAAAACTATAAGTATAAACATACTTTTAATAAAGAAACAATACAAGTGAAAAGGTTCCAAGATTCACCTGGAAAGAGGAATTGCTCCAAAATTTGATAATGGCACTGATTTACGAGGAGTGAAGAACGGCCTGTGGAGGAAAAGTATGATTTGAATAGGACTTTTGCTCCTGTAACAAGAAGGGAAAGCGAATACTTACATGAAGTGGTCTACTGCTTGCCGAGACAGAGGTTGCCAGGTGGTAGATCCTCTTGCTTGCAGATAAATTGTACCAGCATCTGCACCGAAAGGTATAAGCCCTGTAACATTGTATGCCTTCCCCTCGATCAACTCGCTTTGCTGTCACATTAATAAGAATAATTTAGAAAACACAAAAGGCAATCCATAATATTCATAACTAGATGAAATGTAGGAGTTACAAAGGAGAAAGGGATTAACAGAGTAGACAAAACAAAAAAGACAAATTTAGTTCACCTGTTTTTCCGTTGGGTTCCAGATTGTTATTAACCCTTCTTTAGGACTATCCTTTCCTTCGGATGATTTACTAGTTAAACCGACAGCCCGCAACCTCATAAATGGGGTGACTTCTCTCTTACTTAAGCCAGCATTTTCCAAAGCTTTCTCAATCGACTTTTCCATGTCTGACTGCCTGATTGCCTAAGGTCACATGCCACGGTTAATAATCTCTTTCTTCATGAAAACTTTTCAGTTAGGCAAAGAGTGTAAACCAAAACCCACCTCTACGTTTGCTTGATATTTTGCAAACGAACTGATTTGGTCTGGACTCATATCTGCCAACAGAACTTCAGGTTGAGAAGCTTTCTCTAGTATTTTCCAGATTTTTGCCCCGTCCTCACTATCACTATCATTATAGATACATGAATGTTTTGCGCCCCTCTGGAAGTTGGAAACAATGCTCTCTATAATAACAGAGCGTCTGTGCCGTGCAAAAATTAAAATAGAATAAAATTAACATGGCATGAATTCAATTTGCAAGAACAAATCAGCATTTGAGAAGGAAAGTTACAAAATGCTCTCGCATGTAGTATGAATCCTCTGTCAACGGAAATACTGATACAGCCCAAAGAAAATTTAAAAAATATATATATATATATATATACACACACACACCAAAATAGGCAATACTGAAATCTTTTTTCTGAATGACAGAAAACAGGATAAAAGAAGATATCTATAGTTAAGCAAATTAACTTAGGTTTCCATGGCTTATAGTCACCTCTCGTTGCATGATTGCACAACTTTAGTCTCTAACCTCTCTGATCGCACCACTGATCTTCCATCACTTAACCTAGATGGATGGAACAGTGACAATTTTCATCACAAACAAATTTCAAAATATGTTTTTAAACAACAGCATTTGATGACATCACTATTCAAGTTACCTTTCCTTGTACAGAAGAGGGTATATCCGTGTGATTCCGACCAAAGTCAGTGGAACGTGACCCCCGTTGCTTTTGATGCATTTAAATGCCAAAGGAACACCAGCAGCCTTGCCTGTCAGAATGGATTTGAATGCCAAGAGTAAGAAAGCCAGAAGATCAATTGCAAATTCACTAAGCTCGTGCAAAATTTGAAATAAACATAAGCCTATCTAAAATAGAACTTACAAAATCCAAGCCTATCGGCCCAATGAGCTCTATACGTTCCATTTATGTGCAGCATCAGATTTACTGTTCTTGGCACCTATATGATAGCAAAAACTTGAGAAAACTCTCAGCAAACTGGAAGTAAATATTTAAATTTTGCCTTCACCAAACATTCTAGAGCAAGTGAGAACCTCAAGTGGCGAAACAGGCGCAATCCAGCTGTTGAATGCTGCTCCCCAAATCTATGGAAGAGAAATTATACTGTAAGAAAGGGGGATGTAACCGAAATACACCATCAAAGAGTGCAAATCAGAAACATGGGTTAACATATTACCCGAAGTTTCTGTCCGACAAACAACTTTCCCGAAGCAAGCTGTTTTAACAGCAATACATCCAAAAGGGCGTCCACTGAATACCTGTGAGACAAAATCTCCTTATACACCAAAGATCTTAAAGCATGGTATTGAACATCTCATCTTCTATGTGAGCAGCTTCTTACCACCCATCAGTTAGTTCAACTTTTGCAGTAGCAGCATTATGGTTTTCAGCATCACCTTGTGCCAAAGAGCTCACCTCAACCTTTGCATCATAATTCGAACAAATGGCTGATATACATAGAACCATCATTGTGCTAGGAGAAGCATCCCCTTCAAGAACTCTTTTAATTGCAGAACGGTGTCCATGATTCACTTCTCTGTCGTACCTACATCCGCGCATGCAATTTTTTTTTCTCACAGATGTCTATCAAACCCAAGACTGAACATATAAGAATTCTACTACTTGTATACCTATACTTCAATTCCTCGAGCACATTGGAAACTGTCAGAAATTTTCCAGCTGCTTTAGTTGGATAGCATCTCTCGTAGCATGCAAGTTTCCAGACTATCCACTTGTAGTGATTTTTGACCCATCTAGAGATGCATAGTTTAGCATACTAAATGAAAGGTCAATTACATAAAATTAAGTTCAAATAAAAAAAGCCACAGGGTTGACAAATATACTAGTGAGGAATCAAAGCAGGGTCCCAAAATATGCAAAGTTAACACATACAAGGGCCCTAAGAATTCCAACCAACCAGTCTAGTCCCTAGCTCCTTGTCAATCAATACAGGTTATACATCCAAAACGCAGCAGTGAATTCAATTTTTCATTCAAATTTAAATATTATTATATTTACACGAAATCTTATATGTTTAAATACAGAATCTGCAATCCGAGAAATATATAAATCAGGGAAGGTTAAGAGTTGCAGAAGAAAAAGAGATAAGAATTAATTACTCCTTGGAAGTATATTGCTGAGAAGCTCCGGAACAAGTCAACATGTGGAAGAAAGCTTCTGCTCCTATGCATCTTACACCAGTATCATCAGGGAAGGTGTAACTTTCGGCATTATCTGATCTTATCCATCTGAACTGGTCTGACGAATATGCCAACTACAATCATTTGGATACGAAAAGTGCCTTCAGCATAGAGAGCATGGAAATAATCTCCTGGAGACAGTAAACAGTATCAATAATCTGTTACCTTATTGTGATCTGGTGGAGGCACTCCAAAATATTCCTTTACGTAGATTCTTTTTCCCAGGAAAGGATATCTGGTGGAAATCCTTCCTTTGGAACAACAATGTTCGGAGGAAAAAGTGGATGAACCTGATGGTAACATGTAGCTTAAATGAGGATAAATTATGATCATTAAAAATAATGAAATTTTATTCTAAATGCATAAGTAAATTTTACCATTAGGAACGAAAGAGAAATTGCTTTTCATAGGGGTAGAGAATTTGGAACTACGGGGCTTCTTGAATGGAGATACAGAATTTCTTACGATTCTCCTCTTTTCATTAGTTGCTTGTCTATTTGCTGCAGAAACTGAACCAATGGTGTTTGATATATCAACCAAATGCCTGCTTGGTGACCTCCCAACAAGATTTTTACTCAAATCAATACCATTTGCTAAAGAGTTATCCACCACCGTATTGGGAGCACAAAGTCCATTACTTGAGCCCTCCTGTTGATGAGTGGGGTTTCTGCTTAACCTGCAAACATCTTCCTGGCTGACTGCATCGAATTGCCTAATCAAGTTGGTTCCTGAATTTATACTCTTTGAGTTGCCTGATGCGTGCATTTGTTCGGAAGATGATCGCATTGGAGATATGAAACTCTTAGACATGAGTTTGCTCTTTGCCGTTTCCTGACGCGATAAACTACTTTGAGGATCATTTTCCTTATTTAATGAAGAATCAACCAATCTTTTCCTTTCTGAAAATGGGACTTCCAGATCACCTGCATTCCCTGTGTCAAATACAATTTCTAACTCTGGATCACCAAGAAGACTCCTCGCACGTTGAAGTGCATCACTTGAAACGGATATGGATCTTCCACCTGCTGTCTGGAACTTAATTGGAGATGGTGTAGTAACTGAATTATGCAATCTGGAGGGTGCGGGGTGTGGCTTAGCTTCATTTCTGAATCTACTATGACCTAAATCGGTCCTACAAATTGGCAAAGATTTTGGAATTGAGGCACTGTCCATAAATCCAAGATGATTGACACCCTCTCCTTTATCCAAGCTAGATACATTTTGCCTCCCAAAACTTGAGTCCATAGTAGATGACTTCATCGAATTTTGAAAACCCTGAAATTTGCAAGGCCGATTATCTTCGTTCAATCCCAACAGAGTCTTTGCTCTGGCTAGACCATCTGAAGATATGTTTACCGTTTTCCCAGAAGCCGTCTGGAAAAGGGAATTAGACAAATCATATACATTATCTTTAGCTTGCATTTGACCTGCACAAAACATTCAAAAAATAATAATAACTGAAGGATTATAAATTAGTCATTTAGCTGGAAATTAAACTTGGTAGTCGCGAATTATAAGATACATAAGCATGACCGCCACATTTAGTGCTATTACATTGTTCGTTTCAATTGCGTAGAAACTAGTAACCAAAATGATTGTCCCTCGATTATAAAATCAATTAACTTGTTTGAGTTTTCCAGAACTGTGCAGCAATGCAGGTCATCCAAGCCTACCTATTTATTTCCTTGGCAACCATATTCGGTTTTCACTCCGAATTTTATCAATCTCTTAGAATGTTTTAAAAAGGGAAATAGATTGGCATAACACATACAAAATCAGATAAAGTTACTTACAAGTTCTTATACAGTGCCACTGTCCCATTACCACTACATTAATTAGTAGAAATTTTCCCTCAAAAAAAAACCCCCCAAAGTTAACATTAATCAATGAGTTAAGCAATCACAAACAATTCGAAAGAACCAAAAAAAGCAAGAAAAAGAGTGAAAGAAACCTGCATCAGTAGCGCAATCGTCGCTGAGAACCGACAATGCCTTGGCGATCGAAGATTTTTTCACCGGAACAAATCTTCCTAATCCAGTTTTGAACATCGGAGTTTTCTCGAGACCTTCATTTTCATCTTCATCTTCCTCCAGAAGCTTCGAACATCCTGCACAAAGCAATTTATCATCAACGGGTGTAAAATTTCCAGCGACGAAAGCGTAAAATTTGAGAGAGAAATTGAATCTTATACCTTGAAGCAAAAGGTCAGCCATGGAAGGAAGACGCGAGCTCGAGTTGTTGTCATTCTGTGCAGAAGATGGCAGGGGAACATCCAACGGGTCTTGTTGGGGTTCGGTCCCGAGGTCTCGGTCGGTGATTTCCCACCGGAAGCTGTTCCCGTAGCCGAAGGATATCTGCCATGTCGCCATTTTCCGGCGTAATTTGGGGGAAGGTTTGCGGGTCGGCCAAGGGCTTTACGAAATCCTTTTAATTATTATTATTATTATTATTATTATTTTGGTTTTCAAAAAGGCGGGAAAGTTGAAATGTGTTTTCGATTGGTGCACCGCCAGATGCTCCAACTTTTGGTCCATTCACGATGCGACACGTCTTTGGGTTTTATTTTTTATTTCTTTTTCTCTTTTGCTTAAAAGTTTGTTTGGTTATGAGGGCCTGTTTGGTGTAGTAGTTGAGTTTGAGTTGAGTTGAAATTTTTAAGGGCCTGTTTGGTGCACAAGTTCAAGTTGAAATATTTAAATTTAGTTTGAGTTAAGTTAAGTTTAGTTTAAAAGTTGAGTGTTTGGTAAAAAGTTTGAGATAAAAAGTTTAGTTTGAGTTGATTGTTTGGTGAAAAAGTTTGAGTTTAAAAATTTTTGAAAAAAACAAGGGCCTTGTTTGGATGTATAAAAATTGAGTTAACCAAATTTTTTTGGTTTTTGTGCTTTATAACTTATCTGAACTCCCACTAAATGAAATTTTTCCACCTCAACTACTGTCTATTTTCACATTATCAACTAAATTTATTTATTCTATTGAAGAAAAATTATCATCAAACTACTTAGATCTTGTGTTTATCATTTATCCTCAATTTAACATTCTATTATAGGTTCTATTAACGTTAAATGTCGCGATTAACAATTTGAATCCGTAACACCAATTAACTTACAAAATTCGAGTATTTTTCTTAATTACGCAAATAGCCGTAAATTTGAGAAATCATCAACAATTTGTAATAGGTCAGTGAACTTTATGTTAAATATCATTTACATTACTGTCATAATGTTGTCAACAGTTACACCACGACGCCAACGTTCACATTGTTCTATACCACGGGTCTGATCGAAATCTTTCCCACATATCATCAGCCATCATATCTCGCAACGTATTCATGGCATCCATCCTCGTGTCATGGTGTTGCGGTCCTGTACTTGGCCCTGTACCGGAGGCTTCGTCGTCATCTTCATAATCTGCGTTTACGTCGACATTGTCAACAATAGGCATACAATCTCCAGCGTAAGCTGCGTGTAAATTATCCCCAACCTGCACCGTCCGTATGAAGTTATGAAGAACGGCACAAGCCACGGGGATCATAGCCTGTTTGTCCATCGGATAGTTATTGGTGCCTTTGAGTATTTTGAATCTTGCCTTCCAGACACCAAATGTTCGCTCAATGCAGTTCCGCAACGATGAATGTGTGTAATTAAACACCTCTCTTCGGTTGCCAAGCCCGTCGCGCCTACGTCGGTATTCAGGTAAATGATAGGTCTCTCGGCGGTATGGGCTCAAGAAACAATCCTTGTTAGCGTAGCCCGAATCGGCCAAGTAAAATTTACCTACAAATTATATACCACTTCATGAGTATTTTGTTGGCAATTGTATTTTCCAACCTAACGGGAAAAAGTTAAAATTAATGACAGAAAAATGGCAACTACTTTTACCTGGCGGAGGTATTGGGAAACCATTACCTCTGCTAACATTGAATGCAATTGCCTCTGCTAACATTCGAGTATCATGACACGAACCCTCATACCCGGCCAACATGTAAGTAAATTTCATGTCAAACGAACAGGCCGCTAATATATTCTGCGAATGAAACCCTTTTCGATTTATCCAGGCTTCCGCATTTTCCGATGGAGCCACACACGGGATGTGGGTGCCGTCGATCGCCCCAATACAACCCTGTAAAATTCGCAAAGCTTTAAAAACTGTCTAATCCAATAACATACATCTGATTATCTTTTAATTCTGAGCTCACGATGATAAGGGTAATTGTTAAATAAAATAACTTACATCGAACCACGGTCGATATTTGTATCCGTGCTCTTGAATCAATGGTTGAACCGCTGTGTAGTCCGGTGGCCTGATGAACTCATCTTTCAGCGCACAAATGGCAAATAAGGCTACATTGAACCACCGTGACGTTGTTTCTTTCGAGTGTTGAAACAAGTACGCGGCTTGTTGGATTGTGGCGCCTTGTGCACAAATATATAAAAAAATAAACAGCTGCTCGTCCACAGTCATGTTATTAGTTAGGGATAATAATCCCCGACAAATAACATGGTTAGATATATCTCTGAATGTGCCCAGTTCCATACTTAATAAACCTTGAATTACACGTGGGTGGCCATTAAGTATCTCGTGCACGCGCATCTGTCCTGTTAATACAGAATTATGCATCGGAATTGGATCAGTGCGCATGCTATTGCGCCATGTATGATACGCAAATACTGACATTGCAGCCATCCCGCGATCGTTGCGTTGACAGTGGCGGCCCCGACGGTTGTTTACATTGTCCCGGTGGTGTGCGGAACCCCGATCGTTCATGTTATTCTGCATGGCCGGCTGCACTAAACTTGGTCTACAATTCCTGTTACATAGCCGAAAAAAAAAGATTATTAGTTTCAAACCCAATTAGCATTTTCTTAATTATTGCATCTGCCGACGTAACATAAGAAGCATGCACACTTAACTTGAACGTAAATTAACGTAAGAAGACAAATAAATTGTAACTGTTACATAAAATTAATAATTCATTATAAAAACTGTCTCAATGTTGCCGAAATGAAAAGTTAAAAATTTAAAAGTTGCATAAACAAAAAATGCACTCAAAAAGCTGGCGGCGGGTGGGGGTTGATGACGGAGGCAATAATGGATCGCCGAAGTTCGTCGTCAAGCTGGCAAAATGGACCCATAAGATGTTGGTGAGCATCAAAGTAGTGCCACATCAACGTCTGCTCATGGATTGAGTAACCCATCGCCTTCATAATGTTCAAGCACTGAACTAATCCACCGTTTTGGACTGATTGCTCACTTCCATCGCCAGTTTGGCCTATGCCTCGAAAGTAGTCTCGCACCTCCTCCATAGCCTCATAAGCCATCGCATTGGTCGCTTCCCTTTGCTTTCTCTTACCTAAGCTTCCACTACGTCGGGAAGGACCAGCTACGTTGGACCCTTGCCGCGCGTCGCCGGGCCGGCGACCGGTGGGCGGTGTTAGGTCCTCCTCTAAGCAAGGGTGGGTTTCGGAGTTGGCGAAGTTGAACTCGTAGTCAACTGATGGATTAGAGGCGTCCCCCATCGTTACGGATCCATATGCGTAGGCGCCCGCCGCGTGTGTTTTCTCGAACACGTTAAACTGCAACTCTTTATGGCGAAGCCCTTCGTGACGGAGATGCCTGCAGAGTGGATTATCCTGCAAATAAGATATGGCACGTCATACAAACTTACTAGTCAAGTGGAAATTAAATAAAATAAGCAAGAAATAATATTAGTAAAAACATATTACTCTGATGAAACTCTGCCACGCGTCATCGGAACAAACAACTCTATCCGTTGCACTATCGTACCCTAGGCCGGTGTTTGTTTTCAAGGACTTCCAACCCCTGTAAATTTTTCTCATTCGCTCTTTCTTTTGATATAAAGTTGTGCCGTGAGCGGGTACACCACCAAACTCGGAGTTAAACTCACCGGCCCACAACTCATATATCTGCATGGCTGGCTGCTTGCCGGGATTGGCGGCGTAGAAGTCATCCAATTTTTCGAGTAACCGTCTTTCCTTGACGGGATTCCAAACAAAGGTCTCACCGGACGTTTTACGAGGCATTTCCTTAATTTAGCGAATACAAGGAAAAAAAATAGCAATAATTGAAACGTAAAAATATAAACTCAACTTCAAAATGAAAATTCAACACATGACAATACACGTTTCATGGACAAGTTTAGGTTTTTAGCATGGCCGGTAAATTAAGGACAGATTACGAACTACTTGATCGTGGAATCATTTTATCAACAATAATAAATTAACGGTCGTTCAATAAGATTAAAAAAGCCAACCAGGTTAATCGAGTTCGAGCCGGAAGAGGAATAAACTGTAGAGGCCGGCGGAACGGGGCAGGAAACAACGGGTCGCGCCAAAGCTTTCCTAACGCGAGAGTACTGGGTAATGAAGACTTTTCTCCGATAACGCTTCGCGGACCTCAATCTACGACGCATGTGCGACCGACGATACCGAACAGGAAATTAGGACCTACAAAATAAGAGTAAGAAGACAAATAAAAAAGAGAGCGTAAACAGTTAACGTAAACATGTGGTTACCTTTTTAATATGAGACTAAAAAACTATGTGGGAATTAGAGAAAAAATTTTGGGAAAAATTAAAAAAATGTGTGAGCAAAACTCATGGCCAAACAGGACCCAGGAAAAAAAGAAGTACGGGGTTACTGTACTATGCATATATTTTTAAAGGGGGAAATTACAATGTTTTAATATTTTTAATGAGTTACCGACTAATTACAATAGGGAATGTGGTATTATTATTTATTTAGGACTTATTTGAACTATAATTTCTACAATAAATACTTTTTTAAGAAAAATTTTAGTACTAGTATTGGGGTTGAAATTATTATTAACATTACTCAAAACCCCTATAACTAGATGTGCAGTTTTTATTTACTTGTCGGCAGTGTAATTTAACAGATAACTATGAAATATGTTTGCATTTTAAATAACTGTATTTTCTAGTATATTTTATATAATCAATATACGAGTGTCCTCATAAAACAATTTTTTCTAGTTCAAAATATTATAAATCTAATTATATAAACTTTAGTCCAAACTAATAATAATTTTAATGGTTTAATTTTATTTTAATAATTAAGACCCCGTATTTTTTACTTATTTTTCTCATTTCTTAAATCTATTTACTTTTTCAAGTTTACATTGTCGTTTTCGCAGCTAGTTTTTTGGTTCAGATACCATGAACGACAAATACCTCACACGACAGCAACATATAACAATAGAGCATAAGGAAAAAAAAAAAAAACGACATTAGCTTGCACCAAACCACGCCTCAACACGGGGAAAAACGACAATCAACACACTGCAATAAATGTGTATCAAAAACGACACAGGGATGAACAATTAACTTGTTTGGCAGCCATTGAAGCCGGCGGGGAACTTGGTAGATCTGGTACCTTTTCCGGCTGTTAATCCAAAATGCTAAATGAGTTTTCTATTCATATTCCACAACACCCACCATAACCGAAGGCAAGACGAGACCAAAGATCCGGGAGAGCAGACTCGTCTTCAAGCCGTGTGTGCTGTGGGGGTTGTTATGAGCTAAAGAGAGAAAGTAGAGAGAGAAAAGGAGACACAGTTTGAAACTCACAAATAGAAAAGGGACCGATTACTCACGGTGGAATGGGGGAGATTCCGCAGCTTGACTGGGTTCTTGGGGGAAAAAGTTCGATGGGCTTGTCGGACTCAATGTTGGCCGGCGATTCTCGGAAACGCTGAAACGATGGGTGGGGGCCGGCGGTTCGCGATAAACGGTTCCGATCGTTTGAGTAAATAAATGGGGAGAGACGACGGATTTAGAGAGAGAGAGTTAGAGACCGGGGCTCCAATTCGAGGCTTAGAGAGAGAGAGAGTTAGAGTCAGTAATGAAAATGAAGGAGAAGCAGAGGAAGCACATGGGCGTTCACTGCCGAGCGTCGCTCACGAGGGGAGATCCAATCAAGTCTGCTGAGCTCTGCAATTTTTCAACAGTAAATCTGATTGAGTTCCTGTATAACGGTTCAATATTAAGTTTGAACTAAACTCGGATTCCAAACAGCTTTAGTTCAGTCTGAACTATGGGACATGAGTTTAGACTCATGCCCCAAACGAAGCCTAAGTTTAAATAGTAATTTTTGTTTATTTTTTCAGAAAAGACAAAAAAAAATTTCAGAAAAGACAAAAATCATGATGAAAAAAGTACAATTTAGTTTAAAATGAGTTGGAAAAACAAACGGGCCCTTAGTTTTGAACCTAAAAATTACATTCAAGTTTGTCTTTTTTTTAAAGCAAAAAAAAAAAAATCTAAAAATTCTATTCAAGTTTTTGTATTTTTTTTTTTAAGTTAACCAAAGTTTTAACTAATTTTTACAAAATTAACCAATTTCAACTTAAAATATTTCATTCCAAATCGGTGCACCAAACACACGCTAATTGCTTGGTTGGTCCAAATATAACAACTCCAATCTAAAAAATTCAACTCATTTTTTATCTTTTTCTAAAAGTCAACAAAAATTGTAAGTTGTTTTTAAAAAGTCAAACAATTACAATCTAAAAAACGCAACTCCAACTTGTACACCATACCGCATGTTAAGCCCTCATTTGAAACAACAACTGCAAAGAGAGTTTTCACTATAACTCCAAAACTCTCAAGTTTACATATCGTTTTCTCTCTTTCTTTTTCAAAAAGCTCAAATTTCAAAAGTCCAAGTATGGTTCATATGTTTGCTTTCGGAATAAATTTGTTTTTCTTGTTTTAAAATGAAAAGACACTTTTTTTTCCTTGAAAAAGTAATATTATTTGGATGTCAAATTTTTTTGGAATTAAAAAAATAAGAGTGAAATTTCTAAAATTACATTTGGATAGATATTAAAAAAAAGTTATTTAAAAATTAGTTTTATTTTTTTAACAATTCTAATAAATCTTATCATATATTGATGCCAAAAATTGTTGACACAACACCAAATGGGATCACCTAACGTGATCCACCTTGTACCGTCGTGCTCTGCCTAGTCGCCTGCAAAAGAGAAGCGCCTCGAAAGTAAGGGTGACACCAATGGGGTGTCTGTTAATGACACTCCGATGCTTAAGTCGGTAAGGGATACTGATGAGCAAGTAAAAAACAGAGTTTAGGCAAGGCATATTAGATCATACCTGAAGGAGAGAGGCACTCTTCTATTTATAGGTGTTTCCCACGGTTTGGGTCATTGGGTAACCCTGATGGATCGTATTTCTAGTGATCCTGGTGGGTAGACAAGCTCCAGGCATACAGATGATTAACCTCCACTAGACGGATACCACACGCCCTACCATCCAGGTATTGGGGAGACACGAGTGCAGGTCATTAGTACTAGCGCATGCGGCTAGTACTGTGTTAGTTCTGTCAGGTGGTGGAAGGTGGCGCCGGAGTAGGGACAAGGACAAGTATAGTGACAGTGACAAATACCAAATGTCAGGTGTCAGGTGGTGCAGAGTAATGGGTGTAGCACGCCTTACCACAATATGGTTGCCAGCTGGTACGGAATGGCGTGACAAGGGCAGTCTGGGCCAACCATCCCGCAAGGGACTTAATCGTGATTGGGGAAGTGTTGCTCGAGCCAGTATATTGGATTGTGATCTGCTCGAGGTTCCCAAAGGAAAGGTAGTTCGAGGATCAACAGCTCAACGGAGCTGTCGGTGGGTCAACCCGGTGACTCGGAAAGGGACTCCCTTTACAATAGCTACCCGACTTCTCTGGTCTAGTCGGGTCTCATCGGGTGATCATATCTTCTCCATTGGTGTAGGCAATAGAGCTTACTGGTTCTCGTGCGCCTCAGTCCTTGATGAATAAGTGGTCTCAAGCGCGGAAACGATTACACCATCAACATCATATTTTAATAAGGTATTGATATTTAATTTGTTCCTTTATTATTTAACATCTTGAAAAAAAAAATCATTCTAATTGAATTTGAAATGAAGAAGTTATGAAATTTTAAACTTTAAAGAAGATGAGAGAAATTTTTGAATATGAAAATGTTATTGCGAAAAAATAGATTTGAATTGTAAATGAGTAGAACGATTGATTATGAAAAATGATATATTTTTTTTCTTCCATGCTTTTAGGTCCCAAAAAACACCAGTTTCATTTATTTCTAAAATGAGATGTGCCAAGCACACGAAACAAACGGCCCCAAATCTTATTTTAAGTCGAAATGAGAAGAATTTTTTTTTTCAAATTACGCAAAAAAAAAAAAAAAAAAGAGATGAACAAAACAAGATTCATGTTGCCTATTTTTCTTTTGAACACATTTCAAATATTTACACTATTTTCTATATAACAGTTCATTTTCAATTCACACCTCCCTCAGACACATATCTTCAAATCAACCTCCAAAACTCTATCCCCGATTGTCTCCTTGAACGACCCCTATATTTGTGATTGTTTAGCTTCTGTTTGGAACAATGTTTACGGATGGAGTTTTGACTACTCAACTCCAAAACTCTCAAATCTACATCTTAGTCTCTCTTTCTTTCATTTTCAAAAAACTCAAATTTTAAAAGTTCATAACTTCTTATTTAAATCAAACTAAGATTTTTTTTTTTTCAAATCATACAGATTGGCGAGATAAACGAAATAAGATCCATTTTGCATATTTTGTCTAATCACATTTTAAATTTGGGTTAATTTCACTTTTAGCACCTGTGGGGAAAATAATATTAAAATCAGCACCACTTTTTCATCCCTTCACTTTTGGCACCGCCACGTCATCAAAACCTATGATATGTGAGGCCCAGTTGCATTAAATGTATGTCAAATTACAGGTTTATCCTCATCTCCCTCGCATGCCCCAGAAAACCAGCATCTACAGTATTTTAGAGAGAGAAAATGAAATCTAAAGAGAGAAATAGTTGCAATCGGCCGGAACCGCTCGGAAACCGTCCGAAACCACCACGAAAGGCATCTATAAACAGCTTGGAATAGTTTAAAAAACCGGCGCCAGAGATCGAGAGAATGGTGACCGATGAAGGATTGAGAGGAAATCCAAGTTAAGGAATCAAAGAAATCCAAAGTTAAAAAAATTGCTTTTTCGTTTCAATGTTTAAAAAGTTTTCGTTTAACACTTTGTTTGCAAAGGGGAAAAAATTTCATTATGAAAATGAATTTGTTTAACAGTTGGTCTTCTTACAGGATCAGTCATTTTCATAATGACCGCCTGGTAATTTTCGTTGTGACTCCCTGTAACTGTTAAATTTTCACATATAATTTTGGTCACAACGATATTGACCAGGCGGTCATAACCGTTATGACCTCTGTGTTACACTCTCGGTCATAACAGTTATGACCGTCCGGTCATAACCGTTATGACCACACTATTATGACTACCCGGTCATAACCGTTATGACCCACTATTATGACCACCCGGTCATAACCGTTATGACCACCCGGTCATAACCGTTATGACCACCTAGTCATAACCATTATGACCACACTGTTATGACCACCCGGTCATAACCGTTATGAACCACTGTTATAACTACACAGTCATAACAGTTATGACCACCTAATCATAACCATTATGACCACCCAGTCATAACCGTTATGACCCACTGTTATGACTACCCGGTCATAACAGTTATGACCACCAGGTCATAACCATTATGACCACATTGTTATGACCACCCGGTCATAACCGTTATGACCCATTGTTATGACTACCCGGTCATAACAGTTATGACCACCTAGTCATAACCATTATGACCACACTGTTATGACCACCCGGTCAGAACCATTATGACCACACTGTTATGACCCATTGTTATGACTACCCGGTCATAACAGTTATGACCACCTAGTCATAACCGTTATGACCACACTGTTATGACTACCCGGTCATAACCGTTATGACCACCCGGTCATAACAGTTATAACCACCCGGTCATAACAGTTATGACCACCAGGTCATAACCATTATGACCACATTGTTATGACCACCCGGTCATAACCGTTATGACCCATTGTTATGACTACCCGATCATAACAGTTATGACCACCCGGTCATAACAGTTATGACCACCTAGTCATAACCATTATGACCACACTGTTATGACCACCCGGTCAGAACAGTTATGACCACCAGGTCAGAACAGTTATGACCACACTGTTATGACCACCCGGTCATAACCGTTATGACCCATTGTTATGACTACCCGGTCATAACAGTTACGACCACCTAGTCATAACCGTTATGACCACACTGTTATGACCACCCGGTCATAACCGTTATGATCACCCGGTCATAACCGTTATGACCCATTGTTATGACTACCCGGTCATAACAGTTACGACCACCTAGTCATAACCGTTATGACCACACTGTTATGACCACCCGGTCATAACCGTTATGACCACCCGGTCATAACCGTTATAACCCACTGTTATGACTACTCGGTCATAACAGTTATGACCACCTAGTCATAATCATTATGACCACACTGTTATAACTACCCGGTCATAACAGTTATGACCTGTACTAAAAATTTGTCAAAAATGTTAGATTTTCAAATTTTTTTTTTTTAACATAGGTCATAACTATTATGACCGGATGGTTATAACATGAATGACATTTACTCAAAAATGACCAAAAAAGTTAGATTTAAAAAAAAAAAAACTTTCGATGGAAGTTTCTCTCTCTAAATGGAAGTTTCTCTCTATTATATGAAGATTTTGGTTTCAAAATGGGTGGGGGGCTAGGCGAAAAAGTGAAAAAAATAAGATTCCGGTGGGTGGTAACTCTTTCTCTCTCTAGATTTCAGTTTTCTCTCTCTAAAACACTGTAGATGTTGGTTTGAAAAAAAAATTTGGGCCATGCGAGGGAGAGGGATATTTGAGCTGGTAGGAGATGAGGATAAACCTGTAATTTGATATACATTAAATGCTACTGGGCCCCACATTAAGTGCTAATAATGAAGAAAAAAAAAGTTATACTATTTTTAATAATAAAATTTCTACAGGTGCTATTAATGAAATTAACCCTTTAAATTTTTACATATCATGACATTTTATTTTCAATTCACACTTCAACTTAACACACATTTTCAAACCAACATTCAAAACTTTGTTTTCAATTGTCACTCCAAAAGACCACTTAGTCCCATTCTTTTTTTATTTTTTATTTTATTGCTGAATTTTGAAAATATTAATTTTATTAAATTTACAAACTAACTTTAAGAAAACTAAAGTAAACTAAAAAAATAAATAAAGAAAGAAAGAAAATGGAACTATAGATGTGAAAAATCTCTCTTTGTTGAATTCGATTTGCCTCTCTCAAATCTCAACGTGATGGCAACAGCTTAAGGGGGTCGTTGGCATCGTGATGATCTTGATTGATCACGAAGGAACTGGCGGTGGGAGGATCTACGGGTAGGGAGGTGAGCTCAATGGAGGAGAGTCTGCGCGGCGGTGTGATCTATGCCATGGTGTTGGGAGGCCTTGGAAGGTTGCAAATATTTATTTTCATAGTTCAAATAAATATATATCAGTTCTAATTCAAATTAAATTACTTGATTGTCCAAGTATTGGACAGTTATTAAAAAAAAACACGTGTTGACCCTTTGTATGTTGACCCTTTGTAGAAGACAGTGCTCGCGATCACTCCTTGTAGGGAGAGTGGGAGTTTTCTCATTCCATCTAGAATCCTATACTGGAACACTTAGGGGTGAATGAGTTGACATGGTAGGTAATCTTAAAATCTCACCAACTGGAAGATCGGATGTTTGAATTCTCTGTCAACTCAAGGGAGTGTGCCTGCCTGCGTGAACTCAAAAACGGGTAATGACGGGTCCACCACCAAATCTTTTCTTTTCTTTTAGCCAAAAAAAAAAAAAAGACTATTATGCATAAAGACTTTTAGAGGTGTCTATCAAGGTTTATATTATTATTATTATTTTTTTTTTTTTTTTTTGGCTCCATTTAGAGTTTCTAGTTCTCTCATCTTTTAGAAGGATTTGGCTCATATGTCCTACTTCTTATCCATTAATAATATTATGACAAATGTTAAGTTAACATGAATTTTAAATTGATGAAGTATGATATCGTAATTAAAATTATTTTCTTAACTGACATGTTATGATATTATTGGACAGACATGAATTGGATGAAATAAGGGGATACATGACTTGAATCCCCTTTTGAGAAATAGAAACCGTATCCAATGAAGATTCGAGAGAGAACTGTTGTCGCAATATACGCACGATGCCCACACGTCAATTGAACCTTAGAAGGTTATAACTAGAAAGATTGAAAGATAGTGATCAATCATTGATTACTAATTTAACTATGGTCAATTACTGATTGACTTTGATCAATCACTAAGGAAAGATCATTTACTATAAAAAAAAAAAAAATCAGTTACTTATTTAAATAAATAATTGTTTAAAAAAATGCTTATTTACCTATTTTTTCAAATATAATCACACAATCGCCATATCTCTTGAAGAACATAACTGCATTTATAAGCTTTCCTTAAGAATCTCATTAAGAAAATCCTCAAAAACTGAGCTTTTATTAAACCTTTGTTTGAACCTCATGTTTGGACCCAAAATTTTCATATCAATTTTTGTCTTTTTTTTTTTAAGTCAATAAAAATTTGACTAATTTTTAAAAAATTGATCAATTTCAACCTATAAATTTTATTCTAAACCGATATGTCAAATGTACACTACATTATCAATAAAAATAACATTTTAATAAATTACCATCCCTAATTTGGACAATATCAAGATAAATAAATGTTATTCCAAAGAAAGATAAACAAATTGTTTTAAAATTGTAAATTTTACAAACTTCATCAGTTAAAAAAGATGTAAATATTTACAAGAAAGAAAAGGTGTCGGACAAACGGGACCCAACAAAACCATAATGATCGCATTTACAAAAGAACATAATAATGTGTTCCCCAAATCTCAACTTTCTCCTTCATTGGGTGTTTCCATTTCTATGTTTAAACCGTACAAACAGAACTTTATGTGGGCCCCCGGTGCTAGATCTCCTTGACTCTTGCTTGTGTGGCATGAGTTTGCTGTTGGGCTTTGGTGGACCGACGAATTTAAAGGCTTTGATTGCGACCCTCTACCACCACTTATGTGGACCCCTCATAAATGGGCTTGGTCAGACCCACAATGTTGCCATTTTATTGGGCCGAATGATCACTCTAGAACATCCTTTTTTAATTTGTTTTGTTTATTTATTTACTTTTTTTTTTTAAAAGAAGGGATTTTCTCTTTTTAAACCGAAAGGAATAGATGTCATTATGGTAAATAAGAAACATGTGTCAAAACAATTGAGTATCCAAATTTTTTTATCAAGTGGCTGCATTTATAGTGTAATAATAATTTTATATCTGACTCATAATTTTATATCTGACTCAACTACAAGTTGTAGAGTTCAAATTCCTAAAAAAAAAAAAAAAAAAAAAAAAACTATTTATCATATATGTTATCCAACTTGTGCTACGTTTCTTTTTCAAGGAACTTGTACAATTACTTTCTAATCAAACTTTTTTTAAATGGAAAATTGTATTCAACTATCAAAGCATATAAATATCAATGCAAATAACTATGTAGTATACAAGAGAAAACCCTCATCTAAGACCGAATCTATCAGTAAAAGTTGATGAAACTCAAGGAGGACATACACTGAGATCCGATAGTGAAAAAGTTTCTCGACACATTAATATTCGAGCACTAATAGATCAAGACATATTTAGGGGCCAATTTGATAAAGTTTTTGCTTTTGCTTCTAACCAGTAGAAGAAGAGAAGCAAAATCTACAACTTCTCAGTAAGTGTTTGGAATCAAAGAGCTTTTGAGATCAAAATGATCTTTAAAGTATTCTAATAAGTAATAAAAATGTTAAAATGAAGTTTAAAGTGTCTAATTTAAATTTTATTACAAGTTTTAAAGTCTACTCAGAAAAGTTTTTGTCAAAAATCACATTTTTTGGCTTTGGCATGAAGCTCTTTTGACAGATCATTCAAACACTTCAAAAAGCTATTTTGATTCTAGGAAGCCAAAAGCAACTTCTAGAAAACTCTGTCAAACATACCCTTAGTAAGTCTTTTGGTTGTTAAGTAATATATATCTATAAATGTCTTTTAGTTTCTAAAATGAAATAATAATAATATAACACTAGTAGTCTAGTACATTGTAGAGGATTAGAATCTATTGTTTACATGTATAGTAAATTATACACTTTTTTGTGTCTACAAATCAATATTTGAACTAAAAATCTTAAAAATTGGCACCTTGAATATCAAATATGTTTCATTAATGATCATTTTGACTATCTTTTAAATTAAGTATAGTCTTTAACACGCAATTCACACAGTTTTTTTACGGTTTTTACCATTCATTCCATGCACATGTTAATTTCCGTTAAAAATAAAATAAAATAAAATAAAGCTAATAGAGTTATCAAGAAGACCACAAATGTTATAGATTTTGAAATTTGAGTGGTCAATTGTTAAGATTTTAATTTAAGGCATTTATTTACAAATCACAAAAGTACAGGGGTAATAATGCAAAGGAGAGGGAAAAAATTCCTAAATGACATTAAATTAAAAAGGTTACAAAATGCCATAAGAAATATAGAAAATTACGTTAGTGTTACTTTTTATTATTATTATTTTTTATTTTTAAATTTAACGGCCGAGGATTGATATTCTATATCTTTTGAGTTTTAATATAATTGGATTTGAAATTATTATTAAATTATATTTACAATCATGTTAGTGTAACTAAGGGAACACAATTTTCAGGAAAAAAAAAAAATAGGGAACAAAGATTTGCAGTTTAAATGAGAATTAGAAACACGTGTCATTTTAATTCGGTCCAATTGGGAGAAAGCAGGTAAAGTGTTTCTTTCAAGCACTTCGTTTAACAAATATTAATAATCTATAGCTTTATACAATTTCTAAACTTTTTTAGAAAGTAATTAAGGAAGACCAGTATTGTTTAATATACTTTATAAACTTCATCATTTTTCCAAATTTGGTATATTATAGTTTCAGGTTTTTTTATTGGATTATTTCATTGTTAGGTCGTTCTGTTGTAAAAGGTAATATAAATTAAAAATAATAATGGTTCCACTGTTTTATTCCTTTCAACTCTTTAACTATAATTTATAAGCACATTAAATAAATTAAACTTGACTCAGTACAAGAGGAGAGAGAATAAAATAAAATATTTACATGCTATGATTGTTTCCAAAGAATTTCTCACTTAATTTAAAATATATATATTATTTTTATGGAACATGTCTCCTACCCAGTACGTTTTATAATTTTTTTTTTCATTTTATTTTCTATCCTGGTGTTTCGTTAGAGAGATAAAGAGAGATTTTATGGTAGTTTCTTTTTATTTAAAAAAAAAAAAAAGTGGTGGATTTGATATGAATTTGGAAGCTAAGAGAGAAGCTAGTGTGTGATATTTGTGCTAAAGAATATGCCAAGTGTTGTTAATAACAATAATAATAATAATAGAAAGAAGTTAAGACTATGCACGTAAAAAAAAAAAAAAAAGTTAAGACTATGTATGTTTTCGCACCTAATTTTATCAAAAGATGAGTTCCCATTTTGAATAAAAAATAAAAATAAATAAAAGGTTAGACCGTTAATCTAATGATTATAATGATTATAATAACTCTTATTATTCTTCTTAAAAAATAATAATTCTTATTAATAATACAAATAAGACTATAAGAGGTTTTATCATAAAAATTTGTTTTTTCCCTTTAAAAATTAAATAGTCGAAGGTCAACAGGGTTTTAACTAGGCATTTCTCAAAATATTATAAAATCAGTAAGCACCCGTTGTTTTTTATTTAGCATGTTTTTCCAACTTATTGATGTGTTTGTCTTCTTTTTTTTTTTTTTTTTTTTTTTTTTTTTTTTTTGCATTGTCCCTTTATTTCGTATTAAATTTGTAAGAATTTTTTTGTATTTTAATAAATTAGAATGAGGAGTTTAATACTGGATGATTGAGAAAAAACTTGTCAATGTAATTGAGATAGACTTAATCATTTTTATATCAATTTTTCATTGGATGATTTACATATATGGACATTTTGGAAACCTACGTTTAAAATTTGTCCAAATAATAAATTTATTTACAAAAATGAACAAAACAATTAACTGTCTATCTTATATTGACCAATATACCCATACAGTTTAGATTAGGGGGAAAAAAAACATATATGGTAACTTCTACAAATCAGCCAATGTTTTCAAATTAAAAGAAAAAGGGGTTGTACATGCCTTCTTTTTCTCGGTGTACACCAAAATAGACCTACCAAAATCAGAGCAAATTACGATTTTTTAAAATTAATCTTGATTTTTTTTTCCTCTCGTATGGCATTTAGTCAACTCCATCCTTGATCATTATGCTAACTATTACGTTCTTGTATTTTGTAAAACCAAACACAACCTGATCATTATATTGACCATGTCCTCATCTCTATTTATAATATGGAACCAAGTTAGTAATATTAAAAATCATGGCATGGTTATTATGATTTAATTATGAAATGTTGTTTGAGGAATAGTTTTGTAACAAGTGATAATGGTATGCCCTTATGGCAATTGTGTTCATTGTGAAATACTCACCTTTTTCCAAATTATTCAACCATCATACTTGTAATTTCTAGCGGACATAAGTAATAGTTCGAGGGTACTCATGACCATGTAATACCGCGACTTGGTCATTATGTTGCTGGTTTTGAAGGCCAATATAATATTGACCTTAGTCATTTAATTATTATACAATAATTTATTGTAAATACAATATGGCAGACAATTGTGCGTATCATATTGATCATGTTCTTTTATTTAGATATCACATGATCATTTTGTTGTTTGTTTTTATTGGTCAATATAGCAATGACCTGATCATTTTATAATTTTTATGCAATCATTTATTGACAATTTATTTCATAATGATCCATCTTAGAATGAGTAGAACTACAATATAAATAATGTTTGAACAAATGGTGTAATGGCACAACTAAAAAAAGAAAGGAGAAAATAATTGTTCAAGGAAAAAAAAAATTTTGGGTTAAATTAGATAAAAATGCTCATTCATATCATTAATTAATGACTAATGTACAAATTACATATAAATTTCCTTCAAATGACGAACATTATCATCATAGAGGGGTAAATTGCTATAAATTTATAAGTTCATGGTGTAACTTGTCGAAATAAAAAGTTTAGTGTGCAAATTACAATTGTGTGATAAGTTCAGGGTGCACCGATGTAAAAGAGTAATTTTTTTAATCTTTTTGTAAATTCAACTTATTTACTTATATCGAGTACATATTTCAACTTATTTACTCATAAAATGTAAAATCTTTAAATATGTTACTTGAAATAATAAAATTGTGGACTTTTAAAATTTGAGCTTACTGTAGATATTTGGAGATGTTCATAATAAAAGTAGTTTTGAGTTAAGGAAGAAGACCAAAAAAAAAAAAAGATACCAGATGTGCCCTCAAATTGGCCATAAATAAAAAGGTACATTGTAACAATTTATCAAGTTTAGTGAATAAATTATCAAAATTAAAATTTAAAGGACAAGATGTCAAATGATAAAAAGTTTAGCGGGCACCAATGCAAAATACCTCCAATTAAAATAACTGTATACTTGTGTTTGATGTACGAATTTGAAATAAAATTTTTAGGTTGAAATTGGTTCACTTTTTAAAAACTAATTAAATTTTTTTTTGACTTTTTGTAAAAAGACAAAAATTAAAATGAAAACTTTAGATTCAAGTCGGAAAGTCAACTCAAGTGGACCAACTAAATAAAAATATTTGGCTACTCGTGGAAGTGTGAAGCAGTGTTGAAATTCGGATATGCTGTCTTATTTTTTTTGTCTTAATAACTATCTCTCCAAACCAGAAATTGAAATGAAAATTTTAGGTTTAAACCAAAAAGCCAACTCAAGTGGACGACCTAAATAAAAATATTTGGCTACTCGTTGAAGAGTGAAGTAGTGTTGAAATCTAGATATGCTGTTTTATTTTTCTATCTCAATAATCATCTCTCTAATATTATTTTAATAACTTATTAATTATTCACTAATTTTTAATTTTTAATATTTAATATTTTTATAATATTAATTTTTTAAATATAAATGGCATGATATAATATCACGGACAAAGATAATCAATGAAACGGGACATAGTAGATCTCGACTCATAAATGAAACCTGGGAGGAGGGGTAATTCTGGAAGAATGTGAATCGGGGGAACGTGAGAGGGTACACTGAAATACTGGTGTTATGGTCCCTAAGAAGGAGCATCAACTACTGGGACTTCGAGCAGCGAAAGATGAAAGTCTGGGAGATTTCAATTTCCAAGGCACCCCCCTCTGAATTTGTGGAGAAACTTTCTTCTTCTTCTTTTTTTTTTTTTTAAATATATCTTAGGAGGAGTTTGGCTTGCACATTCAAACGAGGGGATATTTGGTGTGTAAGTTTGAGTTGAAATATTTTAATTTCAATAATAAATTTTTTTGAATTTTCAGAAAAGACAAATTTTTTTTTGAGAAAAGACAAAAACTTTTTAGAAAAAAGATAAAAACTGAGTTGAAATATTTTAATTTGAGTGATATCACCAAACAAGCTCTTAAGGTTTAAACTCAAATTTTTATCTTTTTCTAAAATTTTTCAGAAATTTTTTTTGTATTTTCTGAAAAAGTTTTTTATCTTTTCTAAAAAGTCAACAAAAATTACTATTTAAACTTAAAAATTTCAACTCAACTCAAATACCAAACACCCCTAGAGAAAACTTTCTTTTTTTGCATGGTCAACAAAAAAAACTTTTTTAAAAAAAAAATTTATTATATAATTTTTTTTTGGCTCAAGAAATTTTTTTTTTTTGCTGGAAAAGATTATATATATATATCTGTGTGTGTGTGTGTATATTCTTCTGTGGCTTTTTTTTTTCTCTCTCCCTTCCATTTCTGTAATTAATATTTCATGTTCTTCAGCACGGTCCGAAAAAATATTATATGACTAGGACATAATATTTTTTCCTCGAATCTTCTTTAAAATTCCATTAGATCATATACTTTAAGGATGAGTCTAGAGGCGGACGGTTTTTTTTTTTAATTAAATAATTTATGTAATTAATTTTTTGAAAGGATAATTTATGTAATTATCAATTGATCTATTTATTATGTTATTTATTTTGTGTAAAATATTGTGTTTTAAAACTTTACTGTAAATAACATATATCAACAGAAAAAATTACACATCAACGACGTTAGTGTTATCGCTATTAAGCATAATTTTACGTTATCGAATCACTTTAAGACTTTATTACGTATATTTGTACATAATATAATTTTAAAAACTATCTCATAAATGACACTTGTAACGTAAGAGTAAGGACGGATACACCAAGATTATTAATATATAATATTTTATGTTTATATATATATATATATTATGAGCTCTAAATAATATCATGTGATACATAAAATAATATGTTAGTCAATTAATAATATTATATGTATCTAAATTAAAAAAAATAATTACATTTATCAAATAGGTACTGTCATTTATTTGTAGGATCCTAATGGTAGAAAATGTCTATTAATATCTGGATAAACTTTTTAATCCTTTTTTTGAATTACATTTTTTTTTTAAGAACAGAATATGTATTTCTTTTGTTATTTTGTGAGAAAGGTTTGATTATAGGATATGAACATGAGAAAATTGATCAAGAAAAAAAAATTCAGCAAAAGAAATAAAAAAGAAAAAAAAGAGGAGTCATGATCGTGAAAAAAAAAAAAAAAAACTCACACATATGATATGAAAAATGCTATGAAGATCAACTTTAATATTAATTTTTGAATACTAATTTTTAAAATATGTTATGTTAATTGTCATTATTTAATTGATAAATGATTAAAACATTATCACATTAATTATTTATTTATATTAATAAATAAATGATACATTAATTAATATTAAAAAATTAAGGTAATAATTGATGTTTGTAACATTATTTATATTATATATAGTATTTTTTTGGTAGAAAAATAAAATATATAGTACGATACAAGTTCAAATGTGCCGTGAATAAATGCACAATCCATTAAGTTTTTGGGTCCCACGTAGTAACTTTACGTTATGATTACAAATTTGACAGAATTTGGTGAGCTATTTAACACATTGGGTGAAATGTTTCCAAACTTTGATAATGCTATGAAAAGGTCGCCTTTCAACGAGCTTATCCACAGAAATATGGTTTTCAAAAATTTACAATCGAAATTGTCCTTTTGATTTGACAGTCAAATTTCTTTATATATATGTTAAAACAATACATCATATAATATAATAGTATTCTCAATTATAAACACAACTGTTAAAGTTTAATCTTATGGTTAAAAAACTCAGGGGTGTTTGACATCTAAATTCAATTTTAATTAAACTGTATTTTTTCATCTTAATTTTTATCTTTTTTCTGAAAAATCAATAAAATTTATAACTATTTTTTAAAAAATAAATACTATTCAAACTTAAAAATTTCAACTCAACTCAAACTCAACTCATTCATCAAACACCCTCTTATTCTCTTAATTGAAAAAGAAAAAGCATAGTTTCTCGGGTAAATTTTTCATCCAAATGAAAAATTGGTACTTTTAGCATTAGAAACATGTGATCTCCTTTCTTTCCTATATATTCGATGGTTCCTTGTCCAATTTCTACTTGTAATGATTTTATGCAGCCAAATGTATAGAATGCCCACATAAGATTTCCAAGAACCCTTCTAGTGGGGCAACGCCTTAAATTATTGTACAAAGGAGACATATTATGTTGAGAGAGAGAGATATTTTTTAATAATATTTATTATTATTTTTTAAACTATACAAAGTAAAAGGGTTGTGTCTTCTAGCCCCAATCCAGTGTCATTTCAACCACCCAGCTAGCAGTCTAAGGTTTTAAGAGCCCATGACACAATTTTTTCCTGCAAAAATTAGGACGTTTGGATGAATAATACGGTTCATATAATTATAATTAATTTTTTAATTTTTTAATTTTATTATTTATATAATTTTATAATTTAAATTTTAAAAATCTATAATTTTATATAAACAAGTTTAAATGAGATGATTTTATTGTAAAAAAAAATTATATAAAATTTAGAAACGAACGAAACAAATTCTATATTGATTTTTTTTTCTGAACACATTTCAAGTTTTTACACTTTTTAACTCCAATAATTGAAACGCCTCGATAAATACATAATGAATTTAAATATAAATTTTACAATACAAACCTTAACATTAAACACATACTTAAATTTTTATTTTTACCTGCGACACGACTCAAATTGTAAATTGATAATGGTTGGGAGAGACGTGGAGTGTTGACTTACTTCCCATGTTTAGCAATTAATAATGTGCACTTAAATATTTCAACAGTTATTTTAAATGGTAAGCGAATAATTGTACTATTGTTACTAGTCAAAACACTATACAATTTGGTACCTCCGGAAGAAAACAAACCAAAAAAAAAAAAAAAAAAGTGGAAATTGTGTTGGTTGGATTGAGCATTTGGCTCTCTCTGTCTCTAGTTGGGTGTGCAATGCTATGATAACTAAAAGAAACCTACAAAACAATAATTTACAATTAAAAAAAACACTAATACAAACTAATTTCCTAAAGAAACAAATTTGACTATTTGTTTGAACATTATTGTTCATAAAAGAAAAGGAGTACATCAATAATTCTACAAAAGAAAGAAAAAGTTTATTTATGCTGACATCTTTGTTCTGCCTGATCCAAATTCCTAATTCTAGAATAATAATAATAATAATAATAATTAATAAAGGTTTCTCAGATGACTAAAGACTATTTTACGTTGACATCTTTGTGTTTGGCTGATCTTAATAATCACAACCTAAACGATTAAGGGCAAAAGGAGAAGCAATTATACAGCCAAATACGGAAATTCTATAATTTTTATGTTCCATGATTTTAGAACAATATAATTAAAACAGTTTTTCCTTTGAAAGCCAGCATCACAATTTCACAATAATAAATATTTTTCAGTCAACAAAAAACCTATAGTATAACATTTTTCAAGTATAATCTTATTTATTTTAATTTTAGTAAATGAACAAAGAAAAAAAATTGATGTAAAAAAAAAAAAACTTAACATATCCCTGTTAAGTTGATATACACAACTAATCAAATATTAAATCTTTAATTTTAACTTATTAATAAGAAGAAAAAAAAAAAGATAAACAAAATAATTCAAAATCCAAGCCATAATTGCTAACAAAACGAAGATAAACAACAACAAAAAAGTACACACTTATTCAACTCGTCGTGGTAGTCATGTAAACATGCTCATTTATAATATAGCGGGTTGCCACTCTGAAAAATTCAAAAAATTTATATGAAGTTGATTAAATGAACATATATTTATAATATATACAATGTTACGATAATTTCATAACAAATTTCATCTATAGATCAAATTCCGGTCTCAAAGTTTAAAATAGTCACCAAATAGAAAGAATTGAACAAACTTGCCAAGCATTTTGGAGGGTTCCTTCACCTATACGTATACATATATATATATATATATGTGTGTGTGTATATATATACATAGTACATTAATCTAACAAAATCCGTAAAATTCATTAACCTTGAGAAAACAATAATTTGTGGGCCCATTATAACGCTTGGTCCACAGCTCTTTTGATAATCTACTCATGCACTAAGAAATTACTTAAAAATTGAAAAAAATAAAAAACAAAAAACAAAAACAGAAGAAGAAGAAGAAGAAGAAGAAGAAAAAGAGTAACATTCCTACCCCAGCAGAAATTGATTCCTCCAAGACTTAACCAGAGAGGAGAGAGAGAGGAGCAAGAAGAAGCCATGAAACTCAGGATGGATAGCGCTAGAGAGGGACAAAAAAAGACGGCCCTCGTAATAATCTGGTGCTATCCCTCCTGAGCTTAACAGATTCTTCCCTACTTTTTCTTTTCTTTTCTTTTCTCGGCAGCCAAACAAAGAAGATCGAGATCAGAGAGAGAGAGAGAGAGAGAGAGAGAGAGAGGTATTCTCGTCAGACAGAGCCATTTAGTGTTGAGTAGTAATAACAGTGGTGGGCAGAAAAGACGTATTTATAGAGAGAGAGAGAAAGGAAACGTGACAAACGTCGCCTCTCATGAATCATGATCATGCCCTTTCCTGGAGCCATGAAAAAGCTTGACTAGAGTACTGCTTCACTATTTTCACGAAAGTGTTTCTCTTTTTTCTTAAAAAAAAAAAAAAAGAAGAAGAAGAAGAAGAAGATTTTTAGAGAGAGAAAAAGAGGAGTTGAGTGGGAATTTTGTCCAACAGTATGTGGGCTTGAGGGGGACGCATTTCCCAAATTTCAGTGTAATTTAATTAATTAATTTATTATTATTATTATTATTTATTTATTTATTTATTTTGTTTGTGGTTGTTGTGAATCTTTTTAATGCCCCTGCCGACTACGGTACTTACCAATCTCGTTTAAATATGTAATTACGTTGATTAATTGCATCTAATTTTTGCTTAGGAGAGTTAATTGCATTATATTCCCCAAACTTATGAGTTGTTTACAAAGTTGGCCCCGATCTTCATTTTGTTTCATATTCAAGACTATTAACTCTAAACTAATGTCTTTAAAAATAAAAAAAATAAAAAAATTCTAAACTATTGCATTGGTGCAATTGATGTCGTTTCTCAAAATTTGGTCGTTTAAAGCTTACTGAAAAAAAAAAAAAAAAAAACGGATAATTTAAAAACTTAATAATGTCAATCATACCATCACTGTGGTGGTGACATTGTGGGAAATAAAATCATACCTAGAATCTTCGTTTCTAATTCAAGTTATACATCATAAAGGTTTGCCGATTTGGAGATCATTTGTTGATGGACTCTGTAAGCCCCTAGTCTCTTAGCTGATGAAGATTTAAGAACATGATCATTTGCCATCCTATCGATAGTCCCAATTGTCGCTTATCCTTCCGTGCTGAATCGGTCCCTAGCCTCTTAGCTGATGAAAGCCTAGTAACACCATCATTTGTCATCCCATCGATAGTCTCAATTATCGCTTACCCTTCTGTGCTAAATCGGAGAATGTGAAAACACCACTAGTCCTTCTATTTCTTAATAACAACAACGTCTACCATAAATCAGAATTTTTGTTTTCATCAGTAATGTATTCTTATACTTCGTTTCTCAACAAACTCGGATTTACAACCACATTGGTTGATCAACTCACAAAAGATTCCAAAACTTTCTTACCCAAATTTGAGGCAGCAATAAGACTTTAAATTTGAGATTGTTCAACATGGCCCAATCTTAGACCATCTCTAATGTATATATTAGTGTCAATGTTATATTTTTGTTAAAAAATGTGAAAATTACATCATCACATTTTGTATTCCAATATATAATGTTATTTCTAATATTCTTTTTTTATTTTTTATCATCGTTATTAAGCTTAGTATTTAAATATTTTAAAATGAAAATATGAGTATATGAAAAATTCAATATAACAATAAATTAGAATCAAGTGTTAAATTTAATATTATCTATATTTGATGATAAATTTATCATCAAGTTTACGATATGGCAAATTTGATACAAAATAAAGTATTTTATGGGAGATTACTTTTTTTTTTTGTGTGCCAAATGTCAAAACTTGAGTTTCTATTTGGAGAAGCCCTTGATCACGAAGTTTTGTATTTTTTTTTTTTTTTTTTTTTGCTAAAGACATTGATTATGCATATTAATTTGTTTGAAAACGGATTCAGAGTAAGGACGACTTATTTTTCAGTTCAAATAATTAGAATTGACCTTGGAGGTACACCAACTTTTTGAAACTTGGGAAAACCAATATAGCATGATATCTTCATCCAAGTTTCTAAAAGGTAGGTGTCAATTGCTCTAGAGTGCATGGGATTGGTGCTAAGATTTGGATAGTAAAATTTGGGTTTAAATTAAATTATATTTTTGTGAGGTGTTTGAATTATTGGAGTTAAAAAATATAAAAATTTGAAATATATTGGTTAAAAAATATTAATTTGGAACTTGTTTTGTTCGTTTCGAAATTCTATGTAATTAAAAAAAAAGATTTATAACTAAATAGCTTTTTTTAATGAATTTTTTAATAAATGACCGAAGTTATTAAAAATTATTTGAAAAGCCCTTTTTTTTTTTTTTTTTTCTAAAATGGTTAATCAATTTTCTTAAATGGTCAATCAATAATTGATCACGTAATAGTCAAATCAGTGATTGACTTACGGTCAATCATTGATTAATCATAATATAAATCACTAAATCTCATAGTCAATCGTCAATCGTCATAGTTAATAATTGATTGACCAATCTGAAAGATGATAAACGATCATTTTCCTAAATAAAAAAAAGTTAGGCCATCTATTAGATTAGGTGATTAAAAAGGTCACCCGATCTAATTTTTTAAAATAAAAAAAAAATCATCTCGTTTAGACTTGTATATACAAAATAAGAGATTTTTAAGTTTGAGTTACAAAACTGTAATAGTAACTGTAAATAATGAAACTGATGTTGACTTTTCAAAAAAAGATAAAATATGAGTTTTAAATTGTGATTCAAATCTTGGTGTCAAGCATATGTTATAATTTTGAAATAACATACGCTAAAGTTAGGAAGCGGTTGTCAAGGATCATTTGATCAAATGGTAGGATAGAGCGACATGATACATGAGCTTGAGAGAACTAGAGTTCGTTATAACATAATATATATATATAAAAGATCTGATTCATTTTATGACAAATACTATCACATAGTCCTTTTTTTTTTTTTGGTAAATAAATATAATCATAGTCTTGGAGGATGAAGGAAATTAATGCAATTAACATTAAGCTACACCACGTGGCTTTCAATTGGTAGGAAATTAATTATCGTATCAGCCTATGTTTGATAGGGTGGAAAAGGAAGGGTAGGGAAGTTAAACGGAGGGATTTTGGACAGATAAAAAAAATCTTAGGTTTATTGTTAAAGAAAAAATTGGGAAGGTAGAAAGTAAATATATGAGACTCATCATTGTTAGTCCTGCCAATTTTAAAAAGAAAAGAAATGGAAAAATTTTGACAAAAAATAATATGTTATACAATTATTTTGAGCTCAAATTTCTATTTATTTTCTTATTTTTATGATGATATAACTGTAAAATGCATTAAATAAGCCCCACACCCCTCTCTCTCTCTCTCTTCTTTTCTTTGAGAAAAATTGCACTTTTGGTTGGTGATATATCACTACCACTTTCTCTTTCAAATGACTTTCTACTCGTTCATGGTGAGTATTTATCTACAGTTTTTATGGCCGTATTTGTCTTTTTATTTACCCCCTCTTTCCACTATAGAAGGTAAAGTCAAGTCAACATCTGTAAACATCACTAAACTTATTTAATTACATATTTTTTATATGTCATGGCTAAATTTTCAGTACATGTTCACTGCTATTTACATGTTTAGCATTGAATAACCCTCATATTTCGGGTCTTATTAAAAAAAAAAAAAAAAACTCAGTCTTCCGGTTTCATATATAATATAAATAATAATTTTATATTTGGCTACAGTAATAAAATCTAGAATTCAAATTCCTTCACTCTAATTTTATTTTATTTTATAAAAAAATACTCATGTTTCAACACACGTAAAAAAAAAAAAAAAAAAGAATCACTCGTCAAAAATTGTAAATAATACTTTTATTAAAATAATTTTTAAAATCTAGGAAATTACTATTTACACCTTGGAGTTCTTAATTAACCTACACCCATACAATCATAATGGGACCCCCAATCTTTTATGGATGAATTTGATGATTGACAGCTCAAGATCTCATACAGATGTGTTTGATGGTTGGAAAGAATGAATATCTTATCAGGTTAACTAGTGGCTAAATGCCCAAGCCCAAATGGATTGGACAAAAATAAGCAAATTGTATAATTTCTTCATGCAGTATTCAGCATACCTTTTTTTTTTTTTTTTTTTTTGGTAGGAAAGGGCTTAAAGCATACCTCTGTTTTAAATCATCGTAGATATATATAAATATACTCTTGCATCAGATATTTTATAAAACAACTCTTATAACTATTTTAATATATTATTATAAATATTTTTTAGTATTATTTGTTCTTTATATTTATATTTATAGTTTCAAATAATATAATGTTATAAAATTCTAAATATAATATTACAACTACCAGAGCTATAGAGACATTTCCTATATTTATTATTATATCAATTTTGCATACTTTTTTTATGTGAGTTCATTTTATTTTTATCATCAAACTATAAATCCAATCCTTTTATAATCTCAAAATTTTAAAGCATCTAAAAATCAGTCTTCAAACTATCAAATTTGTCCAATAATAGTTCTTTGATCTAAAACACTGATAAAAAATAACGGTGGTTACCACTTTAAAATCAAATGTGTGTTTTAATCAAGGATAATTTTGTCATCTTCACATTCAAAACCATTTGTTAAATTTGCAATTCAATCTTAGAAAGTTGTAGGTTGCCAAACACTTATGCCTTAATATTTAATTGCTAAAATTAATCTCGACTAAAATGCCTTCGATTTTCATGTGCTAATCACTGTTCATTTTTTCTTGGTTAAAAAAAAATAATTATCGTTATTTTTTAACAGTGTTTTGGATGGAAGAATTATAGTGAGACAATTCATAATTCGAAAGCTAATTATGAAGCATTTTAAAATTTAAAACAAAAAAAGACCTTTAATTTAAGGATAAATAAAAATTATTTTATTTAATTTTGACCAAATCTAATAATAAAAAATACACCCCATAAATAAGAGAAAGCTATTTCTTCCTTCTCATTTTAGGCTATGTTTGGTAAGAGGGACGGAGACGAGGAGGGATGTAGAGAGTTAAAGTGATGGAGAATGTGAACGATAGAAGGATTGTAGGAAGGGAGATTTTATTTGCACTCAAAATGTTGATAAATACCCCCACCAAATCATTAAAGATTCTTATTACACTTTTATCCTATAATAAAATTACCTTAAAACCCATTAAAAATGTTCATACCCTCACATACCAATAAGTAGAAATATTCTTTTTTTATAAAATAATTAAAAGAAACATATACTACATTAACTATATAAATGAAAATAATATTTTTTTAAAGAACCAAAAAAAATTCCCTACAAATTTAATTAATTTTAATTTCATTTTATAAATCCTAAATTGTTCTTCATCTATTTTTTCTTAGAAAATCTTGATAACTACATAAAAAATTTCAATAGAGGATTTAAGTGAAACAAAAATAGAAGAAAGCATGTTCTATTGAAGAGCTAACAACTATTAAAGTATGCACTTTTAATTTTTTGATTCATTAGTAATATGTGTTTTAGGGATTAAATTTTAAGTCATTTTGTTGGAATTGATGTTGTTACAAAAGTATTTTTATGTTTCCTTTTTGAGAATGAAAAAGTACTTTTTTCTTATTTAGATTTGCGAAATTAATTTTTAATAAAACAAATTAAAACTAAAATGGAAGTGGAGGGTTAAATGATATTATAAAAAATATATATGAAATGATAGATTTATTATGTTTATATCAGGAAACATTTATTAGGTGGGGGTATTTATTAATACTGTGATTGTAAACATAATCACTATTATAGGAATCATTTATATTATTTAATAAAAATGAGTGAGAGTTAAAAAAAAGGATAACAGTTCTTTTTCTAATTACTATATTGTCTTTTTGTAATTTTTTTTAAATAAAATTTTGAGGACAAAATTGTCTCTCTATCCACCACTCCTCTTTCTCCTAATTTTCTTCCAACGAAACAATAGAATGAGACTCTCCCTCCATCTATGTCACCCTCGAAGCAAACACACTCTTTTTTTTTTTTTTTTTTAATGTAGATTGTTACTAGTATTACGACATCATTTTTGTTTTTTGTCTTGATTTACAATAATGACAAGCAAATTTAATACTACTTAATGCATTAAATATGTTCATACATATACATATATATATATATATATACTTATATATATTGCTGAAAGATGACAATAAAAAGTATGTATAAACAATCACATGAAGGGAAGGATTGGGAGATATTGACCAATGGACCACAATCCAACTTCGTGCATGTCACGGACCTTCTGGTCTCAGATATATATATATATATATATATACACACACACACATACATATATGTAGGGCGTATATATATAAATGTTTATTTATCTTTTGCTTTACCTGAAATTAAGCCAAAAGATTTTGCAGACATTTGCAGGATATAATTGTTTTTCACTTCACCGCACTGGTTTGTCCACGAATCCCTTTTGGTTTCCACTAAACTAGATCTTCTTTTCTTATTTGATTTTTCCTTTTTAGATTCTTGTTGAGAGTTAGGCCCCGTTTGAAGACATGCTTCCAAAATATTTTTTTCAAATATTTTTTTTTGTCTTTTTCTTCTAATTTTATTATTTATTTTTTCAAATATTTTCAAAAAATTTAAACTTTAAAAATTATAATTTTATCATTTTAAGTTAAAATGAAATATTTAAAAAAAAATTACATACAATTTCAAGAAAAACGAAATAAGATCTATATTGCTAAATTTTTTTTCCGAATACATTTTAAGTTTTTACACTTTTCACTCTAAATATTTTATTTTCATTAAACGCATATTTTCCAAACTCAAACTATCTCCAATTTTCAAAACACCATTTCCAAACGTGATCCCAAACGGGCCATTGAAAAGGACTAAGGACGTAGCATCGTCGTTTCGTGGGATGGAAATTAAGACAACAAGACCGCTATGTGAATGACACATATGTTGAAGATCTTACGGATGAAATTCTTATCTCGGTGTTTTTGTTTTTGTTTTTTTTTTTTCATAGGAGCAATTAGAGCTTGACTACGACCAAATATGACTAGTTTCTGAGGAGAAGTTGATGGTAGTTGTAACTTGTAAATGTTGACAGTACATTTTAGCGTCTTGGAGATCAAGCATGACAAAGATTGATCGACCAAAATTCAATAGCTTTGTACATGAATTATATGAATATTAATTTGTCTTTTTAAGTGTTTCTTTTTCAAGGCGATGAAACTGGTTCACTTTTATGCACATCATATTTATGTTTGTCTATCATTTTATTTAATCATTGGAAATTTAGCTTTCAATCTTGTATTTTTAAGTCAATCAATGATTATTTAAAACTTATTTTTCATTCTACAAAAATGATCATGAATAATAAGATTGTTTCTATCCTTGTTGAAATTACAAACATTAATGTGGTTATCATTGATCTTCCACCAAACTAGAAAATATTGAAATGATAAACCAAGTATCAATTTTCTAACTTTAAGTAATTTAATTTCATTCATTAGACATATATCAAGAAACTTTTGAATCTTAGGATTGTTTTGAAGAGGTTTTGGAAACCACATTTTCAAAACTTTTTTTTTTTGAAATCCTTTTTTTTTTAATAACTTAAAACTACTTTTCACTATTTACATATCCAAATGTCTACAGTAAACTCAAATTTTAAAAGTTCATAACTTTGTTATTTCAAGTTCAAATGAGATATCTATATTTTTTAAAATTACACAGAATTTTAATAGGAATGAAAAATGATCCATATTAAAATTTTTTTCGAATATTTCAAATATTTATATATTTTCACTCCAAATAGTTTTTATTTTTATTTTTAACTAAACACACATTTTCAAAACTCATCTCAACTTCAATCTAAATATTCCAAAACTCAAGGTTAGTTTGGGATTGCTGTACTTTTGCCATTATTTTTATTTTTACTTTTAGCAAAAGGAGAAGTAAAAGCTAAAAGCAAAAGTTAAAAATTCTAACTTGTTCAAATAATTATTAAAATGCATTGGTTTTTCTGCAAATAACTTTTGAGTATTTTTACCAAACACAATATTTACATCGTAATTTGTGTAAATGACTTTTGGAGAAGATAAAAGCATTACCAAACTAGTCCTTAGTCTTTAATACCTCTCCAAACGGGCCCCTAAATTACATGCTGAATTTACAAATCCAAACATTATCCCAAAAAATCAGTCTCCAACAAAGTCAAAACTGTTATTGGTCCATCTATATACGTCACTTTGCAGATTTTCAAGCAATTTTCTTGTGTTCTAAGAGAGTAGTTCGAGGCTAGGCAGCAAGCAATCTTTAATGGGTGGTTTCTCCCTTTTCAAGTCTTCTTCTCTTGTTGATGACTCCTTTTTTTTTTTTTTTTTTTTTTTTTTTTTTCAGCAAAAAAAAAAAAAATTTTTTTTTTTTTTCTGTTGCGTTTGCTTTTATCACTTTCTTCTTGGCCTTTTCTCCATTTACGTCCCAAAAAATAAAGAATTATTGTCATCTAAAAGCTCTAACATTTATAGTTAATCACTGGAATTTAGTATTGAAACACTTTACACCAATCAGTGATTGGACTACTTAATAACTACAAGTTAATCTCCCAGAATCATCAAGCAAAAATGAAAAAAAAAGCGCCAGAGTTCACAAGTTGTGAAGCTAAATCTAACTTTGTTAGTTAATCATTGGTGAGCTGGGTAGTTAATGGATGATTATAACTGAAGCAAACTTAGTGATACGCTTCCGTCAATTAGTGATAGACTACTCTCGTAATTCTCTCATAGTGAATTGGTATAGTCAATCTCTCATCGTCAATTTTTGATTTTCAGTTTTTGCCCCTTCCTTCTATCTCGGGAAATCATTCACGTCACGTACAAAGTTACTTTCTTTTCTTCACCTAGGACCCTACTTGTCTTCTTCCCACTTTTTTTCTTTTTTATTTTTTTTAATCTCGAATTTCAAATAAGAAATTCTTGCGATTTTCTCTAGACATCACAATTTCAATAGTGAATATTGATTGATTCACTCGAATTGGAGATTGAGCTTAGGGTGCATGCAACTGCCAAAAGTTTGATACAGTCTAATTGAGCTTCAAGTAAAAGTTTCTCTAAAGTCAATTCCTTCCGATTTAGTGTATCCTTGTGCCACAAGTCTAGTTTTATTTCTTATACGACATTATAATTCTCATGTTCCTCTGACTTGTTTTGAAATATCCATTTTGTTCAATAATATTTGTATAATTTGTTAAGTTGTGGAGCCTAATTAATGTCATACGAAAAATATTTTATGCTGAAATAACACGCATAATTGAGGTTACTGTAGGGGTTTGGAAGGGGGACAAGATCGGGGGCTCCGTCCCCGAAAGGTCTATCATGCAGGCAATTTATTCACTAAGGTATTTTTGGAGATTTCACACTTGTAATTTCGGTTATTTTAGTTTTTTCTTTAGGAGGGGGACGCCGTTATTAGTTTTGATTATTTGAGAGGTTAGAGAAAAAGTAGAGTATGAGGGTGTGAATTTCTCTTGTAAACTTTTTGATCATCATAGGTGAATTACTGCAACGGTTGAAACAGAACATAGTCTCACATTAAGCGAATCTGTATAATAATTTACATGTTCTGTGATTGCTTATTTTTCTTTTGTGATTATTGCTCTCGATAATAAAAATTAGGACGCTGATACTTAACACAATCATCTTAATTGTTTTATCCAATTGAATAAAATTCAATTGAATAGAACCATTCGACACAATAAAAAAACACAATAAACACAAAGTTAACTCTTTTTTTTTAATGTTAAAAAGTAAATCTTATTAAACGAAAAGTTCAAACCAAAAAGGATCTAGCAAACCAAAATGTTCAAACGAGCATACAACACTAAAATAGTAAAGGAATTTGCACAGTTAATTTTAGTATATTTTAATGTTATTTTTGTAGTAATAAAAATTTTAATTAAAATTAACTTTTTATTATTTAAATTAGTGCCAAAATGACATTACAAAGTAACTCAAATTTGGGGGAAAAAATCTTATCCAAGCCTTAAGTGGACGAAATATGACAGAAGGGGGTAGCAAACAATTTCAATTTCAAAGGGTATTTTTGTTAATGGTTTAAAATTTAAGGGGATAAGCACCAATTTTTAAAGTTTGGGGGATAAAATTACAATGGTACTAAAGTTCAGAGTCAAAATTAGAATTTATCTATATATATATATATATATATATAGGTTCTCCTAACTTATCATGCAATTGCAATTTACATCCTCTTAATTTTTATTTTTAAAAATTTGCCACTGAATTTAAGAATGCCCCCAATTGATAACGGTATTAATTTTTTGACAGTTATGGACATATAACTTACACATGAGTCATAATCAAGATCATGAAAATAATTTTTTTATATCAATATTATCCCAAATTTATATTTAATATAAAGTAAAGTCAAAATTTTCAAATTTTAGAAAATTCAGTTAAAGACCCCCCTAAATTAATAAATTGGGTTAAATGATAAAATGACTATTTCGGTTATTAAATAATGATTATGCATAATTTTCATTAAAAAGCTAATACTATTATTAATTAAAAGTGTTTTGTTATATATTTTCAAGTTTAAGTAGTACGCTGTCAAACTTTCTACTACAAAACTTCGACGGAACTTTAGTCTTCATTCTTTACGTTATGCAGAGTTATTGTTGGTTATAGTCTCTCATAATTTTTGTGAAGCTAATGGTGTTATAGATAGACTAGCAAATTATTCGATTCAACATCGACAAAATCATTGGTGGTTCTCGGCTTTGGAATTATCATTTTTTTACTTTATAGGGATATGAATGGTCTTCCTTTTTTTAGGTTCCCTTCGTTTTTTTTTTTTTTTTTTGAGGTGTTTTATTTTTCATGGATCATGTACTCTTTTTCCTTTTGTCGGATATGTTCCTTCAAGTTTCTTTGACAAAAGGTTAATGAGGCACCGGACCTGTCTGGTTAGATCTTATAAGATGGTAGTGTAAGAGTTGTTTTTGTATTTTTACTCCTATTTGAAATAGTAACTTTAGTTAGATCTTATAAGATGGTAGTGTAAGAGTTGTTTTTGTATTTTTACTCCTATTTGAAATAGTAACTTTATTGTAACATCCTTTTATTGTTAATATCATGTGAGATGAGTAGATGATGGATATGCTAAAAAGATGCTGATTTAGTCATGATGTCTTAGTGTACCTACTGATTAACATGACCACCACTTTTTATTTTTAGTTTTTTTCAAATTTGTCAAACTTGATGACTCATTTTTGTTGTTGTTGGGGGATCAACATTTCCAAATTTTTTTTTTTGTCTTTTTCTTCAACTCAAAACTAATTTTCACTATTTATATATCAAAATTTCTACAGTAAATTCAAACTTTAAAAGTTAACTTTGCTATATTTCGAGTCTAAATAAGATGATTTTATTTTTAAAATTGTGTAGAATTTCGAAAGAAACGAAATAAGATTCATGTTTATATTTTTTTTAAACACATGTCAAGTTTTTATATTTTGTTACCCCAAACAGTTTTTTTTAATTAAATATACATTTTCAAAACTCATCACATCTCAACTCCAATCTAATTGTTTGGATTACATGTTCATTTTCAGAAAGGAAAAATTTTCTTGTTTAAAATGAGAAAATCATTTTATTTTGAAAATGAGATAACGTTTGGATGTGTAAAAAATTTTTCTTTTTGAAAATAAAAATTGTTTGGAGTGAGAATAAATGATGTTAGGAACAATACATAGAGTGAAGATTTTAATAAGATTCAAAAGGATTTTTAAAAATACGGTATAAAATAAATTTAAAAATGAGATAATTTTTCTTTTTTTAAAATAAAAATAATGATAAAAATTGAAAAAAGTATTATTTTATTATTACTTATTTTTTTAAAAATACACATACGAAACAAACAGATATTGAATATCTTCGAAACTCCACCTCTAATACCTCCTGAAAGGCCTAAAATTTTCGGAATAAAATACAACTGTACTTTTATCAAGATGTACAAAAAAGCCATTAAGAAAAATAATAGTACAACTATTTGTGGTACTACTAAAAAAAAGTACCACTGAGAGAGGAGGAATATTTTTGAGTAAGCGCGAAATGTAGCCGTTTAATTGGTTAAAACGGAGAAAAAGGAGATAAAATCACACACAGAAACAGAGAAAAATATATGGTTCCCAATTACCTTCCACAGATTCTCTCTCAAGACAAATACAAGATTCATCTTTCCCTTTTTCCTCTCTCTCTGCTGACAGATTCTCTCTCTCTTTCTCTCTAGAATTCAACAATGGCGTTTGCTCTCTCGCAGCAACTTCTCTGTCTCCACTCTCCCAAAACCAATCGGCCATCGAAATCGCAAACGCTCGCCGGAAGCCCTATCTGCTCGGTTGGTCTCCGGACCTCTCACTGCAAATCGTCGTCACAGAGGAATTCCTCCACTTCGCTGCAAAGTTCGTCGCGAGAACCCAAACCGAACATCTCGCCGTCGCCGGAGCTGGACGAGAGTCCCGGAAATGAACCGCCTCATGAACCGTCTTTGTTTGACTTGATTCCGATTCGCCTCCGTCGTTTGAGGTTCGCTCTCGGCTCTGGCTCTCTTCTCTTTGAGGATTTGTCCTGCGACGCAGAATTTGGGGGTATTGGTTGTTGTTATTATGGAAATTCGGATAAATGAAAAAAAAAAAAAAAAAAAAACTTGGTTATGCTGTTTGTTATGGAAAAAGAAGAAAGAAACTACAAGCACGAAAATTTTTCAAGCTGTTAAAAGAAGTTAGAAAGATTTTCGCTTTTGGTTTCTGTTTTCTTCCCATGTTTATAAAAAGCTAAATATTCAACATTACTTTGGAGAAGATAACAATAATTTGTTTAGTAATGGCTGATAAATTTTGCCTTTTAAGTTTTAATAAAATAAATAAATAAATAAATAATCGAGAACATGAAATTAACAATGTGTGACTGTGGAGTGGCTAAAGGAGATCATATTTGGATATTGGTTGTTGCAGTGACGGGGTATTTAAGTTTGACGGACTTGTGCCGGAGATATTGTCGATTGCATTGCCTGCTGCTATATCTCTGGCAGCTGACCCCATTACGTCGTTGGTTGATACAGCCTTTGTTGGTCATATAGGTACAGAATTTGTGGCAAACATAGTTTTCTACTTCTTATGTATTTTGATCATGTGATAAATCGTATGCTTGTTGTGTTAATAATGCTCCATAGGATCTGCTGAATTGGCTGCGGTTGGGGTGTCAGTTTCGGTTTTCAATTTAATCTCGAAGTTCTTTAACGTTCCATTACTCAATGTCACAACATCTTTTGTTGCCGAAGAGCAGGCATTGGTTAATAAGGACAATGGTTTTTCATCTCAAATTGGTGATGGTAACTTTTATGGACTATGTTTTATATAGTAGTGTTCTATGTTTCACTTTCCTTGTTTAATCTTCTTTGTTTATGTTGTCAAAATCTTGTTGCGTTTATAATTGTAAACAGATTTCCAGGGGGAACGCCAAACCAAGATGTACCTTCCCTCAGTAACCACTTCGTTATCACTAGCTGCTATTATAGGCATTGCTGAAATTGTTGCTCTCTCTCTTGGCTCAGGCTTATTAATGAATATCATGGGTATACCAGCTGTATGTCAAACTTGGCCATTTACTATCATGCACTACTTTTCGTTTTCTTTGCTTTGATTTAATGGAAACAATACTTTAATGTAGTAGATCTAGATTTGTATTGGCACATCATTTTTAATTTGAACTATATGTAATAGTTTTTATAACCAAATTATTGGCACTATGGTATGGTTATTCATATAAGTTTTTGTTTTTTTGTTTGTTCTTGGATCTAGGATTCTCCAATTTGGGCACCTGCTCAGCAATTTCTTACCTTGAGGGCCTTTGGTGCACCACCAATTATAATTGCACTCGCTGCGCAAGGCACATTCGTGGATTTATGGATACAACGACTCCTCTCTATGCTGTTGGCAAGTACTTCTATACCTCTCTCTCCCATGTTTGGCTGTGAATTTCCAGCTGTAAATTTTCAAGCTTACAGAACTCTATTCTAAGTTAGGCATTGCAATTTATTTTAATTGTTATATGTTGCGTCCAGATTTTCTATAGGAATGTTTTTGGTGATGTTAATTTGGTATTTGTCTTATTGAGTTTATATTTTGAGAACTGGCTTCCTGATTCTGGTTACCATCATCAGTGTAAGCTTTGTTTTTTCAATTGCTATATTTTAGAATTTTGAGACTGCCTTTATAAGTGCGTCCTTGCAACCAATTTTGAGTATTAACCGGATTGCTATTTAAGACTTGAAGAAGCCATATTTCTTTTCCTTTCCTGCCTCTTTGGCACTACAGCGGCATTGTAGTGTGCATAAAGATTCTTGTTATATGTACCGTGCTTGAACTTTTTCCTAGACATTTCTATTAATGGCATCAACTAGCTTTAATGACTAGTCTCTTCTATGGATATCAGTTGCTGGCAACGTGCTTAATGCTATCCTGGATCCAATTTTGATATTCAGTTTTGGTCTTGGCATTGGTGGTGCTGCAATTGCGACTGTGATTTCTGAGTACGTCAAATGATGTGGTAAACTTAATTTTACCAATATTTTCACATCTTGATGTCTCTCTTTAGACTGTATCTCTTTTCCTAAAAAATTTCATATGTATATTTTTCTCCAGATATTTGATTGCTTTTATTCTTCTCTGGAACTTGAGTGACAAAATATCGCTCGTCCCTGCTAAAATTGATGGGAGAAGGATTTCCCGCTATCTCACTTCTGGTACGTTATTTGCCAACTAAGTTATATAGGTGGTTGGTATTAGTTTGCTCTTTCATGCAAAGGGTCGTTCAAGTGCGAAAAGTATGTAAGCTTATGGTGATTCAGACAACAGTAGGATACATTTGCTTTTTGTTAGTTTACCAATTCTCCTAAAAGCTTAAGCTGTTGGGAGGTGAGTCAACAATAGTTTTATATTTTAACACTCCCCCTGACGTGTAGGGCAAACAATGGGCAAATGTGCGAACAAATATTGATTAAAAAGTCCAACACAAATTTTTAAGAAGTCTGAAATATATTAAAGGCCAAACACGCAAATGACAATAAAAGGGATTATAAAGAGTGCAATTACAGGGGTTTGAATTCATGATCTCCTGCTCTGATATCATGTTAGTTTACCAATTCTCTCACAAGCTTAAGCTGTTGGGAGGTAGGCCAACAATAATTTTATATTTTAACACTTTTATGTTATATGGAAGCAAAACTCTTGCCATGGTGACATGCTAATTAAAAGGATTGATGAATGTATACTGGAGAAATGTGATCTCCCCTTATGTGAAGGGTGGATAAGATAAAGGGATCTTAAGACTTAGCATACGTTTGGATCGCCAGTTGGAGTTAAAATTTATAAGTTAGAGTTAGTTGACTTTTCAAAAACTAGTTATAATTTTGTTGACTTTTCAAAAAAAGACAAAAATCTAGTAAAAAAAAAAAATATAGTTTAGTTGGAGTTAAACTCAAACACCAAACAAACCCTTAATGTTTGGTCCACATTCATATCTAGTAAATGTTTGGTTTTGAGTCATCATAGGCAAAATGATACAAAACAAACTTTCAATATAAACAAGACGAGATGGACCTTTGCCTTTTTTTTTTTTCCCTTTAAATTTAAAATTACTTTTGGAATTCTTTCTAATTGCATGATCTTCTTGATAATCTTCTAAAGCGTAAGCGTGTTAGTTCAGAAGAACAGATACCAAAGAGCATGTATGAAAATTAGTAGGATTAGAAGGAACAATAAGTTAGGTATTAAAATTGGATGACTCCATCAAACCTTGCTCATTGTGGATTTGCTTGTTATTTGAGCATGGTATGGAAAATTTTTAGTTTGGTACTTGGGGTCTTGGTCTACTTGAAATAAGAATATATTTTGATCCATTTGTGTTTATGGGTTCGATCTGGCACGCATATTGCTTACAAACACAGGAACTATGTCGAAGGTCCTGAAAAATCTGTAATTGATGATTCAATGCCAGATTTATTTGTATTGTATGCCTTTTCTTGAAATAATTAGAACTTTATATTCTACAGGTGGTCTTCTTATTGGTAGAACCATAGCAGTGCTTGCAACAACAACGATATCTACATCCATGGCAGCTAGGGAGGGACCAATACGCATGGCGGGTCATCAAATCGTCTTTCAAGTTTGGTTGGCAATATCTTTGCTTAATGATGCTTTGGCACTTGCTGGTCAGGTGCTGGTCTTTTGACTGTACAAAGAATCATATAACAGATCTGGTTAAATCTTAACAAAAAAGGAAGACAACATATCTTATTATTTTGCAAAGTGAGCTGATAAAAAAGAAATTAAAAAGTACCGAAACATTTAATAAAAGGGTTAGTATTTTTTGAAAATGACAATTCCAAACACAATATTTTTAATGAATTAATGCAAACAAGTCCTTTGCATTTTGAGATGGAAAAATTAATTGGAAGACGGATATCCTTACACTGGAGTGCAAAATATCTAGATGAAGCAATACCTGTACAGCAGCATTTTATGACACCTTACCGCTGGTAGTTACCATATTGATGTTGCTTTAATAAATACATTGTAGTAGTTAGAACTTGTACTTGAGTTACAAGTTAGAAGACTTTTGGAGTTATCAAAACTGGAGGTTATAATTGTTTTGCATCCTGTATTATGAGTATTGGATACACATCAAATGTCGAGTTGTATTTTTAATTGAACACCTGACTTTCTGATATCAAATTACTCGCATCACCTCACATATGTAGGTGATATTTATTAAATCAAGTAGAAACTTGCATATTTTAATATTCCACCAAGCTGGCCTAGCTTAGTGAACAATTCAAAGTAAGCACTAGCTACTGCTAACCCTCACTTTAGTTTTGTGTCTCCTTCAAGGGTAAATTTGATAGTTCTCTTTAGAACAGACATATGACATGCCAGATGCTGTTGCGGTCTGAATGCTACAACTTTGCTGTTTTTGCATGCTTTGTATTCAGTAACTAAGCTGATGAAAAAACACTTGTTGGTGTTGTTAAGTACAAACTCTGTACTTTTTCCACTTAGATCCCGAATAATAGCTAGCCCTCCATCCTCCCCGTTGGAAAGTGGCAGTTTCATTGTGAACAATGGAGATTTGATGCCCGCTTATTGCAGACTGTGAAAGTTTCCTGATCTCTATTTTCGTATGCATTTGCATGCAATTGCCAAAGTTGGTAAAAGAAATAAATGTCATGCATTAGCACACATTTCATAGTAAGCACTAATACTGTATGGACCTTGTTTTATACTTTCCTTGTCTCAAACTGTAGGCTGTTATGTCAAGTAGCATCACAAATACCGTTTGATATTTATTAGACACAAACGTCTTAATCTTACCATTGCAATTTTGATTCTCTCTAGGCTCTTCTTGCCAACGTGTATTCCCAAAGAAATTATGAACGATCACGCCAGGTGGTTTATACAGTTCTACAGGTAAATATGTTCCCCAGGTTTTCATTTTCATGTTAAAACCTTATCTCTTCCTCCCTTTTACATGATTGTTCATAACTGATCTGGAACTGCAATTTTTTTGTCATTTGATTTCAAGCAGATTGGTTCAGGGATGGGAGTTGGCTTGGCTATTATATTGTTCGTTGGTTTTGGAGCCTTTTCTAGCTTATTCACCACAGAATCGGAAGTTTTAGATGTTGCTTGTTCTGGTTTACTGGTAAGGAATACATGCTTCAAACAGTTCCGAGTTGCACACACGTGTTGGAAAGAAATTAGTTTTCCTTTTTGTTATTTGGTATAATAGGACAGAGAGAAAACTGAGTTAGTGTACAATTACCATTTTACCTACTTATTTATTATATTTAGCTTAGAAATGAGGTTAGATAAGTAACTGTTCCTTTTTTTATGTATTATAACTTTCCCTCCCATATAATCTCTCCATTTGTACTTTTTCTACTCTATTTAATTTTCCTTCCTCTTTTCTGTTTTTGTCCCAAAATCTCTCCACCTTCTTCCTTCCTTCCACCTTTCTTCCATAGAAAACATAATGTAAAAGAATGCAATATGATCTAATAGAGAATTGAGGCCACTTATTTCTTGACTTGAAAAGTTCTTGTTCTGTTTGGCTTGCAAAATGGTATCTTATAACCATGACTTGAATTTGTGGGAATTTGATGATATATTTTGCATCCCTAACAAACGATCGGCTCATTTTTGAGCATGTGAATCACTTCGTTCGACCATACTAGTTGTATTGCATTATGCCAATTGTACTTGCCGCTCACGGTTGGTGGACCTAACTGCTTTCATATTTTGTTGTCAGTTTGTTGCTGGATCTCAGCCAGTTAATGCTTTAGCATTCGTCATTGATGGACTTTATTATGGAGTTTCAGACTTTGGATACGCTGCCTATTCCATGGTACTTGTCTGATCCCCCGGTGAATTAGTAACCGTTTGGTATGTTCTTCTCCTTAAGCTGTAGTGTTCTGTTGTGTAGGTGATTGCTGGACTAATTTCTTCCCTCTTCATGCTCGTGGCTGCTCCTTCATTTGGTCTTGCTGGAGTCTGGACTGGGTTGTTTCTCTTCATGACGCTGCGTGTAGTAGCTGGATTTTGGAGGTAAGTAATTTCGGTTTTGCAATCAATTCATTTCCTCATTTTACCATCAATGATACACTAGGCTATCAACTTTTAGAATTGGTCGGAATTTATGTGTCTCATTAGTTCTATAATTCTTCTTTCTGTTGGTAAAACCACAAACAAACATGCTAACTTAAATATGAGAAACCCTTAAACTTAAGGGTGTCTAATGAAAATATTAATTAGTAAATATTGTTCCGAGCCTACCATCACTTTCATGCACAAATAAATGAATTGGTTCAAATTTGTGCGATATTGCCTATTTGTCCATGGGTTATTCTTGAATTCAAGTTCTCTTCAAAAACTTTGCACTAAATGGCATGGAAAATGAGTTGTTAAAATATAACTTTCCGTAAATAGATTCACCAATTAGAAAATAACAATTCACTTTCCACTTCACTTGGTACAAAAAATTTGGTAGATCACTTGAACCCTATCATTATCCGTTGTCTAATAACTAAAGCAACTCATTACAGCCTGTTTCATGGCTTATGCATTATAGGCAGAATCGGATACTCATTTCCTTTTTCTAGCCCTCGCCTCCACCGCTCCCCTCCCCCCAAAAAAAAAAAAAAAAAGATACTCATTTCCTGTCTAATATTCGAAATATCTCAGCAAAAAAATTACATATATTTGATATATAAATGAACTTTTGAGCCTGTATCTTGTCAAACATTATTCAGTAGTTCATCTGAATTCTCCCCACCCCTAGATATCAAAAATCTGATTTATGCATATGTTGCTAAAAATATAACACTTCCTTTCAGGTTAAGCACGAAAAGCGGACCTTGGAAAATGATTTGGGACACAACGAGCAGGAAACTGAGTGAGAAGTAGTGAAAGGAGTGTCCAATAACCTCAACTATCTGCCTTTGGGATTATTAGAGAGGTATTAACTTCTCCTAATTCAATTCAAATAAAAGTAACCGTGGCTAAAATGCCAGTTGCCTAAAACGGAACACAAATTCATTCCGAATCAAGTAACCTTCTCAAATTCACTAATGCAACGCTAGTTGCTCTTTTGAGTTATAGCTGGATCTGGATTGGCCTATAGTGAGCTCTAACTACTTGTTGGAACTAATACGTGTGCAATTCAGCAGCTTAAGAACAGGTCATCTTCTATTGGTTACCAGGTTCTTCATATCTGATTCTTTCTGCACTTTTTCGTGCATATACAACAAGCTGAGTATTGATTAAATACCTCACATGTGCTAGAATTGTCAATTATTATGAATTGTAAATATTTGGTCGACATTTTAAGAGGATTGTGCTTAGTGCCCTTGTCAAGATGGGAAATTAAAAAAAAAAAAAAATTGTTAGGCTACCGAAAGATTGCCGACACTCATTTGTATTTGACTCCAGCAAATCATGTAGCAGATAAATTTCATTTGAATGTTCATTCAAACTGAATGCTCATATTCAAATGTAGAATTTGAATTATATATTCAAATTAATTCGTTTCGATAGTTTTTGTTAAATATAACATTTGAGCAATGTAAAGGTAGAAAAATATGTGTGGTCTAGATTTCTAAAAAGTGAAAATTTAATTTTGGCCTTGAGGTGAATTGTTGTGAAATAATGAAACATTTTAATAATTTTGCTCTAGTAGTTGGGCAACCAAACGGATATTACATTGCAATCTAATAATAACTATTGGAATATGGTTCATCCAAACACTAGATGGTATGAGTACTGTTTAACCTTTTTATTTATGTTTTTTTTTTCTGTGTGGTTTATTATTATTATTATTTATTTATTTTTTTTTAAATTTCATGTGCAGAATACACACAGATACTCATGATTAAAATGGTTCTTGTTCCAAAACACAATTCAAAATCCCAAAACGCAATCAAAATGGAATTGAATAATAAAAAATTAACATTAAAACTCAAGAATAGTACTGCTAGCCATATAAACTCTTAATAAAGTAAAATAAAATAGTAATTTTGGTTAGCTAGATAGTTTCTCAAGCCGAAAGTTCTTGCTCATTTTTCCAACGGACAAGGCTTCTCTTGTATGGCAACAGATTAGGATCCGTCGGCATTCCACTCAGTTTCTTCAACAACCTAAGCTTTGTCTCATACAGATACCAGCGAGGAGAGTTCCTGTGCTGGAAAACTAGTACTTCCCCATTTCTTAAGTTACAAAGAGGCTTGAGGTTTTTAAATCTCGGTAAAGCGTTTACATCTCGAGTAATTTAGCTTATCGACTCTTCCAAAACACTGCATCTTTTGTTTTAAACTTGACGTTTAAAATCTTCCAAAACCCAGACATCAAATTGAGTGGAACAAAGTCTATCGATAAAAGAGCGTTTGTCTCCCATCACCATCAGAGTGCCTGTTTCTTCTTAAAAATATCGTGGTAGGTAAGTCTCTCTGAAATCTTTCCTCACATATGTTGAAAGATATAAAGTATTGGCTAGAATCAACATCCCAATGCAAGATCAATTGCCCATTGGTGGACAACGGATCACTTGAACAAAAAGTGTCGTCAGGTGGTTGCTCGTTTGGTACACTAAACGGGCCAGGAATGACCTTCCATTTGTTCTCTGAACAACCTAGGGTGAAAATCTCGACCACAAAATCGTACCTGACGTGCACCACTCTGTACACCTTCTCATGACCGTGGAATACTAGCACCAAGCCACGAAAGAAATGATCGCAACAAGAAGGGCATTTGGGGATAGTAATGTAGCACTTGCTTCCGGAGATAGGAGTTCCGGATTCTTGATGGCATGTAGAACATTCAGAGCATTAGTTTCAACAATCCAATTCGAGTATCCTTTGGAAAGAGCATATCACACACCTTTTCTTACAGCCATACATTCGCTGAAAAAGGGTGAAAAATAACTTGCCATTCGACGGGCCATAGCTCCTAATACCACCACCCTATTAGCATCTCTAGCTACCAAACCGATACCAATGAAACTTCTGGAGATGTTGACGGAGGCATCCACATTAATTTTGACCTGCCCCAGGTCTGGAGGTTTCCATGGAGTCTTTGGAGTTGGCATAGTGGTACTAGGGACCGAATCAAGCCTCTAAGCCATTTCGTAGTCACCAAGGATACGTCCAGCATGAGAGACCACCTCCTTAGGACTGGTAAGCTTCCCTTAAAAAACGAATGAGTTCTTGTCTAGCCAAATTGATCACACTAACATACAAAAGCAGTCAAGATCTTCATTAGAGCACTTTGTAGCAGCAAAATGACAAAGGGAACTAAACAGAACCCCTGGGAATTTCCGGAGTACCTGCCAAAGTATTGAATCCTCCCATATAGAACAAATACTCCCATAAGACCAAAGAGCATGAGACGTGTCTTCCGCTTCCTCACCATATCTCGAGCAATAATGATCAATCAAGACACCACGGTGGTGAAGGTGAGACCTGGCTAGAATAGCATTGTAGCAGGCACACCAAAGATGAATTTTGACCTTGTTGGGAACTTTGCACGACCAAAGTTTCTTCCACCAACTGGAAGCCCTATCTCCCTCTGAGCTTGCCTCATTGTGCCTGCTCTCCATCTCAATGTGATAGCCCGACTTGGCCGAATACTGACCATTTTTACCATAGTGCCACACTAATATATTATCACGATGTCTAGCACTAAGAGGGATACTCCACATAAGCTCTTTCTTCACAGACCAAAATACTTCATCAATAAATTCCCTATTCCAACCAGAGGACGACAACAAATCTGCAACCCTCAAGTTCAAGGTGTCCTGACTAGTAGTAATGGGTCTAAAAATGTAGGGCCTCGGCAATCAAGGATCTCCAAACACCTGAACATCATTGCCCGACCCAATATTCCATCTAATACCTTTCTCTAAGAGACCCTTGTCCCCATAAAATGCTTTGCCACGTGTATGAGGCATTGTGACCAATTTGGGTGCCAAGAAAATCAGTTTGAGGGAAATACTTAGCCTTTAAAACTCGTGACATGAGAGAATGAGGACATGTGAGAATCCACCACCCCTGTTTAGCTAGGAGAGCTCTGTTAAAAGCTGACAAATTATGAAATCCCATACCCCCCTCTGATTTAGGCCGACAAAGGATTTCCCAACGAACCCAATAAAATTTCCTCTCCATCCCAATACTTCCCCACCAAAATCTCAAAACAAGAGATTGAAGGTCGACACATAAAGAAAGGGGAATTTTGAACACACTTATTGTGTAAGTGGAAGTAGCTTGGGCCACAGCCTCAATCAACACTTTTCTATCATCAACCGAAAACATCTTCCCTTTCCAAGTTTGCGGCTTCCTACAAATCTTCTCTCGTAGATCACTAAACACTTTCCTTTTATTCCATCCAACAAAGGAGGGGAGCCTAAGATAAACATCATGGGTAATCCTAGTGGAAAGTCCTAGCGAGGAAGTAATGACGTCTTGGGTTGCTTCATCAGTATTCAGGCTAAAACTAACCATCGACTTTTGAAAATTAATAATCTGCCCTGGGGCATGCTCATAAGCCGCTAACACCTCCATAATCACCCTGCAACTGTCAACATCTGCTTTGCAAAACATGATACTATCATCGGCAAAGAGTAGATGATTGATTCTGGGAGCGGTTCTAGTACAAGCAATACCTGTCAAACCCGGTTACTAGCTGCATTCCTCAAGAGAGCTGAGAAGCCCTCTGCACAAAATAAGAACAAATAAGGTGACAGGAGGCACCCTTGACGAATCCCTCTAAAAGGAATCAACGAGCCAGTAGGCGAGCCTCCCACCAAAAAGGAGAATCTAGTAGTGGAGACACAATCCATTACCCTGTCAACCCATTTGCTTGAGAACCCCAACTTTGTCATCACTGCCTGCAAAAACGACCATTCTTCTCTATCATAAGCTTTGCTCATATCAAACTTCAGTGCCATTAGCCCTTTCTTACCCCCAGTTTTTCTACGAATAGCATGCATTGTCTCATATGCCAAGATAATATTGTCCGTGATAAGTCTATCAGGAACAAAAGCACTCAGCTCGTTGAAAATAATATATGCAAGGATAGACTTGAGCTTATTTGCCACAATTTTATTAATGATTATGTAAATGACATTACATAAACTAATGGGCCAAAAATCTGAGACCTTTTTAAGGGCTCTAATTTTCAGAATAAGGACAATATAGGTCTCATCGAGCACACTCACCGAACAATGGCCATTTAGGACACACGGATAGACATCAATAATATCAGCTCCAAAAAGATCCCAATTTTCCTGGTAGAAACCAACATGGAAACCGTCTGGGTAAGGAGACTTCCAAGGTCCCATCTGAAACATCGCCGCCTCTTCGCCTGAAAAGGGGTATTAAGAACTGATAGCATGTCTGGGGAAATCTGATATTCCACACCATTAATCACAGCTGACAATGTTTTCAAGCTCCACAGTAATTACTCTCTAGAAGTAACCCACGTGCCACTATAATTCTCTAATCCCTGAATTAGATTCTTGTTTCGACGATGGGAGGCTTTGGAATGAAAAAACTTCGTATTCTGTTTCCCGTCCTTAAGCCATCCCGATCGTGACCTTTGCTTCCAATAATATTCTTCCAAACACCGGTCCAATTTCTCTTGGATGCTATCTGGCAAGTCTTGTTGGTTATTCCATGTAAGTGCCATCCCTTGGAAGCCTAAATCGATCAATTCACAACTGTCCACCGTTTCTCGATACAGTCTCATACTACTATCAATACGATCATTGCCACCATTCTTCTCCGAAAGATAAAAAAAAAAAATCTCATTAAAATCTCCCACAACTAACCTAGGAAGAGCGAACAAATTACTAAGGCGTCGAAGGAGATCCCAAGAGTGATGCCGTTGAGCTTTATCCGGATGTCTGTAAAAACCGTTGAACCGCCACAACTCTCCATTTGGAGTAGTTACAAAAGAGTCTATATGTCCTTTGGAAAAACTCTTTAAGTTCAACTGCCCAATCCTTCCGCCAGAGTAAAATAAGGCCACCATTGCTCCCTCCGTAATTAACGTGTATGCCGCTTTCGAAACCAACCCTCTTTTTCACCATAGAAGTCACCCGACCATGGAGCTTAATTAGTTTCCAAAATAAAAACTAAGCTCAGGGAAAAAGTTCGAATTATAATAATTCATAGTTTATCGAACGCTCGCGAGTTCCCCAAACCATGGGCGTTCCAAACGATGAGACTCATGGCTCCCAGCGGGGTTGCACCGCAATCGCCACTAATCTCTTTTCGTTTGAAATTGCATCCACCAACACCAAATCTCTTCCTATTACTCTCATCACTACCAGTGGACGGAGTCGTTTTCCTTTTCACCTGTAACGACATGCCTAGCACAGGCCGTTATCATACATACATACATGCATACTTTATGTACTTACTTATTAAGCGTAAACAACGGAAATATTTTTTTTATACGGCGCGATTAACATACGAATACGTACGTATAAAATAACGTCTACTATATAAAGTTGTTTGGGCGTAAATAATTTACATAAGCTAACATATAAAAGAACAAAATGCATAGCGGCATAATTTCCCTCATTTCACAGTTCGTCAGGCCATGCTCCTCCATCTTGTATCAACAGTTGCTGACAGGTTGTTTACCTACAGTATAGACGTAAGACAATGAGCTTTCGCTCAACAAGTACAACTACTATATACCGCGACACCACATACATATCACATCATACAGACTATACATAGCATAACTTAACCATAACATAACATAGCTTAATCATGCATGAGCCATTTATGCTTCATTATGCTTTCTTATTTCTTCATAACATCTTTCTTAACTTATCTTAACTTATCTTACTTATGGGCCCCATAACATAAGTGTCCGTACCAGGTGCGCAACTATGGAGTGGTTGGGGCGGCCAGTCCATTTCCAACTCAAACCATAGTCCAACCCGACTTAACGCGGGTTGGTACGACACAGGCAAGCTTGCTTGCCATCATAACTTTTATTGTCTCATACTTGATCTTATTCTTATTAATTGGTGAACATGCTTCGTGATGTCTCACACAATTAAATCAAAATCGTAATCAGATCATCATCTTAACATGACTTATATTTTAGCATACTTTATAGCATCTATCATAACATATCCTTATAGCATACATTCATAACATACATTCATAGCATATAATCAGAGCATACATTCATAGCATTTCATAGCACATAGCATACTGTATATAACATTTATCAAACATACTTAGGCAAGTATACACAACAAAGTCTATGCTGTAGGCGGAGTTGTACTTACCTTATTTGCGTTTGCTGTGTCCGATATCTAGCTTGATCCCGTCAGGACACTATCGCGTTCTATCTTCTGTTATCATATAAAAGTTAGGGTTAGAAATGTTGGTGCTATAATCAACATCATATATAACTTTAGTTATATGCCCCTTACTTAATCTCATATTATCCTACTTGGTTACATTAAGTAACCCTAGGGTTTAAGCTTAACCCTAATCGGATTATTTAATTTTGGCTTAAAAACCCATTTTTAGAGAAACCTTATATTTTCTGTATAAAAAATCCTTTGTTCAACTTTGAAAATTTGAAATCATAGGATTTGTAAAACTTATTGACTATTGGAAACTGCCTTTGGAACAGTTTTGCATTGTCAATTTATCAGTGTATGTGCAGAATTCTCTTTTTCTGCACTGTTTCCAGAAATCCTGTACAAGAATTCCCTATTTCCTGTACAGTTTTTGAAAACCAATTTAATTTAAAAATCAAAGTCGAATTTGAAAAAGTTTTCTTCATGAGAGTTTTAGATCTCGAAAAACCCTACAACTTTTGTGTTTTGATCAAAATTCAATTCGGACTCTAACCTACTCATATCCCCTATTGAACCCACCTGGCCGTGCATGAAGTCTGGGCACGGTCAGGCTCGGATTTTTGTAAATATCGAGGCCGTTGGAGTCTTATTTTGCAAAACGGTCTGCGCTGCCCCCTAGGAAAATCCCTTCTCTAAAACTTTCATGTTTTACGTTTTGCCTAATTTGGCCTCTAAGGGCCTCAAAATCGGGTTTCCAGAAAACTGGCCAGTTTCCACCCGAACTGGTAGTTGCATTGCTTAAATTGATTTTACGTCCTAATTGTGCACCCTACCTCAATCGGCAGCAGCCGAGAGCTTAGAGTCAATCATGCAGCGTATTTCTAACGTCAAGTTTTATCATCATACATGATTGGGGTCATTCATCATCATCACCTTTTAAACACAAAAACCTTAGCAATCAAACAAACACATAGCATGCAAAGCATTATAAACCAAACCAACCATAAACCCTTATAATCAAGCACAAGACCTAAAAATCTAATCTAGGGCAGAAAATTGAATTGAGCTTATGCTCATTACAAACCCAATGGAAATACCTTTAAATTTCTCAATTGAAATTTAAATTGAAGAGCTTAGGGTTAAGAAATTATACCTAGCTCCACCCAAGGTTTGGCTTGCTAGACCAAGGCTTTTTCTCCCTTTCCTTGACTTCTCCACAACCGGCCACCACCTTGATTGATGGGTTCCAAAGCTATTCGACCTCCTAGCTTTGCTCCACACCAAAACGGCCTCTTGAACCTTGCTTCACTCACTTTTTCCTCACTTTTCTTCTTCCCTCTTTTCTTCCCCCACAACCGGCCCTTTGGCCTCCAATGGGTACCAAAAATTTTGAGCACTTGGTTGATGTTCCAATCAAAGTCCGGCCACTCTAATCCCTAAATCCCTTGAGTTTTAATTTTTTCTCTCTTGCTCTCTTAGCCTCTCAAGTTCGGATTTGGTGAGGGAAAAATTGGGCAAAGTTTGGCTAAGATTTTTAATTTTTTGTGAACAATGGCACCCCTATTTATAGAGGTTTGAGAACTCTTCAAAATTGTAAAATGACCCCTAAAGAAGCAAAAATTTGCACAAAATGGTGCATAGGTGGCCGGCCACCCTTGGTCTAGAAGCCTCCAAAATTTCTTTCCAACACTTGTTTAATTAATTATGATGTCATAAATCAAAAGCTAGATGATGTAAGCCTCTTAGGGCTTGTTTGCTCCTTTTTCTTATTATACAGTCCATTTTTAAGCTAACACAGATATCTTTAATACTAGGCTCACTAATGCACAGTACTGTTATACTGAACTATAGTCCAAAATTCATCTGTATAAAAATGAACTGTATAAAAATTTTCTTATAACTTAAAGTCATTTGGCCTTTGATATCCTAATTAATGTGCTTGATTTTTCTATGGTGGTTTTGAATCTTAATCATACTATTCTATCCGTAAAACGGTTTTTCATAGTAAAATTTCTATATTGTTAATTATTTTACCATACCGTCATCTCTTTGACTTTTCTGATCAATCATTGACTCTCTTGTCAACCATTGACTTTCTTGTCAAGATTTGACTTCTTTGGTCAACAGTTGACTTTTTGGTCAACTGTCGACGTTCTTGGTCAAACTTTGATCAACATAAAATCATAGCAATTTTTACTCCTTTTTACTTAAAAGGTCATATGCTTAACTAAGCAATCATTTTTGAGTCTCATAAGATCATCAGAGCTCACAAAACACAATAAAAACCCTTAACCAGGCTTTTTCATAAATATCTTCATGGTACAGTTTGAATTTCTATACAAGAGATCATGATGTCGGAAAACTAGGTATTACATCACCACCACTTTAGGACCCCCAACCGGATTGAGCTTCCCATTCGTCACCTTCCCTTTCGCCTGTACAGTCCTTCTGGGAGTCCCTTCTCCAGAAACAATAGGGGACGGCAACCTCGCCGAGAACGTAAAAGTCGACTTATGCAACGTCGAAGGTGGAACAAGGATGGGGCCCTTCTCAACATTAGCCACTGATGACGTAAGCTTAGAGCTAACCTCACGTGGAGTCTCATGTGGATCACTGAAGTTTCCATGCACCTCACGACAATTAATTGTGGGCATAATGTTGGTTGTTGTTTCGGCAAGAGACCACCAAGTAATGTATTAATCTAACATGCATGACATTGAACTAAAAATGGCAGCTGTTGGGAGAAGAGAAACACACTGAGGAAAAACAGAGGAGAGAGAAAAAACAACCCCCTTTCATTATCAGATCTTTCTAGATACAAAAAGACATCCACTTCCTTCTCCAATACACTTCTCAAGCTTTAATCTTAGTCATACAAGTGACATACTTATAGCCATTGATTAGCTATTAACTTAACAAGAGTCAACTTTACAAAGCCATGGTTAAAATAATTAAAAGTGAGCATATTAAATATTAACATTCTCCCCCTTAATGTGCTGATCTTGAACTCCAAGTTCTAGTCTGAGTTCCTGAAACTTTGCAATTGGAAGTGCCTTTGTGAAAATGTTTGCAACTTGTTCTTCCGTCTTACAGTAGTTGAGTTGGACTTCACCATCCTCGATAGCTTCTAGAATGAAATGATATTTGATTGCAATGTGCCTGGACCTGCTATGAAAACATAGATTTTTTGCCATTGCAATTGCTGATTTGTTGCCACAAAACAACTCTGTAACTTCTTCTTGCTTTTCTCCAATATCTTCAAGAATTCTTCGGAGCCATATAGTCTGTGATGTTGCAACTGAGGCTGACATATACTCCGCTTCAGCTGAGGATTGAGCAATTGGTTGTTGTTTATTGGACAGCCATGAAAATACACCTGTACCAAGAGAAAAAGCATAACCTGAGGTGCTCTTCATATCATCAACACAGCCTCCCCAATCACTATCACAAAAGCCAATCAACTTCACTTTAGAACTCCTCCCAAATCTGATTCCATAGCTCAATGTTCCTTGAATATATCTCAGCACTCTTTTTCCAATACCAAAGTGCTTTTGACTTGGACTATTCAAGAATCTAGAAAGTAAACTTACAGCAAACATAATATCTGGCCATGTTGCCGTGAGATAAAGCAAGTTTCTAACCAAACTTCTATAAAGAGTCTCATCCACTTCCTTTTCCCCATATTCCTTCACTAGTTTTTCATTGCAAACAAGAGGAGTGGCAACTGATTTACATCCAAAAAATCTAAATTTTTTGAGAACTTTTTAAGCATAGTTCTTTTGAGAAATGAAGACCCCATCATCATCTTGATAGATCTCCATGCCAAGAAAATAATGCAATAGCCCCAAGTCACTCATTTCATATTTCATCATCATCTCTTTTCTAAATTTTTCAATCATCTTTTTGTCATTTCCAATACACACCAAGTCATCAACATATAAAGTAACAATGATAATTCTTGACTAACCTTGATGTTTCACATACAAAGTTGGCTCACTCTTGCTTTTGCAGAAACCTTTTTCAAGGAAATACCCATCAATTTAACTATACCAAGCTCTCGGGACTTGCTTGAGTCCATATAGGGCCTTTCTTAACTTGTAGACCTTGTCTTCTTCTCCTTTAGCTACAAAGCATTGTGGTTGTTCTACGTACAGCTCCTTTATTAATTCTCCATTCAAGAAAATTGATTTAACATCAAGCTGGTACAACAACCAACCTTTTTGGGCAGCAAGAGCAATAAGTGCTCTCACAGTGTCTAGGCGAGCAATCGGAGCAAAAGTTTCTTGAAAATCAACGCCGGGCTGTTGAGCATAGCCTTTAGCAACAAGTCTCGCTTTGTTTCTTTGTTCCGTCCCATTAGAATTGAATTTGGCCTTCTAGATCCACTTGACATCAATGACTTTCTTTTCTTTCGGTCTCTGAACTAGCTCCCAAGTTTGATTCTTTTCGATAACATCAATCTCATCTTGCGTAGCCTTCCTCCAACACTCTTCTTTCACAGCTTCTTTAAAGTTTTTTGGCTCAAGAACACATAAATTGCATATTTCATAAACATCAGTCAAACTCTTCATTTTCTTTGGAGTTGAGGTTGGATATGATGAACCTGAGCTTGACGGGCTGCTTGGTGATGATGGCAAACTTGGTTGAGTCTGATCTTCTTCGTCTTCGTCTTCATCGGTTGATTCCTAAGGTAGAACAATTGGAGCAGCAACATCTCTTTCAACTTCTTCTTTTTCCCAATTCCAAGTGGCATTTTTGTCGAACAACACATCTCACATCTCGACTAACGATAACTTTCTTGGTCTTTAAACTGTACAACTTATATACTTTTGACTGAGCGCTGTACCCAATAAAAATGCATTTTTCACTGGCCTCATCAAGCTTGTAGCGTTTCTCTTTTGGAACTGGAGCATAGCAAATACACCCAAAGGTCCTCAAATGCTTTACTGATGGTTTCCTCATGTTCCAAGCTTCAATTGGAGTCTTGTTTCATACAGCTTTCGTTGGGCATCTATTAATCAAGTACATGACTGTATAAACAACTTTAACCCAGAAAACTTTCGGCAATTTCTTCTCATGTAACATAGACATCGCCATCTCCATCACAGTTTGGTTCTTCCTTTCCGATACCCCATTTTGTTGTAGAGTATAGCAAACAGTCAATTGACTTTCCACACCTTCATCTTCACAAAACTAATCAAATTCTCTTGATATATGCTCCTTGCCTCTATCACTACTTTTATAAAATGATCACTTTGCTTCTTAACAAAAACTTTAAACTTACCCAAGTCATCCTTGTAAAATTATCAATAAAGAGGATGAAGTACCTATTTTGAGAACGAGAAGGTGTTCGCATTGGTTCACACACATCTGTATGAACTAATTCTAACGGCTTTTTTGCTCTCCAAGCTACTCATTTTAGGAATGGTTGCCAGTGATGCTTCCCAAGAGCACAACCTTCATAAACTTCTTCTTTTTCTTCAATTTTTGGAAGTCCCTGCACCATATTCTTTTGATGAAGCAACTTGAGACCTTGAAAATTTAAATGTTCAAGCCTCTTGTGCCATAGTCATGAATCAGTAATTGCGTCAATACTGAAAGCTACATTGTCTCCATGCTTGAAATATTATAAAGCTCTGGTTCTCCATCTTCAGCTTCGCTAGAACCAACTTGTCTTTATCTTTGTCAAAGATAGTGCAACTATCATCTTCAAAGTGGAATGAATAGCCATTTTCCACGAGCTGTCCAACATTCAGTAGGCTTTGATCCAAATCTGGTACATACAAAACACCGTGAATAAATCTTGAGCCCTTTTTTGTTTGGACTCCTATTGTTCCTTTTCCCTTTACATCCACCAAAGCACTATTTCCAAGCCTTCCTTTTAAATTTGCAGCTTCCATATTGACAAAAAAACTTTTATCTACTGTCATATGATTGGTACAACCGCTTTCCAAAAACCACCGACTTTCTTCATCTTTCGAGAAACTTGTGCTTAAATAACATGCTTCATTTTTTGATTCTGGAGCACTTAAGGATGCATAAAACAAATTAGATTGACCACGTTTCTCAATAGCACAATTAGCTTGTTGATCGTTTTTTAATCTGCAATCCTTCATCACTTGGCCAAACTTTTTATAGTTGTAGCATTGCTTTTTCCCTTTAAACCAGCAATCTTCTTCAACATGGATGCTTCTTTTACAAATTTTGCACCTCTGTGATGATCCTTCTTCACCAGAGTTTCTATTAAAATTGCCTCTGCCTCTGCCTCTTGAGTTTCTTCTTCCACCTCTGCCAAATCTTCCACTTGTACTTGACATTTCACCATTTTGTTCATTTTCTGGATGCTTGCCACTATTTTTGGGTCCAAGATTGAGTTGGGACTGAAACGCACGCTCAACTGGTTTTTCAGAGTGTCGAATCAATCTTTGCTCAGCTAGTTTCAAGGAACCCATTAATTCTTTAACACTTAAAGTGGACAAATCTTTTGTTTGTTCTATTACAGACACAACATTATCAAACTTTTCAGGCATATTCATCAAAACTTTCTTCACAATTGTCTGATCAGTCAATTTTTCACCATAGATCTTCATTTCGTTAAGAAGCTCAATAAATCTATCAGAAAACTCCTTCAAAGTATCATTGTCTTTCATCTTTGTATTTTTCAAATTGTCTTCTAAGAGATTGAAGTTTTACAGCTCTTACCTTCGAATCTCCTCGATATTCCTTTTCTAGAATCTCCCATGCTTCTTGGGCTATTGTTGCTCTCATGATTCTTGGAAAGATTGAATCTGCTACAGCTCTTTGGATCATTAAAAGAGCATTTGCATTCCTTTGTCTTGCTTCTTTGGGTTTCTTCTTTTGGGTATCTGACAAATCATCTTCACTTTCAGGTTTTTTATAGCCAGTCTCCACCATATCCCACAAATCAACAGCTAGAAACTACGTCTTCATCTTCGCACACCAGAAATCATAATTTTCCCCCTCAAATACTGGAACATACTATTCCTGGACATTAAAGTTTGGTCTACTTGTGCTGGTCATCTCTTTTCTTTTGGAAAAAAAAAAAAAAAACCCTCTTTTCTTCTTTTTCTTGAGCCCTAGCTTTACTGCAAAGCCAAGCTCTGATACCATAATCTGTTGGCTGTTGTTTCAGCAAGAGACCACTGAGTAGTGTATTAATATAACATACATGACATTGAACTAAAAATGGCAGCTGTTGGGAGAAGAGAAAAACACTGAGGAAAATAGAGGAGAGAGAAAAAAAACCCCTTTCGTTATCAAATTTTTTAGATACAAAAAGACATCCACTTCCTTATCCAATACACTTCTCAAGCTTTAATCTTAGTCATACAAGTGTCATACTTATAGCCATTGATTAGCTATTAACTTAATAAGAGTCAACTTTACAAAACCATGGTCAAAATAATAAAAAGTACAGCATATTAAATATTAACACATAAAAACAGCATCAAAATCATTATTGCCCGAATTCAACGATACCTAATCATTGCCAGCTATGGGATTTGATTTCAAATTCAACTCAGAGGGCTGACCAATCCTAAAATCACGTTCCAGAGAGTCGTCGAATCTACGTGATTCGATCACAGAGAAATCTTGACCTGGCCTGCCAAAAACTTGCTCCGCCTGGACTTCATGACCCACCTGCCGTCGGAATTCCCCTTCGACCACTACCACTACCATGACCAAAACCACCACCAGATCCATGCCCAAAGCAGTGATCGCGATCCCTCCCAGGGCCCTCGTGCCTCGCTGAGGACTCAGAACAATAAGACAGAGAAAAATTAGGTTTTTTTTACCCGTAACCAATCACCATAAGGAAGAAACTCCATCTCCATATCATACTAGACTCCCAGAGCAAGGCAATAACAGAAGTTGGGGAGTTTTTCATATTGGAGGTCTGCCCACACAATGGTTCCCCCATCACCTAAACGGACATGATCCCTCCGTCGAATAGGCATTTCCCCTCCTTATTGGTATGTGACACGCACCAGATTACCCACAATATCGCCTATCAATTCACCAACTTCCGGCACTCTACTATTTAGAGGCAAGTTGTGTGTTTGTACCCAGAAATTTGTATAACAAAAATCAGCCAAATCTAAATTCTCCATATCTTCAACCCGCTTGAGAACCAATAGAGAATAGTCAAAACTCCATGGCTCCCCCTCCAAGACTCTATCCAATTCCTTCACATCTGCAAAGGAAAAGAGATAAATGTCACTGGCCACTTCGCTAATCTCAATTCGCCATACACTCGTCATGGTGGACTTGAAAGCCGTCTTATTGTATGACTTGTTTGTAAGAAGACGACCAAGCAAGCCATATCTCAACTGCTCCCTACTTTTAACCAAGACTTCATCTGACACCCCATAAACATCCTTCTCTGCCATGATTGACATCGTTTTCCAACGATGAACGATGTCCTCCATGGTAAACAGAAGGCAAGCACGACATCTCACACTTCAATGGTGAGAAAGACACCTCTCACAGAAGCCTTAGCCCTAGAGAGAAAAAAGTACTATAATTGCGTACAAATAAAGTTCCTTCTAATATTAAGATTTCTAATTAATATGTATACAATTTCTCTTTATGTATTCTTTTTTGTTGATGGTTTTATGTATCTTTTTAATATCTATCCTATCTTAAAATAACACATAAACATATTGTATCGAAGAAATTTTTCTTAAATTTTGTTATTCCTTAAAATAAAAAGAAAAATTATAGTTAAAAAAAATAGTAAATTAAATTAACTAATTGACCATATAAAATTAAGCGCACTCTCCCTCTTTAATTAAAAAAATTACATGTGTCTTGGTCTTCTTCTTGTATTAATATATACTAGTTTAAAACATGTACTGTGCACATGAATTTGATATATTTGAGAAAAATTATCTCAATAAAAGAAAATAAAATTATAAGTTAAAAAATAGACCCAAAAAAAAAAAAAAAGAGGACCTAAAAATAAAAAAGAGAGGCATGAAAATGATACTAAAAAAATAAAAAGACTAAAATAAAAAAATTGACAAATATGGAAAGAAAGGACTAAATTGTAAAAAAAGAAAAAAAAGGTGCCCAAAACAAAAATTAAAGAAAATCAAAGAACAAAAAAAAAGTTTTTCATTTTGGTGCAAATATAAAAAAGGACTAAAAAATTAAAAAAAAATGGTGCATGTTAAAAGAAGACAAAAAAAAAAGGACTAAAATTGGAAAATAATAAATCAATATGAAGAAAGGACTAAAATGAAAAAAAAATTAAATTTTATGCCAAAAAGCAAAAAAAAAAAAAAAAAAAAAAACAAAGGACTAATGGAGGTTTCAACTAAAACGAATCGTTTTGGTTGAAAAAAAGAGCAAAGTAACTCTCTTTGTGCTTTCTATATGTGTAGTATAGATAATATCTATACTTTGTGAAAACAAACATCTCTTCTTTTTCCAAGATCTTCTCAAGACTACTTTTGCTACTGCAATGGAGGGACAAAAAAATGTGAGAGGAAAGGATAAAATAATTGGAAGATAGAAAAACAAAATAAATAAATATATTTTTTAAATAAAAATTATTATTCAAGATAAAACGGGATACAAATATCAATACTTAAGATTAAACAACCATGTGGTGTAAGAGACATAATTCTTGACTAAGACTTATTCCATCAGCAAAATTGATAAAGTTCAGTGAAGAGGACATAAGCCAAGACTCCGTGATGAGAAAATTCATCGAATTTCTCGGCAATCTTATAATCAATCATGTATAAAGCTCTTTTAAAAAAATAACTATAATCGATAGAATATTCCGATTGATCGAGAGACAGTCACTTGCAACACAGAGATTGTAATAAATTTCGCCTAGTCATAATACTAGCGGAACCAAAAGACATATACTACTATAAAACAACTTAAGTGAAACACAAAAAAAAAAATAAAAATAAAATAAAAAATCGGAGGTGGGGGAGCTACCCCCTTTATTACAAAATTAAAACTAAAATACAAGAAGAAACCATTAATATAAAAAAAACGACTGCAAAATTCTTACTCCATGTGAAACAACCACTTCGTCACATGTCACAACTCAGAGGACAATTATCGGCTCGAGGTAAGAGATCGCTACACCTTCCATTGACCACTAAGGTATTTCTAGATCTCAAACCATCGGAAGCTTGTCTGAGTAAATTTGATCGAGAAACTCTCATCTAGAACTTTTTGACTCCATTCACGTTGAAATCACCGAACCGATCACTCTCGCCAGCCGCAACGGTGGCGGTAGAAGTCCCATATAAAGGGAAACCCTAAATATGAGAAATTTGAGAGAAAAAAAAGATAGAGAGGAAGGGAATCGTAAAAAAACAAAACAAGTATTCAAATTAATTTTTTATTCTAATTTATCCTTATCAAAATGATTCCTAAGATATTTCCCATTTAAATATTTTTTTATTACAATCCCCAATAGATCATTATGTTAAAGAGGTTATTAAGATGTAATTTTATTAGTTATTTCAATGAAATGAATTTCTCAATATTTTGATGAAATTTTGAACAATTAACAAATAATGACGACTTTCATTAAATTTTATGGGTTTGTATTTTATTTATTCCATTTTTTCTCCCACACAAATATTAAAAAAAGTTTCATCAATTTAAATAATCTTTGGATAAGTTCAATTTAAATAATCTACACAATTAGTTATTATAACATAAAATATTTGCACGAGTTTGCACTAATAATAAAAGCACGTGTTTCAAATTTAAAAAAGCACGTGTTTTCGTACGTTCCTTTCGAAATTTTTTTTCCGTACGTGTACTTTACGGTGTCCTCTATTCCCCTCACCAATCTCCTTCAACCTCCAATTTAACCCTCGAAGAACCTTCGCACCAAAACAGAAAGCCCGCGAAACCAGAGGCGGCGGCGAACGGCGGCGAAAGCAAGCTTAGACGCAGAGAACAGTTTGAGAGCTCAAACGTAGAGCTTCTGATCGCCGAAACCCCGCCAGCTTCGCTTTTCTCCGACCATGGCGACTATGGCTGACACTCAGGCCGTCAAGTCTCTCAACATATCCGCCGGCCGTCGTCGTTTCGCTGTAAGCTATCTCCTTTAAACCCTAAACCTCAAATTACGTTTTTCTTTTTCCGTTGTGAGTTTAGATTTTAAATATACATACATACATATATATATATATATATATATATAAATATGCATATGTTTATAACGGTTTAAATTTATTCTGTTCAGTTCTAAATTGGTTATGTTGGGTTTTCGTCAATGCAGTTTTTGACTTTTTCTCAGAGGCTAGACGATATTGATATTGATGTGTATCGAAGCCTCGACAAGATTAAATCTGAGCCGTCGGATGGGTCCTCTTTCTTCCGAGATTGCCTTGTCGACTGGAGGGTATGATGAAATCTTATTTTAATCCTCTTAGATTGCTATTCCTGCTTTAGGTACTACATATTATGATTGATAAAATTCTTTAGTCTAATAGTAAAAATACTAAGGATGTGTTTGGTGTACGGGTTTGAATTGAGTTTTTTGGGTTGGATTTGAGTTAAATTGTTATGCAATTAGTATACAAGTTCAAATGACGGGAGTTAATATGTGTAAAAGCTTGAAATTTGTTCGGAAAAAAAAAAAAAAAATCAATATGAAACTTGTTTTGTTCGTCTCAAAATTTTATGCAATTAAAAAAGAATCTCATTTGGACTTGTATATGTAAAATTAAGAACTTTAAAGTTTGTGTAGCAAAATCGTAATAATAAACTGTGAATAGTTGAAACTAAAAAAAAAAAAAAAAAAAAAAAAAAACCAATTGCATTTGAATGCAACTGGTGCACCAAATGCATGCTAAGTTTATCCTTCTCAATCTATATCAAACACAATATTACAATTTAAAACAATATTCAACTGAATTATTAAATTTAATCAATGTTAAAACTTAACAAATTGCCAAAATAATTGAAATATTTGTTTGATTGAAATATTTATTTGATCACTTTAAAATATAGTAAGTTATTTTTCTTAGTTAGTGAAAGTTAAAAGAACTTTTAAGATAGATTGGGAAGGGTAATTTTTTTTTTCTTCAAAAATTTAGTTGCTTTAGGGGTACTTTGTGACTGATTTTAGAAATTCAAGTTGTTTTGGGAATTTGTATAATACGAGGGACGAAAGTGGTATTTGGGCTAAAATTATATTTTGGTGCTGTTAATGTTAATATATTTTGCTATACCTGATAGCAAGTAGTGAAGAAGTGTGAAAACATTCAAGTTAAGAGACATTGTGCAAAGTTTGCGATTTGATAGGTTTTAAAATTTTCAACTACAAGCAGTTATGTGTTTTTTCTGTAAGTTGGGACTCGGGAGAGAAGTGAAAGTTAATTTGTGTAATTCTAACATTGACTTGCTATCTCAGATAGAGGCTTATGTCCATGTTCTGCTGTTATTTTTTGCTCTAACATGTAGTTTCTCAGATTTGAGGGGTACGTGGTTACGTTGGTTTTCTCGTGATGTTTGATTGTAGGAACTTAATACAGGGGAGGATTTCATTTCTTTTTACGAAGAAATGACACCGTTGGTGCAAACGTTACCATTGGTGTTGTTTCACAAAGATACTATCATGTCAGAACTTCTTTTCAGATTGCAAATGAAAGCAAGGATTTCACTAGAGCCTATTCTAAGGTATGCTAGCTTGCCCCTGCAATCCCTAGTTTATGATTTTTTTTGGTTAAAAAACTTATTCTAATCTTTATTATGATAATATAGCCTTTTGCTATGATATTTGAACTCGTTTTATTCCATCTACAGGCTAATTGCAGCTTTATGTAGAGATCTCGTGGAAGAAGACATCATGCTGTAGGTTCACCCTACCTTAAACTGGTTTTTTAAAATTTATTTTCCCTCTACTTGTTAATTCCCTCTCCCAAAACTCTGGTGCTTTTTATACCAGTTTACTATACTTGCTCGGCATTTTACTTGTTCAGCTTCTTGCCAAAAGTTACCAAGTCTCTAGTGTCTCTCTTAGTAAGTGGTGCAGATAGGGAGCCAGAAATTATCGAGCAGGTTTTATCTGATTCTATTGCTTTGATAGTTTAAGTTTAAACTATGTTATTCTTTATTTTACTTTTCTCATGATTTCTTATTTCTGTTTAGTTAGAATGCCTTGTCCTTTATATTTATATTTATTTTTATTTTTTTTTATGTATTTGATCTTTCTATTAATGATTGGAATTTTTCTTATTAAAAGAAAGTTTCTTGGTGGCTAACATGAAAATGAATGGTGCTCCATTTTGCAGATTTTTACTTCGTTGTCATACATTATGATGTATTTACAGAGATTTCTCGTAAACAACATTGTGGATGTGCTCAAGTAAGTTGTTGGTTTTTCTTCTTAATTTTGACTTGATGCATGTATGTCATTAGAAGTAGAGATCTTGTTCATTTAACATTGGAAAAAATTGCCAACCTTAGGTGGGTTGGTAGGGTGCTCGTTCTCCTCGCAAGAAGTCTTGTCTCGAGTCACCCCCACTGCATTGGTCCGATTACCTTCAGGGTATCGGCGGGACCATGTAAAGTGATCCTGAGGTCATCTTGCGACTCCAACCTCTCCTGTTATAACCTTTTTTACTGCCAAAGAAAAAGAAAAATACTTTGGGTAAAATTAATTTTAATTAATTTTATTTTTTTGGTTTAGAAGTTCAACTTCTTGTTCTGAATTTTGGAATTCAAATTCAAAGTTTAATTTTCGGAACATGAATTAATAACCTTTTGGGAGTGACAACGAGATACATTACAATTAAAACTTTCCCAAAGGACACTTACTTTAATGGATATTTCATTTTCTATGCAGGAAAGAAAAGGCTTTGTACGAGGATTCATCCATTTCCATGCCTGACAAACTCTTGTTTTTAGATTTAGATAACAAGAGCATTTTGTGAAGATTCACTTGTGAACTTTTGTGCTAATGTCCTTTTTTCTGTGTTATTTTTCTTTGAAGGGTTACTCGGAAATTGCGGTACTATCCAAAAGATTACATCCAAGATTTCATGGCAGAGGCACTATCATTCTTGCTAAGAAATGCACCTTTTGATCAGCTTAAGCAAGGTATAAGCATGCCTTTTTCCGTTATTTTAGATTCGGTTATTTGCCTCTGTCACAATTATAAACCCCTAGGGAAAAAAAAAGACAAATTATCATCTCTCTCTCTCTCCTTGTTTTCTTTGGTGCTTGTGGACGGAACAGGCGTCCGGAAGATCATGTTTGAAGTTGCGAAGAAACCACAAACTAGAAAATATGGTGTCAGTGCCCTGCTTTTTTATGTCATGAAAGGATCCTCAACAAGGCTCCATTCTAAAGTGGAGAGAGTACTGCAGTTCTTGATGAGCAATCCAATGTTTTGTATAGGCGATAAACTTAACCGAGGCAAGTATTTTCCTAATCTTGAATTCTGACCAATCTTTTTGTTAAATTCTTCTTCCCATTTCGTAATATTCCTTGGTATCTGTCACCCTGTTAATGAATTTCCATTGGTACTGATATTCATAATCTTAATCAAATATGGCTTTGTCCTCGTATTTGAGGATTTTTTTTTTCCGCATTCTTTTGCCTATTTTTAGTCTTGACAAACCGTGAGCAAAGATGTGCTGATGTAACCGTGAAAAAGGCAGCTATGCTAGGATAAATTATTCTAGAAAATGTAAAATATAGCTCGCATTGAAAAATGTAATACGTGCCATCTGATTCTAAAAGATTCACGTTGATGTAAATTTGTATTAAATCACGGATAAGGTCTTAGGGGGTTTTTTTCTTATATTGAAAATTGTTTTGAGATATTGTTTTGCTCTAGAGGACAACATATCATGATGATCGTTAATATTCACTAGGTGAAAAAGATTATAAATTTTGATTGATAACCGTTTTTGTATTGCTCGACACTTGGTATAACAATGGAGAGTAAGCAATGACAACATATGCCAAACAAGCAACACGTACATGAAATGTCTTAAGACGTACTGGAAGTGCATAATATGCTCGCCAACTTTTATTCTCCTGTTTCGGAGTTGCTTCATTATTTATTTATTTATTTATTTTAATTTCATCTTGTTCTTCCTCTCCTCTTTAACAGATTTAGATGAAGATCCTGTTATTGAAGTTTTGATTCTTACATTTCAAAGATTATTTGAGGTGATAGAGCCCAAGGATTTGAATCTTATGTGGAGATGCTTACATGTGGAAATAAATGATTCTGTTAAAAACAAAAGTTTTACACGGTTAAGTCGCCTTTTATCATTGCTTATTTCGACAGTTCAGATCAATGGTGGGAGACAGGTTTTTGGTAAGAAAAAAGTATTACAAATACTGTTTCTATTAATTGTCATTCTTTCAGTACTGATTTGTTTTGTTTCCCATATTGGCAACTTATACCTTCCATTGTTTGATAGATTGCCGAACAATGCTTGATATCATGGCACTGGTTTTACAAACATTTACTGTATCTTCTTCCACTGCAATGGCTGAGGATCATTTACACGAAGTTTTTGATAAAGTTCGAAAACTAATGATTTGCATTATTGATGTGCTGCACAATGATAATGACATGTCAGAAATTTCCAAGTGTTCATTAAAATGGGCTCAATTATTTGAGTTAAGGAGCTGTGGGTACGATCAGAGCAACAAAGAGAAGTCCAGGTAATATCTACAACAACCTCGGTTTTTTAATTTTTAATTTTTAAATTTTTGGTTCACTTAGTATGATAGTATTTTTGAAAATTTCTTTTGTAGTTAGTTCATCCTGACATTCTTGGCCTTGGCTTCAGTTTGTTGACTTTCATACAGGAATTACTCTCTAAGGATCCTTCCATATTAAAGTTTTTCAGAGTTGATATATTAAGGTAAGCTCGTTTCTTAACTAATTTGGCGGTTTTTCTATGGCATTTTCTCCTGGACATGGTTTCATCCAAACATTATTGGAATTTTCAGATCCGTGAATGATTTAATCGAAAATTCACGAGAAGAAACTTCACAGGAAGAAGCCATAAATCTCTTACTTTGCTTTTTGGAGAGACATCACATGGAGGGAAGAAGCTTTTACTTGGATGTAATATCTGAAAAAGGACTTCAGAAAATTCAGGATTTTCTTCAGAGCAGGATGCTAGAGATAAATGATATTGTATTATCAACCCCGATTCTTAAAACCAACTTAGCTTTGCTGTGGGGAAGCATTAATTGTGCCCCCTACTTTTTCGTTTTCGGTGTGGCTTCATCCTTGCTGATTAATGTGATAGAAAAACTTGATCATTTTCTAATTGTTGAACCTGGTAATACTTCTTCCTTTTTTTTTTTTTCCCCGTTATTTCTATTTTGGTCTGTTTATGTATATGATCTGATGCCTCGGTATATCATCATCTTTTCTGTGATAATGTACGTCATATCGCTCCATGATTGATTAGGCTTAATACAAAATGAAGAGGTCTGGAATAATATATAACTTTGACTAGCTTGAAGCCAGACTAGATAGGAGAATTTGGACGGGACACTGAAAGGGGCTCAGTAGTACTAATCCACTTGGTATAACTTTATCATGCACCGTTGTATTTGAAAATTTTTGGGTTCTTATGATAGAGGTCATAGATTTTGAAATGGAAGTCCATGACTGGGAAGATTGTGGCACTCAAAATGACTAGTTGATGAATACTTTTACTCTATAATCGTTTGAAGGAATTTGTTTCTTCTCATTTGTAAAAGAGGGGAAAGGGGAGAAGAGTTAAAAGGATACAGAGATTGTGTATATGGAGAAGTTGTGTTTTCTGATTAGATTTAAAGATTCAGAACTGTCGCTGGAAAATCCAACGTTCTTAGCTCAGGGAGATAGAAAGAATGAAGAGTTTGAGAAAAACCATTGTTTGACAGTGAAATTTGCGCATCTCCCGAGGAAAATTCTTGTTATTTCATGCTTATGTTATGCATTACGCCACTAAATCTCAACTATTGCTATGAACTAGCAGTTCTTTACTTATAAATCGTTGGGGTTTATTTTATTTTTTATTTTTCATTATTATCATTTTTTTAGGTAACGTTGCTGGCATTCCGAGAGACAGTTGGCAAAGTATTATCAGTGCTGCTATAAGCTCCATTTCCAAATTGCATTATGGTAATAGCTGTCGATTTGAAGAAACAAATTTTTTTTTGCAGTTGGCGAAAAGGCACAATTCATGCCTGCAAGTATTGTCAGCTGTCGCTGATTTCCTGGATTCTGCATATGGGTAAGCTGGTGTGCCTGTGTGCCATGTATTTGATTGACAGTATTATCCGTTTTACGGCTTTTTGATAATTTGCTTCTGTTTGAATAATTGCCTCTCGTTAACTACTTTTGCAATCTTTGTGATCACAGGCCAATTGGGGAAGCAGACTGCAGCACACGAACATATCATCCAGAACTTAAACAAGAGAAAATTATGGACGCATTAAGTCTATTTTCCAATAACTTGCACCACTCTGAGAAGGAACTCCGTGTTGCAACTCTTAGAATATTGTGCCACTATGAACCTTTAGTTTGGGATGTTTCTGCAGGCGATCAGCCTCCTCAGAAAAAAATGAAAACCGAGTCTTCTCAAAATCGCCACACGGATAGACGGACCGTTAATGTATGGATGTTTTTACCACTTTGTTTGAATCACGGTCAAGTTAAGACAATTTTGAGCTGATTTATTTTACATGTATAGGTTCTGCAGCTCCTTCTCTCAATCGAGACAACTCCTCTTTCAGTTTCAACCAGCAGGACGATAACTTTGTTGATTTCTAGAGTAAATATGGCTCTCTCCGTTGGTAGAATACCTGAAGCCTATGTGCCTCTTATCATGAATGGGATGATTGGGGTCTTTCATAATCGATTTAGTTACTTCTGGAATCCAGCATCTGAGTGCCTTGCAGCTTTAGTAAACCAACATATTGGGCTCGTCTGGGATAAATTCATGAGTTATTTTGAACAGGTACTCTCCACATTCCAGGCACCAAATGTTCTGCTTGACGAAATAAATGCCAAATCCTCTGACGAGTTGAGCGGTATGTGAACCTGATTGCTTTCTTCTGTTTATGCATAAGCTTATCTTTATGGTTCCTCTGCTGAATCTGATATGAAGTTTTCTTTTTCTCTTAGTAGAAGAGTCAATAAGACTAGATGGTTTTACGTTGTATATTTGGATTTCCATATCTATTGAGAAAAATATCATAAACTTCATTGGCGGAGTTTTGGAGAATTTCCTTGAATATTTATTTTAATTTAGCTGAAATTACTTTATTAGGTTGTTTCTCTTGGTTACTTTGTTATTTTCGTGGTTGTTGTTGACAACTTTGCCTATACTTATATATCTTTTAAGTGTTTTTTAATTCAATAAATAACAAGCGGCTTGATCTTATTTGATTGGTGATAATAAGTGTTTCTTCCAATCCCTTTTTTTTTTTTTGGTCCACTGTAAGCTTTAGTTTAAAGTCTGAACATCTGTCTCACTGCAACATATTTAGAACCGTTAATTCTTTTTATTTTCCGTTAATTTACTAATTTATTTATTTTCAGATCTCATTAGACGTTTCAAATCATTTGTTACTTCTTCATCGGATAGCACTCCTACAACAACAGTATTATCGTTGTTGATTCAATCTTTACAAAGAATTCCCGCAATCGTGGAGGCCCGATCTCGATGTATTGTACCATTATTTTTGAGGTTTTTGGGGTATAGCTGTGATGATATAGTTAGGTAATCATTATTTAATCTTGTCCTTGTTCATTAATTTTGCTGACATTGAGATTTAACTTTGTTTTTATTACCTGCTTGTAGCGTGGAAACGTTCAATGCACATGTTTGTAAAGGTATAGAGTGGAAAAGTATCTTGAAGGAATGGTTAAATCTGCTGAAATTGATGCGGAATCTTAGATCTTTCTACCAGAATCAATTCCTCAAAGATGTGTTGCAAATTAGGTTTGTAGATATATAGTTGTCATGTATCACATTTATTCAAGAAAATTTTCTGTTTAAATTTCATCATGCATTCGTCATAGCATAAGATGCGTGATTGAAATTCTTTGGTGTTCTTGCCAGGCTTCTGGATGAAAATGATCCTGAAATACAGATGAAGGTCCTTGATTGCCTGTTGATCTGGAAAGATGATTTCCTGCTTCCATATGGTCATCATCTGAAAAACTTACTCAGCTCTGATTTTAGAGAGGCACTAACAACATGGAGTTTATCCAAAGAATCTAGACTTAATGAACAACATCACAGAGCTTATGTTGTGCCACTAGTTGTCCGTCTGTTGATGCCAAAAGTCAGAAAATTGAAGAAGCATGCCACTCGAATGGTACCTTTAGTTTTTAACCCTCCATATTCGCCTCCAAGTCTTGTGCATGTAGTTCATGGACATAATATTATGATCAACTGTAAATAAATTATATTTCTTAATGTTTATGCATCTGCGCTGGATTGGTGGAGTTGAGTTTATGGCTCTATGGGCTTTACACCTTAAATTTTAGGATCAATCTCACTTCTGCTCCTCGAACTATAGGGTCATTCTCATTTTTCCCCTTGCACTTTAAAAACTTCCACTTTAAACCCCCCAAACATTGAATTAGTCCGAGTTAGCACCTTTTGTTAAAATTTCTTTTAAAAATAGACAGGAAAAAGGGACTAAGTGCAATCACATGGTCGTTTGCCGTTAGTTCTTAATAGAAATTCTAACAGAAAGACCACAGTACCACACTACGCCCTTTTATTTTTCCATATGTTTTTAACGTAAATTGTAAGAACTGAGGTTAAGTAGGACTAATTCAAAATTTGAGGGGCAAAGCTGAGTTTTTAAGTTAGGGGGGTAACGTGTAGTTGAAGGAGTACAATACAGGTGAAAATAATCCTAGATTTATTTAAAGAAATGAATTTTATTTATATAAAAAAATGATATTCTTTCTTATGTCTAAAAAGTGATTCTGTGTTCTCTCCGCTAAGAAACATAATTGTTTTTGAGGAAAATAGCCTTAAGGACTAAAGTGGCTAAACAAAAAAACAAGGTGCACTTAAAATAAATCATTGCGGATCTCAATTATGATAATTGTTTTTCACTGCCTAGTATATGTGTGTGTGATGTATGTGCATTGTGCTTGCTTTATTATCTGTAATCCTGTTAGGTAATCTTACCAACTGCAAGAGAAATCAAGCACGTATCTGTGTGCATTGTGCATTATCCAAGGGTGTTGTGTGTGTATATATATTTAAATGCATGTGGCTGCATGTGTTTGTGTGTGTGTGTTTAATCATTTTGTTTATTTTCATTGGCTGTCAGCTAAGAGAGAACCTGTATGTTTGTATGCATGCATTTAGGGATCATTTTATGTTGGTAATAAATATAGGTTTGCTTCCTTGAATATGTGTTTTTCTCCCAAAATGTTTAGTGTCAAACGCTTATAAAAGAGGAATAAGGTATTCAAGTGTTTGCGCTTCATAGTTTTTAATCTATTGCAGCCTGTTAGTTATTCTTAGAAAATTTCAGAGTTTTTTTAAATAATATTTTGAGTGTTACTTGTCAATCACCATCGAGTTTTAATCCAATTAAATCTTCTGTAATTTTTTTTTTTTTGATCAGCAAGCAAGCGTGAATTCCCGAAAGGCAGCCCTTGGTTTCATTGCTCATCTTGAAGTCGATGAGCTCCCTCTTTTCTTTGCATCGTTGATAAAGCCCTTGCAAATCATTCCAGTGGGAATTGATGTCACATTTGACCAGTTTTGGACTTTATGTAGAGGAGGTTCTGTAAACAGTTTCCAAGCATCCAATTTCCTTGAACATTTTACGGTGGATAATATAAGAGAGCTGTCCTGGAAGAAAAGATATGGATTTCTTCATGTGATTGAAGATGTGATTGGAATTTTTGACGAATCACGCGTTAGACCATTTCTCGACTTGTTGATGGGGTGTGTTGTTCGGATATTGAAAAGCTGCACTTGTAGTCATGATGCTGTAAAGGGCAATAGTTCTTTGGATGATGATCAATATGAGTCTCAGCAGGCTATTCTTGATACAGGTGGTGCAGACGGAGATGTTATCCCGGTAATTGTTTTGGTAGTCTGAATATTTAACCTAAATTGATGCCAATTTCTTAAATTCAAAAGTTGATTGTATGGAGTTTTCTGTTTAAAAAAAAGTGGCTTCTCCCATTTTCTTATCTTTCATCCATTGAAGGATAGCTTTCTTCCATCCTCTCTTTTATTTTATTTTTTATTTTTTTGGTGTGTGTGTGTGTGTGTGTGTGTTTATATGTACTTTCATTTGAGTTTCTTAATAATGCTTGATTTTGAGGGGACGAAATGTTGAGAATGGCATAATATCAGCTTCGCTCTTGTTTCCTGTACTTTATTCTACTTGCTTCGTTGGCTACATAGAATACAGTTGGCTTCTTCCAGTATATTGTCTACCGAGAGCTGCATATTACAGTTTTTCATTCATTCCCTCTACCGGAGTCTGTTAAAGAAGAATATTTTTGTTTTTGCAGACTGGCTCGGCTTTGAAGAAAATGAAGGAATTGAGGTCCTTATGCCTGAAAATTGTCTCTCTCGTCCTCAATAAGTATGAAGATAATGAGTTGGGTTATGAGTTCTGGGACATTTTCTTTACGTCGGTGAAACCTTTGGTCAGCAATTTCCGGCAGGAGGGTTCTAGTGCTGAAAAACCCAGTTCACTCTTTTCTTGTTTTGTTACGATGAGTAGGAGCCAGAAACTCGTGCCCTTGCTTTTACGGGAGAAGAATCTTGTTCCTGACATATTTTCAATTTTGACTGTCACATCAGCATCTGAAGCTATTTTACATTGTGTGCTTAAGTTCACTGAAAACCTATTGAACCTTGATAGTGAGTTCGAAGATATAGAGAGTGATCTAAAAAGAGTTCTACTTTCAAATCTCGAGGCACTTATTTGTAGCCTGCATTATTTTTTTCAACGTGACAGTGCAACAAAGAGGTATGATAACCACTTTCTTTTTTTTGATGGGGGGTTAAATATCTCGGATTTAGTAAGCATATATTTTTTATCCTTGACCCTTTGCCTGTGTAAACTTATAATTTTGCTTCGTTATTATTGTTTGTCTAGTTTCCATCTAATATGCGTTTCATGTTAACGAGTTGAAATTTTCATTTGCACTTTTTTTTATTTTCCAGGAAAATGATCAAATGCCCTGGGGAAACAGAGATAAGAATTTTTAAGTTATTGTTAAAGTATATAAGAGATCCATTACTAGCCCGGAAATTCGTGGATATGTTGCTTCCATTTTTAGCCTGGGGAGCTCAAAATTCAGGTGTGATTTTGTTCTGGGATGGAAAATTATTTTTAATGTATTATTCTGGCTTATTTATTTGATTTCTGCTGAGGAGAGCTTGTCCTCTCTCTGTGTCCTTGTTTTTCTCTGGTTCTTTTCATTTTAATTTGAATTTTGAGATTTGATGTCTTTAAAGGATGTTTGTTAATGTTTACGAGTGTACCCATTTTTATGCAGATAATCTTGTCGAGGCTGTACGAGTCATTCAGGGTACTGTACCAATTTTAAAAAGTCAGATTACGAAAACAATCTTGAATGCAGTATCTCCATTGTTCATCTCTATCGATCGAGATATGAGGTCTTGCCTCTGTGATCTTCTTGAAACTCTTGCTCAAGAGGACTCTTCTATAAGCAATTTGGTAATGCTTTTATTTCATTTATCTCCTTTCTTAGTGATGCGTTTGGTGGAACATACTCTTGTTCTATTTTTGTATTATCTTTCAATTCTTGGGTTGAACCAACTCATTTATTTATTTATTACCTTTCAATGCAGGAAAAACTTGTCCATGACTTGAATGCAACCTCTGCTGTTGAAGTGGGCGGTCTTGATTATGATGTCATTGTCAGCACCTATGAAAAGATAAATATTGATTTCTTTTATACTGTTGACGTGGACAAGGCATTGGTTATTTTGTCTCATTGTGTTTATGACATGTCATCTGAAGAGTTGATATTAAGGCATAGTGCTTATCGGTTGTTACTCCTATTTGTTCAATTCACTAAGTTAGTTCTCGAAGAAGATCACACCAGCCTCGAGATGCCTCGTAAGATGACGACAACTGATTATGGTAATTGGACAAAAGGTTCTGTTAAGCGCATGATAAGCAAGTTTTTTTTGAAGCATCTGGGAAATGCTATGAAGGAAGAAGCTTCTGTTAGAAAGGTATGTGGTCTTGTTTGCGCTTTTATTCAAGTACAAGATGAATATCAACAAATCATGTCATAGAGACTGATATCTATTCATTTATCATGGAAATGTTATAGACAGAAAGTACTGTATATTGCAATGTAGAAACGCTTGCTTGTGTCATTTTGTGAAAAAACACTGCCCGCTTGTCTGGGTAACCTTACGAGTAATATAAAAAAAGTCGTTGAGACTTTACAAAATTTTATCCTGTGCATCAATTTCTGTGAATGTGTTGAACTTATCATTCTCTATAGTATCAATCTTCAGATTATTTCTGTGATAGTTTCTACTTTGTTTTTTTAATAGCTTTTTGATGTTTTATGTGGTTTCAGGAATGGATTAAATTATTACGAGAAATGGTATTGACTATTCCAAATGTTGCCAACCTCAACTCGTTGAAACCTCTTTCTGATGAAAAAGATACTGAAGTAGATTTTTTCAACAATATTATACACTTGCAGGTAAGATTTTTCGGTCATATCTAATGAGGCTCTTTTCCAGAACAAAATTATTATAAATAGCTCATCTACATTATGAATTTTTTCTGCTGTGTATCCCCCCCCCCCAAATAGTAAGTTGGTCAACGATGGATAAATATTCTTCTTCTAAGGAAAAATGGAATATTGTGTTTGTCCAACAAAATAAAAGCGTTTTGTACAGAATTTCTAATTTTGGAGATCACATCATCTTTACTCGTTAGAATTCTTGTTGGTGTTTCCTCACTGTTTGCATTTCCTTGTTTGTCCTCGTATGTTTTGATTCACCTTTTTCAGAAGCACAGAAGAGCGAGAGCGTTGTCGCGCTTTACTGATAAAGTCGACTCTAGCTTTATGTTGGAGGTAATAATTGTACTTTACCAATGAATTTCAGTTTCCAAACATAGTAGTTACTGAATTTCTTTATTGCTTCTTTTTACGTAGGGCATCACAAATAAAGTGTTTGTACCACTCTTTTTCAATATGCTTTTTGAAGCGCGTGAAGGAAAAGACGAAAGTCTCGGAAATGCATGCATACAGGCTCTTGCTTCAATTTCTGGTCACATGGAATGGGATTCATACTACTCTCTTCTAATGACATGCTTCAAGAAGATCAACATTAATCAAGATATGCAAAAGATATTTTTACGGTTGATTTGCTCTATTCTGGACCGATTTCATTTTTCAGATGCCAAAGGGACCAAAACATCTGGTTCTTTAGTTACATTAAGAAAGTGTGGCAATTCTTCAATGGAACCCGACATACAGGCTTGCCTTCGAAAGGCCGTGCTTCCGAAGACACAAAAGTTACTGGACTCTGATTCTGATAAGGTCAATGTTAATATAAGTCTTGCTGCGCTTAAAGTGTTAAAGTTGCTCCCAGGAGACATTAAGGACTCGAAACTTCCTAGTATCATTCACCGCATTTCAAAGTTCTTGAAAAATCGTATGGAAAGCATCCGTGATGGAGCTAGATCAGCTTTGGCTGCTTGTTTGAAGGAGCTTGGGTTGGAATACTTGCAATTCATAGTCAGGATTCTGCAGGCGACACTAAAGCGAGGATACGAGCTGCATGTGTTGGGATATTCACTGAATTTCATTTTATCAAAGACTCTTACCGCTCCTGTTAGCGGGAAGATGGATTACTGTTTGGAAGAACTACTATTTGTTGTAGAGACCGATATTCTCGGAGATGTTGCTGAGGAAAAAGAAGTGGAAAAGATTGCTTTAAAAATAAAAGAAACCAAGAAAAGAAAGTCGTTCGAAACCCTAAAATTGATTGCCCAGAGCGTCACATTCAAAAGCCACGCTCTGAAAGTTCTGTCTCCTGTTACATCTCAGCTGCAGAAACATCTGACCCCAAAGTTGAAATCAAAATTGGAAAGTATGTTAAATCACATAGCCGAGGGTTTTGAGTGCAATCCAACCGTAGTTGAGGCTGACCTATATATCTTCTTATATCAACTCATTGCAAAATGGTTTGAAGGCAATCAAAGTAAAGTTGGGTGTTTACCAACAGCTGAGGAAGAAGGGAACAACAATGTGGATGGAAAAATTACTTCTACTGTTCAAGTTAAAAGTGCTAAGTTGCCATCTTCACATCTAACTACGGTGTTTGCTCTTGGGATGTTGCATAAGAGGGTAATGAACATTAGAAGCGGGGAAAATGATGTGCAATTACTATCAAGGTTGGATCCTTTTGTCCCTCTGCTGGCTAACTGCTTGAATCGGAAGTATGAAGATGTTTTATCTGCATCTTTAAGATGTCTTGCTCCTCTAGTAAGGCTGCCTTTACCATCCATTGCATCTGAAGGTGATAAAATGAAAGGAGTGGTTTTTGATATTGTTCGAAGTACAGGAAATACCGGAAGTCGTTTAATGATGTTGTCCCTAAAATTGTTGACTGCACTTTTGTGGGGACATAGGGTTACTCTTTCCTCGAAAGAGCTTCATTCGCTAATTCAGCTTCCAGTTTTTGTTGATCTGGAAAAAGATCCCTCAAAAGTCGCTCTCTCACTTCTAAAGGCAATTGTTTGCCGAAAGTTAGTTGTCCCTGAAATCTATGATATTTCTACTCGAGTCTCCAAATTGATGGTAACAAGTCAGGTAGAATCAGTACGCAAAAAATGCGATGAGATTCTGTTGCGATTCTTGCTTGATTATCAACTTACAGGGCAACGCTTGCAACAGCATTTAGATTCCCTGGTCTCTGATCTGAGGCAAGTGTTTATTGTCAAGCCTGACAATATTTTGTCTTCTTCTTTCTATTTTGTAAACTGTGTCACACTAACATAACTTGTTTTGCAGTTATCAACATCCAAGTGGAAGAAAGGCTGTGCTTGAAATGCTTCGCGCAATTATAGAGAAGTTTCCAAAAACTGTTGTGGATGATCAATCACAGACACTGTTTATCCATTTGTCGGTTTGCTTAACGAATGATCAGGATAAAGATGTTCGTTTAATGACTGGTACTGTTATTAAGCTTCTCATTAGCCGTATAACCACTCGTTCTGTTCATTTAAGTATAGACCGCGGTATATCTTGGTATATGGGCGAGAATCCTCAACTTTGGAGTGCTGCAGCTCAGGTATATTATCTGAATTGGTTGTCGGCCACAGCCTCTGCTTTTTCTATTTGTTTTTCCTTTTTTTTCCTCTTGTTTCTTGGTTAAAACAAAGGTATGCACACGTGCAGGTTCTAGCTTTACTGGCTGAAGCCGTGGAGGGAGGATTTGCAAGGCAGATCATCAATAGTGTATTGCCAAGGGTTAAAAGTATTTTCGAGTTTGCTATCAGTAGGTCACGAGATTATTTCGATGAAGATAGCCGTCCATTCTGGAAGGAAGCATATTATTCCATGGTTATGTTGGAGAAAATGCTGCGTAAGTTCGATGGTTCATGGCTTCAAGGGGATCTTGAGGTATGTTACTTAAGAGATTTTTGTTTACTGATGTCAAATAATTGGTGTTATCAAATGAATCGCGTTCCTTGGAATCATTGATGTACTACACAAACCTAGCTGAATGTCGTTTATTTGTATCTTGGCTAGGATAATATTGTCTTCTATTATCGTAAGCCTAGACTAGGTGTAATACCAAGTATTTCTGTATTTACACGATTTCTTTTATTTTAAGAAATTTGTACAATTTTTAAAGATACGCATGAAAAAGCCCGGTTAAGGGTTTTTATTTCATTTTTGTGAGTTTTATGATATTCTAAGACTCAAAAATGATTGCTTAGTCAAGTAAATGACCTTTTAGGCGAAAAGGAGCGAAATCGCCAAAATTCGCATGTTGGTCAAAGTTTGACCGAAAACGCCGACGGTTGACCAAAAAGTCAACTGTTGACCACGGGAGTCAAAATTTGGCGGGAAAGTCAGCGGTTGACAAGAAAGTCAATGGCGGACGAGAAAGCCAAAGATTGACCCGAAAAAGTTAAGAAAAAGGCTGTATGACTTAATAGTTCGCAGTATAATATTGTACTGTATAAAGCTATTTTTTTTATGATTAAAATGATATGTTTAGGATTCAAAACCACCATAGAAAGTCAAGCACAATAATTAGAATATTTTGGGCCGAGTGGTTCCAAGTTAAGAAAAAGTTTTTATACAGTCCATTTATAAACAGTTGAATTTTGGATTGCGGTTCAATTAACTAATACTGCGTATAAGTGAATCCAGTATTGGAATTACCTGTGGTAATTGAAAAATGGATTATTTAAAGAGGATTGGTGGCAAACAAACCTTAGTGAGGCTTACCTCACTAACTTTATGTTTATTACATCATATTAATTATATTAGTTAGTTAGAAAGTAATTTTTAGAACCTTCCTTTGGTTCCACCCAAGCAAAGCCGACCACCTCACCCCCTCCCCTTGTAAAATCTGATTTTTTTTTAGGGACCACATTGTGCAATTTTAAGAAGTTCAACCTCTATAAATAGGGGTGAGGAAAATCAAGAAAAAATTCACAAAACATAACCAAACTCTTGCCAATTTCTTGCTTGAACCAAAACCGGTTTTTGAGTGTGAAAGAGAGGAAGATTTGCAGCCAAGATTGAAGAGGAAATAGAGTGGGAGGATCGGCTTTTGGTGGAAGGAAAGCAAGGAAAGAAAACTTTGGAAAGTTGGATACCCATTTTGCTTCCTAGGGTCGGTTTTGTGAGTTAAGGAGGAAGAGAGGAAAAATTTTGTGGAACCAAGGGGGATTAGGGTTTTTAGGGTTTAGTCTTCTACTTTGAGCATCCAACAAGAGCTCAAAAAAAAATTTGGTACTTATCCTAGCCAAGAAGGCCGAAAATAGGGAGGAAAAGAGCAAGGGAACAAGCCAAGGTTTTGGCCAGTTTTTGGGAGCTGTTTTGGCCAGTTTTTGTTAGCTGTGGTGGCTGATTTTCAAGGCAAAGGAGGCTGCAAAAGTTGGACCAATTTGGCAAGAAAAACCGGCAGCTAAGGGAGGAGCAAAGGGAAGATCAACCAAGTCAAATTCTTGATCCAAAACAAGGTACCAAACCCTTGATTCCAAGCTTTTAGTTTAAATTGCAATTGGAGAAATTTAAATGTATTAAAGCCTTGGTTGTATTGAGCATAAGCTCATTGGTTTCTCTTGCTGCCCTAGCTTAGAAATTAGGGTTTGTGCTTGAAAATTTAGGGTTATGTTGGTGGTTGTTAATATGTATGCTAGGTATTGTTGTTTTGTTTAGGTTTTTGTATATTGTGCAAAATGTTCATGTTAATGTGTTTGTTGAATGTTGAACGTTAGAAACGTCCCTGCATGTTTGAATTAGGCTCCCGACGTGTTCGGTTGAGGTAGGGTGAACGTAATAGGACGTAAGCGAAATCGAAACCGAAAAATGGCTTTCTCGGGTAGGGTTTGCCCAGTCTCGGGAAAAGCAATTTTTGAGGCCCTTAGAGGCCGAATTAGGAGAAACTCAAAACACGAAAGTTGTAGATTAGGGTTTTTCCTAGGGGGGATACGTGAACAGTTTTTCAAAATAAGGCTCCAATGGCCTTGGTTTTCTGCAAAAACCGAGTCTGACCTACCCAGGAACCATACACGACCAGAGTTAGTTCAACACAGATTTTGGACAGGTTATGGTCCAAACTGGATTTTTCGTAAAACACGGAAGTTGTAGGGTTCTGTGATAGCTAAAACTTTCGTGAAGACAATTTTTCCAAAATTGGCTTAGATTTTTTAAATGAAATTGATTTTCAAAGATGGTACAGAAATGGGGAGATTTCTGTACAAAATTTTTAGAAATGGTTCAGAAAATGGTGTTTTTGTGTTTTTAATGATTAATTGGCATTATAAAACTGTTCCAAAGGCAGTTTTTAATAGTGGATGATTTTTACAATTTTACCTTATGATTTGCTAAATTTTTAAAAATTAAATTAAATAAGGGATTTTGTGCCAAAAACATAAGGTTTTCTAAAAAGAAAACACAAATGAATTTTTGGGATTTAAAGTCAGAAATAATAATCTGAGTAGGATAGATTTAAACCTTAGGATTACTTAAAGTAACCAAGTAGGTCCACGTAACGCAAAGTAAGGAAATATAACTACGGTTATATAAGAATGTTGGTTTACCAACAGTTCTAATCCTTACTCTTTTTGTCGATAACAGAATACGATACGCAACGGTGTCCCAGCAAGCTTGAGCTTATAACTGGACACAGCAGTTTTAAACAAAGTAAGTACAACCACCGCTTACAGCATAGGCTTTGATTTGATACTTGCCTAAGTATGCTTTAAATGTATGCTTTATTGTATGTTCTGTAGTGTTACTCTGCTGTGTTATTTATATGCCATGTTAATTACATGTTTTATATTGGGTGTTAAGAAAAGTGTTATGCTATGTTTTATGTGTAAATGCTATGTTTTATGTGTAAATGTTATGTTTTATGTGTAAAATGCTATGTTCAAATATATGTCATGAAATATTAGAAACATGTTAAGATTAAAACATGCTAGATTTAGTTGTGTGAAACATCACGAAGTATGTTCACCAATAATAAGAATGAAATCAAGTATAAGATAAAGAATGACATGAAAACAAGTAAGTTACCTGTGTCGTACCGACCCGCGTAAGGTCGGGTTGGACTATGGATTGAGTTGGAAAAAGATTGGCCACCCCAACCAATTCATAGTTGCGCGCCCGGTACGAACACTATAGGGCCCATATGTTAAGTTAAGTTAAGTAAGCAAGTTATGTACAATAAGAAAGAATAAGAAAGCATAATTGGCTCATGCATATGTAGAATAAGTTACGCTAAGTTAAGTTAAGTAATGATATGCTATGCTTAGTTTATGTTAGTTAGATATATTGTTTTGTGTTGTGTCGCGGTATAGGATAGTTGTACTTGCTGAGCGAAAGCTCACTGTCTTACGTTTATGCTGTAGGTAAGCAACCTGCCAGCAATTGATGATGCAAGATGGAGAGGCGAGGCTTGGCGGACTGTGAACCGTGGGAAATGTAGAACCGCTATGCGTTTTGAATTTATTTTATTTACATTTATTAAGATGAGATATGCTAAACAACTATAGCCTATTATTTGTTATATTTTATGTACGCTCTCGTGTGCGAGTCACACTGCAAAAAAAAAAAAAAAAAAAAAAAAATATTTCCGCTGTTTATGTCGATGGAGTTATATATGAAATATACGTAAGTATGTATGGTAACGGTCTGTGCTAGGCGGGTCGTTACTCTAGGAACACGCTTTAGGCTAATTTAGGCCCCGTTTGTTTGTTTGTTTGTTGTTTGTTGTCGTCGTCGTCGTTGTTGTTTTTTTTTTTTTTTTTTTTTTTTTTTTTTTTTTTTAAATTAAATTAAATTTTTTAACAAAAAACACGTTAGATAACAATCTGTTGTTTTTTTTTGTTTTAAAAGTTAAAAATAAAAATACGTTTGGTGAGTACAGTTTGATTTTCTTTTCTTATTATTATTACTATTATTATTAATTTTTTTTTTTTGAGGAAAAAACATCATTCTCTCATCACTTTCTCTATACTCATTTTTTCTCCTCACTTTTTGTCATAACTTTCTCTCTCTCATTCTTTCTTTCTTATTACTGTGTTGGAGTTATTAGTTGAATTTAATATTAATCCTATTTGTAGTTAGTTAGATAGTAGTTAGTAGATTGATTAATGGCTAAGATATGTTCTTGTAGTCTCATATTGCTCAAATAAGAGGAGAAGAGGCTTATTTGAATCTTCAGTTCTTTTTCTGCTGTAGTCTTGACTTTCTTCTGCCTGATCCAGGATATATGGGTAGCAATATGTGAGCTTCTCTCTCATCCCCACATATGGGTGCGTGATGTTTCGAGTCGCCTAATACGATTCTACTTTGATGCTGTAGAAAAGCGTGGAAGAGGAAACCATTATTTCCTTACGAATCCAAATAGACTATTCGTGATTGTTGCCTCCCTTTGTGATCGACTAAAGGCAGAAATAATTGGCAATGCTGCTAGGGACACGATAAAACAAAATCTTGTTTTTGCAATTCATAGAGTGCACTCTTTCAGGGGTAGAGACCCACAAGAGTTTTGGGCTACCCTTCAACAGCGTGAGCAAGATCGTTTCATCCAGTCATTAAAGTTGCTTGATTCAGAAGGACTGCCCATGTTTTTATCTATTGCATCTGGGAACTTTGACGAAAACGGTGGTAGACGTAATGAGGATATTTGGCGCATGCTCGTCTCCAGCATGCTTAAAAAGATGGGAAAAATTGCCCTTCAAATGGAGGATGTTCAGGTTTGTATAGCAGGCAGTTGACGTACTTAGCTCGTTAATGATGGGAAAATCTGCAGTTGTTTCAGCTTATTATAATTATATGATCAATTCCTTTTCTTAATAACACTAGAGGCAAAATTTATATTTGTTTGTCCTTTTGATGTCACATGTATTTTATCACATATGATGTTCTGATTTGCGATGCAGATGAAAATCATCTTCAGTAGTTTTGCCGAGATTATCTCCAAGATTGACAATGAAAATCGTCTGCTTTATGCACGTGAAGTCCTGTTGCCCTTGTATAAAGTTCATGAAGGATTTGCTGGAAAACTGATCTCCGGTGATTTTCTTTCTTCCCCTACTAGCTCTCTCAATTCTTCGTTTGCATTTTCTCCTTTATGATTGATCGTTGATAGCGAAGCTTTTCTTACCTTGTTAATGGTTCATTGTGAGAGGAGTTAAGCTGTAGCCGTAGTCATTTTCTTCTATCATCCATATTGTTGCCTTGTTTCCTTTCTATCGAGCTTAGATGCGTAGACCGACATCACATTTGCCAATTTTTCGTTAGTTCGACTCGCTGTGAGTAGCTTTCTAATGTTATTTTTGCTTGGCCCGCAGATGACGCTAAACAATTTGCGCAGGAAATGTGGGAAGGCCTAGAAAAATTGCTGGACTCCCAATCGTTTTCGCAAGTTTACAACGAGATCAGGAGATCTCTCAAGTCGAAGAGGGATAAGAGGAAACGAGAAGAAAAGCTAATGGCGGTTGTCAATCCCATGCGGAATGCCAGAAGAAAACTTAGGATTGCTGCCAAACATCGCGCCCACAAGAAAAGGAAGATAATGGCGATGAAGCTCTGACGACGGATTTAGAACATGGAGGCCGGCCAGTGCCTCTTTTTTTACGACACGATAGCGCTTTTGGGTGTGGAAGTCTAAAAGGTTGCTTTCACTCCAAGATATTTACCATAATCCACCACTATATCATCGGAGCGTTTTATTTATTATTTTTTATTATATTACTAGGTAAGTTTGCACGTGCCTTCTTTATTTATTTATTTATTTAAGTTATTTTTATCGTTTTCTATATCGTAGTTGTAAAGGATCTCTAATTTGACAATGAATGAAGAATATCAATTTGGAGAATTCCATTATTTTATATTATTTTGCTATAATTGTTTTATGTTTTAATTGTGTTTGGATTATTAGGGATTAATTTGGAAGCTTTTAGTTTGATTTTGAATTTCGGCAATAAGTTTGAAAAATATAACAAAGAAAAATGCTCATAAACCTGTATGCCGTCAAAGCAATATGTCAAGTAACAATAGTTTGGAAGACAAAAAGCAAAATCTAAAACTTAAATCTTCATTTTCATATATAATATTTTAGTTGGTTGAACTATACAATTATCATGTGTATACAAAAAGAAAAGTTGCTGTGATTATATTTGTATCCGTCAACTATGTTATTTCTATGCATCATGTAATATATGCAGCTAACAAAATAAGAGTTATGTGCAAACTATCCGTGCAACTACCTAAAGAAACCAACCATAAGCAAAAGGAGCTATTTAAAAGCAGTCTCAAAAGCATTAAGAGGCATAATTACAAAAACCTTCAATATAGGCAATCTTAAATATATAATGCAGCCACATTTCAGTTATGGCTTCTTCTAACAGTGAACTTGGAACGACGGCCAGCTTGAGTTGATGATTGGGGTGCTGCAGTGGGGGTTGGCATGAATCCTTGTGTTGTGAGGCTTGGGTTGACGGCTGCTGGGCTGCTTGTTTTAGGGCCTGGGTTGATGTTGCAGTAAGCGCTGGCTGCTTGTGTTGGAGTGGGGATTGGATGCTTGTGGCAGGTTTTAAGTTTAACAATGAATCTTGAAAGGAATAATCTTGAGTTAAATTCACAAATTTAAACATACTATCACATTCAAGTTTTAGAAGACGAAAAAAGCTTGTAATTGAGGGAAAAAAAAAAAAGTTCATGATATGAAAAAAGAACTGAAATGAACAAATACTCATCTTTCGGACTAAATTCTTTCTCAAACTCTTTATTGTAGGTAGCTTGTTTGGTGTGTCCTCTCTGTCTTTCTTTTTTCTTTTTTTTTTTTTGGGCTAGTTCAACACGTACAAATTTAAGTTTAAGTTATAAAATAGTAGTTATTGAAATAAATCTCAATGAAATCAATCTAAAACCAATTACAAAAAATGAAGTTTATAGTAACTGATATTAATATCAAAATTTTTTGTTGGATTTAGTAAAATATATATATGTATTTTTGGTAAGACTAAAAAAATAGTAACAATAAGGTAGAAGCGATTCAGATTATGTGTGTGAGGGAGAGAAGAGAAACAAAAGAAACGAAAAAAAAAAAATTGAGCATCAGTTAATAATAAAGAAAAGTTAGAGAAAGGTACAAACATGTTACGGTGAATATTGAATGAATGAAGCAGGAAATAAATAGACAGAATGCTAGAGAAAGGTACAAATTCCTAATTGGTGTGTGTGTGTATATTTTGAAAGGTCCTAATTGGTTTTTCTGTGTAACTGGCATGGGTGAAAATGTCCATGACATTGTCGATATTTTCATGATATTATCCATATTTTGAAATCTTGACATGGATAAGGAGGAGAAATGATATTTCATCCCGAAGTATCCATAAAATGTTTACAATATCTAAAAATATCCACAATATCCATGAATATCCGTCCAGGATATTTTGGGATATTTGATATTTCCACAACATGTCTAAATTCTCAAGAGAAAATTTTTACTTCTGCAAAAATTTCAGCTTTGTCTCACATTTCATTTAAAAAAAAAAAATCCATAACATGTGGCAATAGTCTTTAACCCTTAACAATATAAAAAAAATAAATCATAGGAATACAATGTGACACAATTATTTACTCGTCAACTTTTCTCTTGCTCAAAGTCATATTCATGAGATTTTCACGTTTCTTTTTGCAAAGTTTTCGCCTTTATGTCATAGACTCATATAGAGGTAATATATATATATATATATATATATATATTTTCTATCTGTTCCTCCATTTGAATATTGCTATTTCTATTCCAAAGCAATTATAAAAAAGATTTCACCCAATATTTTATTATTCAACACTACTACAGAATGTGGATACCACGACGGTTTTTAACCGTCGTGGTAACATTTTCACGACGGTTTTCTAACCGTCGTGGAATGGGCAAAAATAGGGCCTAAATATGAACATTTAATAACATACCACGACGGTTCTACATAAAAAACCGTCGTGGTAAGGTAATCTTCCACGATGGTTTCCTTGGGAAACCGTCGTGGTTAGTTGGCCTACCATAACGGTTTCTCAAGGAAACCGTCGTGGTAGGACCCCCTACCACGATGGTTTTTTTAAAAAACCGTCGTGGTAGGTAATCAAAATTTTTTTTTTTTTTTTTGTGAATTCGTTTCATTTTACCAAAAACATTTAAATCACAAAATCAACACTTTTTTCCTAAAAATTTCCAAATCCGTGCCTTACCCAACCAATTTAATTCAATCTAAAGCACAACCACAATGAACAATCACCGAAAATGTAAGGGACGGATTTTGGCCATTTCGGACGGAATATTCCCAACTCAACAATCTACAAAATCAACATTTTGGATGGAACATTTTATCAACAACCACAATCAACAAAATCAACATTTTGGACGAAAAATTCCCAAATCCGTGCATTACCCAAGCAATATACATTACAACTTACCGGCTTGTCGAGCGTGGGTACGGACGGAGTGCGGAATGGGTACGGGCGGAGTGCGGCGAGAGAGAGAGGGAAAGCCGCGTGAGTTCCTTGGTGGACCCGTCGGAGAATGGAGCAGGCCCCGTGAGTGGTGGAGGAGGCCGTTAGAGAATGGAGCCATGAGAAAAATTTAAGAGGTGAGATAGAGAGAGGAGGCGCGGTGAGATAGAGCGAGTTTTTAGAGATTTTAAGTAGGGAGGGAGCGGAGAGAGAGAAATAGAGGGAGGAAATTGGGCGGCTTTGGATATGGAGTTAGAGTGTGTATTAGAGAGTGAAAAAGTGAAAAAGACTCGGAATGTAATGGGGTATGAAAGATGGTATTTTTTTTGGGTTTTAATACACGCTCCAAAAAATTGAATTTAATTCAAAATTTTTTAAAATTCCCACCTTAGTACCTACCACGACGGTTATTTGGGAAAACCGTCGTGGTAGAGTCCAAAAATTTTAAAAAAAATTTGTGAAAAAAGGAGCTTCACGACCGTTTTTTAAAAAACTGTCTTGGAAAATGCTGTAAAAACACGGAGTGGAACAGAGTTTCTGAAAACCGTCGTGGAAGAGCATGCTTTCACGACGGTTTCTAATAACCGTCGCGGAAGCTTGCAAAAACAAGCAAAAAAAAAAAAAAAAATTTTATCTTCCACGACGGTTATAAAAACTGTCGTGGAAGCTAAAAAAAAAAAATTTTTTTTTTTGCTTTTTTTTGCAAGCTTCCACGACGGTTATTAGAAACCGTCGTGGAAACATGCTCTTCCACGACGGTTTTCAGAAACTCTGTTCCACTCCGTGTTTTTGCCGCATTTTCCACGACGGTTTTTTAAAAAACGGTCGTGGAAGCTCCGTCGTTGAATCCATATTTTGTAGTAGTAACCTTTTGTCTTGTTCAATGAATAGATTTTTTACGTTTCCTTCTAGAAAGACCTTAATGTCATAGACTCATATAGATATACATGAATTTTTACTATTTGTGTATGAGTGTGAATTATTGTTGTCTCTATTCCAAAACAACATTAAAAAAAATACCACTCATTATAAAGAGTCTTTATATTTGAGCTTCAGACTTCAGTATCCACTAGTCATTGCAAGAACTAAAATCTTTTTTGTAGTTCTTATATTTTTTCTTCAGTTTGTATCCTATTATCTTTACATTTTTAAGAAAGTGTTGTTACCCCAATTCTCAGCAGGAATTCAAAAAAAGTATTTATTATAAACAAGTGAGGTAACTTTATTATGTTACACTATTTGTTTTAATTAATAAAATTAGCTAGATTTGTTGTTAGTTAAGAATGGTTAAAGTTAATTCATTTTTTTTTTTAAATATTGTTTAGTAATGAAAATAGAGCTTTTGGATTTTCATGTTAGTTATCATAAGTTTTATTTAGTGTACATTAAGTTACTAATTTATGTAATTTGTTGTACTATATAAAGAATGACAAGTGAAGGTAAATTCGATCCTGCATGGCAGTATTGCACAACTTTAGAAGGTAATAAATATGGCATCATATGTAACTTTTGTGGGAATATTATGAAAAGTGGAGGGATCACCGATTTTAAGTATCATTTAGCCGGAAATGATCCTAGGAAAAATAGTAAATGGTGTTCCAATGTTCTTCATGAAGTAAAAAAGGAAATTGTACAATTGTTAAGAATAAAAGAAGTACAAAAGGGAAAAAATAAAAAAAAATAAAAAAATAAAAAAAAAGCTATATCTGAAGATATAAAATAGGAGCTGATGGGAGATTTAGGAGTTCAACAGTCCAATGATTCAGATGATGAAGATTTATATATGTATTCGAATAATATGCCTCCCGACAAACTAGATAATTGTCGTGAATCTCTTCGAGCATCTAAAAAATCTGAGTGGGAAAGGAAGCGACAATTGCATACTAGAAAGGGTGAGAATGTAGGGAGTTCAAGGGGTCCTATGCCTAGTAATGTACTACAATCTTCATTCCATTACACAAACAGTGTTCATGAAGAACATCAACGTCCTTTGGCACCTTCACTATATAAGTCCTCAAGTTCAAAACAAAAGGGCATTAAAGATTTATTTCATGGAGGTTTCATTAAAGCCAAGATGCACAAGTTAGTTGGGCGGTTTTTCATTTATGACAATGTTCCATCAACAAAAGCTACAACACATCATTTCAAAAACATGGCTGTTGGGAATCAAGAAGCAGGTAAAATTTTATCATTGTATAATTTACTTGTTTTATTTGTTATATTAAATGGTTATAATAATGTTCTTATTTGTATAAATAGGTTGAGGAATACCTCCACCATCAGCTTATGAGATAAAGAATAAAATCTTAGATGAAGAATTTAAGGAAATGAAAGAACATGATGAAAGCTTTAAAGAAAAATGGAAAACTTTTGAGTGCACTATTATGTGTGACGGATGGACAGGTCCTACTAGGTTGTTGATAATCAACTTTATGGTCCACTGTAAAGGGAGTACTGTTTTTCTCAATTCTATTGACGCTTCTAACAAGATTAATGACCACAAGTACAAAATGATGTTGTTGAAGAACGTTGTTGAAGAAGTGGGTAAGGAAAATGTTGTACAGATTGTGACTGACAATGGTTTGGCATTTGTGAAGGCTAGAAAACAGTTGATGGACATGTATAGTCTTTATTGGACTCCATGTGAAACTCACTGTATAGATCTCATATTTGAGGATATTGGAATGAGAGAAAGTATGGCAAATGTCATAAAGAATGCAAGAGAAGTAACCAATTTTATTTATAATCATGGTTCTTTACTTGTAAAAATGTGGGAATTCTGCAATGGAGAGTTGGTTAGACCTGGGGCAACTAGATTTGCAACAAATTACATTGTCCTAAATTGCCTAATAAAGAGAAAGGCTGGCTTGAAGAGATTATTTACAAGTGATGATTACAGGATTGCTCAAGTCGGACCCAAACATGAAGAAAGATTGAAGAAAGAATACTTGATAATCATTTTTGGGATAATGTTGCTTATGTAGTGGGCATTTATAAACCATTGTATGCTATCCTTCGGATCGTGGACACGGAAGTTATTCCAACCATGCCACTCCTTTATGATACGATGACAAAGATAAAAGAGAAAATTGGTTGTCAAAAGGGATCAAAATGGATATGTAATATCATACAAGGACGATGGGATAATATACTATTTCATCCATTACATAGAGCAGGTAATGTTTCTATTAACTACTATTGAATATGTGCAATTTTTTTTCTTGATGTTGTCTGATGTATATGATCTTCCTATTTGTGTAGCATACTATTTGAATCCCAAATATCAATATAGTGAAGACATTGGAAGCAATCCTACTCTTATACAAGCAGTACATGATGCATACTATCATATGGACCCAAGCCCCATACAAATTTCCAGATCCAAAAATAATTTCACCCTAGTTTAAAAAGTAAAATCTCATATGCCATTTTAACTCCACCTTAATATTTTGCATCGCCGAGCATCGTTGAACGCCTCATAGGAGGACATAAAAGTGTATGACGTCTTGTCCTTTTTTCCGTCGAAAAAGTTTGTCATTTTGTTGTCATCCATTACTCAAGTCGGTTTTTTGTTTTTTTTTTTGTTTTTTTTTCATAATTAGCTCCTAATCTTCTCACATTTAATAAATTAATTCTTAAGCTAAAAATCTTAATAATTAATCCCTCAAATTTCAAAAACAGTAGTAGTTAATCCTCATTAAAAACAATGTTAGATTTTTTTTTTTTTTCAATTTTCTTGCATTTAACTGACAATTGACCTAATATTAAGGGTAGCTCGGTCTTTTTTACATAAAATTGGACCCTATATGAGCAAAAATCCCTTGATTGCAAGGTTGATTATCCTTGGATTTAACATGGGAGGGAGAGAGTTTTGTTTATATGGGTCTAATTCGGGTAAAAATTAAGGACCTTGGTCGTTCGGAATTAAAGGTCATGAGCACGTTACATGAAAGAAAAGCTACATCCTCTACGAGTCCGTATTTGTTGTCTCATTTTCCTGTCTCAAAGGCTATCCCCTTAACAGGATTTTGACAACTCATCAATTTGTTCAAGAATTTTAAATATTTAATATTTTTTATGTGGTTAAATTCTTAAATTCAGATTATGTGACATGACACTATTGGGGGGACAGCTAAGAGATAGGAAATATAGGACAACAAATATCGATAGATACTCCGAGGGTTTTCACTAGGCTTTGAATAAATGATCACAATGATGCTTGAGAGCTAGAATGGAAAGAAAATGAAAAGAGAATTCGTACAAGAAATAATAATATATGGGTAATAAAATATGTGATTTCAGGAGAGTCTAGATGGTCTAGGTATGTAAGGGAGCCTCCTATTTATAGAAGTCTGTAATAACCGCCACTAGTTTCCTAATTTGAACTAGATTATGTGTTTGAGTTCGAATAGGAGTCATCCTATCCTTTTTTGAATAAATCTACCTATTTAAATTTCGCCTTACTGGTTAGAGGAATACACTTTTGAATGATATTCATCCTATATGAATTATTTGAACCCCTTATCCTTAGGATAAGATTAATTTCGTAATTATCCCTTTATTAAATCCTTAATCTCGTCAATTGATTATGTCTTGACTGATGACTCATTCTATCCTCTGGGTATTGTCATCTCATGAGTCAACCTTGGCTCTCTGATGACATGTGTTGTCACATGTATGGTGAGAGATGAGATACAAAATCTAACCTCAACAAAAAGTAAATTTTTTTCCTTCTATCCGAATGCAGGTGACTTTAATAATTTTGCGGTCCTAACATAGTACAATTGCTTCGGAACAATGACATTTTTTAGTAGTATTTAATGAAGTTTTATGTTCAAAAAACGTTGAGATAATCCCTCAAGTTTTATATCGGCATTGTTGTCAAAGGAATGATTAAAAAAAAAACCTGCCTTAAAATAGATTTACAGCTAATTTGATGGGATCATATGCTTTGACTTTTGTTGATGTGCGGAGGAGATCGCCGGCGAGATCTCCTCCAGCGCCTTTGTTGTTTCACGAAGGTGATCGCGGATGAGATATGGATTCATAAATCAACAATTTACTAAAAATCAATCAAAAATTTGCCATGTCATTTTTTAAGCTTTTTAACTGAAAGTAAAAAAAAGAAACGCGAATTAATATTTATTTTTGTAGGTTTTGAAAGAGTCATCCACCATAATATCTCTCTCTCTCTACTGTAACAATCTCTCACTTATAAATCATAATTACAACTAGCAGGTCAAATGCTAACAAAGCTTCATGATAAAAAAGAAGTCATAACTAAACACACATAATTATTAGAGTTGTTGAATCATAGTAGTCTTCTTGTCCCACACATAAGAGTACAAATTTTCAGGTGCTTATGTTGTCGAAATAAAAGGAGGAATAAAAACATTACTCTGGAAAATCAACACACATTCAATAGTCCATGATTCACTCTGGCTGATTTATACACACACATAGAGATAGATATACAGACACACACAGTACTGAAAGAAAAACAGGCACAAAGAAACCTTACCTGCATATGGACTTCATCGCGATCAAGGTGATACTTACGGGAGTACAAAAGATGACTAACCGGTAAGGTCGCCTATTGAAGATAACCATGTCCAATTTTCTTCCTCCTCAGAACGTTGTTCGTCATGGGCGTCCGAAGCCTTAATTTCCGACTTTCGAATATCTTCCAACATAACTGCAACTTCTTTCATTGCCGGTCGTTTCTTTCCATTCGAATTCAAGCATCGTTTGGCAACTTCCGCAAATGCTATGATTGAGGCTTTTTTTCCCTCCTTCTTCACTCTGGCATCAACAATATTGAACAATTTATTCTTCTGAATGGCTTGCATGAAATATGTTGCCAGACTTCTACCTTGTTTTGACCTCTGGGTGGAAAGTAGTTTTTGTCCGATCAAAAGCTCAACAAGAACTACTCCGAAGCCATACACGTCACTCATCTTTGTAGATTGACTTGACTCTTCTGGATCCAAGTTACCAAATGTGCCATGTCCTGCGGTTGTCAAATCTGTTTGCTCATCAACGGCAACTGATCTTGATGTTCCAGTATCTGCGAGACCAGACCGGCCTTGTACTGCAGTTGTCAAATCTGTTCCATCATCAACGGCAACTGATCTTGATGTTCCAGTATCTGCGAGATCAAATGCGCCTTGTACTGTAGTTGTCAAATCTGTTTGATCATCAGCGGCAACTGATCTTGATCCTCCAGTATCTGCAAGACCAGACGAGTCATGTACTGCGGTTGTCAAATCTGTTTCATCATCAACGGCAACTGATTTTGATGTTCCAGTATCTGCGAGGTCAAATATGCCTTGTTCTGCGATTGTCAAATCTCTTTGATCATCAATGGCTACTGATCTTGATGTCCCAATATCTGCAAGTTTTGCTCTGTATTTACCATCTAGAAGGATATTCTTAGACGTAATGTCCCGACGGTAAGTTGACAACGTAGCCGACGAGTGTAAGTGCATAAGAGCTCCAGCTATTTCTGTTGCAATTCGTAAGCGTATTTCCCATGTAAGTGGAAACTCCTCTTGCTCGTCATAAATATACTGATATAGAGTTCCATTAGGTACATACTCATAAACCAGAAGAGGATCTTCTGTTTGTAAGCAGCAACCTAATAGTTTAACCATATTTCTGTGGTTAACTTTAGAAAGATTAACAACCTCATTAATGAATTCTTCGACTTTACTCTCGTCCACGATTTTAGATTTCTTTATGGCAACAATATTCCCATCTCTCAACATTCCTTTGTAAACTGTGTCTTGTCCTCGTTGGCCAAGAACTCTGTCGCTTTTAAAACTATCAGTTGCTTTCTCAAGCTCTTCTGATTCAAACAGCTTCGTTTCCTCAACATCAGCTTCACCTGAGTCAAATTGTTGTTCTAACAGTTGACCACCATTTCGGCCGAAGAACTTTTTCTTGCGTATCATGTTACTCATACTTTTCGCAATTCTGGCCGATTCCCTTGATCCAGGAACCAGTAACATTGCTGCAACTGCACTGACAATACCTGCATAAATTAGATAACAAATGAATTAATGAAAAGTATTAACTTTTTGTCGAGTAGGTTACATGAGCACATTATTATTTTTCGCTTACATTAATCAAAACAATCTATGTCGTGCTCCAGTTGGAATGAAAATGGGAAATACCAATGTCTAAGTATAAATTTTATAAATTCTTTCAAACCGGAGTCACTTTTTCAACTTGCCCCGTGAACATGGAAAAGAGGTCTAAAGAAAATATTTATGTGTTGCTTTAATTTGCAAGAAAAATTCACATCTTGAAATCTCAATTCCAACAAGTGATTCATGTCAATATTAAAAAAGTGACAATTAGACTGAAATTAATTAAAACGGCATTCTCTCGTTAATTTTTATTTCCAATTGAAACAAGAAAATACCAACTATCACAGGCAATTTAAATTTAAATTTAGACCATCAAAAGGCATACCTAAAGGGACCGTCAAATTTTTGTTCTTTGGCTTGCATTTGTAGCTCCCAACAATGTTCTTACATTTGGCGTACTTTCCACATGGTCGCTTATTGGAGCCTCTAGCTTTACATTCATCAATATCTGAAATATTGCGAAGAAATAAAAATCAGTTTGTTTTCTTTAGAAAAACTAGTGAATAATTAACATAACTTGCTTATAACGTGAATAAGGTTTTTTTTGTTTTTTGGGTAGTGCTTTCATCATAGAAAATACAGGCATAGTTAGTTGGTAAGACCTAATGGACAGTTAAATCAAATATTGTCTAGACAAAGCAATATTACCCGTTTTTATTTAGTCAGTATAATTCGCATAAACATAGAAAACTACAAAAAAAAAAAAAAAAATATATATATATATATATATAATTGAGATAAACGGTAGGAGCAAAACGTTATCTTCAATGCCTATTTTGTAAAATTTTGCATAGAAGTGATTATCTTTGTAAAATTTAAGTTTTTACATGATGGGTATACAACTTCCTCCATTCAATTTCAAATAATCAACGGCCAATTTTATTGTTATAGGAACCAAACTACTAAATAAAGTTAACATTTTGAATATAGTTACCTTTGTTAAATTAGATTAGCTTTATTATAATTATTATTTTTTGTTATTGATCTTTATCTTTAAGGGTAACATAGTTTTTTCCTTATTTGTTTGCTAGACTACATAAACCTTCCTTTTGATGTATGAATAATTCAACAAGAAACCTTAGCTTTCTTTTATTTCCCAATTTGATTTTTGGAATCCACAATCTTTATTAGTAGTTTGAATTTATTTATATCTATTTTTAAATTAGGAATTTCTTGATTTTAGAATATTTTTTAATTTTGAGTAACTTGTCTAATTTTTTAGATTTAAGCACATTATCGTACCACATTAAATCTTTGTATTATTGGGTTAATTTTAATTTTGGCTCCTTATATATGTTGGCTCACTTTATAACTCTCTAATACTTAAAATGTCACATCATTCGCAACCAAACTTATAAAATATTTCACTATTAATACCTCTATGACATAAACCTTGAAAATGACTCAATTAACCCAATAATACAAATGGGTGGGTGGAGGATAATTTCGTTAAATGAATGTTAGGTAGTTAATTGAACAAGTGAATTGAACTTGATCCATGTTACCCAACAGATCCAAAATTTTGGTTTTCACATGTTGGATCACTTAGATAATATAAATCGGATTTAATTCACCAGTCCATTTGACCACCCAACATTTATTTAATCAAATTACCTAACATTCATGCTTCATTCCATCATTTTTTTTTACCGTTTCTATCAGAGTGACTAATAGTAAAACATTTGATAAGCTCAAGTGTCACTAATATGATAAGTTAAGACTTGGGGATAAAGTGAAACAATACATATTCTTTAGAGACTAAAATTGAAATTAACCCTTATATCTTTCTTTTTTATTATTTTTTCTTCTTTAATTTCTAATATGATATTCACTACAATCAAATACTAAAAACAGAAAAGAAAAAAAAAAAGACGGATATTACGCAACGATTTTTAAAAAACCATCATGAAATGTTGTAGAAAACACGAACGGAGATTTTTTTTTATTTTATTTTATTTTTTTCTAAAAACTGTGGTGAAAAGCAGACTTAGAGGTTGTTTGGAAACACATTTCAAACTACTAGTTTGAACTAAAAATTTTGTCTTTTTTCCAAAAAGTTTTTTGTCTTTTCTGAAAAAGTTTTTTGTCTTATCTAAAAAGTCAACAAAAATTACTATTACAACTAAAATATTTCAACTCAAACTAACATACCAAACAAACCATTAGTACATACAAGCTGTTTGTAGATCAGGGTAGAGGGGCTTTACCATCGCAACCGCCGGGAAGATAAGGATTTCCTTCAAAGCCGTCCTTGCAGTAACACACAAGCTGTCCTGATTCAGTGAACGGTGAAGAAAAAGAAGTGTCGGAGCTCTTGTTGCAATATCCACTTGTACTCTTTCTTTTGCCACTTTTGAGAGAAAAAGACTCTACAGAGTTTCTTACATCTTCATGTTTGGAAGCGTCCAATCCCCAATTTAGCGCTACCGTAACGTTGGTCATCTCCGACAAAGCGGAAAGATTTGTGACACTTTGTGAGAACCAAGTTTCCTTGACGACAAAAGCGTATCTGCAATCTGTTTCACCGCTCTGATCACTACTTGCGGTGATGTTGAAACGGGCATCGAAGGCCTGCAGATTCGAGGGGATCGAGGTCTTGCAGCAACCCACGCCGTTACAACGAGTGTTTACCGAAACGTTATTAGCACAAACGGACCAACAACTCGCAACAATTGGCTCGTCTGAATCTAGTTTTGAGCTAATTATCGATGCAAGCCCTCCGCAGCCCACCGCGATGAATTTATTCTTGCTTTCGGAGAAGGCGAAAGGGCTTCCTTCGAAGCTGAGGTTTTGTGGCAGTGTTTTCTCGTCACCGCAGCTCCAAAAGGTGATTGGGAATTGCACGTCGAGTGTTCCGTCGTAGAGATCAATTCTGTTCACCTCGAGATTGATACGTTTCAAGACTGGAGTCGGGATAGTACTGCTGGTGCTTGTTCTCGTGCAGACAACTTCAAACCATTCGTCGACGTAACAACCTTTTCTGATCCCGAAAGGATATGGAATGCTGATGTTTCCGCAACGCGGCAGACAGTTATCCTTCGCCGTCGGTGCTTTGGATGCTGTTGTAGTGATGAGGCATGAGAATAGAAGAACGGGGATAAAAAGTTGGCGGACCATTTTTCTTTTTTCCTTCTTCCTCTATTTTCGGTTGTTTTTATGCTCTGCAACTTAGCATTGCAATTAAGTTTAATATCAAACTCTATGTTTGGTCCCGCACAAGGAGAAAAATTAAGCAGAGCCCAATAGCATGGCCAATGGAAAAAGGCTGTGAAAAAAAGGTGGGATTCAAATCTTTTGTTTAATTTTTTATATCTCAAATGATATCGAATAAGTAATATTACGCCAAGTCATTTAAAAAAGATTTAAAATGTTTTCTAACTGATTTTTCATACCTTAAAAGCTAACTTCATCCAATGTGTGAAAATAATTGGTTAGACACCAATTAAGATACCAAAATTAAATAGAAGATACATATTCAAAAAGGTGGGGTTTTGGATGGTAATTTTACGTGTGAACTTATTTATTCATGTGGACTCACGGTCTTAAATAAAGTGAGAAAAATCGAATATACATGCGTTTATTAAAAAAATATTAATCCGGCTACTAGGGCAGTAAGTCTTCGCTCTTTTGCTGTCGGCCATTGTCAAGGTCTTCAATAACAGACATGGAAGAACCAAGTCTCAAAATCCTCACTTTTTCCTTTGCTTTCTTTGTCTTTATGTTGAAACATTGTGTCAACAGTAATCTTAAACAACCAGATATTATAGATGAAGAAACGTATGTACATATGATTGTCATATACATATATATATATATATATTTATATATGCTAAAGTGTCACAGACAAATGATAATCAATTTATATCATTTGGTACATATATAACTAATTTAGCATGTTTTTCATTTTTCCTGTTCGAGAGGAAATTATTGAGCAAGTTTTTGAAATTTAACATCCATACAGATAAATCAGGAAAGAAAAAAAAAAAAAAAAAAAAACCCTAAAATTCAAAACCGAACTGAAAATAAAATAAAAATTAAATCAATAATTCACAGCAACACAGTCATAAAACCTTATACTTACTAATTAAGGAGCTAAAACGGAATTTCCAAATAGAAAAATCAGAATTTCCAAAGCAAACTTTCTGAATAAAATTTGCCATCCTTGTCATGTTACATTACTGAAGCACTTGGAATAGGAGGAGGAAGAGGACTGTGAGAGAATATTTATTGGTTTTTTTATTTTTATTTTTATTTTTTTAATGAGGATTTGATGGTTTTGCCAACAGCAAAGAAAAGAGGAAAGAGAAAAAGCAGGAGAATAGGAAAGAGAGAGAAAAACTTTGGTGACTTGTAAATGTAAAAATAAATTAGGGCATTTTAGTAAATATTTTATTATTAAATTAAAATTGTTGCGATGTCATCTGGGGCTAATTTAAGTGATTGGATGTGTGAGTATGTGAGCATGTGAGCATGTAAATGTATAATTAGAGTTTAAATTCTGAATTTTTAATTGTGAATGTATAATTTAAGTGATTGGATTTGTGAGTATGTGAGCATGTGAATGTATAATTAGAGTTTAAATTCTGAATTTTTTATTTCTTAATATCAATTGAAATAAAAATTAAAAAAAATGTTGCGGTGGTGAATGAGATAGATGTGTAATCTTTTAGTGGAAAATCGAGTTAATATTTTACATTGCCGAGCGTCGTGGATAGTAAGTCTCCGAAAAGGACCTATTGTGCAGTAAGTCTTTGTGCTCTTGCTGCTTTAGGTGCAGTATCAATGTCTTCAATAATGGGCATAGAAAATAATTAAAAAATAATGATAATAATGAACATATATACAAATTCTCACTTCGTCGTTTGCTTTCTTTTTTTTTTCCTTTTTTTTTTTTTTTTTTTTTTCCTAACGACTACTCTTTTGTCCTTTCTTTATTTGTCTTTTTGTCGGAATTATGAATAAAAAATATTTATATAACATGCTTTTCAAAAAAAAAAAAAGGGGGTGTGCACCAAATCTTCTCATCATCAACCTTAAATACGAATCTTATCCCATGCAAACATCAGCAGCATATGTAATTGGTACGTCATATTTGCAATAATGATATTCACTTACATCAGTTGGGTACATAAATAATTATTTGACTCGGTAGGTAACATAAATAATTCAAGCCCCACCCCCAAGCCCCACCCCTTTGGATAATTACAATAAATTCAAAATAGAAAAGATAAAAACTAATAATTATATGTTGCTGACCATTTATATTTCATCCGTGTTCTCCTCAGAATATTAATCCTCCTTTTATTATGTTTGAAATCTAAAATTCGAGATTTTCCAATTTCAATCCCGTAATCTTATGGATTTCATTATACGACATTTTGCCTCATCCACTTAAGTCTTCGACGTTCGCCAAGCTTTAAAGCCTATGGGCTTAATCCTGAGATTAAGACAAAGAGAAGCGGAAAGAGTAAAAGCAGGTGAGTAAGAAAGTGAGAAGATAGAAAAAAGCGAAAGTAAAAATAAAAGTAAAAGAGGCATGTTAGTAAAATAATTTATCAAATTAAAAGTGTTGCGGTGGCATATAAGTTAGAATGTCATTTTGAATATCATACTTATTTGTATTAAAAGTTTTGATTAGAATTTACTATCCTAGCAGAATTATTAATGCACATGTCTCATGCAGCTGAGCGTAACCAAACCATTTAAAGTATTATTTATGATCATCAAGAAACAATCTCTTTCACAAATAATATTTTGGAAGCTAAATCCATTATGAATAAATCACCAATGTCTCACTTTAGCCACGCAAAAAAAAAAAAAAAAAAAAAAAAAAAAAAAACTAGGAACCAAAACAAAACAAAAAACCAAAAACAAAGCCTTACCACTGATTAGAAGACGGGGAAATTACCACTTTTTTCACTCAAACATGAGTAGTTTTTCACTCATTCTTAAAACTACTAGATTATATCAAATGCAGCCTAAAATTCACATACAAATTTTCAAATCCAAAATCAATTTTTGTTCACCATACTCTAAAACGTAAATCTCATATATCCATTTCCAATTCCACCTAAATATTTTATGCATCGTGAAAAGTATCAAAAAGAGGACGTACAAGTGCATTAAATAAAGACTAATTTGGTCCTTTTGTGTCATAAAAAAAAGTCTTTGTTCTTTTGTTGTCACCTATATATATATTTCTTTTGAAAAAGCAATAGAAAAAGTATAACGACCCGACTTTTCAGACCGTTAACTAGCTTATTTATTCTTATTTAATTTAATCTTAACACTCATTTATGTTTGGTTCTGAAAATACAGATTTTTTTTAAATCATATTCGTACTACAAAAGTTAGAATCACTAAAATTTTTATTGAAAACCTCTAGCAATTAATTATCCAATTTAAAATCATAACTAGATGATATTTTAAAAAGTTAGAACTTCATATAAATTATAAGGAGAGAGTCTAAAGTCTTTTCTTGTAAAATACTCATACTAGTTTAGTAGTACCAAAACATTGGAACATAAGTATAAATATAGTCGATACAAAATAGTTTACGAAATCTAAATGCGAAAATTTAATTCGTGGTGGTATCCCACTCTCGTCCTTCATCGCCTCTATATAGCTTTGTCAATCCATAAAACATCTAAGTAACGGGTTGCTTACCCGCGTTACCTACAGCACGAACACACAATGATGAGCTTTCGCTCAGCAAGTACAAATAATATCTCACAAATCATTTTCATAAAATTATATCATCACATGTAACATCATGAATGTTTAAAATGCATGTGAACTATATGTGTTCAATTATACTTTATTATTTACATATCTTGTCTACTTAATGGCCCCTATGTCGTACTCATATACGCGCAACTAATGGGGAGTTAGGGGAGCGACCCTCCAACAGCCTCCAAGGTCATATTTTATAACTTTCGTTCTTATCATATCCTCTCACTAATTGGAGGTTGGTACGACACTTAATCCTATTTTTTATTTACCTCATTCTTATTACACTACTACAAAATGTGGATTCCACGACGGCGTTTTCACGACCGTTTTTAAAAAAACCGTCGTGAAAAATACGTAAAAACATGGAGCGGAACAGAGTTTCTGAAAACCGTCGTGGAAGCCGCCGCTTCCACGACGGTTTTTAATAACCGCCGTGGAAGCGGGCGCTTCCACGACGGTTATTCAAAACCGTCGTGGAAGCGAGTTAGTTCCACGACGGTTTTTCAAAAACCGTCGTGGAAGCTTCCTGCTTCCACAACGGTTTTGAATAACCGTCGTGGAAGCGGGGTGCTTCCACGACTGTTTTTAAAAAACCGTCGTGGAAAGTACGAAGGAGGGAATTTTTTCAAAAAAAAAAAATTCAAAAATTAAAAAAAAAATTTTTTTTGACCTACCACGACGGTTTTTGGGAAAAACCATCGTGGTAGGTCAAAATAATTTTTTTTTTAATTTTTCACCCTACCACGACAGTTTTTCCAAAAAACCGTCGTGGTAGGTATGAATGCGGGAATTTTAAAAAATTTTGAAATTGTTCAACTTTTTGGAGCATATATTAAAACCCAAAAAAATACCCTCTTTCCCACCCCATTACATTCCGAGCCTTTTTCACTCTCTAATACAAACTCTAACTCCAAACCCAAAGCCGCCCATATTGTAACACCCGAATTTCTTCGGTTCATATTTTATAGAAATTTCGTGTAAATATTTACCGTAATCGGTATTTCATGAGGAAGTTCGTTCTAGAACTTAATTTTGTGACAAGAGTTCTTAAGATTTATTAAGACTCAAAAACAAATTGCATGAACTCACAAAAGACCTTTATGAGTGAAAGGAGGTCGTATTTGCACATTTCAAGACAAGTCGACGTTGACCAATAAGTCAGTTAGACCTAAACGGTCGAAAACGTCAAACAAGAATTTTATGATCGCAGTACAAGTGAAATTACTGCTAAAAACTCATTTCTTGATCAAGATGAGTTTGAATAGAATTAAAATCACCTTAGAAAAATCAAGCATACTAAGCTAGAGTTCAGGGCGAAAGGATTCGGAAAAATAAGAGAAAAATTTTTCCGATCGAGTTTTTCACAGATCGAAATTTTAAATGCAATGTAATTTTCGATACTGGGTATTTTAGCAACTCAGTATTAGAATTTATTGCAATGTGTTGAAATTATACAATATTTTCAAAAAGATTGAACCAAACAAGCCATTAAGCTTAATTACATCACAATTAAGCTAAGTTAGGACATAACCCTTCACACACTTGGACCAATGAGCATGTGACACCTCATCTATGAGTTGTCAACCACTCCCCATTTCTCTCCCCCTCATGGCCGGCCACTCCAAGCCCCCTTTGGGCAATAGCTTGCAAAAGTTGAGGACCAAATACCAAGATTGGAAGTAAATTTGCCTTGGAAAAGAAAGCTAGGATTTCCCCTAGCTAGAGGCACTATTCCTAGGGATTTCAAACCCCAAAAAGACAGCAGCCCTTAACTCATTATCAGCCTTACCATTCAGAAAATCTCCTCCAAAAATCCGAGAGAGAGAGATCAAGAGAGTTAAGCCAAAAATTTTGGTGAGAAAACCCCCTAAAGCCTTTGGTTTTCTTGTGAGTTCAAAGGAGAGATTTGTTCAAAATTTTTCCCCTCTCTTTCCCATCTTGCCGAGTGTTTGGGAGCTGAGAAAATCCAAGAAAAAATTTTCGGGTTTGGCTAGAATCAAGGGTTGAGTGAAGGTGTGATCTAGAGCCAAGAAAAACCAACCATTTTGTGAGTTGGTTCTCAAGGAGATCCACGGATTTTAAGGTAAGATTTTTGGTCATTTTCTTTTCTTTTGCCAAGGTTGGTTGGGGATGGAAGTTAACAAATTTTTGTGACCATTTTTGAGGTCAAAACCGTGCACTTTGGAGGCTAGATTTCGACTAGGATCAAGCTAGTGGCACCCCGGATTTTTGAGGTAAAAATCCGAACTTACCCTAGTTTTTGGTTCAAATTTTTGGTTCATTTTCTCAAGGGTTTTACCGTGTATTTCAAGCCAAAAAGTTGTAAGAGCTTAAGCTCATAATTTTCGGTTTTAGCCCTAAATAGCTTAGGTTATATTTTTATGCTTGATTTAGGTTTTTGAGGTGATTATTTTGCATGTTTGGTTGGTGTTATGATCTATGATTTTTGTGTGCTAGAGATGCATGCTAGGGTTTCTATTTAAGGGTTTTATGTCCCTAATATGTTTATCAAAATTCTAGATGCATGTTCTAGGGTTTGTATGATGATATGGTTGAGTTATGTTGTATGTATGTTTTGTATGTTTCTCTCTCAAAACCGTGGACCAAGGGGTCTCGGCCTTGAGTCGAATCCGAAAACACGGGATTTAAAATATTATGTGTATGAGGGACGTTAGAGGACGTGCATGTGTTAGTAGGTCCCGCATTGGGCGGTCGAGCTAGAGCAACGCATAGGGACGTAAAATTTGGACTAACACCAAAACTGCTCTCGGGTCCAACACCCGGCAGCTCGGAAAAGTGGAATTTACAGGTCCTTAGAGGCCGAATGGGTAAAAACTTAAAACACGAAAGTTGTTCATTAGGGTGTTTCCTAGGGGACAGCGCGGACAGATTTCAAAAATAAGGCTCCAATGGCCTTTGTTTTTTAATAAAAACCGAGAACTGGTCATGGTGACCAAGTTCCAACGATTCACATGTGTTCAAACAAAAACTGGTATCAACTGAGCCAGAATCAGAAAATGTTCAAAACATGAAAGTTTTAGATATTTTTGTTAGCTACAACTTTCGTGAAGAAAGCGTTTCCAAATTCATTTTAGATTTTAAGTTATGAATTTTCAAACAAAAGCCGTGCAGTGAGCAAAATCTCATGCACGGGATTTTCTAGACAAATGACTAGGAAAAACGTTTTTCTAACTTTCAAACATCATTTTCAAACCCGAAAACCGTTCCAAAGGCGGTTTTCGATCCCCAAATGTTTTATAGAAATATTTTCAAGTATTTTGTAATTTTCAAGACAAGTTTGGGTGCTATTCACCAAACTTACTTAAATAAACAAGAAAATGATATTTTTAAACAAGTTCAAGGTTTTCAAGATTAAAATGAGTAAGATACTGCGTTAGTAGCCGGAAAATTATTCCGAGTTACTAGGGCCTTGCCCAAGCCCAGAGTTAACCTTGCGGATTGAGGTTTAAGTTAAGATTATGATTCTCTACATGAACCCTTAATTAATATTTCTGTTGTGGGTTACGCCGTGTGACCCCTTCACATGTGTTAGTAGAGGGACATATAACCGAAATATATATATGTTGGTTTAATCCGACATTAAACGATCCTAGAATAGAGACCTTACGTGTAAACGTCCATGGGCAGGAGGTGACCTGCGAGCGTGCTCTGGAAAGGAAATTCGATCACGCGAACAACGAAGACAAGGTAAGTACAACGCCGCCTACAGCATAGGCTAGAGTTGTATGTTTACCTAACATGTTTGCTTTACACTGTTTAAGTGTTATTTGATGATTTGCTCGATGGTTGCAATATGCTTACTGTATGATGAATGTTTCAAATGCTAATGCCATGCTTTTAAAAATATGTTTCAAGTATTGTGATTATGCTTACATGAAAAAGTACGCATGTTCATGCATTGATAGAACATGAGATTAGGAGACATCATATAAGTATGCTCACTAATCTATCAAGTGGAAAGATGTCAAGAAAGACATACAAACAGAACGTTTGAGAAAAGGCCACAAGAGCCAGTGTCGTGCCCCCTGATGACGATCGGGTCGAAAGCTTGGGAAATCTCCTCAAGCTGCGCGCCGGGTACGAGCACATCAAGTTAACGGGCCCACAAGTAAAATTAACAAGATAAAGTGTGATACAAGAAAGCAAGCATAACTGGACATAAACGGTTCATGCATTTCACGATAGAACGTCATGTTTAAGATGAAGAAATCGATGATATGATGCCATGTTTATGCTTTCATGTTTAAGATGCCATGAAAAAAAAAAAGTTATGTATGTTTCATTTAATTGATTCGCGGTATAGGAGTTGTACTTGCTGAGCTTTCGCTCATTGTTTGAAGTTTATGCTGTAGGTAAACAGCCTGTTTTGAATTAACTGCATGGTGGAGGGTGAAGCCGGTGGCTGTGAAATGATGAACGGGTTGGGGTTCGCAACTCAGAAGGATTTTATTAATATATCTATTTTGAGAAAACAGACAGTTATTTTATTTACGTATGAGTGTATGTAAATATTTTCTAAGTATAATGCTTCCGCTATTTAAAAAAAAAAAAAAAAATCCCCACTATTTTCAGGATTAAAAATGGGATAAAACAAGTTTAAGTTCAAGCAAGTTAAGTGTAGTGACGGCCTGTGCAAGGCGGGTCGTCACAGATTGGTATCAGAGCGGTTTCCTGCGACATCATTTCACGGTCTGCCTGCCATCGCCGCCACCATATGTAAGTTTAGATTTACTTTATGTTTTATATATGTATGCTTATAGTTAAGTATTGCGTGTTAGATACGGTACGATGGACCCCATGATGACCGAAGAGGATAGAGACTCTGTTACGGTTTTCTTCCGCGCACACCCCCTATCCTTTGACAGCACGAGGCGTACAGTGCATGTCGAGGCGTGGCTCCACGATATGGAGCAAACATTCTTGATGTGCCACATCCCGGACTATTTGGAAATCATGCTCGCTGCTAAATGTCTTTACGGAGATGCGCGGCTATGGTGGATCGATATTGGTGAGCGTCAAGTGCCTAGTCGCACCTGGGCGAAGTTTCGTGCGGTGATGTTAGAGCGCTACGGACCACTCCCACCCAGAGATGAGGGTGCACCTGCTAGAGATCCGGATATTTACCGTGATATGCGTCATACACGGTACCAGATATTATCTCAGGCCTGGCACGCATACCCGGGCGAGACGATGAGCCACTACTGGTGGAGGTTTGAGGAGATGATGCATCCCCATGTACCCCAGGATCTTCCGGAGCCCCAGTTGGAGGCAGTGACTCTACTAGTGAACGGAACGCCGCCTCACATCAGACAGCATGTTCCGCAGCCTACCCTCCACTCGACCGTCGCTGGAACCCTCGACGATATCTTAGCGGCAGAGATCATTGCTCAAAACGCCGGGAATGATGCTCCAGCGAACCCTGAGCAGCCCCCAGTCGATGATGCTGATGAGCCCGAGCCACTGTATGAGGTAGGGCCGCATGCCGGCGAGGACGAAGAGCCACAGTATGAGGTCGGACCACTTGAGGATGAGATGGAGCACGACCAGAATCCACTCATCATCATATCCAGTGATGATGAAGATGAGGAGGACGACGATGAAGACATGGAAGATCCCGAGGAGATCCCGGACGACGAGGAGGATCCCGAAGAGTTTCCCCTCGAGGACGAGCCACATCACATCGTTCCAGATGACGGGGACTGGGAAGACGATTTAGGGGACGACACGGATTCCGATATATCCGCGCTTGAGATCGAGGTCATCCGTTAGATTAGGGCCGTTTTGTTTTGTACCCTCTTTCTTTTGTATTAAAACTTTATTATAATGTATTATGTATATTCGGACGTTAGGATATACCTTATGTACGATGGAAGGTGTTAGATCACTTCCATCTTGTTGTTTTAACCATGTGTATTTTTGGTAAAGTGACCTGTATTTTTGAAATTATGTATATATATCAGTACCCGGCACCTTTTTGAAAAATGCCGAGGGAATCATGTATTTTGAAAAGCCTTGTATTTTGATTATGTACAAAGAGACCGTGCAGACACGGGTTAAATGAAATCAAATGATATTTTCATTTCTCTTTACGAGTTTCTTTTTACAAGTAAATATGTCATTAAATATCTGCCTTTGAGTTATGGCAAGATACAAGTATATTATGATGTTACATGCATGTTGTGATGTTTTATAATGTAATGATAATAATTATATGAAAGAAGAGATGTGATTAATATCTTTTCTTGCTATAGAGGTTACAAGATGGTACGTCCGAGGAGAACAATGCCGGTAAATCCTCCAGCACAGGATTTGACCGCCATGTTAGCAAATATTCAACGCCAGCTGCAAGAGCAGCAACAAGAGATGACTCTTATTCGGGAGCAGCTAGCTCAGCAGAATCAGGGACCCAGAGTCCAAGAGGTTCCACCACCGGCACAGCCAGTCCCTCCGGCAGTGCCGCCAGTGCAACCTATTCCTCCCGTAGCACCCCAAGTGCCGAATATTCCTCCGGTAGCCCAACCAGAGGTCAGGCAGGAAATTCCGCGGAACGCTGAGGTTCCAGTAGCCCCGGCTGAAGTACAGATGCAGCCACAACCGGTGAGAGAGGACCTTCTGTATGAAAGGTTCAGAAGGATGAAGGCGCCCGAGTTCGAGGGGCCAATTGATCCGATTGCAGCCGACAACTGGCTGATCGACATGCAAGTCATTCTGGACTTTATGCGCCTGACCGAGCAAGAGAAAGTACTCTGTGCATCCTTTGCGCTGAAAAAGGACGCGAGGCACTGGTGGATAACAGTGCAGATGAGAAGAAATGTGCTGAATATGTCCTGGCAAGACTTCGTGGACGAGTTCAGGGCTATGTACTACAACAAAGAAGTCCTGGCTGCCCAGCAGGACTGAACTCACCAGCTTCACTCAAGGCTCCATGACAGTGATGGAAGCTGTCAAGAAGTTCGAGCAATTGGCCCGGTTGTGCCCGAACTTAATTACCAGTGAAACTGAGAAAGTGCGGTTGATGATGAAGATGTTCCGCACGGATATTGCCCGCCAAGTGAGCGCCGGAAACAGTCCCCCTGTAGCAGTGTCGGACTGTATTGAGAGAGCCCTGAGAGCCGAGTATTGGATCAACAGGGATAAGGAGGCCAGAGCCCAATTTTACCAGTCCAAGAAAGAAGAGAAAGCTCTAGCCAAGACGAACCAATCCCGTCAATCCACGGAAGCTAAGCCACAAGCCCAGGCCAGCAACCCCAATGCACAAGGTCCCCGACAACCCGGAAAGAACAAGCGGAAGGGGAATTTCAACAACCAGGGACAGCAGAGAAATTTCCCCCAGAAAAGAAACAACCAAGGCAACGAGAGGAACAAGAATAATTACCCCCAGTGCAACAAGTGTGGTAAGAAGCATCCGGGTGTATGTCGTCAGGGGACCAACACTTGCTATGTCTGCGGCAAGGAAGGGCACTACGCGAGAAGCTGTCCTCAGAACACACAGCAGCAGTACCAGCCCTATCCGAACAGAAACCCCCAACACCAGCAATTACATGCAGTCCAGGCTACACTCGAAGGTCCATCGATTGCCCAGGGTAGATTGGAGGCACCCGAGCCACAGGCCAGGATCTACGCTTATACAAGAGGAGATGCAGAAGCGGGCACCTCCAACGTGGTGACAGGTCAGCTTACTATCGCCACCTATGATGTAATTGCCCTATTTGATTCTGGCGCTACCCACTCGTTCATATCGATGGAGTTCGCTCAGAAGTTAGGCAGAGTCGGGAGTAGAGTAGAGCAGACCTTTTCAGCATCTTTTCCATCGGGAGAAGTTTTGTGGTCCAACTTTTGGATCCAAAATGTTCCTATTAGGATCAATGGCAGAGAATTACTCGCAGATCTCATCGCAATCAGGCTACACGATTTCGATGTGATCTTGGGGATGGACTTCTTAGGCCGTCACAACGCAAAGATCGACTGCCGAAAGCGTAACGTCACGTTCAGCCCCTGCGACGATGAGGATTTCAGTTTTCAAGGACAGTCCCGACGTTCCACCACAAAGCTCATCTCCACAATGAAAGCCTGGAAAATGTTAGCCAATGGATGCCAGGGATTTTTGGCTAATTTGGTGGACAAGGAGAAAGAAGAAGAATTGACACCGGAAGGAGTTCCTATTATTAGGGAATATCTGGACATCTTTCCACAAGATCTACCCGGACTTCCACCGGAGCGTGAGATTTCCTTCGAGATCGAGTTGCTACCTGGAGCTGCACCAGTGTCAAAAGCGCCGTACAGAATGGCACCGGCCGAGCTAAGAGAACTCCAAGTACAGTTGCAGGAGTTACTCGACAGAGGATTCATCCGACCAAGCCACTCTCCATGGGGAGCACCTGTCCTGTTCGTGAAAAAGAAGGACGGATCGTTGCGCATGTGCATCGACTACAGAGAATTGAACAAGCTGACGATCAAGAACAAGTACCCACTGCCCAGGATCGACGATTTGTTCGACCAGCTTAGAGGAGCAGAAGTGTTCTCCAAAGTGGACTTGCGATCAGGTTATCACCAACTTCGAATCAAGGAGTCGGATGTGTTCAAGACGGCTTTCAGGACGCGCTATGGGCATTACGAGTTTTTAGTAATGCCATTCGGATTGACGAACGCCCCAGCTGCATTCATGGATCTCATGAACCGAATTTTCAAGGAATACTTGGACAAATTTGTCATCGTTTTCATCGACGACATTTTGATCTACTCGAGATCCAAAGAGGAGCATGAACAGCACCTCAGGCTGGTAATGGAAATGTTGAGGCGACATCAGCTATACGCCAAATTCACGAAGTGTGAATTTTGGCTGGAGAAGGTTCACTTTTTGGGGCATGTAGTATCAAAAGAGGGAGTTTCTGTAGATCCAGCGAAGATTGAAGCGGTTAGCTCATGGCCGACCCCCAGGAACGTTACCGAGATAAGAAGCTTCCTAGGGCTCGCTGGATACTATCGACGCTTCGTAGAGGGATTCTCCAGGATAGCAGCACCCCTCACGGCCCTCACCAGGAAGGACAAAAAGTACGAATGGACTCCAAAGTGCGAGGAAAACTTCCAGAAGCTGAAGAAAAAGCTGACAAGTGCCCCGGTGCTCATCATTCCTAATGTTGATGCGGGAAATTTCGTAATCTACAGCGACGCTTCCAAGACTGGGTTAGGAGCAGTTCTGATGCAGGACGGAAATGTAGTAGCTTATGCATCAAGACAGCTGAAAAATCATGAACAGAATTATCCTACGCACGATTTGGAGCTAGCAGCGGTGGTCTTCGCACTTAAGATATGGAGACATTATCTGTATGGAAACAAGTGCGAGATCTACACAGATCATCAGAGCCTCAAGTATATTTTTACTCAGAAGGAGCTCAATATGAGGCAAAGAAGATGGCTGGAGTTAGTAAAGGATTACGACTGCGAAATCCTTTACCACCCTGGAAAGGCCAACAGGGTAGCCGATGCGCTGAGTAGGAGATCAGTAGGCACACTGATGTCCATTGAAGCACTTCCCAAGGCGTTGCAGAAAGAGATCAGTAATTATCAACTGGAAATAATCACCGGGAGATTGGATTCACTGACTCTTCACTCCGATTTGCTGGACAGAATCAAGGCGCATCAGGGAGAAGATTCTTCGTTGAGGAAGGCGCGACTTGCTGATCAGGACGGCAAGGATTTTACGAATTCTGCAGATGGAATAATCCACTTCAAGAGACGGATTTGGGTTCCAAAAGTGAAGGATTTAAAGGAACAAATCCTAAAAGAGGCACACCAGACGCCATATTCTGTACATCCAGGAGCTACCAAGATGTACAAGGACCTCAAGGAGACGTACTGGTGGCCCAACATGAAGAATGACGTGGCAGAATTCGTATCGACTTGCTTAACTTGTCAGAAAGTTAAGGCAGAGCACCGACATCCCGGAGGCGAACTACAGAAAATTGAACTCCCAGAATGGAAATGGGAGCAAATTACGATGGATTTCGTAGTAGGATTGCCAAGGACGACAAGTGGGAATGATACGATTTGGGTCATTGTCGACAGATTGACCAAATCAGCCCATTTTATCGCCATCAAAGCCACCTTTTCAGTAGAAAAATTGGCCGAACTCTACGTAAATCAAGTCGTCAAGCTGCACGGAGTGCCAAGATCGATCATATCCGACCGCGATGGGCGTTTTACTTCGCGTTTCTGGACCAGCGTTCATATGGCAATGGGGTCGAGATTGAAGTTCAGTACTGCATTTCACCCCCAAACCGATGGTCAATCGGAGAGAACTATCCAGACGCTTGAAGATATGCTGCGATCGTATGTCTTGGACTTCAAAGGAAATTGGGATCAGAAGCTTCCGTTAATCGAATTCTCGTACAACAACAGCTATCACTCTTCGATTGACATGGCACCATTCGAAGCGTTGTATGGGAGAAAGTGCAGATCGCCAATTAATTGGCAAGAAGTCGGCCAGAAGCAGCTACAGAAGACAGACTTCATCAAAAAGACCTCCGAGGATATCCAGAAAATCAAACAAAGGCTCGACATGGCTTTCAGTCGTCAGAAGAGTTACGCTGATAAGCGTCGCAGACCTTTGGAATTTCAAGTTGGGGACGCAGTCTTCATAAAGATTTCTCCAATGAAGGGAGTAATGAGGTTCGGTAAGAAGGGAAAGTTAAGCCCGCGCTACACAGGACCGTTCGAGATCCTGGAAAGGGTTGGAAAGGTCGCATACAGACTCGCTTTACCGCCAGAGCTAGCATCGATGCACGACGTTTTCCACGTTTCGATGCTCAAGAAGTATATCTCGGACCCTTCCCACATACTTCATCAGGAGCCGGTAGAGGTTCAGACCGATATGACATACGAGGAGAAGCCTGTCAGAATCCTCGATAGGGAAGATAAGGTCCTGAGGAACCGAACGATTCCTATGGTCAAGGTTTTGTGGAAGAATCATGCGGTTGAAGAAGCGACATGGGAAGTCGAGAGCGACATGAGAAGAAACTACCCCGAATTGTTCTGATTTTCGAGGACGAAAATTTTTAAGGGGGGTAGATTGTAACACCCGAATTTCTTCGGTTCATATTTTATAGAAATTTCGTGTAAATATTTACCGTAATCGGTATTTCATGAGGAAGTTCGTTCTAGAACTTAATTTTGTGACACGAGTTCTTAAGATTTATTAAGACTCAAAAACAAATTGCATGAACTCGCAAAAGACCTTTATGAGTGAAAGGAGGTCGTATTTGCACATTTCAAGACAAGTCGACGTTGACCAATAAGTCAGTTAGACCAAAACGGTCGAAAACGTCAAACAAGAATTTTATGATCGCAGTACAAGTGAAATTACTGCTAAAAACTCATTTCTTGATCAAGATGAGTTTGAATAGAATTAAAATCACCTTAGAAAAATCAAGCATACTAAGCTAGAGTTCAGGGCGAAAGGATTCGGAAAAATAAGAGAAAAATTTTTCCGATCGAGTTTTTCACAGATCGAAATTTTAAATGCAATGTAATTTTTGATACTGGGTATTTAAGCACCCCAGTATTAAAATTTATTGCAATGTGTTGAAATTACACAATTTTTCAAAAAGATTGAACCAAACAAGCCATTAAGCTTAATTACATCACAATTAAGCTAAGTTAGGACATAACCCTTCACACACTTGGACCAATGAGCATGTGACACCTCATCTATGAGTTGTCAACCACTCCCCATTTCTCTCCCCCTCATGGCCGGCCACTCCAAGCCCCCTTTGGGCAATAGCTTGCAAAAGTTGAGGACCAAATACCAAGATTGGAAGCAAATTTGCCTTGGAAAAGAAAGCTAGGATTTCCCCTAGCTAGAGGCACTATTCCTAGGGATTTCAAACCCCAAAAAGACAGCAGCCCTTAACTCATTATCAGCCTTACCATTCAGAAATCTCCTCCAAAAATCCGAGAGAGAGAGAGAGAAGAGAGAGAGAGAGATCAAGAGAGTTAAGCCAAAAATTTTGGTGAGAAAACCCCATAAAGCCTTTGGTTTTCTTGTGAGTTCAAAGGAGAGATTTGTTCAAAATTTTTCCCCTCTCTTTCCCATCTTGCCGAGTGTTTGGGAGCTGAGAAAATCCAAGAAAAAATTTTCGGGTTTGGCTAGAATCAAGGGTTGAGTGAAGGTGTGATCTAGAGCCAAGAAAAACCAACCATTTTGTGAGTTGGTTCTCAAGGAGATCCACGGATTTTAAGGTAAGATTTTTGGTCATTTTCTTTTCTTTTGCCAAGGTTGGTTGGGGATGGAAGTTAACAAATTTTTGTGACCATTTTTGAGGTCAAAACCGTGCACTTTGGAGGCTAGATTTCGACTAGGATCAAGCTAGTGAGACACCGGATTTCTTGAGGTAAAAATCCGAACTTACCCTAGTTTTTGGTTCAAATTTTTGGTTCATTTTCTCAAGGGTTTTACCGTGTATTTCAAGCCAAAAAGTTGTAAGAGCTTAAGCTCATAATTTTCGGTTTTAGCCCTAAATAGCTTAGGTTATATTTTTATGCTTGATTTAGGTTTTTGAGGTGATTATTTTGCATGTTTGGTTGGTGTTATGATCTATGATTTTTGTGTGCTAGAGATGCATGCTAGGGTTTCTATTTAAGGGTTTTATGTCCCTAATATGTTTATCAAAATTCTAGATGCATGTTCTAGGGTTTGTATGATGATATGGTTGAGTTATGTTGTATGTATGTTTTGTATGTTTCTCTCTCAAAACCGTGGACCAAGGGGTCTCGGCCTTGAGTCGAATCCGAAAACACGGGATTTAAAATATTATGTGTATGAGGGACGTTAGAGGACGTGCATGTGTTAGTAGGTCCCGCATTGGGCGGTCGAGCTAGAGCAACGCATAGGGACGTAAAATTTGGACTAACACCAAAACTGCTCTCGGGTCCAACACCCGGCAGCTCGGAAAAGTGGAATTTACAGGTCCTTAGAGGCCGAATGGGTAAAAACTTAAAACACGAAAGTTGTTCATTAGGGTGTTTCCTAGGGGACAGCGCAGACAGATTTCAAAAATAAGGCTCCAATGGCCTTTGTTTTTTTATAAAAACCGAGAACTGGTCATGGTGACCAAGTTCCAACGATTCACATGTGTTCAAACAAAAACTGGTATCAACTGAGCCAGAATCAGAAAATGTTCAAAACATGAAAGTTTTAGATATTTTTGTTAGCTACAACTTTCGTGAAGAAAGCGTTTCCAAATTCGTTTTAGATTTTAAGTTATGAATTTTCAAACAAAAGCCGTGCAGTGAGCAAAATCTCATGCACGGGATTTTCTAGACCAATGACTAGGAAAAACGTTTTTCTAACTTTCAAACATCATTTTCAAACCCGAAAAACCGTTCCAAAGGCGGTTTTCGATCCCCAAATGTTTTATAGAAATATTTTCAAGTATTTTGTAATTTTCAAGACAAGTTTGGGTGCTATTCACCAAACTTACTTAAATAAACAAGAAAATGATATTTTTAAACAAGTTCAAGGTTTTCAAGATTAAAATGAGTAAGATACTGCGTTAGTAGTCGGAAAATTATTCCGAGTTACTAGGGCCTTGCCCAAGCCCAGAGTTAACCTTGCGGATTGAGGTTTAAGTTAAGATTATGATTCTCTACATGAACCCTTAATTAATATTTCTGTTGTGGGTTACGCCGTGTGACCCCTTCACATGTGTTAGTAGAGGGACATATAACCGAAATATATATATGTTGGTTTAATCCGACATTAAACGATCCTAGAATAGAGACCTTACGTGTAAACGTCCATGGACAGGAGGTGACCTACGAGCGTGCTCTGGAAAGGAAATTCGATCACGCGAACAACGAAGACAAGGTAAGTACAACGCCGCCTACAGCATAGGCTAGAGTTGTATGTTTACCTAACATGTTTCCTTTACACTGTTTAAGTGTTATTTGATGATTTGCTCGATGGTTGCAATATGCTTACTGTATGATGAATGTTTCAAATGCTAATGACATGCTTTAAAAGTATGTTTCAAGTATTGTTATTATGCTTACATGAAAAAAATACGCATGTCCATGCATTGATAGAACATGAGATTAGGAGACATCATATAAGTATGCTCACTAATCTATCAAGAGGAAAGATGTCAAGAAAGACATACAAACAGAACGTTTGAGAAAAGGCCACAAGAGCCAGTGTCGTGCCCCCTGATGACGATCGGGTCGAAAGCTTGGGAAATCTCCTCAAGCTGCGCGCCGAGTACGAGCACATCAAGTTAACGGGCCCACAAGTAAAATTAACAAGATAAAGTGTGATACAAAAAAGCAAGCATAACTGGACATAAACGGTTCATGCATTTCACGATAGAACGTCATGTTTAAGATGAAGAAATCGATGATATGATGCCATGTTTATGCTTTCATGTTTAAGATGGCATGAAAAAAAAAAGGGTTATGTATGTTTCATTTAATTGATTCGCGGTATAGGAGTTGTACTTGCTGAGCTTTCGCTCATTGTTTGAAGTTTATGCTGTAGGTAAACAGCCTGTTTTGAATTAACTGCATGGTGGAGGGTGAAGCCGGTGGCTAGTGAAATGATGAACGGGTTGGGGTTCGCAACTCAGAAGGATTTTATTAATATATCTATTTTGAGAAAACAGACAGTTATTTTATTTACGTATGAGTGTATGTAAATATTTTCTAAGTATAATGCTTCCGCTATTTAAAAAAAAAAAAAAAAATCCCCACTATTTTCAGGATTAAAAATGGGATAAAACAAGTTTAAGTTCAAGCAAGTTAAGTCAAGTGACGGCCTGTGCAAGGCGGGTCGTCACACATATCCTCCTTCCATTTATCGCTCTCCGCTCCCTCTCTACATTCTCACCGTCATTCCTCTCTTTCTCTCTAACTCCGAGCCTTTTTCCCTCTCTCTCTAGTCGCCATTCCTCCCTCTCTCTCTAACTCCAAGCATTTTTCCCTCTCCCTCTCGCCGCCATTCCTCCGTCCCCTATATTCTCTACCACTCCACCCGTACCCACGCTCGACAATCCGGTAAGTTGAAATGTATCTTGCTTGGGTAAGGCACGGATTTGAGAATTTTCCGTCCAAAATGTTGATTTTGTTGATTGTGAAATTTCCGTCCAAAATGTCAAAAATCCACAATATTCCTTCCAAAATATTGATTTGGTTGATTGTTGATTTGGGAATTTTCCGTAGAAAATTGTCCAAATTCGTCATTTCGGTGATTGTTGACAGTCGTTGTGATTTAGATTGCTTTTAAAATTGATTGGGTAAGATACGGATTTGTAAATTTTCCAGAAAAAATGTTGATTTTGTGAGTTAAATTTTCCGGATTTGCCACCCGTGGGAAATGAAATGAATTCGCAAATTTTTTGTTTTTTTCGGCAGACCCTACCACGACTGTTTTTCAACCGTCGTGATAGGTGGACCTACCACGACGATTTTTTAAGAAAAACCGTCGTGGTAGGTCCGCCTATCACGACGGTTTTTTACGTAGAACCGTCGTGGTATGTTCTTAAATGTCCACATTTAGGTCTTATTTTTGCCTATTTCATGACCGGTAAAAAACCGTCGTGGAATCTAAAAAGATTTCACGACTTTGCATTCCACGACGGTTAGAAAACCGTCGTAGAAATGTTACCACGACGGTTTTTAACCGTCGTGGTATCCACATTTTGTATTAGTATTAATTGTAACAATGTGTAGATTTACATATCACTATGCATCTATCATTATGGCATAAATATATGTGAGGCATGCCGATCATGTCAATGCAAGAGAAATTATGCACATTAAATACTTAATCAAAGCAATACGTATAACTCATATACTCATCACATCATCAAGTCAAGTCATAGCAAACGTAGAGCATCAACAAAGAAAAATATTTTGTTCCATGCTGTATGTGAGGTTTGTACTTACTTGTCTTATGTGCTTGAACTTCCGGAGTTTTATCTCCTACTATGCAGATTTGAGAAATTGTCTTGATTTAACAATATCTCATTATTAGTTAGAATCATAGTTATATTACTTTATTCATTTATTCATTTATATAATGAACTTAATTTACTTATATCATAATTAACCTTAACAATTAATTCTTATTAATTATTAAATGTTAAAATAACTTTATACTAATTATTATTTAATTAATTTAATTTAATTATTTAATTATTTTAATTGCTTAATCAATTGATTAGTTAATTAATTAAATAATTAATTAGGTAATAGTTAATTATTACCTTATTTAATTGAGTAATTATAATAATTTTAATTGACTTATTAATAATTATCTTGTTAATAATTTATTTATGTTACTTAAATATTCTATCTCATATAATGATTATTAATTATTAATTCTAATAGCAATAATTAATAATTTGATTTACATAATAATTAATGTTTGATTAATCTCTAGTTAATCATCCCTAATTATTTTGATGATTATATCAATGATTAATGATTAATTAATCTCTAGTTAATCATGTATTATAATTATGTGGTTATTCAACATAATAATCTTGATTATTATATACTAACTATTATAACTAATTAATTAATTATTAATTAATTAATTAATTAATTACTTTATTAATTACATTTAGTTATGTATTTATTAATTAATTAATTAATTAAGTAATTAATCAATAAATCAATCAAGGTGACAAGGGGTCACCTATGGGTATACTTATATTTTATTATTGGGCTAGTCAAATCCCCTTAGTTATGTTCATTTAGTTGGGCTAAGGTAATCTCTTGATATATGCTCAGTAATCATCTAGTATACTTTATCTTGGCCCATTTAAAACTTGTGATTTAATTTTATAAAATTAGGGTTTTCACATTATTTGATCATACACTTAAAATCAACTCATTTCATAACTAAATATGTTCATATGTCATAACTTACCCTTATGTCACATTTTAATGTTCAATCGTTTTATCGGTGTAGGATTTTTACTTATAAGATTTATTCAGATTTGAGTATAATTCCGTTTTGGACACTAGATGACTTGTTGGAAAGCTTGAAACATCTAGTTTTTGTCTTTATAACTTGTTTTCCAAGATTTCAAGCATTTCAAACATTAATGTGGACGTTTTTCTAAGTGTCTTATAATAAAATCTCATATTACCAGATTACACTACAATCTTAAGGGATTTATTAAAATTTATGTACATATCCATTTTAAACGCATGATATCTCATTTTGAAGCTTAAGATGTCTACTTTATAGTGGTAAAGTTATTTCCTTTAGTACTTGAGTTTATTATAACATCAACCTAGGTTTTGTTACTATTGGTTTCACATTTGAACCACAAATCCAGATTCATAGGTAAGATTAGAAAAATCATAACAATTTACTTACAAGTCCAAATAAGACAAAAGATATGTCATTGTAAAGCTTATAGTGTATGTTTTGTATTATAAAAACATTTTAATAAAAATTTATGGTTTACTAACTCAAAATCTACAAAACCCGTGGCTAATACAGGGTTCTAGCAAGGATTTTCGGTTCGTAGCCCAAACTTGTAAAATTCGTCAAAAATTGCACATTTATCCATTCAAGGCGTAAGATACCTTGTTGGAAAGATTAAAGAATATAGTTTTTATATCTATAACTTATATTCCAAAATTTTGAGTCTAAAGGGTTCGGAGTACAATAAACCCGTGGCTAAGCTGTGTCTCGGAGGTTCATTTTCTCTCTAATTTTGTGTCACAACTTCAAAGGCATATACTTTAGACATATAAAAGCAAAACAAGTGATTCCAAAGACTAAAATGAAGCTTATCCTCTGTAAAATATTAATATATAATTTATTTTTCATATCAAATTTTCTAATGCATGCTATATCACCACAACAGCTATAAACTTCAACAAGGTTTATAGATCTTACCGAAATGCTCTAGGTATCCTTTAAGATCTCGAACCTCCTAAGTTCTTCGCAAAACTTTTTCCTAGATAAGAAGAAGTCTAACATTAAGATCATAACTAAACATCATGCTTTAGTTCTCCAAAAAGACTAAAACACGAAGAATACCACTAGGTTACCTCTAGTAAAACATCCTCTAACTCCGTTTCTCACTTCTTCGATCTTGGTGACGGGGTTTCTTAGAGCTTGAAAATGGAGGGAGGAGAGTGCTTGAGGGGTGTTGGAGATGAAGAATAGTGTTGGTGGTTCTTCTTTTTGTTTTGAGCTTGGTGGTGGCTAGAGAGCTAGGGTTTTGAGCTTAACTTGTGTGAGACCAAAAATGAAAAATTAGAGGCTTATTCTCAGCCAACTTTTAGCTTAAGAGAGCTGTATTTTGAGGGGTAAAATTGGAAATTTTTTGGCTGATTTCCTCCTTCATTGCCGCCACTTCAAGGAGGGTTTTTGGGGTGAAATTTGGTTCAACAAAGTGGAGACAAAAGATCACTTTCACTTGTCTTTTCCTTAGGTCAACTTGCCAAAATAAACCGTGACATCTCTTATATGTGGTTGCATGCATGCACCACTTTCTTCTTTTCTCATTTGTTCACATTTCCCCTTGCTTTAAGACTCAAAAACCGATTCCCTCTTTGTTCTAGTCAATTTTATTTTGTTTTTCTTTCTTTCAATTTCCACCATTGATCCAAAGTTGTCATCTTTATTCTCATCCATTGGATCTTTCATCACACCTATCCTTACCCTAAGTTCTCACTTATCATATAAAGTTTGGCCATTGATTTGCCTAGGATTCTCTAGCATCAAATCTACACCATTTATTTCAAATCAAGCACAATTTTTTTATTAATTTTCCACCTTTGGATTTTCTATGAGTAAATACTAATCACTTATCTTCTATTTATGTAACACATTAATTCCCCAATCATACTCCCAAGGCTTAGCTATTAGTATGATCAAAATAAATACTAAGATCCTTAAATTAACCTATTAATAAAAATCGGGGTCCTTCCCAAAAATTATCGTTATCCCACTAATACGACATAATAAATTTAATTTGTATAAATTTATATGTCGTTCAACTTATCTTTTATGTATTTAAAATTTCTCATTTAAATAGAGAAACTCAACATTGTTAAATCATCGGCATTATCACACCGATAATACATATACTATCATTCATGATCTTGAAATTTGATATTCATCAAAATAATTTATTAGAAGTATATTAATAAAGGAAATCTATAATAATAATTCATGAATCAAGCTTATAAATTTTTAGGGCATCACAAAGAGAGAATTTTCCATTATTGAAAACCTTGATAATGGATGTGAGCAAAATGATAAAGACTTACTGCACTTGTTTGACTTGGCTCTCTTTGTCCTTTTTCTAGAACCTTGTATCAAATGTTTTTATTTTGGAAATGCATATCAAATCTCTATTTCGTTGGAAGTCATCAAAGTGTAATTCAAATAATAAGCTTAAATAATAATGTATACGCTCGGATGCGAAGGAAAACAAAATGTAGGAATCAGACAATGCTTTAATAAAACGACCCAACTAAGGTGACGCATAGTACAATCATTTATTATAGGGTGAAGAAATGTATGTACTCCACCTATAAAATTAAAGTTCATCATCCGTTGTAAATACAATAAACTATCTTAAAGCAAAATCTTTTATTCGACGGTGTCACGGTCCGACACATGTAACATCACCAATACCTTATAAGACTAACTTTAAGGTTGATATTTGTCACTTGTAATAAAAGTTTCAAAATATAACAGGTTAGACATACAAATTTATAACGTTGTATATAGATCTATTAGTAATTATATGAGCCTAAAAAAATAATACATATGTTAGATTTGTATGATTGTCGGACAGGAAACTCATCCTAATCTTAACCAATCCATCAGCAGCATATATAATCATCATATTTATAAATATGTCACAAAGAAATGACAATATTATCACTACGGTCATAAATCACCAATTTGATAAGTTTTAGATCCGTTATGAAATGTTCTGGAACTGATTGTGTTTTATATATGAAATATAAATGAGAATGTTTTGAATAAGATTTTGAGATAATGTTTTGAAATTGTGTTTGATTATGTTTTTAGAAAAATTGGTTTGAGTACAAAAAAAGAAAATTGTGTTTGGATATGTTTCTAAAATTCTTTGTTGGACATATAAGCCTAAGAAAACGAAAACGGAAATAAGAAAACGACATCATTCCTTTAAAAAAATAAAAACGATTTTTTGTTTTTGCTTTTGTTTTCTGACTTTGTGCAAAACAAAACGCTGTTTCAAAATCATTTTCAAAGCACCATTATTCAAAACCGTGAGATTCCTTTCTAAAACGTTTCCAAAACAGTGTCAAGCGGAACCTTTGTTTTTCCTTGTTGAAGTAAAATTATTGAGTAATTAGTTTAAACTTTAAACCATCCATATAGCTAAATCAGAAACCCAAAATCCAAAATCCAAAATCCAAAGGAAAAGAAGAAACAAAATCAACAATTTGCAGACGTAAAACCTTACACAAACTAATTAAAGTTGAGAGCAGAAACAGAATTTCCAAATAGAAAAAGTAGAATTTCAAAAACAGACTTTCCAAAAAATAAAAATAAAAATAAAAAAAATAAAAACTTTCCACCGTTGCAATGCCGCTGTACCGGAGGGCTTGGAAGAGGAGGAGGAGGAGGAGGAGAATAATGAGAAAGAAGATTTTGTTTTTTTTTTTTTTTTCCCTCCTTTATGGATGAAGATTTGATGGTTTTGCCTATGGTGGAAGGTACCGTGGAAAGGTCTCGGAGGGGAATATAATTTGTTATATTAAAAGTGATGACAGGTGAGGTGGCGTATGATGTAGAATAAATGTCATGTAGGCTTATAATAAAAAGTTAAAATTAAAGTTAATATCTTAATTAGCATTATTTTTTGGTATACATAGCAAGCATACAAACATTATTATTTATGCAAACATCTTATTGAGGGTGTGATCAAACCATTTAAAGCATTTTCCACCAATAAACAAGGCATTATCACTGAATTTTTTTTTGGTCTCAATCTTTAAATCCTAAAGGAAGGGAAGAAAGAAGTAAATAATATTTCTGCCTAAATTATTGAAGTAAATAGGAGGTTTTAAAAATATTAAACTAAAAAACTGCAAATAATAAATTTAAATAGCTGTAAATAACAAATTTACTAGATAAAAATTTATCTACTTCTTATAAAAATGTTATTTACCTCGTAAGTTTGCTGATATATTTTTAAAACCTTTTATTTACTTCAATCAAAAACAGATCATAGAGATAATTAGTAGAGTACTAGTTGAGTAATGGTATTGGATATACGAGACTCTAGGAATTTGCAGTTGGTTCTTTGTTGAAATATATCAAGGAGGGCATTAATGACTACGTCACTCTGAAAATCAAAATAAATATGCCATGAATTATCTCACACATTACATATATATGAAAAGAGTAACTTATAATACAAATAACTAACTTCTTTTTTTTTTTTTTTTTTTTTTTGTTTTTTTTTTTTTTGCACAGAAAAAACAGCAGCAAAGAACACAAACAAAAAGGGGCACCCAACAGAGAAACTAAGGTGCTTTGTACTGCATATTAGAGTCTAAGAGAAAAAAGCATAGGAGCTCTCGCATCCTAATAGAGAATTGCATAAAAATGTACTTTTGTTCATATAATTTATAAGATAATTTAAGTTTTAATTAAGTATTTTCATAATATTAATTTATAATATTTTACTTTAGAAATATTTAATATTTTATTTATTTTGTTTTCCTTTCCTCTTCCTTTCCCTATCTTTTTCTTTTTCTTTTTCCTCTTTTTCTTTCTTTTCTTTTCCTTCCTTTTCTTCCACAGCAGCTTTCTCCCGCGTGGGTGAAACCAGCCAACTCATGCTTTTAGGCCAAGATTTCCTCCCACCAGCTCGCGTGATCTCAGGCCCGCTTGACCTCTGGGTTGCACTTCTTAAGCCCGTGATTCCATCCTTTCTCCCGCAGAGCATTCACGCATATCTCCTCCCAGCTGGCCTTGAGTCTCCAGCTGATTTACTAGCTGGGTGGCAGAGTTTTCGAACGGATTTCTCTCTCTGGGCCCTTGGACATCATACCTATAAAGGTTGAGCAATAGGTTGAGCCTAGCAGCAAGCAGGGAGGCTTTTTATTGAATGGTTTTCGGCTTAGTTTTTAGAGTTTTTTCTTGTGTTTTTCTTCTCCTTGTATTTTCATCTCACGTTTTCTTTTTAAAATTTTATAAGATGAATTGTAAGCTAGGTTAGACACTTTGGTAAGACTAATGATAATCTCATGTGTGAAATGATCTAATTTGAGTTTGATTTTGTTTTGATTTGTAAAGAGTATATGTTTTAATTGATTGAATATTTTCATCTCATTTTTCTATTCAAATTTTTGTACCAATTTTTTATATAAATTCAGTCATGTTTTATTTATGTAATATTGTCACATTCTGTTTTGATAAAGATTTGTTTTATGAATTGTCTTTTACTGCAATTTGTTAAAAACAGTACTTTATCGATTTTGGATAACTTGTAATGATAAATCCGTTTGGTTCCAACATAGAGATTTAATCCACCGAAACACTTTTGTTTTTTATTTTTTATTTTATTTTTTATCTTTAACTTCATATTTTCTGATTGTTCGTTTGGGATGTGAAACGTGCAATTGAGTCATAAATCGAATATTGGATTCAAATTTGAGAATGAAGCATATGATTGATTCACGACACTTTGCCTCATTTATTATTGAATTTTTCTCTACCTAAATTTTATCTCTTTCATATTTTGTTTATTTTCTCTATCATAAAAATCGACCAAAAATATTTGCACTTTTTTATTATTTTATTTCCTTATCTTTTTAACATTTAAATCTAATAATATTGTTTGTTTTTATTGTCGCCTCTCTAAAGATACGACCGTCCGATCTGTACTACAACCGACCGTTTTACGAGTACATTTTTAGGCGTTAATCACTAATCATTGTGAGCTGGGTGATAATAACGGGAGTCAATGAAATGAAGCGGTAAGATCACCAGGCCAAGCTGACCGTGTTGAGCTAGCAAACAAATCCCAAGGCTGATCAGGTACTTCTCTTACACATTCAACCAGTTCCTCAGGTTCATGATCAGCACCGGAAGCCTTTTCTGACTTTCGAATGTCTTCCAACGCAGCTGCGACGTCTTTCATTGCCGGTCATTTCTTTCCCTTCAAATTCAAGCATCGTTTGGCAAGTTCTGCAAATCCTATGATTGAGTCTTTTTTTGCCTCCTTCATCACGCTCTTGCTTCAACAATGTCGAACAAGTTATTCTTCTCAATGGATTGCATGAAATACTTCACTAAACTTCTGCCTTGTTCTGACCTTCTTGTTGAAATTGGTTTTTGCCCGGTCCCATAGGTTGACATGCCTTTGTAAATTGTGCCTTGTCCTCCTTGACCAAGAACTCTGTCAATATTAAAACGGCCAGTTGCTTTCTCTAGCTCCCTTGAACTGAACAGCTTCGTCTTCTCAACATTAACTTCACCCAAAGATAATTATTGTTCTAACAAGAGACCACCGTTTCGTTTAAAGAATACCTTTAAGTCCATTCACCGGAGAAGAAGATTTTACGCATGCTATACAAGATAAAGAAGTAATAAGGATTCTATCGCCTTGAGTTTGGATTTTATGAGCTTAGGAACCGAGCGAATGGCCTTATTACGGTTCTCAAATGAGGTCTAGCTCATAAGTTCAAAATCGAGATGATTTCTTCAATGTATTGATATATTCTCCACCACAAATTGGTATCGAAATGTCATTGCATATCCATCAAGACTACCCACAAATTCAACAATATCTAATTTATGAATTTATAGTTGGAAGAGACCAATAAACATATATGTAGCACATTAACAATTACCTTCAGAACTATTTAAGGGTAATATCTTCATTAACAATTACATGTGATAATATCTTGACAAATGTATTGTTTAGATCAAGATCAGCACCTACCTAATATTTTCTAATCTACTAAAAACTCTTTTTGGTATTAAAGACACTCAGGAATTTATATGTACTGTATTATGTTTTGACATTTAATTTTTATGTAGTATATTATTTGTGTTTTTTTTTTAATGACTAATGAGTATGTAATATCATATTGAAACTATAATCAATGCATAATTATTTTGATTTCCTAATCCGTATGATTCACATATTTGATAAAAAAAATTATGTTGTTTTTGTTGTAAAATTAGTTTAGATTAATTAATTTTGATTGTTTTTACATTTTATAAAGTTTCAGTAACAAATTATAAGTTTTTATTTGAATATCCATTTTTTTCCGAAATAACCATCGAGATCGATATTTTCATCGATATTAAATCAAAACCTCGACAATCCCGTCCTCGACAATCCCGTCGACATTAATATTTTCATCCTTGATAACTGGTTTGGTTTTTATAGCTATAAGAACTCTTTTGTAACTATTTATCAAAAATAAAGAATTGTTTTGTAACTAGAAGCTGAAAAAGCGATTCAGCAAAAGGGCAAAAAAAAAAAAAAAATTTTTAAAACGCTGAAGATGTGTCTTTCTTAATAGGTAACTCGCGTAAAAAATACAAAGAGAAAGTCAGACACGTTTTTTCAGTTCACCGTCTTCTATGTCTATATGTCCCCCACCCCGCCCCCCCCCCCCCCCCCCCCCCCCCCCCCTTTTTTCCTCTCTCTCTCTCTCTCTCTCTCTCGCGAAATGCCATTTCTCTCTCTTTGTAAATCTCTTTCTTTTGAAAACGTGTAAGTGAAGCCCTCTTTCATGAAGAAAGTATTCCCCATTAGATGACATTAAAGCATAACTCACTCCACGTGTTCACAGTGAGAGTAATATAAAGTCATGTACCTCAAACCAAACAATTTTAATATAGAAGTTAAAATCATCGTTCTAGTATATAATAGACATATGGCAAAGAGTCAGACTTAAAGACACACACTTGTGCAAAATTATTTCAAGCTTAGTTGGCATTATACCATCTAAACAGATACTCTCTACAAGTGGAGCAACCGCTCCATCTGCCACTAATCTTCATCTTCTTGTTTCTGATAAATTCAAACCATTTAAAGAAATAAATAAATAAATAAAAGCATGAAAATCTGCCAGAGAAAATAGAGCAGTGGGATTACCAAGAATAATACCGCCAAAAACGTTTGCTGAATAAGGCTCTGGTTGCAAGGACACGTTTCCGCTGAAGATGATACACACCAACACATTAGATGTATGTAGGAGAGGAGAGGGCTCGCTATATAGGACAACTATCGTATAGAAGAAAACGTTTTAAACTACTCAAGTTTAAGGAAAGATTAACCTCAAACAAATCGAAAATTCAAAAACAGTATGACGAGTAGAAGAAATACCGTATATGATGAGAAAGAAAGCTCGGTCACTGCTCCATTTCAATGCGGATGGGCTGGGAAGGCTACGGTTTCCCACTGCCCCATGAAAACCCCTTCTGATGCTGAGCAGAGCATAGCAGGGAAGAAAGGGTAACAAAACAAAACCCCAATAACTTTTTAAGGAAAAAAAAAAAAAAAAAAAACCCCCAAAAAAGGGGATAATCGAGAGAGGGAGAGATGAGAGGAGGAAAACCTGATGAAATTTTCAGGACAATCGGAAATTGGAAAAAGAAAGAAAGAAGAGAAACGAAGAAATGAGATGGTGCAGAGGAAAATCCGAAAGAAAATAGAGATATGTATCCAAACGGTGAGTGAGAGACGGAGAGGAAGAGAAGCGGTGTGAGAGAGAGAGAGAGAGAGAGAGAGAGAGAGAGATAGGCGGCGAGAAAGGAAATGGAAGATAGGGCTATAGTTAGAAGAACCAAACTTAAGTGAAACTAAGGCTCCTTTCTGGTTATATCTAGATACCTTATTTTGAAGGTTGGGTTAGAAATATATGTTTGAGAAATTTTTTTTGAAAAAGTTATGTGATATAAAAAAAATAATGCAAAAATTTGAAAGGTGTTCGGGGAAAAAAATATGTAAAATGGATCTTATCTTATTCTTTTCGTCGTTACGAGCATTTTGACATAAAAATAATATCATTCCGATTTAAAATGAGAAATTTATGAACTTTTGAGTTTGAATTTTTTGAAAATAGAAGAAATAAAAAAATTTGATATAGAGTTAAAAATTTAAAATTCAGATGGTGTATTACAGTATAAAAACGGTACCCAAACGAACTCTAAAAAAACTAATGAAACAAGAACCAAATAACGTTTTATACAGTGATGACACCTGTCATAATTAAACACGTAAAGAACAGCTAAAAGGTACGCATCGGTCCGTTTTATATACTAGGAATTTTTTAGCTCTTTTAGTACCATAATCCTAGGAAGGAACCCAATTAGAAATCTAGGTTTTGAAGTGAAAATTGATTGGTTTTATTTGATTCTGTTACTGTATGTATAACAATTTCATCAATTTGGTCACATGGGGTACAAATTATTGATTTTGATCTTAATTTTAGTATAGTTTTTTAATAATGATTTATCGAAGCCTGGAGATGAAGGAAGGAAGGAAAAAATTTAAAACAAAACAAAAAAAAAAAAAAAAGGGGGAAAAGCATGTGTACATGCAGTTTTCGGGAACATTCTCGGGCTTGACCAATCTCTTGTTTAATAGAAGGTAATTTTTCTATTGCAACCAAAGATTGTGAAAATAATGGTGGGAAATGCATAAGGCGAAACGGGTGGTTGACAGATTATGTGATTGAATTAGCAGATATGTAGATGAATTGCCGAACCCGAAGCGTAAACGCCTGAGGCCAGGAAGTGTCTTGTCCCCAGTATTATACCAAAGCCTCCTTATGTTGGTTCCAGCACACCCCCGGGCATTGCCAGTGAACCCAAAGTACATGACGAGGAGGGAATTGAGAGCACGAGAGCTTCCGGAAGGCTTGCAGCGCAAGTTCTAGAATATGCCGGGACTTTGGTCAAGGTGATATTTTTGTTATAGCTCGTGAATCGTAGGTTTTTCTACTTTGTAGCATTAAAGTCATGGAAGTGAAGCTTTTTTTAGCGGTCTAGCTGTAATTGGCCTCTAGTTGAGTAGAGGAGTTTCGCATGAAAGTTTCAAGTATTGCTTATATTGGCAGCCAGGCATATAGACAGATGAAATCGACGAAGCTGTTCACCAAAAGACCCTTCGCCTCTGGAGTATTGTGGCTTTCCGAAGAGTGTCTGCATATCAGTGAATGAATGCATGTGCCATGGAATACCAGATTCACGTCCACTCGAGGTCTATACCAAGGGCATTTTCCATCTACAGTAGTTTATTGCTAAATTGATAATTGTTGAATCTCTTTTCATTTGCAGGATGGTGATATAACCAATCTTGATGTAACCGTCTACTTAAATGTAAGTATGTTTTTTCCTATGCTAGTATAATTTGTAAGCCGAAATGGATTTTGAGTTTTATACTCAAGAAAACTTGCACGTACTATTTTGACCTTCTATTCTGGTTCCTACGTTGGTTGTGGTGCCCTAAATTAATAACCATACTTGAGACCATTTAGTCAAATGGTGAATTCTGACAAATGTAACCTGGGAAACTTAGGTTTGTTTGTGTTGTTTCTCTGAAAAGTGTTTTTTTTTTTTTTTTTTTTTTTTTTAACTGTTGACTTTGGCCATATTGGTGACTTACGAAGTTTACACTTTAGTATGCTCATGCTTGCATTTGACTGTAATTTGCAGGGGTATCACGGTGATACATCAGCTACCTTCTTTAGCGGCAACGTTAATGATGAAGCTAGAAAACTAGTTCAGGTAGTTATCACCACTTCAATTCATTCTATTATATGAATGTTCTCTGATATTGCAATGCTTATTAGTACCATACGGTGAACAAAAATTGTTGTCAGATCGGAACTTTTGGGTATGTTGCATCGCCACTTGGAATTCTTCTGGCATAGTTATGCTTTCAAGTTTTTATTTTTTTCCACCTTTTGTTTTTTGTTTGTGGGAATAATTGGTATAGGTAACGAAAGAATCTCTGGATAAAGCAATATCAATTTGTGCACCAGGAGTGGAATTTAAGAAAATTGGCAGAACAATTCAGTAAGGCATCTCCTATGTACTTTCCCGCTGTGCCCTTCACTCTTGCTCGTTTATATTACTATAGTTGTAAACTAATTCACAAATATTGTTCTTCTCTCTATAAGCGACCATGCAGATCGATATGGTTATGGTGTTGTTCGGCAGTTTGTTGGCCATGGGGTCGGACGTGTTTTTCATGCTGATCCAGTTGTTCTCCACAGTAGTAAGCATCCAGAGTTTTATGTAATCGTAATCTTTTACTTGCATTTGGGCGAATTTTGATCGCATTCATGCATACAATAAATTTTTTCTTTTAAATTTTTGCTAAAGGCATTCTGACGTAGGATTTGTAGGGAAAAGAAAGAACTGAAAGGCTGAAAGAAATAGAGACAAGAAATTAGAAAGAAATAGAGAGAGAGAGAGAGAGAGATGAAAAAGAGGAAAATCAAGAGGGAGAAATAGTACTTTTTTTGGTTAGGAGCTCCACATACTTGGTTTTTGTACTAACATCACGTATTGCTTGTAGGGAACAATGATAGAGGTCGCATGGTATTGAATCAGACTTTCACTATTGCTAATGCATTCCATAACCATAATGCTCGTCTACAGTCATTCATGTAGAACGTTTTTTGGTATTGATGAGCTTCTTTCTTACGGTCCTAACACTGGCCGAGAATCCATAGGCATCGTTGAAAATCCCTTAAACTCGAAAAATCGGCTTTGTGGCCATGCTAGCATCTTATCAGGTGTTAGCAGTGGAGTCCCCAGCATCGTAACACGCAAGGTTGGCTCCACCTTGTGATGCTGGTGGCCCGTGATGCCCCAAGCACTTTTATGTAAATAGTTGGATAATTTTTTATTTTTTTTTTTTGTCTGGTCTTTTCTTTTCATTGCATGTCTTTGTCTTTGTCTTTGTCTTAGTTATTCTATTTTTTACCTTTAATTCGTGCGGAACCAATGCTAACACTAGGTAGCATAAATCCTTTAATATGGGACGACGATTGGACGGTTGTAACCGAAGATGGAAGCCTGTCGGCTCAGTTTGAGCAGCAATATTGATAACAGATGATGGGGCGGAGATACTAACCTGGTGTTGACAGTTGTGGAAGGTTACCACACAACTAGCAAATCTCCAATTCTTGGTAATTTATCCCCCAAATATGATTGGATTTGCCTCGTCCACATTATTATATTTATATGCAAATTCGTTGCGGCACTTTAAAATTTTGTTTCATTGTTGCCATTATTTGTTGTTATGCTTATGCCCAGGCCATAAATTGTGTGTATCAACTATTTGTTGTTGTTCTAATTGATTAGAACATACACTTTAATTAGAGAAGATTTTCATATTGTGGGTATGCACCAGGTTGAATTTGGGTTCAAGTATTTTGTTATTGATCGGTTTATTATATGCCCACTTTTTTTTTCAACATATTATATATATATATATACATATATATATATAGAGGAGGAACTAAAGCCTGCACTCAAATTTATTAAAAGAGAAAATAAAAGAAAAGGAAAACAAAAACATAGAAAATCAGATCCAACCTTAGCGGCACACGAAACAAAAATAAAAACAAAAGAAACAACCCTCCGTAAAAGGTAAACGAATCCAAACTAAACTTAAATTTATTTATATACATCTTGAAACTCTTTCTCTTTCAAGCACGAAGTTTATAAGTACTTTTCTTTTATACATCAACGATCATATTTCTTTTCGTGTTATTGAGTTCCTCCAATTTATCTTAACATCTTGAAATCACAATCCCCACTTCTTGTTGAGCAAGTGTATAATTGTCAAGATTCTTTCCTAGTTTGTCATTTCTAGTGTCTAAAACCTCTGCAACATCAATAAGTGAAGAGGGCACATAAATATTTTGATGCTCGTTCTTACATAGGCGTGAATGCACCTTCTGCGTACTTAACTTAATCCATCCAAGAAAGTCTTGTAACTGCATTGGCTTTCTCCATAGCTTGACAAACTCTATGATTATTCTTAACAAAAGGAAGCTTGATTGAAATATTACCTGATTGATCAACAATGTTTTGGTTGATCCTTGAGTACTTACTTGAAGTAGTGTTTGGGATGAGCCTCTTTCCAGCTTCCCTTCACAGGATGACGGGGATCTCCTGTTAGACAGCATCGCTGATTTGCTTTGATGAAACTGATTACAGATTGAAGATCCATGGACAGAGGAGACTCAAAGCTACTTGACTGTCCGGAGTACTAACAACACTATTGTTGCTATGCACACCCACCTAGGAATGATAAGTTTCAAGGTTGAGAAAGACGGCGTTGAAGAACAATGAAAAATGAATGCAAGTGATCATTTATCTTTTTTGTTTTCAGCTGGACTTGGTGAAATTCAAAATTTTATCCAGAATAAATTCCTCCCTTTAGACTAAGATATTTGTAAATTAAATTGTTCCAAGACAAATGAAATTGAGGAAATAAACGATTCCAAACATTGAATAAAAATAAAACAAGAAGCCAACTTGTTTTTGACAAAGAATTAATTCAAAATTAAACCTAACTTTTTTAGATTAAATAATACTAAAGGAAACTTTCTCAATTGTAAAATTGCTACTTGTCTATTCTTTCACAATAATTATCTTCAAGTTAAAAATAAAATTACATTATTTTTCTTGGGCTGCATCGGTTCTAATGTTTGATAGAAAGTATTTCCCATTTGGAAAAATAACATTGCTTTTAAAGAAACAGCATATTTGTTTATGTCGCATTTGAGGTTTCTTGAGCACACGTGAGAGACAAACAAAGTGAAAAAAAAAAAAAGTAAAGCAAACACAAAATCACGTGATTACTGTTAACACGTCACATGACATATTGACAGCCTGCCAAGATAGTGATAAAAAATCACTGTTTAAGAACTATTCGCTCTTTTGAATGTTGTCATTAGTAGGTGACATTATGACAAAAGGTTTTTGTTTTTTTTTTTTTTTTGTTTGTTTGTTTTTTGAAACGGTTAAAGGTAGCTGTTTTTCAAAAAAGACATGACCTTTTTTGATACTAAGGTGATGGCACGTGCTAATTTGATATACGATGATGATATGTGTAAATATATACAGTGATGAAATATAGTTAGAAACAAATATTTATATTTTATAGTATATGCTTTAGGAGAAATATTACATCAAATTAACTATTAAAAATATTGCATCATATAAAACTAATATAAATTACAAAGCTTATGAGATTTTTCTCTTTCCCATTGCACTTGGCTTTTGATATTCTTCTCCTATCTCAAACAAGTCAATTTGTAAACTAGACTTGGTTTCATGAATTATTATTATTTAATCGTGGATTTTTTTCATAATAGACTTCTAATGAATTCTGGAGATCAAATTTCTGAATCATGAATGATTTTATGCGTATCATCCATTTGATGATGTCGATAATCTAACAATGTTGAATTTCTCTATTTAAATGAGAAATTATAGATATATAGAAAATGGGTCGAACGACATATAAATTTAGATGAAAATTTTATTATATCGTATTAGAGGGATAAATGTTAATTTTTTTGGAAAAAACCCCCAATTATTATTAGTAGGTCAATTTGACCTTAGTATTTATTTTGGGCATATCAACATTTAAGTATTGAGAGTATGATTGAGAAAATTAATGTGTCACATAGATAGAAGATAAATGGTTCAGATTAATTAGGAGTAGATCCAAATGTAGAGGATTGATCAAGAATTGTGATTAGATTAGAAATCAATAGCCAAGCTTTGGATTTTTAGTGACCAATAAGAGCTAAGGACAAGGATTGAAATGGTAGAACATCCAATTGATGAGAATAAGGATAATAACCTTTAATCAATTGTGGACAAATTGAAAGAAAGAAAAACAAAAATAAAAATGAGAAATTAAAAGGGAGATTTGGATTATTGTAATCAAAAGCAAGAAGAAATTTGAACAAATGAGGGAGGAAAAAAAAAAGTGGTACATGCATGCAACCTCAAGTAAGAGATGACATGACTTGTTTTGGTAATATGACACAAAGAAGGTACAAGTGAAAGACCACTTGTCTCCCACGATGTTGAACAAAATTTTCACACCAACCCCTTCCCTCAAGTGGCAACAATGCAAGGGGAGAATCAGCCAATATTTTCCATTTTTACCCCTCAAAATACAGCTCATTTAAAGCAAATGTTGACTAAAAACAAACCCTCAACATCTCACTTTATTTTCACAAAGTTTAAGTTCAAACCTAGCATCTTCTAGCCTCCACCGAACCCCAAAAACCAGCAACATTGCCCTTCATCCCAAGACCCCTCTAACACCCATTCCCCTCCATTTTCAAGCTCCAAGCAAACCCATTACTAAGTTTGAAGAAGTGTGAAGCGAAGTTAGAGGACATGTTACTATAGGTAACCTAGTGGTTCTCTCTGTGTTTTGGTCATTTTCAGATAACTAAAGCATGTTGTGTGGTTAGAATAATGTTAGACTTCTTCTTACCTAGGAAAAGGTTTAGATAATAACTTTGGAGGTCTGAGGTCTTAGAGGATCTACGGAGCATTTCGGTAAGATCTATGAACTTTATTAAAGCTTGAGGTTGTTTTGATAAGACGGCATGAGTTAGAAACTTTGGTATGAAAGATAAATTATATGGTAGGATTCTACAGAAAATGAGCTTCATTTTAGGCTTTGCAATCACTTGGTTTATTTATGTATGTGCATTTGAAGTTGTGACACAAAAATGGAAAGAAATGGAACCTCAGGATTACAGTTTTGCCACAGGTTTTATGAAATCCGAACCCCTTAATCTCAAAAATTTTGGATTATAAGTTATAGATCTAAACACTAAATCCTTTAAGCTCTCCAACAATGTATCATATGCCTCAAACGGATAAATATACAATTTTTGATGAATTTTACAAGTTAAGACTACGAACTGAGATGTTTTGCTGGTACCCTGTACTAGCCACGGTATGTTTTGAGTTATTAAACCATCATGTTTTGCAAAAGTGTTAATGTTTTGTAAAGTATACATTATAGGTTTTCCAATGACATATATGTTGCCTTATTTAAACTTGTGAGTGAATTGTTATGATTTTTATAAGATTAACCACAAATCTGGGCATATGGTACATACATGAGACCAACAATAACAAAACCTCATTATACGGTATGTAAAGCTCACAAAATTAAGAAAATAACTTTATGGTTGTCAAGTAGACATCTCAATATTTGAAATGAGCTATCATATGTTTAAAATAGATAAGTATATAATTTTTAATAAATCACACAATATTAGATTGAAAATCTGGTAAACTGAGATTTTACTATAGGATACTAAGGAAAACGTCCATACTAAGGTTTGAAATCCTTGAAAATTTGGAAAATAAATTATAAGGACACAAACTAAATATTTTAAGCATTTCAACAAGTCATCAAGTGTTCAAATCAGGATTATACACAAATTTAAATAAATCTTACAATTTAAGATCTCATGTTGACTATGTGATTAAACATTAACTTGTGAGAGATCTTAACTTGTGAGATTTATTTAAATTTGTGCATAATTCCATTTTGGATACTTGATGACTTGCTAGATAGCTTGAAGTATTAGTTTCTGTTCTTATAATTTATTTTTCAAAATTTTAAGGGTTTCAAATCTTAATATGGACGTTTTTCTTACTGTCTCATAGTAAAATATCAGTTTACCAGGAAATCTAATTTTGTGTTATTTATTAAAAATTATGTACACATCTGTTTTAAACGTATGATAGTTTATTTTAAAACTTAGGATGTATATTTTACAACCATAAAGTTATTTTCTTAAGTTTTTGAGTTTTCCATACTGTATAATTAGGTTTTACTACTGTTGGTCCCATGTATGTACCATATGTTCAGATTTGTGGTTAAACTTAGAAAAATCATAACAATTCACACACAAGTCCAAATAAGGCAAAAGATATGTCATGGAAAAGCTTATTATGTCTAGTTTATACACCAAAAACAATATTCCAAAACATTATGGTTTACTAACCCAAAACATATAAAATCCATGGCTAGTACAGGGGTTCCAGCAAAATCTTTCTGCTCATAGAGTTAAATTGTAAAATTCACCAGAAATTACATATTTATCTGTTTGAGACGCAAGATACCTTGTTGGAAATATTAACGATCTAGTATTTATATCTATAACTTATAATCCAAAATTTTGAGTTTAAGGGGTTCAAATTTCATATTGTATCCCAGAGGTTCCTTTTCTTTATAGTTTAGTGTCACATCTTCAAATGCACATAATTTTAGACATACATCAGCAAACCAAGTGATTCCACAGCCTAAAATGAAGCTTATTCTCTAAAGAATTTTACCATATAATTTATTTGTCATACCAATTCTAACTCATTTCATTTTATCACAACAACTACGAGCTCTAACAAAATTCATAAATCTTACCGAAATGCTCCGTGGATCCTCTAAGACCTCAGACCTTCAAAGTTCTTCTCAAGACCTTTGAGGGGTAAACGTGGAGAACCAAAACACAAAGAGAACCACTAGGTTACCTTTAGTAACACGTCCTCTAACTCTGCTTCCCACTTCTTCAAACTTGGTAATGTGGTTGCTTGGAGCTTGAAAATGGAGGGGAAAGGGTGCTAGAGGGGTGTTGGAGATGGGAAATAGAGTTAGTGGTTATTGAGGCTTGGTGGTGGCTAGAGAAACTAGGTTTTTGAGCTTAACTTGTGTAAGAATAAAGTGAAACATTAGGGGTTATTTTCAGCCAATGTAGGCTTTAAAAAGAGCTATATTTTGAGGGGTAAACGTGAAAAATATTGGTTGATTCCCTCCTTGAATTGTCGCCACTTTGAGGGGAGGGTGAAAATTTTGTTCTACAAATTTGAAGACAAATAGTCCCTTTCACATGTACTTGATTTGTGTTATGTTGCCTAAACAAACTATATCATCTCTTATTTGAGGTTGCATGCATGTACCACATACCCATTTTCTCTTTGTTCAAATTTCTTCTTACTTTGACTACAAAGATCCGAATCTCCCTCATGGCTTCCCATTTTTATTTTTACTTTTATTTTTTTGTTTTTCTTTCTTCCAATTTTTCAATCATTGATTAAAGGTTGTTATCTTTAATCTTATCTTGAATCCTCCACTACACCAATCCTTGACCTAAGCTTCCATTGGTCACTGTTAATCTAAACTTTGGCAATTGATTTGTCTAGGATCCCTTAACATAAAATCTACACCATTGATTTCAAATCTAATCACCATTCTTGATCAGTCCTCCACATTTGGATTTACAGCTAGTTAATCTTAACCATTCATCTCATATTTATAAGACACATCAATTTTTCCCAATCAAACTCTCAATGCTTAAATATTAATATGACCAAAACAAATACTAAGGTCATCAAATTGACCTACTAACAATAATTAGGATTCCTTCCCAAAAATTGACATTTATGCCAATAGCATGACATAATAAATTTGTCAAATAAATTATACGTCGTTTGACCTATTTTCTATATATCTATAATTTCTCATTTAACATGAGAAATTCAACATTATTAGAGCATCAACATTATCGTATGGATGATACATATAAAATCATTCATAAACTTAAAATTTGATATTCATCAAACTAATTCATTAGAAGTATATTAATGAATGAAATCTATGATAATAATTCATGAAATCAAGTTTATGAATTTCTAGAGTGTCACAATTTATGTCAACTCATCTTAAATTTATGTCCGCCATTATATTAAAGTTGATAATTTTGTCATTTTACAACTCTAATATTATCAATTTTGATATTAGAGTGGGTAAAATTATAAGGAAGTACTCAAAACATGACTCTTCACTTAATTTTCTTAAAGTTAATTTTGTTCGATCTTTTTTTGGGGTGGGGGGATGGAAAATGACATTTTCAAAACAACAACTGGAGTTGGAAAAATCCCTTAGATTGAGGTGGGGGGGTATTTTCCATCTCAATGCATAAGTATTCCAATTTTTTTTTAAATCCCTTTGAATAGGATTCTTTTAAAAATTGTATGTTGGGATTAAAAGCATAATTAATTTTTTTTGTTGCATATAGAAGGCAGGTTACTTCCCCGCACTCCTAAAACCATCCAACAATTAAACTTTAAATCTAAATTAATACTTTTTTACACTCTGATTATATTTCAATAAGGTCCTTTAGAATTAAATTCATTCTCTCTTTTTCCACCCATCAACCATCCAACTCGGATGATTTTTCTGTGTATTCTAATAATTTTTTTTTTTAAAATATCATGTATATAAATAATTTAATTGAGAACTTCTACAATGAGGGCCCCGTTGACAAAGTAAAAATTTCAACATTTAAATCAACTTTCAACTGTCGTGGTCGTCGAAAACATACATCAAACTTATTATGTAACATCCTCGTGTGATTACAATGAAAAAAAAAAAAAAAAATTCCCATCGTCCAAGAGCCCCTGGCAACTGTGGTGGCTCCTTGACAAGGGCTTGCGAGGCGGAGGGCTCGTAGTGGTGCGACGGTCAACGCCGGAGGGATGGGTGATGGACGGCGATATAGATCTGGCTTCCATTCATACAATGATCCGAGGAAATAGGAAGCTCAGGAAAACACGAATCGCCAAAAGCATATTGTGATCAAATTTCTTCAAAGAGAGCATAAATTAAATCTGTCAGTTGGCCTCAGGTCATGAAGAATTGCCTAACATTTACAACCCCTTTTCGGGGAACCATATGTCAAGTTTCCCTTTCTCTTCTGATAAACCAAAATCATAATCCGGTCTCAAGAAATCGAACTCGTTAACGGTACTTAAAACCGTTTCCTCCGTATGGTTCAAGCTCTTAGAGAGGTCACCATTTTCAGTCTGCAACTGGCATGAAAGTTTCGAAGACGCTTCACAGCAATTGTCCCAATAGCAATCAATGCCTAATGTTCCATCGTTAGCCCAATTGTGTAAGCTATCTAGGCTACCGGATGAACCAATGGAGCCGCAAGAATTTTCTTGTTTCTCCATCTTTGTATCGTCATTTGCAATGTCGAAATTGAGTACAGGGTAATAACAAGTGTTTTTATGCTCTTCTTGCAAGCAGGCATAACTCTCAGCACAGCCATTGGACATCATAGTTTGTGTATTGAAGGGCAGCTCACTCTGTAGGGTATCAATTCCACCATCGAGGCTGCTATACCGAGTCGGGTCCGATGGTCTTGCAGCTTCAGCTTCCTTTATGGCCCTCCCAACAGAAAAAGAAAAACCATGCTCCTGGACTAACTTGGCATGCTCTTTAACACTTCCTGTTTCTGTTAACACAGTTTCTCCAAGTTCTCTACAAGACAATGCATCGGTGGACCGCTCGGTAGAGTGCAGCGGGTTGTCGGGGAAGTTAAGGAGAGCCACGGCGCCATACATGGCTTTTGCAGCTTCATCATAGGCAAGAGCAGCCTGATGGGCAGTAGAGAAAGTGCCGAGCCAAAGCCTTGTTCCTTTTTTACCAGTTTTGGTGCTTCTACTATTCGGTTCTCGGATTTCGGCAACCCATCTACCCCAAGTCCTCTGCCTAACTCCTCTGTAATTGCACTCCGAGTTTTCGGGACCGCCTTTTCCCACCATACAACCCTTTTTGGAGCCTTTGGCTGGAGACCTGAGACTACTCCCTTCTCCTCCTCCTTGTAGAGAACTATGTTGGCTGTTGTACTCCTTCCACTTTGCTAAAGTATCCACTATTGACTCACTTCCACTTCTTCTCTTCCTTGGTTTTCTCTTCCTGAAATCACAACTCAAAGAAATCTCGTTTTTTTATTATCCATTTAAATTTGGTTTTTTGTTATCCCATATTTCCCTAACATAAATGCCCAAAAAAAAAAAAAAAAAAGCACACATAAAGGCAAAACAAACTTACTTGGGAACAAGCTCAGCGTTCATTCTCTTTGTGATTTACTCGGGTGCTACAAACTTACTTGGAAACAAGCTCAGCGTTTATTCTCTTTGTGATTTACTCGGGTGCTACTTCTCCCTCAAATCTTGTTTGGATAAAGCCAAACAATATATATGTATATGAAACAATCTGTTATCTGGGTTTTTTGTATTTTTTGTGTGTGTTTTTTTTCTTTTTTTCTTTTTTTCTCTCTCTCTCTCCTGAGTTTCAGAAGAGGACTCATATGAAATAGAGTTTGTTTGGTTTTATAGGGGATTCAAAAGTTTCTTCTTATGTCCTTTTTTCTGGTGAAAAGGGGGTCAGAGGAGAGTTGCTCTCCTGACAACCCCACTATTGCCTTAGGGACGAAGCAACTTGCAAGTGTTTTTTTTTTTTTTTTTTTTTTTTTTGAGTTCAATCTCACTTTCTTCTCCGTGGCTTCAGAAACTCCAGCACCAGCAGCCGAATGTGACGTAATTCATGACGTTTTTTCTTTTTTAACTGGCTCTCCTTTCGACGTTGTTTATTCTTGCAGCCCAAGTTTTACGATATTCCAATCTTGCCCCCAATGATTTTCGACAATTCCATTTGGAAACCAAGTTCTTGCCTCCAGTGGATACTTGTGTCTTCCAGAAACCACGAAAAGGAGATATCTGTAGCGACCGATTTATAAATTTTTTTTATTGAAATTTATATAAAAAGAAAATTTCTTAAAATTAATAATTATAAAAAGTTTAAGCTAAAAATAAATTAAAGTGCTATAGAGCATATTAAAAAAAAAAAAAAATTTTGAATGTATGTAAATTATAAATTTTAAAAATAAAATAAAAATACAATTTAAATTTAAAAAAATTGAGAGGGGCACTGACCCTGATATAAATCCGTTCCTGAATATGTGGGTAGTTTGCAACAAGGACAAACGGTGTGAAGAAAATGTCTTTTGATATAATAAATGTTTATCCGTACCCAAATCTAATATGAAGTTATAGCAACGCCTACATAAACCAACTAGGCAACTGGCCTTGGAGTTGCTCGGAGGATTTGAACTTCTCAAAAAAAAAAAAAATATATATATATATATATATATTAGTTTAAAAATATGTGTATCACATGTGATTGGATATATTTAAAAAAATTTATCTAAGTAAAAAAAATATAAATAAAAAGTAAATAAAAAAATCAACAAAATACTTGAAGATGAAAAAAGAATACATGAAAAAATATCAAAACGATGAAAAATTAAAATATCAATAATAAATTAAATTAATACAAAAAACGATTTAAAATAAAATAAAAATTGTTTTAAAAAACAATATTTTAATAAAAAAAATAGTTTCTTAAATCAACATGATTTATTTATAACAAAATATCTAAAATCAATTACATGAATATATAAAAATTTACAAAATATGAAATCTATTTTTTTAAAACAGTATAAATAAATATTTTTATTAAGAAAAAATCTTTTTTCCCCCCGCTCTCTCTCACTTCATCGACACTCTCTCTCTCTCTCTCTCGCTCTCTCTTTTCTCTGTATCTCCCTCCCTTCCCCTCGAACAAAAGAAAAAAAATCCGAAAAAAGTACTCCACTCAATTAACCCCTCTCTCTCTCTCTCTCTCTCTCTCTCTCTCTCCCTCCGTGTCAGTGGGGAAAACAAAAAACAAAAACACACAAAACCCAACAAAAGTACTCCCCTCACTCTCTCTCTCTCTCTCCCCCCCTCCCCCAAAAAACCCCAAAACGCAAGTTTTCGTCCAAAACGCACGTTTTGGACGAAAACAGTAAATTTTTATCTCCTTTCTATATGATGTATATTTTGTATGTATGCATATATATTATGTATAGATTAAAATGAAATAATAAAAAAATTTGGGCCAAAGAGAGAGAAGAAAAAAGAAAAAAGAAAAAAGAAAACGAAAATTAGACCAAAAACTCCACCTCTCTCTCTTTCTCTCTCTCCTCCCTCCCTTGCAGCCTTGCATGTGTCAGACAAAACCCAAAAAAAGAAAGTCCACCTCTCTCTCTCTCTCTCTCTCTCTCTCTCTACCCCTTGTCAGTTGTCCCTTCCCAAGCGCGCGCTCTCTCTCTCTCGCTCTCCCCAAAGCGCGCGTTTCAACCAAAACGGGCGTTTTGGACGAAAATCCATAAACAGTTGCTCATTTTTAGCTTTCTAATATATGTATAGATATAAATATATATATTTATAATGCACCGTACAGTACAAAAATACACCAAGTTAAATCCTACTGTTTTAGAAGAAAATTTTCTACCACTATAGTTATCCATTTAATACACCAAGTTCATACAATTCTTTCCAATTATAAATTTAGATTAATTATCCATTTAATCTCTAATATTTTTAGAAAATCTTGATTTGGCGCTTAATCTTTTTTCTTTAGTTAAAAGATTCCCTAACTTTTTAAAAAGATATAAAAAAAATTTACACGATTCAATTTATATTATCATACACGTCATTTGTTTTATCTAATTTTTAACGATTGTTAGTAAAAAAGACTTTTCTACATATTTTTTAAAGGTCCAAAGAGTATTACCCAAGAAAAAAGATTGAAGACCAAATCAAGTTTTCATAAAAGAAAATTAGGATGGGTGGTCTATATTTATTATCTAATCTAATAGATTGCTTAATTTCCTTTTAATTATTTAAATGGCCTAATGTGTATGTTTTGTTTCATCAATTTTCATTTTTCCCAAACACCTCCCACCTCTCTCTCTCCTCTCTCTTCCGACTTTCTTTTCCTCCCTCTGCTCGTTTCTCTCTTGGCCATTGCTGGAGATGGTTGCTTGTTGTTCGTAGAGTTCTGGCAAGGTAGCAATCGCAAGGCTAACGACGATCCCAAGCTATGCTATAACGAAATCTGGTACTCGTCGTTCGTGGAGTTCCGGCGAGGTCGCGATCTCATTGCCTTCGAGATCCGATTGTAGTCACGATCTCATCACCACCGATGGGATGCCAAGCGACAAGTATGATGACAAGGTGAGTTTAGTGACAGTGACTTCACAAAGTTGGCAAGGGTAGATCGACGGTGAGGAAGAGAGAGGAGGCATAAGAAAGGGAGGGAGGAAGAGAGAGAGAGAGAATCGAGTAGGTGATTGTTACGGGTGGGGACTGGGGGAAAGATAGAGAGTTGGCCTTTTATTTTTTTGGTTTTTTTAATATGAATAATCAGTGATTGATTACAAAAATTGATGAGTAATATTATGATTAATCAGTGATTGACCGAGTCAATCAATGATTCACCAAGGGTCAATCATTGTTTGTTTTTCGTCAATCAGTGATTGACTACAAAAATTTATGAGTTATGTTATTATATTCAGTGATTTACCGATAATCAATGAATGATTGACCGATTGTCCATCAATGATTAATCAATAATCGATCAGTGACTGACCGTGATCAATCAATAATTTATCGATAATCAATTAATAATTAATCATTAATCAATTAGTGATTAACTATAAAATATGATCAATTAGTGAATGATCATTTACAAAATTGATTAACTATTCAACTAAAAAATATATATATATATATTTTAACTAATTTTTAAAAACTTAACAATTTATTAAAAAACTTATTAAAAGAAGGCCGTTTAACTATAAACCCCTTTCATAAAAGATTAAGGACCAAATGGTTAATTTTCTACCGTCTGTTTGACAATTAACGTTGAAAATTTCTAAAGTAGGGCACATTATTTTTCCTTGCTTGTAGAGCTAGTTTTAATAATTATTAAAAATTTAATTAAACCGAGTGATAAACAATGCCATACCGAGAGGAAAATAACCCTACCATAGAGTTTTTCTTTAGACTTTATACCAATTTATCAATGAGCAGGTAAAAAAAAAAAAATTAACCTCCACAATCTTAGCCAGCTGGGCAGGTACTACCATATAAACCTGAAAGACACGATTCAAAAAAAGACCTTATTTAGCAGTCATACAAGCTTCTCAAAACGACAATCATGGGGAAAAAAGAAAAACTAAACAAGAAGGGAATATTTATATATATATATATATATATATTATAAAAGGCATCAGTAAGGTAAATGTAAATGGAAAGATAAGAGATCAAATTGATCAAACATTGTTCCTCACTGCATTTAGCTTTCCTTTTCCTCTTTACAAATACAGAGCAACTTCTGAAGATACAGAAAAATACCAAAAGCAGGGACCGATGATGTCGGGAACTGCACAACATATATTTGGAAGGAGGCAGGCGTGAAGCCAACCTTACCTTCAAGATTTAACAAAAACACAAAATATTCAGATCAGCTTCGAGTATAAATATAGGATCTGCAGTTCCCCAATAATATTCTCCTGAAATATGCCAAAAGTGTCCAGTTGCGCAACGGGTGTAATGTCATGACTCCTCGATGTTTTAACTCATCAGCAACAAGATCGGATCTAACTTGTCTGCATTCAGTGATTCAAGCAAGAAAAGGAATATAAAAAAGTGAGACCCAGGAAGCAGTAAACTGGAGGTCAAATTTCCAGATTTTGGAAAGCAAAATCTAGCTTTAACTAGGACGCAGCGGAAATGTAAAAACAGTTAACACATGGTTCTGGATGATCAAGATCTTCTGGCAAGCTATTCATTCTTTAATTTGACTGATATACTCTGAAAGGAGGGTTTCACTTAAACTCCTTGTTCGATACTGAATTGGTACAGGGAAATATTTAAAGATAAGCAAGCACAATCCTTGTGATATCCCACTGCCAGAGTGTAAGCTGGAAAAGCTCAAGCTATTATAAGAAACTCTGAAGTGAATGCGAACACTCTAGAAGGATCTACTTCAGAACTAAAAGAAACATCAAAGTCGACTCTCTAGATTTGATACTGGAAGGCTACAGGAAAAAGGAAAGAACGAAAAGATTGGGTGGGGGTCATGGAAGAAATAGTTAAAAACAAAGTGAAAAGCCACATAAAAGCTCCGGGAAAGAAATGCTGTTTAATAGATTGTGTACAAAACTAAAATGTACACAACATAAAACAAACGTAGAAGGGTTTTATAGATTCAGAAAACATGAAACCGAACCACAGCACATCTGTTATAGGGTAATGAATGATGATGACGAAATAAGACAACAGAACTGAAATCTAGAGATACAGAGACTTTTTACGGAAGGATGCTAAAAAGATGAAGAGGATTTAAAATTCTCCTCTTAAGTTCCTAAACTAAAACAATTGAATCTCACTTAAGCTAAATAAGACTAAGAGGCATGATTAACATGGGTTTGGGTACTTTGTTCTGGTGAGAACCGGTTCCATGCTTGGATATACTAATCGACACAACTAGGAAAACTTAATTGTCATATTATAAAAGGATTGTCGACTCAAAAGCAATTCATAGAACATAAGGTATCACTTATAAAGCCAGCCATTTCAACCTCCTGTGCATTTATTCTTTTCCACTTCTCCTTCCACGAATACGTATGGAAACATGCATGCTGATACAATTCACGTACACCTACGCAATTAGCTGTTAATAATGGCGAACCAGTGAATGGCCTTATTTGGAAGTATGTTTGTCTCCCTGTAATTGCTTATGCGAGAATAGATTGTGACAGAGCCTGAAAGTATCATATAAATTCTAACACCCCTGGAAGGTTAGAGAACCTTTTTTGTTTTTCTCCTTCTTATGATTGCAGCTAGGAAATATATGCATAGAAATGATATCACACTGCAGAGATCCTGACCCCTTTCTGTCTTCTAGGGCCTCAAAAAACCTACTGTTCTGACAATTGTCAATTTACATCATTAAGATTTTAATAATTGATTAAAGAAAATTGTTCAAATACAGACACCACTAGATGAAAATATGGTAACTTGCTTGTTTGGCCCCCAACCTTTATACTAAGTACTCTTTAAAAAGGTGAAAAATGGTCATTTTTCTAAACACGTGTTAAAAATTTAGCAGAAATGTCACGTAAATCACACATGATTTATGTGTGATTTACTATTTAAAGGTAATTAAGAAAAAATAAATTACATGATTCAATTTATGTGCATCACGCACATGATCTGTCCCATCAAAAGCAAAAAGGTTGGGGGACCAAATCGCAACTTTGTAAAAGGGTTGGGACTAAATAAACAATTTACCGGATGAAAATAATGACCAAGAACCATTTCTAAAGTTCGGTTTTCATTGACAGAAACTCGAATTCAAACTAAACCCACACCACTTAAATGTATTTCTCTAATTCTTTCCATAGAGTGTGGTGAAAAGAATGACCAAGAACCATCTATAAAGTGTGATGTTCAGAGATAGAATGTCAAATTCGAATTTAACGAACACCACTTGAATGCATTTCTCCAATCATTTCTTTTTACCAAGCATAGGGTCATTTTTAGTGTAGACAATCACATAATGTTAATTCTAGGATCATTTTCCGTGGCTATGATCACGAAATATTAATCAAATCATCTAAGCTTAACCAGTAAAAGATAAATTAAAGTGAAAACCAGGAAAAGAAATTACCTGATAGTGATATGACCAAAACAAAAACTGCACGTAAGAATCACTCCCCTATTCCAACCCAGCAGACCTAGCAACTTTGTACCTTAACTTCCTATTTTGATTTTCCTGAAAAAAATTTTGGTCAAAAAAGAATTTCATTTTAGTAATAACATAAGACATATATCTCAGTATGAACAAATAGCAACAGACATTCTACTTCGATCAAAAAGCAAAAAAAATCAAAACTTTACACAAAATCTCCGTAAAGTTGCTGCATTTTCACTAGTTCAATAGCGATTAAGCAGGCTCACCTGCTCAAGAACCTTGGCGGAACTCTTCTCCACGAGCCTTGCCAAATTCTCAACCTTGGCTAGCATCTTCTCGTACAAATCTTCGACACCAGAAGTATAATTTGCAGCCTCCGTCCCCATCAGCCTTCGCAAATCGCCAACCTCCAAACCCTCGGCGCAGAAATCCAATTCCCTCTGAACCTTCGACACCTCCTTCTTCCGACTCAAACCCTTCTCACTCCGGTCCTCGTTCATCGGCGACGTCCTCAAATCGCAGGGTAGAAGAGGAAACGGAGAGTTAGGGCTGAAAGACCCGTAATGTCCGCGAAATGCAGGTCCGATATTGACAATGTCGATCGATTTCGGCTCGAACGACTGCGTCGAAGATCGGAACTGGTGCGCGCGGTACTCGTGCGTGTGAATCGCCTGGTCCTGATTCGGAGAACCGAGGAGGAGGAAGACGCACGGCGCGAGTCTGGTGGCGGTCGGAGCGTTCTTCACGGGGAAAGCGAGATCTCTCCTCGAGGAGAGAGAGGCCGAGACAGAGAATTCTCTGAGGGAAGGACGGAGAGAGGTTTTCCGGCGGCCGGAGAACCAGCCGATTAGGGTTTTTCGACGGTGGTCTTCTTTGGAATCACCGAGGAGGCGCGTGAGAGAGGGAGAGTCAAGGAGGCCGGCGGAGTCGTAGAAGCTGTTGATCGCGCCAGAGCAGATGAATCCGGTGACGGTGGCGAGGAGAGGGGAAGATGAATCGGAGGCGGTGGAGGAGGGGACGTCATCGGAGAGGTTGGAGGGGGCGATGTGGGCGACGTGGCCGAAGAGGAGGCCGTCGACGGCGCCGGGGGAGAATGAGAAGCGTTGAATCATGGAGGCTAGGGTTGGGCCGGAGATTGCGACTTTCTGGAAAGGAAGGTCGTCCATGGCGGCCTCACAGCTCTCATACAGTTGAGCAGAGAGAGAGGGGGGAGGGGGGGGGAAGCTCAAGGAGGGAGAGAGAGAGAGAGGCTTTGGAGTCTGGTGAGAAGTAGAGAAGCGATGTTATGTCGTCGTTTTTACATTTGGCTTTTTCAAAATGAAAAAGTTGTTGTCGTTTTCAGCGACAATGGGAGGTTGTCGTTTTTTTTTTTTTTTTTTAATATTTTTTTTTTCTATAAAAAAAAAAAAAAAGTCTTGAAAGTTAGACGTTACCTAAAGTACTTATCAGGAAGAAAAAAATGAGAAGCCAATCATTTTTATAACGTAGTAACTAATTTTTCTTCCGTTTGTTTCAATATTCAATAACATTTGTATCGTTTTATTAAATTTTAATGACTGAAATAAACGTTTGGAGTAAAACATTTGAAATGTCATCCAAATGATATAAAATGATCCATTTAGCCTTAAAAAAATAAAATAAAAATTGAGCTCCCTTCAAATTTGACTCTATTTGAATATATATATATATATATATATGCAAAGTACCATTTGAGTTACTCTTCTATGTAAAGTATCATAACTTTTTTTCCCTCCACAAAATATAAATCTATCCTTGATAATTGCTCCATAAAAAAATACCCATACCTTTAGTTTCAATGACTTAATGAACTAGAGAAAGGATTTGACAAACAGTTGTTCCTAGAGTCTTTAGGAGTTGAGATGATTAATTGATAAGCATGTAATATTTTGTTCATATAAACAAGATAAAAGGTAAAGATTCTTCATAACAAATATATAAATTCAATAAACAACAGTACATTAAAACTTTTTCTGTCTTTTTGAACAGAGACACAAATTGAAATACAACATTATTACCTCCCCATTAAAAAGAATAATTAATCTCACTCCAAATAAACCTCTCATGAAATACCTATATATACACAACAATTACAACACTACCAAAACAAATAAGAATGAAAGAATTTTAAGGATTACCCCCCCAAAATAATTCAGCAAAAAAGGACTACCCAAAGTAAACCAATACAATTTCTTCTTCTTTATCATATAATTTGCTAAACCCTTTCATTCATTTGGCGGTGGTGGTGGTGGTGGTGGTGATTTGGTTGGTTCCTCAGCAGAAGTAGCAGCAGAAGCAGCAACATCTGGTTTGATCTCCTCTAGCTGATGCAGAACTTGCTGAGCTTCAGGTCTCGCTTCCGGTGAGGGATCGACACAATGCAGAGCCAACTTCAATGTGTTGAGCAACTCGTCGCCAATATTCGGCGCGTCCCTCATGAGCTCCAAATCGAAAACTTCATTAGTCCACTCCTCTTTCACAATGGAAGCCACCCACTGAGGCAAGTCCATGCCATTCATCGGCTCCCCCGGAGATTTCCCTGTTAGGAGCTCCAATATGATCACCCCAAGGCTGTAGACGTCGGTTTTGTGGTTGGCCTTCTTGGTCTTGGTGAGCTCCGGTGCATTGTAGCCAAGAGACCCAGCGGTGGCAATCACATTGGTGTTGGCTGCGCTGGTCATGAGCCTGGAAAGGCCCGTGTCCGCAATGTGGGCATTGGTCTGCTCGTCTAGTAGTATGTTGCTTGATGTTAGATTTCCATGAATCATGTTCTCTTGGGTGTGAAGATAGACGAGTCCATGCGACACTCCCATCGCTATGTTCATCCTCGTCGGCCAATCAATGATGGTCTCGGGCCCGCGAGCTGCGTGGTAGAAATACATAATTTACATGAGAAATGCAAACAAAATAGTGCAATGTAGATCAACTATATTGAAGACATTTTGATTGTTACTTACCATGAAGAAAGGAAGCAAGACTTCCCTTGGGCATGTAGTCGAAAACTAGAAGCTTCTCTCCCTTAGGTCCCAAGTAATAGGCTCTAAGAGCAAGGAGATTCGGATGTCGGATTTTTCCAAGTGCGGCAACCTCAGATTCAAACTCTTTCTGCCCCTTGGTAGTCTTTTCCCTCAGCCTCTTCACTGCAACTTGGTTACCGTCCTCCAATGTCGCCTTGTACGACGTCCCATAAGTACTCTTCCCCATAATCTCTGCTGTTGCACACAGCAGATCATCAGCTGTGAACACGAACGGCCCGTCAAAGTGAACAAGCTTTCCCCCAGCTTCACCGCCCGATTGAACTTCGGGGCCTGCAGAAATCGCCTTCTCGGTGCTGCCAGCGGAAGCATGCTTGGAAATTTTTCCGCTCTTTCCGCTAGAAGCAGCCCTTTTCCTCAGGAAGCAACAAAGCAAGAAGCAGCAAAGTAGTAGAAGAACCACTAGGAGGGCACCAGCTGCTATGAGAAGAATGTCCTTCGTACTTAGCTTGTGGTGATGCTTCTTCTTCGGGGATTCGGGTGGTTGGGACGGAAGGATCTGCGGCGGGGGCGATGGAGAAGGGCATGTGGTTGAACCACTATAACCACACAGCTGAAGATTCCCCACAAAAGAGCTTGAATTGAATTTTTTGGACAGGAGAGACGGGACAGCCCCGGAAAGGTTGTTGTAAGAGACATTGAAAGAAGTAAGATTGGCGAGGCGGACAAGAGAAGCCGGGATTGCTCCGCTAAAATTGTTTCTAGACAGGTCAAGTTGGTTGATTCCAGAGATGTTGCCAATAGTTTCAGGAATTGGACCAATGAATTGATTATCCTTCAGAATCAGCACTGAAAGATTGTGCAATCTGTCCAAGGATTGAGGGATCTGGTCATCGAGGCGGTTTCCGCCAAGATTCAACGAAACTAAGGAGGAGAGGTTTGAGAAACTATCGGGAAAACTTCCACTGACACCATTGTTTGACAAGTCTAGTATTTGGAGTCTTGACAGTGACCCTAACTCATTGGGTATGGTTCCAGAAATCTGGTTATTGCTAAGAGAAATCTGTTGAAGAAGGCTCAATTTACTCAATGAAATCGGGATTGTTCCCGAGATGTTATTGTGATCAAGGGTCAAAATTTTAAGTTGGTAACTATGATTTCCAGTCCCACTAGCCCCCCAAGTACTAGGAATTGGACCAGAGAGCTTGTTGTGTTGCAAAGCGAGGATAACAAGCGAACGGGACTTTGTAAGACTACTCGGGATCGAGCCCGAAAGGGAATTGTAGCTCAAATTGGCTCTAAGTAACTTGGTGGAGTTTACAAGACTAGGTGGAATAGGACCAGTGAGTAAGTTATTGCTTAAATCAAGAGTTTGAAGCAAAGGGCAGTTACCAATTGAAGGAGGGATAGAGCCCGAAAGCCGGTTGTTGAAGAGGTAAACTCCTCTTAGATTGGGAAGGAACCCGAGAGACCAAGGGACACTGCCTGCAAGAAAATTGTCATGGAGACTAATCTTCCGAAGAGCTTGGAGCTGCCCGATCTTCTCAGAGATTCTGCCTCCGAGCCCCTTCCACGGGAGCTGGATGGCGATAACCTGCCCTTTCACACACTTGATCCCTGCCCATCCACCCGAACAAGCCCCGTACCCGCTGTTGTTCCAGCTGCGAAGAACTCCTTTCGGATCAATGAGGTCGTGTTTTAGGCCTTGTAGCGCTTGGTAATCGGCTTCTGTGACGATTATCCCGTCCCACGACTTGCCTGAGACAACAACCACAAGCTGAACAAACAATAAGGCATATATGAACAAACTACTAAACAATCTGAGAAACTTATAACACCTATTTCCCATCAACATTATAGAAGTTTGTTTCTTCACAACGAAATGAAAGGAAAATAAGAAGAGAGTTTAATTTGGTTTAGTTTAATCTCTCCTTTTTTCTTGTTCGTTTAGAGAGAAACCATAAAAATAAGGAAAGCTAGAAAATATGAGAAGAAGAAGAAAGATAAAGCAATGGAAATATAGAAAGTGAGAGAGATAGAGAAGCGGGTGTGAGCTGATAAAGAGAGAAAATCATGTGAGGATATTCATTTCAAGGTGAGAAAAACAAAGAAAAATTGTTTTAGTTTGGGCACAAAGTCAGGAGGCATATGGGGTCACAGAGTCTTCATCTTCGTTTTTCCCAACGGCTAGTTTTAACGGCCCTTGGTCTTCGTGTGTGTTTCATGCTGGCCGCAGTCGTTTTTCTCCAACGGCTATATTTCAAGGGCCACGTCAGCAGACACTACTACTACACAAGTGAATATTTACAAAACTTGCCACTAGGGCATTTTTGGTTTGACCGTTTGACTGACTGTCCGTCGTTGGATCTGGAAGGAAACTTTTGGTACCACGGTCGGTCCCTTCTTGTGGGCGTTGGGCCGATTTCTGGGGAGTTATAAAAGTGCCTTTTTCTTGTTAAAGTAGATGCTTTTTTTTTTTTTTTTTTTTTTTTGTTCTTTTTGTTTTAAATATTTTTGTTCATTTCTTTTTGGCTTTATGCTTATAGTCTTCTTACTGTTTAAGTAAATTCATTCTCATTCCTCAAAAAGAAAAGAAAAAAAGAAAAAGTGATTCATTTTCATGTCTTCAAAAGTGCAATCAAGTTGTACCAAAATGTAACAGAGGCTTGCAGGATTAGTTCTTAATATTCTTGGGAACTTGTACGAGACCATGAAGGAATCGAAAAACGTATCCCCGTCCTAGTATGAGTTCAGCCAGTATAACTTTTTTTGCTACTTCTTCCATTGGAATTTAGAGATTTTATCCCTTTTTTTTTATTTTTTATTTTTATTTTTTTAAGGCTTAAAACCAACAGGTTACAAATCATCAGCACCCTGTTCATTTCCCCAAGTCAAATGGTTTAAATGAAAGTAAATTATATAAAATATCACTTGTGTGTGAGTGAATCTATATCATTACCATGCACCGCAAACGCATGGGCATGGGTGATTCAAGGTTTAGGACATTTTTGAGACACACTTTGCATTGCACATTGTTGTAAGGAATTAAGGAGCACTCTTTTTTTATTTTTTTACTATATTTTCCAAAGAAGAAAATTGAACTGTTAATTTTTGTTGTGACGAATATTCAACTGTCTATCTAAAACAAAATAAATAAATAAATAAGCAAGCAAATAATTCATTATTGGTAGAAAAAGATTTTAGCCCATCTCTAATGATCGACATAAAAGTATTTTAAGACCAAGTCGTAATACTAAAATTTATATGTACTTTCTAGTAATGTGGTGCGGTGCTCCCATTGTTCTTATTGGCGGTCTATTAATCTGATCCCTTGTATCCCTGAACGTTCAAGACCGTTGCCAATGATATACATATATATATATATATATATATATATATATAGACACACACACACACACACATACATATATTATACTCACAATAATTGGTCTAAAAACCCCAATGTCTTTCTTCCAGATAACAGTACCGTGTGCTCAAAAAACCCTAGCAGTGGACTCAGGGATATACAAGTAAATGACTGTTTTTGTTTATTTATTTTTGTAATTTCAAAAATTGATCCATTAGTGACTATTCAAACTTCTTTAATGATTATTTTTGTAGACATGGTTAATCAATTTTCTAATATGATCAACAATGATTAATTGTATAGTACTCATTGACCATATATGTTTAATTGATGATATCAAAATGTGTTTTTATTGATGAATCACATCTAACATTTTGGATTTCATGAGCCAATCAACACCAAGTCTTTTAACTCCATCAGCCTCCACTCCCATTTTACGACGCTTTAGGGGAAATTGAACAAAAGAGGAGCTCCCAAACCAAGGGCCTGTTTGGTGTATGAGTTTGAGTTAAGATTTGTAAGTTTAAATAGTGATTTTGGTTGACTTTTTCAGAAAAGACAAAAAACTTTTAGGGAAAAAGACAAAAACTGAGTTGATGGTGATGAGTTTAAACTCATACGCCAAACGGACCCCAAAACAAATAAGAAAATCTGGTCAACATGTCGTAGAACTTTCTTATCAATCTTCTTATGCTAATGAGAACATCAACGGCTAAAAAAAAAATAATAATTTAAAAATATAAATCAAACGCGTCTTGTTTGACGCAAAAATATTGACCAATTTACAGGGGAAGGCTGATGACTGAGAATGAGTCAGCGAAAAGTACTAAATAGCAATTTAAACCATTCTACTAAAATTTAAACATCAGAAGCAAGCTTTCTCATCTTTGGCAAACATGCATCAAACGACTTTAGAACCCGAGCTTTATAAAAGGCAACAAATGTAACCACAGGGAAAACTAACGCTCATGGATTCTAATCACACAAGTATATTGTCAACTACATCTACTGTTCTGGGTTCTCGACATATCGAAATCAAAATGTACGAATGTTCAAGATATTGCAGAGACTGATTTGGTATCAGAAGAAGAATTTACTGTGAAAACTGAAAACCTCGGAGAAGATAAATCTGAAGCAGATCCAGTCCACATATTGAACCCGATCGTAAATATTTTTCCTGATCAACACGGTAATAATCAGAGTACATTCTCTAATTGGAATTTCATGCTTGCCAATCATATTCTTTAGAAGAACATAAGCATTGCATATAGGTGCATGACATGGAAGTTCATGTAAAAGAGAAGACGACTGTTGAGACAAAAGGAACAAAACCATGAGAAGAGATCGTAGCAGCAACAGAGATAAGAGTCATAAAGATGATCCATGCTTGCCAAACTAGAAATCGAATTGATAAGTCTATTCTAACCCGACTTACACGACATATTGCTTTACAACTTCTATGCAATCTTCAAACAATGTTGGCAAAATTTGAAGCCTTGGCAGATTAAAAACAAAACAAAACAAAACAAAACATAAAATAAAAAAATGGCGTGAAAAAATCAAAGCAAGAAGAGAGCTTTCCGCAGATGTTGTGGTTTTAATATTTGTCCATCAAATCTATTGCACAGATCTAGTAACAAAATCAGATTGCCGAATAAAGATCTAATCAACCAGATTTCTAAGTCAAAGAAGCATGCAGAATTCATCCACATAAATTTGCAAAGAATATAACAAAGAAAAGTTAATATGTATTAAAATGTAAGTTACAAATTGTATCATATGAATCCATTAACGGAACAAGAAAACAAAGAAATAATAAATCCAGCGGGAGAAAAAAAAAAAAAAAAAAAAAAAAAAAAAAAAGAAGGTAGCGAATTTTGTATAACACAGATCCATATAGATTGCGTCCACTATAAAAACATAAATTTATAAGACAAAAACGTCTACTTTATTGCCTCTAACGAAAGCTAAGAATTCCAATTTGAACATATAGAAAGAGGAAGTATATTTATATACGCATTACCCGAGCGCGTTCTTCTCTTCCATTAGCGCGACAATCAGATCGGAGCTTCATCAGACACGAGCGGCGACAGCGGGAGCGGCGGCGGCGGCGGCTGCTGCATTGTTAGCGGCGCCGCTGAGGAAGGAGAGGAATCCGGTGGAGGCGGAAGTCTCCTGCTCGTCCAAGAAGAGGTCCTCGGGAACCCTAAAAGCACCGTGAGCGAAGACGACGGCGAATCCGAACATGAGCGCGGAGATCAAGACAGATCCAACGCTGGTGAGGAAGACGACGAAGACGCTGAGCCCGATCAGGCCCCAGAGCGTCTGAGTATCGGTAAATGTACGGCCGAAGAGGACGAGGGGCTGATCGGAGGGACGGAAGAGATAAAGGAAGAGCCACGCCGACAAGAGACCGAGGAGAACGAGGAGAGAGATCGGGTTGGTAAGGAGCGAGACGGCGAGGATGCCGGCGACGACCGCCATGTAGTTGACGCGGAAGTAGGAGTAGTTCTTGCGGACACGGAGGGTCGCGTCAGAGAAGGACTCCGGCTTGGCGAAAGCGGAGCGATCGAAGAGCTCCGACCACGGGCGGCGCTGGGAGAGGCCGTGGCGGAGGGAATCGGAGATGTGGCCGATGAATGCTCGAAATGCCGGAGTCGAGATCGGAGCCTGGGATTGGGCTGAGCCGGCTCCGGCGGTAACGGCGGCGGCGACGGGGGGCTGGGAATTGGAGATCGGAAGCAACGGCGGAGAAGAGGACGCCATTGTTACTAAATTCTAGAGAGAAAAGCACAGCAATAGAATTTCTTGGAGACGAGAGAGAGAGAGAGAGAGAGAGAGAGGGTTTTCTCAATTTGAAGAGGTATTAGAAACGCGTGGACGTGGATTCCAAACGAGTAAGAAGATTGATAGAAATAGCAAAGGACTTAAATGAAATGAAAATTAAAAAAAAAAAAATTTGGCTCATGCATTGACAAAATGATTTGTAAAAAAATAATTAAAAAATCAATATGGTTTTCAAAATGAGGGCTTTTCTCGTTTTTTGCTTTAAGTCCGTTGGATTTGTTTTGACTAAGGGCTTGAAATGAATCGTGACCGTTGACTTCATAATTTGGGTCGACTAAACGAGTACGATGACGAAACGCTGACCAGTTGAATTGCGCCATATCACCCCTTGATTAAGATACTGACCTATAATTTTCTACCCAAAAAAAAAAAAAAAAAAAAGATATTGACCTATAATTACGAAACTGCCATTTCTTTCTTTCTTTATAATTTCCTTTTCTGTAACTGCAAGTTTCACCACGCGTTTACATCAAGGAAGAAGAGGTGTCCATTTCTTATTTTCTTCACAACCAAACCATGGACAAATATATATATATATATAAAGAAATGAAATCAAATATATACAAACGTAAAGGAGGTGTCATTTAAAAAAAATTAAAAAAATTAAAAAAAAAAAAAAAGAGAAAGAGAGAGGTCTTGGCCAGACAACTAAAGATTATAAAGAAATGGGTTGAATTTAATCCGATTTTAGAATCAAGGATAACTTGATTTAAGGACAGACAAAAAAGTCAAAGATTTGGTGGTAAACCATTTTTGTTGAGGCCATCTAAACTTTGCCACAATAAAGAGCACAAAGAATAATAAGGACTTTAACAAAACCCACATTCAATAAGGAGAATGCTAATTGCAATCGTGCCTGCTCGATCTGGGCCACACATTGTTATGCGATCTACGTAGATCACACAGCAAAGGCCCACATGATTCAACGGCCAAGATCGTGCACTAGCGAGAGTCGCATTCTTCTAGTAAGAAAGTAACCTCAAAGATTGCAAACCATGGCAAGACCATGTTCTTGAATTGCATCACATGCAAATTTAGTATCAAATTAAGGATAAGCAAAACCATAACTTCGTCGAAGAAGAGACTTCAAACAGCTTATTGTAGTAGTTGAATACTGCCTACTCCATAGTCAACACAAGTTCTTTTAAAAATGCATACCATAAACGCATTTAAGTTTTTGGACAACTCCTAGCATTAAGAGGATAAAGAGATTACATATTATCTTGAGCATACTCAGAAAAACGGGTATCAAGTGCATGCGAGTTCACCCTCGAGTCCGAATTAACAGACAGTTTAAAAGGTAGATCCATTCCATCCAAAGTTGGAACCCTGCAAAATAATTGAACCAACACAACCACATAAGAAATGGCATGCGAGTTAACAGATAATGTGGAACAGTTGGAAAGAAAAAAAACAAAAACAAAACACGAAATACATCATTGAAGGAAGCTAAAAACAGTTTTTGATCAGGTTTCAATAGTAAAGACTTATTTACATGATTCTAGTTCTGGTGTAAAGCATGCAAACACTGAGCATATTCTTGAGTTTGATTGGCCTAAACAAAGAGGAAGGATGCAATGAGAAAGAAATGCATGCAAGAGAACAACCAATCCTTTTAAAAACTTAAGAAGTTGAGGGGCTCGCCTTGGTGTCGTAAAACTTGAGGAAGTATCGCGACTTGGGCACGGACAACTTGGTCTCCAGAATGTTAGCAATTGCAGCACTCAACTTCTTGTTCACGTCGGGGTTAAGGCCACCAATTGAGACCAACTCACCATAGGCAGCAGGTTGCTCAGACCCACCAAAGGAGATGGGTATCGAACCCTTCAGCACAACCATCACATACTGTACATCAATGAAAACAACATAGTTAATGTTTTATCTTTAGCTAATCAGAAAACTAAACAAACAAATAATTAGAGTTAGGATAGTACGTATCAGCTAACAAGTGGTGAAAAATGGCACTGTATAAAATATCCAGAGAATGCAACATAAGCAATGATTTCTATCACTTACTCGCGAGAAAAACAATTCTTTATATGCATCCACAACTGAGAAGAGGCAAAAATTGAGTAATTGATTTACAGTCTATCGCTCTTTTTCTATGCCTAGTCCAAATATGTTTTCAGGTTTTAGACAAAAAGTAGCAATTCCTACAATCTGAATGAGGGAAAATTACCGGTAATTCTCACCAGAAACCCTGCCCATATGGCTCAATAACGGCATTATCATGCCCTAGTCTAAAGTGTAGGCATGCATCAACATATGCATAAGTTATTCAGTTGTCTAAAGATTATCACAGAAGACTGAAAACCCAAAAACTCAGATCAGGGAAAATAAACTCCACGATTACCAAATCTCTTCACCCACAAACAAAGTTGGTATTGTGCAAGATAGAGAGACAAGAATAAAAACAGAACGTATGCAGCAAATATGTTCACTAGAGGCATAAACAATAAAGCAGCGACGAAGTAGCTACGACACGAGTAAAGTTGAACACTCGTTCCATTGTTTACACGTTTCATACGACAAAAAATAAAAAAGCCCAATTCGCCTGCCTAAAGAATCTATGCAACAAAATCCCAGAGACTATACACATATCAGTACCATAGAGTTCAACCCAAGTTCATCACTAACCCCCATCCATTTTCGTTAACAACAGAATGACACCAGGTTTAAACTATTGGTCTAATACTTTTAGAACTAAATTCATCACCAGCCCAAGTTCACCAAATTGTAATATCCCCAAACTATCATCTTAATCAAATAGTTAACACCGAGAAAAAAATTCCACAAAAAAAAAAAAAAAAAAAAAAAAAAAAAAGAAAAGAAAAGAAAAAGAAGTTTAAATAGAGCCATTTTAGGGACCAACCAGCCTAAATCAACATATGACATGATATTCAATAGGGATGGCAATATTCCCCGCCAGGATGGGGATCCGCCCAGAATGGGATGGGGATGGGGATGAAATCTTATCCCTGAAGCTTAGCGGGGCAGGAACGGGGAAAACACTCCCTGCCCCACCCCCGTTCTCATATATATATACATATATGTATGATTTCATATATATTTATAAGTATGTAATATATTATGAATATTGTTTTTTAAAGTTTGTGCATCCATGGAATGTATATTGAAACTATGAGAAATAGACAAAAAAGGATAATTCTATATTTATTTTTTATGAATTCAAAGTTTTTTTTAGCTTAAGTGTTTTATAAAGGTTTAGTTTTAAGAGTTTGTATCGTTTTAATTAGACTTTTAATAATTTTATTTTTTTAGATTTTACTTGCATGTATGAAATCTATAGTTTTGAACTAAATTTAAAATATATTTCTATTTTATTGTTTGCTTTTACTTTATTATATTTTTAAATCTACATTGGGAAAGCCCCCTGATGGGGAATCCCCGCCCCCAGCCCCGCTTCCATTTAAGCGAGGATGGGGATGATTTTGATGGCAGGAATGGGAACGGGAAAGCATTCCCCGATCCTGCTCCTCTCATTGCCGTCCCTAGTATCCAACAAATATCCATTCAAATCTCTCTCTATACACTCACAGATATATATATATATATATATATAATACTCAAATTCCCCACTAAAAAAAGAAAAAAAAAAAAAAACTCCAATTCGAAAAACCGAGATCATCAAATCACAAGTAAGTTTCACAAGGGCAAAATGTCAAGTATATACACATGAATCAAAACAATAAACATAAAAGCAGAAAAGAAAAACGCTAAGCGGAAGTTCTTGTGGCGAGAAAGAAAACGTCAATAAATGAACCCTAAAAGGTTTTTCTAGAGAGAGAGAGCGAGCGAGAGAGAGAAAGAGGTAAGGGAATCGTACAGCCTCGGGTTTGCCAATGAGGTTGGCGACAACGGAGGTGGCTTCCGAGAGGATAGAGGAAGTGTCAACGCCTTCAAGGTTGACGTTCGTCGACAGGTTCAGGCACGGCATCGTCTCTCTCTCTCTCTCTCTCTCTCTCTCTCTCTTTCACTTTCTCTCTCTAAAACACAAACACAGTCCAGTCGGTCTCGGTCACTGCAACAATTACCACCACCAACCAGAAGAATACCTCACTCACCCACTCCTCCTACCCTTTTGTAATATCCTTTCGGAGGAATCCAAGACGGTCCAAATATTTTTGTGTTTTTGTCTCCCCAAAATACCCCTTATTCACGTTGTTGTTGCTGTTTATTTTGTCTTGGGCCTGTTTGAGCTCCATTTTGGGCCACAAGAACAAGTCCATCTTCTCCTCAACAATTAAGGGCAGGGAGCCTTAAGAGATGTACGGACCCGTTCAGTGGAAGACAGGAGATGATGTTTTAGATATTGGGTTAAAAATATGTGTTTGTGAGAAAAATTTTAAAAAATTTTATGATATAAAAAATAGTGCAAAAATTTAAAATGTATTCGGAAAAAATATATAAATTGATCTTATCTTGTTCATCTCTTTGTTACGAATATTTTGACATAAAAATCATCTCATTTTGATTTGAAATGAGAAAGTTTATAGAATTTTAAAGTTTAAGTTTTTAAAAAATGAAAGAAAGAGAAAGTTTGATGTAGAGTTAGGAATTTGAAATCCATATGATAAAATATCATCCGGAGATGTTACCCTAAACAGGCACGTAGTTTTATGTTATGTTTAGTAGGAGGGATGAAAAACATAGGGGAACGAAGAGTAAAATACCTAGGTGAATGAAATAAAAATGAAAGAAGGAAGTTTTCTTTCATGTTATTTGATAGAAAAGAAAGAAAAGATGAAAGCAAAAGTTTAATCTAATGTGTTTTACGATTATACTCTTACATAGAAGTTCAAAGATAATAAAAAAGTAAGGATAAAATAGTGATTTCACCTATCACTTTTTGGTCAAACTTTTCCTTCCTAATTTCTTTCCAATGTTAGGAGGATTAAAATATTGTGGGCCACATGGATTTTCTTTCTCATTTCCTTCCCATTTTTCACTATACCAAACAACCAAAATTCTATTTTCCTTCCTAGAATTTCTCATTCGACTTCTTTCATCTCCCTTTTCCACTCTACCATGCTTGTTTGGTAGGATGGATAGATAGGAGGGAGGATGGAGAGGGCTAAAGGAATGAAGAGTAAGAATTGTTTGGTAAATTGTAACGACATGTATCTCTCTTTAGTATAATATTATACGCTTTAGACCTTGTATTCGCATGGTTTTGCTTTTGGGCTTCACCCCAAAAAGTCTCATCTCATTAAGAGGGGGCCTTTTTACATATGAACCATCACATATGTCCATTCACAATCGATATGGGATTGCAAAAGCTTACCCTTTTCCATGTAAAGACTAGTGACTGTCACAATCACTCCTTCTTTTGGGACCCAACGTTTTCGTTGGCCACACTTCCAGTTAAGTATAGGCTCTGATACTATTTGTAACGACTCATGTCTCCATTTGGTACGATATTGTCCACTTTAGGCCTCGTACCCGCACAATTTTGCTCTTGAGCTTAACTCCAAAATACCTTATACTTATGAAGTGGTCTCTTTATTTATAAATCATCATATATATATATATATATATTCCTAAACGATATGAGATTACACAGCTTATCATTTTCCTTGTAGAAACTGATAACTTTCACAAAAATATGAGGGAAGGATAACATGACTCCATTTTTGTTTGGTATCAAAGAGAGAATTGAAAGGATAAATGGATTTTTATTGTGAAATTACAAAATTACCCATTTTGACTATTAGCAAACTATTTTAACATGGGGTAAGTCTGCGATAGAGCTTTTTTCAGTCTGCGATAGAGCTTTTTTCATATACGATGTTGGTATAGCTCATTTTTAAACCATTAAGATGTGATCGAATGGCTGAAATGTTACTCATGTATGGTAATTATAATGCATCTTATCTCATATTAGTCTAGACTTAAAAATTTTAAAAAATAATTTAAAAGAAAAAAAGAAAGGAAAGGCCGTCGGAGGGGGTCGTTGGAGGTCATGCGAAGCGGATGGAGGGGTGTCGCAGGTTGGCGGGATCTGGCCGCTTTCTCATTGGAGATGGTGACCCGGGGGCGAGGGGTTACAGCCGGAGGCCATTGGGAGGGGGGAGACCTTTTCTCATCGAAGATGGCGACGGGTGTTACATGCCGATGAGATCTGGCTACTTTCTCGCCGGAGATTGCGACATGGGGGCAAGGGGTTGTAGTAGGAGGCCATTAGGGGGGGAGGGGAGGGGAAACATTTTCTTGTCAGAGATGGCGACGGGAGGTTGCAGGTCGGTAGGAGCTAGCCGTTTTCTAGCCGAAGATGACGACGACTAGGGGGGTGTTATAGGTTGGGATCTGGCCGCTTTCTCACCAGAGATGGCAAAGGGAGGCGTTTTCTTTGTTTTTTGATTTCATATTGTTTAATATATAATATGATTTGTTAAGATATATTATAATTATCATGTATAAATTAAATCTAAACCATTAAAATATATTAAATGATTTATAAAATGAGTTATATTGATAAACAAAACTCTATTGTAGACTTACCGTTTAACATGTTTCTTTAAACGGAACTTCTAAGGTGCCGGGAGTGGTAAAGCCCGACATGGTACTTATGTTTTTTATCCAACAGGTTTGCAACAAGTCAGCCATAGGGAAAGGGACAAAAGAAATTGGTAACCGGTTATTGAGGTGAAGCTAACTTGTTATGGGCCCTACTGACACTTTAATAAGCTCAATAGGTTGTGGGCCTCACTTTAAAATAATTTCAAAATTTTCTAATTTTGTTTTTACCCATCTGGAAGTGCAATATTTTTTAGCAGCATTGAAATGCATGAACGTGGCAATGGGGAGGCATTAAATCTCTAAATGCAAGTTTTTTGTGTGCTTCTGGTTTAGAAGCTTCGTTTGCTTCATTTCTTTGTTATTTAGTGCTTTTTTTTTTTTAATAAGAATCATTTTATTAAACAATAGCATCAAAAGAAGCAGCATTTGAGACTATAACAGGAGTCTCACAAATCCACACATTGGTACAATTAGAATTAAACCCAAATCTAGCTAAAGATGAGCTACATAATTAGCACTACGACGAATATGATAAACACCTATACTCCGCAGCTGGACAAGCAACTGTTTAACATCCTCCATAATCGGACATTCTACAAAAAACTCCTGATTATCCGAAACAGCCGAAACAACATTGATTGCATTAGTTTCCACCACAAGGGAAACACTCTCTAGTTCCTTCGCAATCATCAAGCCTTCACGAAGGGCTATACACTCAGCCAAGAAAGGAGAAAAAGTCCCCTCAACTGATTTTGCCACCGCGCCTAAAATTAACCCTTTTCTCATCACGAATGACAGCACCTATGCCAATGTGATCCGATTCCGGTGAGACCGATGCATCGACATTTAGCTTGAAATATCCCGGTTGAGGGGGCAACCAAACATCTGGGCCTACAGCTTGAAATTGGATCGAAACCTGATTCAGAGCCTGTCATTCGCCAAAACTAGCAATACGCAAAGCAAGAATGGTATACGGATCTCCATCCTCTCTCCCGTGAACGACCTTGTTTCTCTCACACCACAATTTCCAAGCTAGCCAACACACCAAAGCAAAATCCTCCATAAGAATTTTTGACTTCACAATTCTTAAAAAGTTTGCAAATAGGAAGTCCCTCCTATTCTCTATCACCGTCCAAAATCGAGAAAACCTCCACACCGCTTGCGACATCGGGCAATCGAGAATTGCGTGTGAGATAGATTCCATCTTATCTTTACATCTAGGACAAACAGCATCACAATCAATACCTCTATAACTCAAGGAAACCATCGTCGAGAGAATCTCGTGGAAAGCACACCACACAAACAGCCAGACTTTGGGAGGGATCAGTAAACTCCACATCTTTCTCCATCAAGTAACATCCGAATTGGCATTGGAAGAGGACTCTAATCGCTTAGACTCCATGATTTCCCTATACCTAGAACAAACCTTATAAAGACCTTTAGAATCAAAGTGCCAGGCCCATTTATCTCCACCATCTCCATTGCCTAGAGATATACCTCTAATGAGCTCTTGGTCAACCAGCCAAAGAGAATTTTCAATCTTATCCTTATCCCATACTCGACTACCTTCCAACATCAAATCAACAACCATCAAATATTCCCCTCCTATTGGCATCTTAATAACCGCACGAAACGAAGAAGGTCTTGGAAGCCATGGGTCAACAAAAACCCGTGTAGAAAGCCCATCCCCAATACAATGTCGAAGACCAAGTTTGATGACATTTCGTCCCCATAGAATACTGCTCCACAGATAAGACACACCTCCTCTAGCTTTTGCCTCAAGAAAGTTTACATCTTTGAAGTACTTGTCTTTTAAGACTCAAGCGACTAAAGAATCTGGGTTTTGTAAAATTCTCCAAGACTGCTTCGCAATCAATGCTTGATTAAAAGCCAAAACATCCCGAAACCCTAGACCACCTTCCTCTTTTCTCCGGCATAATTTTTCCCACCTCTACCAATGAAGTTTCCTCGACTCACCCTCACTCCCCCACCAGAACCTTGCCATCATAGCTTGAAGGTCATCACAGAGGGCCACAGGAAGGCGGAAGACGCTCATAGTATAAGTTGGTACCGATTGTGCCACTGATTTGATAAGAAGTTCCCGACCCCCCATAGAGAACAATTTTTCACGCCATAATTGCATTTTACTCCAAACTCTCTCCTTAATCATTCTAAACGCTTCTCTTTTACCTCTTCCCACCAATGTAGGAAGACCCAGGTATTTATCATGGGGTTGTGTCCGCTCCAGATCCAACATACAGAGGATAAAACTTCAAAGTTCAACCCGAACATTCTTGCTAAATGTAATAAAAGATTTTTGCATATCAATTGATTGCCCAGAGGTCCTTTCATAAGTTGCCAAAATCTCTCTAATACGCAAACACTCATCAAGAGAAGCCTGACAAAACATGAGACTATTGTTTGCAAAAAAGAGATGACTAACCTTTGGTCCATTACGCGAGCAAGAAAACCCAGAGATAGAAGAATCCTTTTCAGCATTCGAAATAAGACCCGATAGACCTTCAGTGCATAATAGAAAAAGATAGGGAGAAAGTGGGCACCCCTGCCTCAAACCACGAGAAGGTGTAAGTTGACCACAAAGATCCCCATTAACCGTAAAAGAAAGAGTGGAAGTGGTGACACAATCCGTGACCACTCGAATCCAAGCATCCGGGAAACCCATCTTCCGCATCACACCGAAAAGAAATGGACATTCAACACGATCGTATGTTTTACTCATATCTAACTTTAAGGCCATCCAACCCTTCCTACCAGTACGATCCTTGCTAAGTGAGTGCATTAGCTCAAAAGCTACAATAACGTTATCAGTAATTAAACATCTCGAAACAAAAGCACTCTGATTGGCTGAAATTAAAGATGGTAAAATAGACTTCAAACGGAAAGCAAGAACCTTTGTAACAATCTTGTAAATAACATTACAAAGACTAATAGGTCGAAAGTCCGCCATCTTCCTAGGGGCAGTCACCTTTGGTATAAGGGCAACATTAGTACTGTTGAATGATCGAATAGAGTGCTTCCCTTCAAGAACACCAATACAGACTCGAGAGATCTCATGCCCTACCACCGGCCAATTTTTCTGGAAGAAAATAGCATGGAACCCATCAGGACCCGGAGCCTTAGTCGGACCCAAGTTAAACACCGCGCGCCAAATCTCTTCTACGGAATAAGGTGAAAGGAGGAACTCACTCATCAGTCTGGTGATCTTCCCATCAATACAATTAAGCACCACATCAACATCCGATAACTGAGGATTTGAAGAGGAGAAAATATCTGAAAAATAATTACTAACAACTTCCTTAATCTCCTTATCATCCTCCCGCCAATGACCCTCCCTATCTTCCAACCAAGGATCTCACTCTTTTTCCTCCTAGAGGAAGCTTTAGAATGAAAGTATTCGGTATTTTTATCCCCATTTTTAAGCCACTCCTCCCTAGATCTCTGACGCCAATATTCTTCTTCCTACCCCAAAACCTTGTCAAGCTTCTTCTCTGCCTCACAAATTCTGACCATGGACTCACCGTCGCGTGGTCCCTTATGAAGTTTTTCCACCGAATGCTGAAGTCAAGCCGCTCTTTTTGGGATGTTACCAAATTTCCTCAAACCCCACCTCCTTAATGTTCCAGCACAGAACGTCAGTCCAGATGCCAACCGGTTTGGAGAGCCATCAAAGTGTAGATTATGCCATAGGTCCTCAACAATCCCGGGGCATTCCTCATGTTTCGCCCATAATGGCTCAAACCGGAAACCACCAGATTTCCTTTTATTGTCCTTCTTCCTATTTGGCATAGGTTGAAGTAAAAAAGCCTTATAATTAGACCCCCAAGAATTCAAAACAACCACATTAGCTCTCCGAAATTTAAGTCGCCAACTAGTATTAGCCACAAATCTGTCAAGGCAAACTTGAATATTTGCGCTCCCACTTCTACGATTATCCTATGTTAATTTGGGTCCAACATAACCCATATCTATCAGATCACACCAATCCAGCGTCTACCTAAATAACAACATATCACTAAGGGACCGCTCACCTCCACTGTCAACTTCCGACGGATTCAGAACCTCGTTGAAATCACCACCACAAATCCATGGCACATCCGGGTTTGTGCGCAGACGCTTCAGCAACTTCCATGCATGACGATGAGCCTTTTTTTTTGTTGGACCGTAAAACGTAAACCGCCACTCATCACCGAGATCAGAAGTGACATCTACATCAATATGGGAACGTGAAGAGCTACAAAAACAAACTTGCCAAGTGTCCCTCCAAAGTAGCGCGAGGCCACTACTTCTACCCACACAATCTACATAAATCACACCGTCAAAACCTAGTCTCCTCCTGAGATTAGCCGCTCTTCGCCCAAACAATCTAGTCTCCGAAAGGAAGACCATACCTGGGGAAGTACTTCGGATTAGTTTCCGAAGCCTTTTGAATGCTCGGGGATTCCCCAAACCCCGAATGTTCCAACATAGGACACTCATTGGCCTTGGCGGGGGGCTGTGCCACAGCTTCTGCCAATTCTGTAACCTTCGATAAAAGGTCCTCTGTTCTTCGAACTTTAGCAATATCACCAACTCACAACTCCATATCCATCTTCCTCTTCACATTTTTCAGTTTCCCTGAGGAGGAAGAAACCGAACCAATGACACCTTTGAGCCTTGCTTCTTTTTTCCATTTACCGGCATTTCTCTTTACTGACTCCACAACACCGGCTGAGAAAACAAGAACTTCAGCTTCCTTCTTATCTACGTGAATAGTAGCATGCATGCCCCCTGAATTATGCAGTAGCAGTTCTAACCTTGAGGAAGGAACATTCACGTTAGGCCCAACTATAATTGGTTTTCCTCCTAAACTCACCGTTTTATTAAAGGGGTGTGTGCCTCCCACGTGACTAGAAGACTCAGTATCATCCACCCATTGATTCCTAGGAATAAAGGGAATATAGTCCAGATTAGTCGTAATCGCCACCCCCATATCACGCCTATCAATAGGAGCCACCAACGAAACCGAATCCCTAGAAACCGGGATTTGCGAGGATATCGGATCTTGAATTTCTGCCACAGTTTTGGAAAGAATCTGAATTTCAGTCAGATTTTCCGGGAACTCCGGCATGGAATGATGCAATTCACCAGACCGCTTACTCCGACCACCATTGCCATCCCGACGACCTCCACTTGCTTTCCCAAGCCCTAAAGGATGAATATCAGCCCTCAACTCTGAACTGTAGAGTAGCCGGTCAGAGGAGTTCAAGTTCCTAACCCTATCGTCAACACACTCCAGTCTCCCATGACCAACTCGGCCACAACCAAAGCAAAAATCTGGAACCCTTTCATATTTGAACATCGTCCACACAGTTGCACCGTTACTTCCAAGTTGCACCGTCGCACCCCGCCTGAGAGGCTTAGAGACGTCAAATTACACCCTCAACCACATGTAAATCCCAGGACAACGTCCATTCTTATCAGTAACAACATCTATAAATTTCCCAATCCCATTGCCAATCTTCTCCCTGATCTCCCGAATCATCCCATCATACAGAAGATTGTAAACTCTAATCCAGAAACATGTGAGACTCCAACTATCCCACTGTAAAGCTTTATCACCATTCACAGCCTTAAGAATCAAGGATTTGTTGAACGACCACGGTTCCATCGCCAACACTTTCGCCCTATCCTACTCCTTTTCAAAAGAAAAGAGAAAAGTATCTCGATTTATCACCAGAGCGGAGAGATCACCATCAGTCACTCACAACTTGTCCATAGTAGACATAACAGAACCCATATTGTAAGGTTTGGATGATAAAATTTTCCCCAGCAACCCAAATCTCGCCTCTTCTCGACCCTTCTCCATGACCTCGTTGGAAATACCAATCACCATAGCTTCCTCCTCCGTAATAGAGAACGAATTCAAACACCCTAGCATCTCCTCCATAATAGCCGCCACAACTCTCACCAGAAGGGAGAGACAGAACCTCTCATAGAAACCTAGAGAGACTAGGATAAAATGATTAATTAGTGCTTTTCTACCAAAAGAAAAAAATAAAATAAAAATTAGATAGTGTAAAGAGTGGTGTAATACATAAGAAATTACACTTTTACTTATAATCACAAAATCTATTATTTTACGACTAAAGGTTAATCTCAAAAATATTTGGTTGAGAAATACATATTTTCGACACCAAATCTATTTAGTGATTAATAGTCACATAACTCTTTTTCAGCAAACAAACTCTTTTTCTCGCTAAATTTACTTTATTACGACTAAGCTTTAGTCACAAAAACATTTAATAAAAAGTATATTTAATGTACATGACTACATTATCAAAAGACTAACTTTTTAGTAATAGAAGGTAAAAGATATTAATCAAATTATATATATTTAGCTTCAAGAATTCCCACTTAACAAGAAACAAGATAAAACAAAACAAAAATAAAAAATCTCACAATTTGTAGTTGCAAAGATAATCTAACAAACTTATGGTGCGTTTAGTTTACTATATTCAACTCAAAATTTTCATATCGTTTTTATTTTTTTCTAAAAAATTAACAAAAATTATAACTAGTTTTTTAAAAATCGACCAACTTCAACCTAAAAATTTTATTTCAAACTGGTGAACCACACATAGGCTTAATCTGCTCCAAAGAAAGGAAAAAAAAAAAAAAAAATTCACCACTTTCATCTCAACAGTCTTGTATTCTTAAAGATAGTTCACGAAGTAAAAAATCAAAGTAATCAACATATCAAAAATTAACAAAACCAAATTCACTTGTACGTCACTATTTGCAAACAAAGTAAATGAAATAAAATTTCCACTTTTCTTTTATTGTTATAATTAGGATGAAATTTCGGAATCCATCTGGTAATTATTGGCCCATTTTATGTCTCTTAACCAGTTTCATTATTTGGACCCATGAATGCTCTGGGCCGTGGGTTTGGCAGCAAAAGTGAATCCATTCATGCAAGCATGCGCATATATATATATATATATATACATATATTAATTTACTGTTACATATACATACACCTATGCAAATATACACGTACAGTAATGGGCGGTAACATTACTTCTGAAAAATACGGTCTTATTAGGCAACAAACGATAGCTGAGAGAATAAAAACCAAAATGACTATTTATGCGTGTATATAAAATTCAAGGGTGTGCAACACTTTTTTTTTTTTATTGCTTTATTATTTGTATTATAGATCTACTAAAATGACTAAACAAACATATGTTTAACAATCATCAGATTGTATTGTTGAGTTTGGATGTATTGAAATATTTAGAGAGATTCAATTAGAACGCAGTGCATTGTTAGACCAATAAAGAGGCAAAAACACAATATGTATGTTTTATTTTTTTATTAACTTTTTCTTATTAACAGCTACTTGCTATTTATGTCAATTATTTCTGAAAACTACTACTTACTTATCTCATCCTGTAATAAATAACATAATATTAATTAATAGTAATATAAAATATTCGTAACAATAATGTTCATACCTTCTTGATATTTACGTCAATTATTTCAAAATTGATGATATAAGACCCTCGTATGTCTCGTATAAGTATAGAAAATTCTAGGTTCACTCAATAGTTTCTAAATCCATTTTAAAACCCTAATGTAAAACTTACTAATTCAAATCCTTAATTAAATAGAAAGCAAAATAAGACGCATTGTGATGGTTTAAAAATCAATAAATCTTTTAACTAGTATTTGAAAATCATCCAATTCCAACTTAACTATTTTAACGCCAACCTATCAATGAGACGCATAAAATGTATATAAATTATTAACATTATATGTATATCTGTATATTAAATGTAACCACCTTAGAATCATCTCTTACTATTACAACATAGATAAACCAACTTTCTCACATGAAAAAATCATCAAAATGGGCCAAACTACAAAAACCCATTAAAACCATAAAGCAATAACTAATTGCCCTCATAGGGCCCACAATCCCAAAAGACAACTGAGTAGACCAACTCTCAAGTAAATACATTTTTTTCTTCACAGTTATATGTTCATAAGTTTTTCTTTTTTTGGTAGAAATTATATTTTCATAGGTCGGAGGTAAAGAAATTGTACATGTGCATTTGGTGCATAGGTTAACATTAAGTTTTTTTGGTTAGAGCTGTTTGATTTTTCAAAAACTAGTTAAAATTTAAGTTGACTTTTCAGATGTACATGCTATAAAAGATTGCTTGCTCACATGTGGTAAACGCCTGTCTGACTACCAAAAAAAAAAAAAAAAAGCAATTCTATAACAAATACAAGCGATCATACACTAAAGAACATCTACATGGCCAGGAATAACGACTTCACATCGAGGCATACTCTTAAGGGTTTCACATCTCTCCTCGATGCTGACTACCGAGGAGTGTAATCTTTTGTTGAACAAGTCATAGGTTGATTCATGGATCACAGTGAGTGGACATCATAACACGATACACATCAGAATAAATCATATAACATATCTAGTCATGTGGCTGAGATGTGAATACGCGGGTAATAAAGTAACGATAACGAGTTCGTCATGTTTTAATCCACAATTCTCGAACCAACTCTTTGGCCGGTTTAATTTTCTATTTCTCTACGTGACTTCTATCTCTCACACAAAAATCGAAGAGACCTAGTGTAATAACTAACCTTTTTGCAAATTTACGATTTCCTTTTTAGGGAATCAAAATTTGTAATATGTATGTTTATGTGATCTGATTTATCAGAATATCATTGAGTTTTTGTAATATTTTAAGACTCGATAATAGCTTATTTATACGAATATGAAGCCTTTTGTTGAAAGAGGCGAAATTAGGGTTTACGATCCTATGTCGGTCGATGTTTGACCAGAATGACCTAATGTATGATTAAGACGGTACTACAGTATAATTAGTAGTATGGAAATTATACTGTGAAAAAAACCGTCATTACGTATAAATAAGTAAGAATAAGGTACGAGACCACTGTAGAAAAATCAAGCAGAGCTTAAGGGTATGACACCTCATCCTAAGATAAAAATGGATGAATATTGGAAAAAATACTTGGCCACTAAGCATTCCTTATGACCGGCCACCTCATAGGGACCTAAATGCAAATATTTTGTCTTTAGAGGTCAAAGTGTAATTTTAAGAAAAGTAAATGATTATGGATTTTTAAAAAATAAGAAAGTATTAAAGTGGATGAATAAGCAAAGATTGCATGCCAAATGTCTCCACCATAGCCGGCCACCTCATAGGGACCTAAATGCAAATATTTTGTCTTTAGGGGCCAATGTGTAATTTTAAGAAAAATTGAGTGATTGTAGATAAGTATGAAAATTTTTGAATGATGGACTTTTCTAACTAAGTCTCTCAATCCAACTAAGCCAATTATTGGTTACAAGCTTGGTTAACCTAGTTACATTAAAAACTAAGGAAAATTAGTTAGGGATTAGTTTGAAAAATTTTGTGAAATCTCAAGCCTTCCACATTGTCTATGGCCGGCCACCTCATGTGGTGAATGAGCAAATATGGTGCTCTTAAGGACTCATATGCAGATGTGGAAATAGAAGTTTCATTAAGAGCTTGACACATCATGCTTTTAGCCTTGCTTACTTGGCTAAGTGTTGAGCTTGAACAAGCAATGTTCCTCCACATGGCCCTATTGGCCGGCCACCACAATGGTTCTATGAGTAAATATTTTGCTCTTAAGGATCATTATGCAATTTAGAAATAAGAATTTACCCTAACCTTTTAGAGAGTTGACAAATGGTGCTTCTAGCTTTGGTGAGTAAGCTTGGTAGCCTTGCTTACTTGGCTAGCTAGAACATGCTTGACTCTCCACATATGGCCGGCCACCACAAGGAAGGGACATGTCATGCTTCTAGCCTTGATGAGCAAGCCCCCTAGCCTTGCTTACTTGGCTAGCTAGAGCAAGCATGGCCGGCCACCACAAGGGATCCTATGAGCAAAAATCTTGCTCTTGAAGACCATTATGCAAACCTAGAAGTGATGTTGATTTTCACCTATAAATAGGTGAGATTAATGCACTTTGTGAAGGTTTTGTGAAACCAAAAAAAAATTGGCAGCTCATTCTTTAGTTCTTCTGCCCTTAGAAGCCGAGCCAAAAGAAAGAAAAAAAGAGAGAGAAAGTTCGGATTTTGTGTTAGTGGAGTGTGAAGAAAATTGCTCAACCCTAGTTAGATCCAATCTTTCGAACCTTGAGGTAATCCTCTCCACCTTCTAGTTCTTCAATTAAGTTTTGGTTCAAGATTTAAGTATATTCCCATGTTGAGAATGTAAGAGCACAACTCACTTTTTAGTTTCATGTATTAGGGTTTATGGTGATTGCTTGATTTTGCTTGATTAGGTTTGGTGGTCTCTAATGGTAGTTTGGTGTATGTTTTTGATAATTTAAGTTAGAGGATAGTGGCTGTGTGAATGTCTACTATATGTTGGATATATGTTCACACATATTCAAGAATGATGTTTTATGAATGAATAAGGAAAATGGTGTGATATGTTGCAATTAGGGTTTAAGAAAAACCCTAAAAACCCTAATTTGGTATAGATTACCATTTGGGCTTGCACAAAGGTTATATGGATAAGAAATGATTGTATGATTATGAAAATGTTATGAAATGCCCTGCATGCTTGTCGTAGGCTTACGGTTTTAACTGTTCGAGGTAGTATGTGCGTAATTTTACGTAAGAACTCACCCAAATGAAAACTGCCATTTTCGAATTTAACTTGACAGTTTTCTGGAAACAGAGTTTTGAGGCCTTTAGAGGCAGATTTTGAAAAATGTCAAAACTACAAAGTTGTAGGGAATGAAAAATCCTAGGGGACATCATAGACTATTTTTAAAAATAAGGCTCTAAAGGCCTCCGTTTTTATTAAAACCCGAGACCAATCTATATGGTTAGTGATTATGGTCAAAAATTTTCAAAGGAAGAAAACAAGCAAGTGGAGACAGATTCAGGATTTTGACCAAAAACAAAAGTTTTAAATTTTGATGAAATCTACAACTTTTATGAAGGAAACTTTATCAAATTCAAAACAAATGTTATATGTCGAGTTTTGGATCCAAGGTTACTTATAGTAACCGAATAGGATACCATGTAACATAAGCTTGTAACTAGGGTTTTTATGAATGTTGGTTTGTATACTAACATTGAAGGATATGATGATTCTTATCTTACGATTTTTCTAGAAACAGGAAGGCAACCTGTTACTGTGATTTGGCGGAACACAGGATTCAGGATTTAGCATAAGGTAAGTACAACTCCGCTACAGCATAGACGAAAAATATTTTTACTGCTTGTATGTTTTCAAGCTCATGCATACATGTCGAGGTGCATATGATTTATGTTTTATTGTTGTGGCATCATGAAGCATGCTCACTAAAAATAAGTTACTCGGTAAGAATGAGAACCCAGTTTCAAGTAAGAAACTGTTTATAAGTATGAAATGATTTTTCTTTATGTATTAAAGTAAGAACAAGTTTTTAAGTATGATGGTAAGCAAGTTGCCTCGTGTCGTACCAACCTGCACTAGGACAGGTTTGGTTCATGGTTTCAGTTGGACAGGGCTGGCCGCCAAAACCACTCCATGGCTGCGCGCCAAGGTACGTACACTTATATTATGTAAAGGCCCAAAAAGTATGCTAACCTAAGAAAGCATAATTAAAGAATAAGTGATTCATGCATTGTTTTATTATGAAATATTTTGTGGGTTAATAGTTGTGCTTGCTGAGCGAAAGCTCACAACTTACGTTTATACTGTAGGTAAGCAATCTTATGGCAATATGTGATGTAAGACGGTGGAGCATGACAGGGCGAACTGTGAAATCTTGGGATAAAAACCGCTATGCGTTTTGTTATGTTTGACAGTTAATATATATATGTACATGTATACATACATATATAAGTAAATTTAGTACGAGTAAGTTTCCAAGACTTAAACTGGATGTTAAACTACGTTTAAAGTTTAAGTAAGTATGTACGATTATAAGTAAGTATATGGTCAATTTCAGACACAAGTTATTTAAAAAAAAAAATAGTCCTTAGTTTCCGCATGTACAGTTATTATGTAAGTTAAGTATAGTAACGGCCTACATAGGGTGGGTCATTACACCTAGAAGCCATGGAGTCCCTTTATTCCGATCACAAGTCGGAACCCATGATTCAAATTTTTTTCCCAAGGTGACTTTTTTCTCTCATGAAATTTTAAATTTACTGTACAGGGACATGCCTCATTACTGCTTTACAAGCATGCAATAAAAAGTTTGAGACACGAACCATCGAAACTTCCCGATCAGTCAACAAAACGGACGATCGCTTGTTTACATGCGGTAAACGCATGCCTGACGTCCAAAAGAGATGCTGATTTTATAGCAAATACAAACGATCGTCCAACAGAGAATGTCTACGTGGCCAGGAATGACAACTTCACATCAAAGAATACTCGCAAGCGTTGCATTCACGTTTCTCCTTGGTGCCGACTGCGGAAGAGGGTAATCTTTCATTGAACAAGTCATAGGTTGATTCACAGATCACAATGAGTGGACATCATAACACGAGATATATTAGAATAAATCATATAACACATCAAGCCATGCGGTTGAGACATAAATACGCGAGTAATAAAGTAACCATAACAAGTTCCTCTCATTTTGATCCACAGTTCTCGATCCAACTCTTCGGCCTGTCTAATTTTCTATTTATCAACATGACTCCTACCTCTCACACAAAAATTGAAGAGACCTAGAAGCCATGGTGTCCCTTCATTCTGATCACATGTCGAAACCCACGATTCAAATTTTTTTCCCAATATGATTTTTCTCTCATGTAATTTTAAATTTACTATACAGGGACGTGCCCCATTATTGCTTTATAGGCATGCAATAAAAGGTTGAGACACGAACCGTCAGAACGCCCTAATCGGTTAACTAAACAGAAGATCGCTTGTGTACATGCGGTAAATGCTTGTTTGACGTCCAAAAGAGATGCGATTCTACAGCAAATACAAACGATCGTCCACCAGAGAACGTCTATGTGGCCAAGAATGATGACTTCACATCGAGGAATACTCGCAAGCATTGCATTCATGTCTCTCCCCGGTGCCGACTGTGGTGGAGGGTAATCTTTCATTGAGCAAGTCCTAGGTTGACTCACAGATCACACTCTGTGGACATCATAACACGAGACACATCAAAACAAATCATATAACACATTGAGCCACGTAGCTGAGATGTGAATACATGGGTAATAAAGTAACGATAACAAGTTCCTTTCATTTCGATCCACAGTTCTTGAACCAATTACTCGGCCTGTTTAATTTTCTATTTCTCGGTGTGATTCCTATCTCTCACACGAAATTTGAAGAAACCTAGAAACCATGGTGTCCCTTCGTTCTGATCACAAGTTGGAACCAATGTTTCAAATTTTTTCCCAAGGTGACTTTTCTCTCATGAAATTTTAAATTTACTGTATAGATACAGGCCCCATTAATGCTTTATAGGCACACAATAAAAGGTCGAGACACGAACCGTTAGAACACCCTGATCGGTCAACTAAACAAACAATTACTTGTGTACATGTGGTAAATGCTTGTCTGACATCCAAAAGACATGTGATGCTACAACAAATATAAACAACCATCCACCAAAGAATGTGTCTACGTGATCTAGAATGACGACTTCACATTAAGGCATACTCGTAAGCATTGCATTCACGTCTCTCCCCAGTGTCGACTGGTGATGAGGGTAATCTTTTGTTGAATAAGTCATAGGTTGATTCACAAATCACAATCTGTGGACATCATTACATGAGACACATCAGAACAAATCATATAACACGTTGAGCCACGCAGCTGAGATGTGAATACATGGGTGATAAAGTAACGATAACAAGTTCCTTTCATTTCGATCCACAGTTCTCGAACCAATTACTCGGCCTATCTAATTTTCTATTTCTCCACGTGATTCCTATCTCTCACACGAAATTTGAAGAGACCTAGAAGCCATGATGTCTCTTCATCTCGGGAGTGGTAAGAACTCACGTTTCAAATTTTTTCCCCAAGGTAACTTTTCTCTCATGACATTTTAAATTTACTGTGCCCCATTACTGCTTTACAGGCATGCAATAAAAAGGTTGAGACACGAACTATAGGAACTCCCCAATTGGTCAACAAAATAGACGATTGCTTGTGTACATGCTGTAAACGCTTGTTCGACATCAACAATTTGTGTAATTTTAATCTATGGACAAGTAATCGGCCTTTGTAGAACGTCTACGTTGCCCAGAATGATGACATCTTTGAGTGTTGCTTAGTGCTGATAACGTCATAAGTTGATTCACACATCATCACAAGTAGACATTAGAACTTGGGTAAGAAAATGACGTGACCAATAATTTATGTTTCGAACTTATGTTTATTGAAATTGTTTTGATTATTACTTTGAATTTTATGAAATTGTTTTAAAAGAACAATTTTTTCTACTATCTAAAAACATTTGTTGATAATTATATGTTCATGATTAACTATTTATATACAGAGAAATTATTCAGTGGACCAGGTGCACAACGTCATCATGCTTATGTGGTACCCCCATGGTCCCCAGTTTTGATTGCAAATTCATTCACCCAGTTACTTAATCTCAATAAATTATTATAAATTTTTTTTTTCGAAAACAATTTTTTCTATTTAAAAATCTTTGTTTGTAATAATTTTAGGCTTATTTGTATGAATGCCCCCTGAACTTTTCGAATATAACAATTTAGTCCTTAAATCTTTTTTCTGGCAATCAACTCCTTGAATTTCTTATTTCGGACAATCGATGCATAAAAAACTTATTGCACAGTTGCAATTTACACTCTGAACTTGCAAATTTTTAGTAATTTGCCCCTCATTGATAATAATGTTAGCCTTTTAAAAGAAATTGAAATGTGATTTGTACATAAATCATTAGTTAATGACATGACTGATCACTTTTATCTATTTTAATCTAAATTTATTTAGATTAAGATCTTTAATTAAATATTATCAAAGTAGAAAAATTTCAACTAACTTTATTTTAATTGTAAACTTGGGTAAATATTGATTAAAAAGAACCTTTTATACTTTAACTTAACAACCTATGTGTAAGTCAAGTGTCAATTTTCATTAAAAACTCAATATTGTAATCAATGAGGGCAAAATTGCTACAAATTTATAAGTTCATGGTGCAAATTATCAAAATTAAAAGTTTAAGGTATAAATTGTAACTATGTGAAAACTTCATGGTGTATCAGTGCAAAAAGGCAATTGAATTTATAGTTTTAATTATTTATTAAATTATTGTAAAAAAATCTATTAGTATTTATTACATAAATATATTTTTGTTCAGTCATATTTAAAGTAAATTATGGTAGTTTGGTAATTGTAATCTCAAATTTTTTTTTTTTTTAAATGCTCAAATGAGATATTTTATTTTGGGATTGATTTTGCAAACGTTGGGGTGTATTTTGGAAATTTGAATAATAAGAGGGGGTAAACATTATATTTAGGCTAAATAGAGCGGTTGTTTGGATATATTTCCAAAAAAAAGGTATTAATAAATTTTCAAGAGAAACTGAACTCTATTGTCTTTTCGAGTATGCAACCGCAGAACCAGTTTTCGAGTTCGGAATAACAGCGGGAAATATGAAATAGTCTCCACTTTTTTTTCTCAACCATTTTCAAATTTGGAAGTGATTTCTAGTGAAATAATCTTTAAAAAAAAATGTCGCCAACTAAAAAGCGTGCTATGAGATCCTCGTCAAGGAAATCTGGAGACCAACGGAAGGGAAATGAAGCAACAATGATGTCTTCCAACATTGTTGTGGCCTCTTCGTGGTTGGTAAAATCCTCTTTACCACGGAAGTCGTCGATGGAAGAGAAGGCCCCCATTTGAGGTTCTCGGTTACAAAGTGAACATGTACAAACCAAAAGGAAGGAACTTGTCTTCCTATGCTCTTCATCTTGATCACAACCACCATCTATCAAATGGAAACAAGGTATGATCTTACCTAACCCCTAGAATATCGGTGTCTATGAAACTAAGGTTATACTTCTATGACGGTTTTTAATCTTGGATTTGTCTTATCTGATGCAAGAAAAATCATTATTTCTTTGATAGAGTTTCCACATAGACGATCATGTGTCTGTTTCCTCTATTTTAGAGAATGCTAAAATACTTTTTCAATATTTGAAAAAAAATATTAAAAATAAAAAATAAAAAATAGGTAATTAATCAAAAATGATAGAATGATTAAATCGACTTGTAAGATGTTCGGGATTCCTCTGTGACTATAATATTTTCCCTTATATGTTGGATATTGCGAAAAAATGTGCTTCCTTTTGAGGGGATTATTTATTTTATACAAAACAACATGAATATGATGAGAGGGTTTGGAAGCAGCTACATTGCTGCAGAATTTTATACTAAACTACAATCAGCTGTGAAGAAGAAAGTAGATGGCACTAGTTTCTTGTCATTCATATAATCATTGAAAAAGGGCCATAGAGACAGAGTGCTTCTGCAGAGTTTGGCCAAAAAGTGGTTGGAGACAACCCATACGTTTCATTTTGACGAAGTTGGGGAAGTGATCATGACTCCCCTAGACTTTAGTGCTATAATTGGATTAAGAGTATGTGGAAAGCGTTTAAGATATGACATTGAAATATACAATAAGCCTGATATATTAGAAAAGTTGGCTGGGAAAGAGATTGCCAGTTATAGAGAAGTGAAGGTCAGTTATGACCATATATATCAGAGCTACAAAGATATGGTATGTGAGATGCGAGAGGATGAGAACATTCTAACCCGCGTCTTCATTCTTGTTTTGTTTGGATCAACCATTTTTTTGTGACAAGAGTAAAAAGGTGTATTTATATTACATTCCAAGCCTTGAAAAGGTTCATGAGATTGCTAACTACAATTGGGGTGGCGCGGCTTTAGTATGCTGTTATTGCCACATGGATGCAATGAGTAGGGCTAAATTAAGTAGCATTGGGCGGTTTTGGCAAGCTTGGGAGGTGATTGGCTTTTACTTTTTTTATCAATGTAAATTGGTTGTTTCCTTTGCTTGGTCTCATTTTTTACCTTTCTTTTAAGAGGTTTGGGCTTGTGAGTATCTCCCATGTATGCGAATAAGCAAGCCAAAGAAAGATGGGCCCAAGTGGCCAAAAGCAAGCCGATGGATTGATCTAGATTGTAGTTCTCGCGATACCCCACATGATCTTAATGGATTCAGGATGAAATTGTGGTTCTTAAAGTTTAATGTTGTTAGTGGCTTTAACTATAATTAAGATTCTTATTGTATAAGTTTCTTTCCAAATCTAATTTTCGCTTCATATTCTAGTGTAGGTAAATTGAAACCTATTGGGAAAATGTTCGAAGGATCTTCCACCATACTGCATAGAGTCGATCACAATTAATTAGAAAAGAATTTTGCTAGGACCTATAGGGCATGGTACCTTGGGGAGCATGTTACCTTGGGGAGCAAGTAACAATTCAAAGTTGTGACTCGAACAAAATGCAAGTACCGAAGGCGCCCCCACATTCCATAATGCCATATATATCATACTCAGAGACGGATCTTCAGGAAGAGATTCATGGATGGGATGCTCTTGAATTCGTTGTTACCTACATAAGTTACAACTATAAGGCTTTTAGAAAGAAATGGCTTTCATACTCTTATTGGGAGGGAGAGGTAAAGGTTTGGATCAGTTACATGATATTATCAAATGAACAGTTTTCCTATTAACTTTCCATTTTCTTTTCCTAGGACATGGTTTCCACTGGTGATGGAAAAAGCTTTAACAAGTACTGCTGTGCCCAGTGGGGGTGCTGCGCTTGGTGATCTAACCATGTCTCCTTGGAAACTGAGGGTTATTGTTCCTCAGAAGTTATCATAATTCCAAGTGGAAAAGATATGTAGGGTCTTCCTCTCCCCAAAGATTTGAAATATGTGAGCTTGTTAAATTTTTGACAATAGTGCTTTATAATCTCGTTGCTGTTGCAAATTGACTTCATTTTTTAGTTGCATATTGTGGTCAATGCTAAGAGAGTCTCTTTGCTGCTTGAAATGATTGGTGGTCTTCATGATGTACTCTTCGAAACCATCTTATCGTGTAGAAAGAGGAGGGAGGAGGACCAAGAAGAAACAGCAAAGCTACGTACTATAACAAAGGAAAACGATGCTAAAATTGTAAGCAGCCTAATTACTCAAATTTGATTCACTAGTTCTTGCAAAATCCATCTCTCATATTTTAAGACTGGTATTATGTCCGCACGGTTTTGTTTTTGGACTCACCTCAAAAGGCCTCATACCATTAGGAGGTGGTCTATTTATTTATGAACCATCATATATATTCATCTCCAAGTGATTTAGAATTACACAGCTTACCTTTTTCCTTATAAAGACTGATGACTGTCATAACCCGGTTCTGTAACACTCCCTTAGCGGGATGCCATTGTTATTATCTTTAACATCACATACGAACTAGTATTTGCGGAAACTAGAATTTTTTTTTAAACGTTAAAAACATTAAATACCAAAATATAAATAAATAAATAAAACTTGTCTCATGGTCAAAATAATTTGGATAAAAACTAAACTTTCTGAAAATCATGATAGCGGATATTCATCTTAAAACAAACTTAAAACATCTTAAATGAACATTGAGAAATAAATAAACTCATTAATCAAAAACTTAAGCCTAAGAAACTCTTAAGACAAATGTAGGCTCTTTTAGAATAGGAAAAATCAGATAGCCCACACCACCACCATGCACGCTTGCACGCCAAACCTTATCCAATCATATGCCTTAGCTTTACCTTTATCTGCAACATGCGAAGAGATTGTAATTAGCAAATGCTTAGTAAGTACATTGCTCACCTGCAACATGTTTGTTTGGTTTTTAAATGTTTTGATGACATGTGTTCTTTATGAGGTTTATTTTCAAAGTGGTTTTTATTAGGCATGTGATGTAAGATGATGATGATGTTTTTGTTTTTGTTTTTGTTTTTTTTTAACTACGTACCTCATTGTTTTTATGAAAAAAAATAAGATGAGAACTTTTAATAATAAAAGATTTTAGGAGGCATGTATCAGAAATAGACCTTCTTTTACATCGGACCTCGAGGAGCCCCAGAGGATGGTGCGGGACACAAAGACCAGAAGATGGTTGCTGCAGTGGATGTTGAGTCTGGCTAACTCACTTTCATCGTGGTTGCGCGCATTGGTTCATTGCCTAGGGCCCAAGAGATGTAGAAAAGATAATATTGACGACGACGATGATGATAAATAAAGATTTTCATAAAATGACGAGTTGATTTTTTTGTTTTCCATGTATGTTTGATGTTTATTGTTTTCCTAATGATAAAATATTTTGTGAGTTAATGGATGTACTTACTAAACATTCGATTATAGTCCATTCACATGCTGCAGATAAAGGTAAAGCTAAGGCCTAAAATTGGAGGAGGCTTGGCATGAAAGCTTGCATGGTAGTGGAATGGGTTATCGAAACTTTCCTGTTTTAAAAGAAGCTACGTTTATCTTAAGAGTTTCTTAGGCTTAAGGTTTTGTTTAATGAGTTTATTTATTTCTCAATATTTATTTAGGATATTTTAAGATTGTTTTAAGACTATGTTTCTGTCATCATGATTTTCATAAAGTTTAGTTTTTCTCCAAATTGTTTTAAGCATGAGACAAGTTTTAGCTTTTTTTTTTTTTTTTTTTTTTTTTTTTTTAACATTTTGGTATTCAATGTTTTCAACATTTTAAATTTATTTATTTTTTCTGTTTTCCGCAAATATTAGTTCATATGTGATGTTAAAGATAGTAACTGTGGTATCCCACTAAGGAAGTGTTACATATATGATATTGTTCTTCCTTTGGTATGCCTCCTTTGGTATGATATTGTCCACGTTGGGCCCCGTGCCCGCACGGTTTTGCTCTTAAACTCACCCCAAAAGGCCTCATACCATTAGGAGGTGGTCTCTTTTCTTATGAACCATCACATATATTCATCTCCAAGCGATGTAAGATTGTACAACTTATTATTTTCTTTGTAGGGACTGATGACTGTCACAGGGGAAGCTACAACGGATCTAGTAATCTTCTTAGGAGCATGTTTATGGGGGAGATGACGATGTCATCCATCAAATGAGTGATAACGCAGGCCGTGGAGATGAATCTGAATAGAGACATGAGCCAAGGAATTCTAATTCTAAGGAGATGAGCTCAAGTAAGAGTGATGGCTTTGAAAAAGATCACGGGAGAGAGAAATCCAACTCCACCGACCACGAGTATGAGGTGATTTCCGATCGCGAGATTGGAAATGATCAAGGGCTTAACAATGCCTTGGAAGAATGTAAAGACGAAGACAAGCCTCAGAAATCTGATTCTGATATTGAGGCATCCTGAAAGACCACGAATTTGGACCATGGAAATATTGCATGGGTCACTTGGTGAATCATTGATTCTGCAGACTAATGTTTGATGAATGCTTTAGTGTGTAGACTAATGAAACTTAAAATTCCTAAACTAATGCCTTTCTCTCTCTCTCTCTTTGTTTCTTTCGTAGCAAATGTCATAGTAAAGGGTAATAAATTAAGAGGTTTGTTCATTCTTCAAGCATAAAATGGTGAGCAAAAGTTTCGCCACAGAAAAATGTCATAACGAGATTTGTGAGATACCCAGATATCTCAATCACAAATGTAAAAATTCTTTTCAAAGTAGGGTGCTCCAACAGGATAGGGTGGAATTGACCACAGCATCATAATTCGAACATATGATTAGATGAGTTTATATGTTAAACAATTGAAAATTTATACAACAAAGCAAATAGCACTACTACAAAAAGTATATTACACGACGGAGATTACACGACGGTTCCTTGAACCCGTCGTGTAAAGTCGGACTTTACACGACGGTTCCAATTCATTGGAACCGTCATGTAAGTGCTCCACAATGGACTTTACACGACGGTTCCAAAGAACCGTCGTGTAAAGTGTCTCGCGGAACCACTTTACACTACGGTTCCAAAGAACCGTCGTGTAAAGTGCCTCGCGTATCTACTTTACACTACGGTTCCAAAGAACCGTCGTGTAAAGTGTCTCGCGGAACCACTTTACACTACAGTTCCAAAGAACCGTCCGCTACTTTACACGACGGTTCTTTGGAACCGTCGTGTAAAGTCCGACTTTACACTACGGTTCTAAAGAACCGTCGTGTAAAATGCACTCGCGGAGCCACTTTACACTACGGTTCCAAAGAACCGTCGTGTAAAGTCTGACTTTACACTACGGTTCCAAAAAACCGTCGTGTAAAGTACGACTTTACACGACGGTTTTTAAGAACCCGTCGTGTATTCCTAACTTTTTTACCCTTCATCAGCCCTCATTTCATCTAATTACAGATCTATCGCGTAACCGCGAAAAACATCACAGACACCTGCGAACACGAGTCTTCTCCACTGCGAAACCAACACTCGCGTATATTAAATATTTGTAAGTATTGTGATTATTACTTGCTCTTATTTTTATTTATTTGATTTTTATGGGCGATTTATTGTAGATGTCAATAATGGTATATATTCTCTTTTTTTCTTTTTCGGTTTGATTAGTTGTTGAATATACGTTGTGTTTTTAAATGCAAAAACTTGATTATTGAATAATTTGTATGATAAATTCAATATCGATTTAGGTCGGGTTCTTGGAAATGGATCGAAAATGGATGTGGGCTAATAGATTGACTAGAAAATATCGAGATGGGATTGAAGAATTTTTGTCATTTGCGGAAACTCACATGAAGAATGATAAGATTCGATGTCCTTGTGTGGATTGTGGAAATCATAGATCTCATCCAGTTGATGAAGTTAGAAGACACTTGCTTGCTCGTGGGATTATTTGTTCGTATCAAACATTGTATTATTTGTTTGTACATCAGTTATTTTGTTTTTATTATATATATACAAACATTGTATTATTTAATTTTTTTTTTACATGTTCATTGCTATATATATTTTGAAAATTAGTTTTGCATAAAGATAAATAATATAGTATCAGTAATTTTTGGAAACTACACAGGGTTATAAGGCTGTGTATGTGTTGGATAAAAACAGAATTACAAATATTACACAACGGTTCGTCCAAGAACCGTCGTTTAATAAAGGGTAACCGTGGGAAAACGACGACGGGCCGCTGGGGGACCGTCGTCGTTTCCCACTGGTTCAGAGGAAACAACGACGGTCCCTTGGACAGTCGTCGTTTCAACCATTTTCAGTAGGAAACGACGACGGTCTCTGGGACCGTCGTCGTTTTCCACAGGCTAAGGAGGAAACGACGACGGTCCCGGGGACCGTCGTTGTTTCCCAGGGGTAAACGATGACGGTCCCGGGACCGTCGTCGTTTCCCCAGCATAAGGGGGAAACGACGACGGTCCCAGGGACCGTCGTCGTTTCCTCCCATCTGTGGAGGAAACGACGACGGTCCCAGGACCGTCGTCGTTTCCTCCCATTTGCGTGGGAAACGACGACGGTCCCGTCGTCTAATCATCTTTTTTTTGTAATACACGACTGGTTTCTTCGGACCCGTCGTGGAATCGTAAAAAAATTTGAAAATTTTCAAATTTCATTTTTCGAAATCCGCGCGAAAACCCACTACTTATACCACAATAGCCTTTTCATTTCTCTTCAAATTTGAGCGCGAATTTCTTTACTCTTCCTCACATTCTCCAAATTTTTTAACTGCCCATATCCTTCACCAACCCGCCGCTCCTATTAATTTAAAATCCGATCAACCCGCCCTACCGTCATTGCCGCCACCGCCGCCTCCTTCTTGGTGTGGCCTTATTTTCATCTTCAAGTACAAGCAAGGTAACTTCGTATATAAACTAAAAACCATTTGCTTCTTTGTATAGTTGTTTGTCACTAAAGATCAATTTTTTTAAATTAGTGTTTTTGTTTTTAATATTTCTCTTTGTATAGAAAAAAAGAGGCTTGTTGGTTTTCAAATTTGGCACTTTACACACATTTATGAACATGCTTTTTTCTTGCACACAACATGCTCGACGAAATGCCATAATGAATTTCTCTTTTCAAAAAACATAATAGAGTTTGATAAATATTCATAGAATAACTAATGCAAAATTACATGACTTTCTCTACCATGAAAATACAAAAATAATGACTCAAAACGGCCTATGACCGTGGAGACCGCGCATGGCGCTCGTGGCGCCCGTGCTCTTGGGCGGCCGTGTGGGGCGCCTGGCGCCCGTGGCGCCCGTGGGGGGCACCTGGGGGGTGCCTGGCGCCCGTGGGGGGCGCCTGGGCGCCCGTGATCTTTGGCGCCCCTTGCGCCCGTGGGGGGCGCCTGGCCCCCGTGGCGCCAGTATGGGGTGCCTGGGCGCCCGTGTGCGTCGCTTGGCGCCCCTGGCCGCCCGTGGGGGCCGCCTGGCGACCGTGTGGTGGGGGCCGGACATCTACCTCTTTGTGTACCTTTGCCGTTTTTTTAAAAAATTAATGCATCGTGTACTTAGTAGTTAAATATAAATTGCTTCTATTATATTGGTATGACATAATTATTATTTTGTTTTGTTGCATTTTTTTTTTTTTTTTACAATAACTATAAGTGAACGACTACAATGGAACATTCCAAAAAGGGACGAGCACGGAGGAAAAACCCTTCAGATCCAAATGTCGAAGGGGTGCGAAGGGCAACTATAATGAAACGCGTCCATATGGCGAGGAAAAGGGGTGAACGAATTCCCGTCACGTTTGACGAGAAAGGACAACCGGAAGGAAAGCACGGTGACGAATTGATGAGTTGGATTGGTGTGCTAGCCCGAGAGCATGTTCCAATATGGATACAAGATTGGCGATCTCGTGATTTAGACCAAGTGAAAGATATTATTTGGAAAGAAACCGTTACTTCTTTCACCGTTGATGGAAGCTTTCGGACTGCGTGTATAAAATCATGTGGTGAAGCTGCACGAAATTTCCGGCATGATCTGTACAAGACGTTTGTCGAAGGATTTTTAACAGAAGAAAGTGTTTGGACACGGCCGCAAAAAGTTATTGACAACTACCCTAATATAGAATAAGAGGATTGGGTGAAATTCGTTCTGTATAGAACATCCTCCCAATTCCAACAGCTATCTGATCGTGGAAGCGAAATAAGGACAAACAACGAATACTCATCAAGAGGAGGCCGAGACGGATATAGGAAGCTCGATTAGGAAAAGGTATGTCAATAAATTTTGTTCAAACTAAATCATATGTCATTTAATGTATAGAACATTATGCCATCATTTATACTAATAATGTTCAATTACATGCAGTTTAAGAAGACTGGGAAATATGTAAAAAGAGATTGTTTATGGCTTGAGCAACAGATGGGACTTGATGGAGAGTTGAAAGATCCAGCATGTCAAAAAGCTAGCGAGTTGATAATAAGTTTGCTAACTAACAATGAATTTTTCATCATTAGTATATGTACTTACAACCCTTAATCTTAACTGAGTTATGTTAATTATCTTGTAGATGGAGTTCAACACACAGGAGAGCCAAGGCACTTTCGAATCAGTTGGCACTAGTGATGTATTGTCGCATGCATTATCTAGACCCGAACACAAAGGGCGTGTCCGTGGACAATCAAAGTTCGTAAAGCCGTCTCAGTACTTTAACCTAAATCGAAGTTCGAGTAAAGACCTTGAAGTACAGTCAATGAGACGTGAAATAGAAGAATTAAAGGCATTGGTGCGTGGTCTATGTGCGAACAAAGATGTGGCGCCGTCGGTTGATCCCAACAATGTGCCAACTGTGGACCAACACAACAGTGTTAAGGCTAGTTGCTCTGCCCAAGGAAAACAACATGGAGATTCTGATCCGCCAACGATGGCAGTCGACAGTCAGGAGTGTAAGATCTATATTATCGATGAAGTGCAGGGTGGACAGGTGCTTGTTGTGTTTGGAAGAGCATGGCTGGAGAGCCTTCCCACCGATACGGTGCATGGGATTCCCCTGGGGGAAGGGAACATGCGAGTGTCAATCAATGTGCCAAAATTAAAAAAAGCACCATTACCTATACCGACGTACGAGGCAACAACTGTGGAGGATGCTATTAATGGGTTTGTTGCTTGGCCTAAAACATTAGTCGAGCTCGACACGAGTATGAACAAGGCGAGTCGAGGGCCTAGTCACGTTGCTGACCCAGAATCTAGAAAAAAAAAAACGCCAAAGAAAGCTTGGAAAAAAAACCATCGACTCTCGGACAGAGGTACAACAAGGTGTGCAACAACAACAACAACCTTTGTTCGACTTTAATAACATGAGCATGGCGTTGAGGCCTTTGGTTTATTATGCCCATAGTTCCATGCGTCAAGGTAATCAGATTGAGGTCCCAATACCATACACGATCATGACCTTTGAAATGCCTGTCTTTCTGAGCTATGAAGATATTTATGAGTTCATTAATTTACAAGAAATCAGTGCAAATTGTATATTAGTCTACATGAGGTACGATATTCTATCTCAATAATTTGTTTAATCTAAAAATTCTTCTATATGTCAGGTACAGTAACAATTTTGATACGCTTATATGCAGATATTTGGAGGAACTATGTAGGATTAACGGGCAAGCTGACAAGTTTGCGTTTGTGTCTCCAACCTTGATCTCACCGGTGAGGACAGATACTGAAGATGCTGGCATGAGAGACCGAGCCGACAATCTTATCAGCTTTTTGCGGGACGCACCAAAAGGCCGGCTTTATCTTGTGCCACATAACAGAGGGAGACATTGGGTTTTGGGAGTCATTGACCCATGGGATGACCTCGTCCTTTATTTTGATCCTCTTCGAGAGAAGAAACGGGAAGATTTTACGGCGCTAATGAACATGTAAGTCAATTTTTAATATGTTCTTTTTTTTTTAATCTTAATTATTATATATATCTTAATTATTTAGTTTGAATTTAACCAATTTGCTAGGGCCCTATCGGATTGGAAGATTATGGCCGGAGAATGAATTAGAAGGAGACAAGACTATAAAACCAAAATCTCGAACCGTCCTTGTCCTATACAAGAGGGAAGTGTTGAATGTGGTTATTTTATTTTAGGTTTTATGAGGGACATAGTGTTGAATGAAATTGATGTACTTGAAAGTAAAGAATTTTTTACTTCTGATGATTTGGATTTAATTAGGGGAGAATGGGCTAGCCATGTAATGCAATTCATTAATTATGTTTTGTAAACTTGTAATGTAAATATTGGTATGTATTTTTAATTTGATCACTTGGATCGTGTATTTTTAATTTGATAACATACAGTTTTAGGCTAGCACGGGAATCACAAAAAATACAATTTTTTTTAATTAAATAATATTACACGACGGTTCTCGTTCGAACCGTCGTGTAATCTCATTCTTACACGACGGTTCGGCCAAGAACCGTCGTGTAATCCCCGCATTACACGACGGTTCGGCCAAGAACCGTCGTGTAATCTCCGCATTACACGACGGTTCAGCCAAGAACCGTCGTGTAATCGCCGAACCGTCGTGTAATCTCCGTATTACACGACGGTTCTTGGCCGAACCGTCGTGTAATGTGATTTTGAGGACCCCCCACCTTGGTGTAACATTGAAATACCACGACGGTAACTGAACCGTCGTGTTATCTACCACGACACTGGATTACACGACGGTTGGTGAACCGTCGTGTAAACTTTACACGACGGGAAAAATCCGTCGTGGAATCCACAATTTTTACTAGTGTAGGAAGATGAAAAACCTTGTTTTTGTGTAATATTTAAGAGAAAAAGTCTTATCATTTTCATATATTTATGAAAAAATAAAACTCTTATGAAGTATAACATTATAAGCACTTTTATATAGTATAAATTGAAATGGCTGATAATAAAAACCAACAATAAACAAGAGAAAAGAAAAAGAAGAGGAAGAAAGGGAAGAAAATGCATATTATGACCAAAGGCATCAACTCCAAAAGTCATGCATATTCTTTCTTCTTCTTTTTTTTTTGGGTTAAAAAGTCACATATAATTAATCATATATAATGTAAAAACAAACAATCTGACCAACAACTCAAATATAAGCGGGAAGAATGTATCAAAAGAAAAAAAACTAACGAATATAAGCAAGAAAAAAAATAATTAAAGATACATCGATGAGAAAGAAGCTTGAAGAGATTACCTTGAAGCCATTTTGTTCGAGATGATAAAAATGATGGTTTGAAGAGAATCTTGGAGAGGAAAAGGTACGGACATTTGTTAAGAAGAAGTTGAAGAGTTGAGGTAAATGACTGCAAGGTTAGTGTTATGACTTTTTTTTTTTTAAATAAGAAAAAATGTAAGTGTTATGACTTATTATAATCAGATATTGAAGCTCTAAAAGTAATTAAAAAATATTATTTTGTATATACTCATTACTTGTCGACTTATAACTTAAAAAATGTGGCAGGTGATCATTCTTTAGTGTCAATCGTTACTGATGGAAGTTTTATTTTCTCCATCCCTCTCTCTATTTTTATTTTTTATTTTTTTATGTATAATAAAACATGAAAGCTATGGAGATTTTTCGTTGGATGAAGAAAGTATATGATTAAGGAGAATAAAAATTCCTCATGAATAAAGTATGGTTGTTGAGATATTAAATATATAATTATTGTTTGACCCTGTATTCTAATGCACATTTTAAATTTTTTTGATTAAAACTAAAAAGATATAATAAATATATTTAAAAAATAAAATATAAATAACCTCGTACATAATGACTTTAATTGTTATTGAATGAAAGATCAAGGGAAAAACTAATATTACATTTTAAAATTCGGATGGTGCAAATTATTACAAGATGTATAATTTACAGGAGAAATTTCGTAATTAATTTATTTATTAGGGACACGTCATGTGAATTTTTCTGTAAAAAAAAAAAAAAGAAAAAAAAAAAGAGTAAAAGTATGAGATAAAATTGTTATGACGTTAAAGTTTTGGAGATAGATATTATGATTTAGGGCTTCTACTATAGTACCGTAATTGCAAATCCCAGCATCGTGCCGTGAAATGTGGTAGCGACACGTGACAAAACAGGTAACTGGTAGGGTGGGCAAGAGACATTAAGGGTTTGTTTGGCATACCCATTCAACTTAAACTAAACTGTACTTTTTCATTTCAAAAGTCAATAAAATTTATAACTAATTTTTAAAAAATCAACCAACTCAAATTTAAAAATTTCAACTTAAACCGTTTCACCAAACAAACTATAATAGCAAAAATCAAATTGGTAAATAGGGAAGGCTATTTAAATAAGATAAAATTTTGGAGAAGCAAAAATATTATTAAAAATGTGATGGAAAAGGGGGAAGTGCAAAATAAAGGAAAAAATATTTCATTTGTCAGACGATGGGGAAGATTGAAAAAAAAAAAATGTTAAAATCACAAGGAAAACAAATTTGGGGGAGAGACAAGACCACAAATTTTAATTTGTTATAAGTAGCATAGTTAGGGACAATAAAATTAACAAGAAAAGAAAATTAATATAATTTTCATAAGAGGCAAGGAAAGATGTTGAAATCCAGATAAAGTTGAAACAGAAAATCATCAGCTCCAACTTCCAACTTTCCTAGAGAGAACTCAGTAAAAAAATATGAGGGAAAAAACTCAGTTGTTAATGAAACGATTGCACAACAACAGTACGACCACATAAGAGAACAAAACATTTTCCAAAAAAAATAGAAGAGTAAAATGGGCAGAAGAAGAAACATGTCATGAGATGATACTGACGATCGTATCATTTTCCAAACGATCCCATAAGTAAAATGTGGATGCTTGCAGTATTCGGAAACTGGGGCTCCGTGTTTATAGGAGTGTGTCTAGTGCAAAATTTTGGATTGACTAAGCCAAGGACTTTCAAACAGATTGTTTGTATTGACTACGAGTTTGCACCTAAACTGTGGGAACTTCCAATTACAGATAGGCTTTTGTCTATCTTTCCTGAACACATTATCAAGATTTCCTTAAAGACATTTGATGCATAAAAATGGTACTTCTGATGCACGGTTATAATGTTTTGGCGGTAATACAAACTAAATATTTGCTGGAGATTGTGTGTTTGTTTCACACTCACCAGGCATATTATAAATCAAAACTAAATAGATAAAACTATATTTAACTAACCGTAATTCTGAATAAAGGAATACTTATAATCTGAGTATTTAACAAACAGAATATACACAGTAAGGAACTGTTTGGAAATAAATTGTCGGGAGATTACAGAGACAAATGGTAGAGAAACCACAGAGACCACAAATGCAATCTCTTCAGTGATTGAAGGTTTTATAATGGAAACAAGATCACACGAACGTGTGTGAAAAAGTGGCAATCGCGGAAATATAAATACTGATATAGCAAATATTATACTGATATAGAAGTCTAGATACTGATATAGCAAAATAATGTCTAAATACTGATATAGCAGAAATATAAATACTGATATAGCAAATAAAATACATAACAAATAATGTCTTAGGATCCATGAAAATTAGTAATTGTTGAAATTCTAAACAGATGGCTCTGACCCAGAAGTAGATGGCTAGCGAGTAGCCCATTCACTGCTGTCTGCTCCTTCACCCAAGCAGATTCCGTACTCGCCGCCAGAGTTTCTAGTTTCGAACTCCAGAGTTTCTTTGATTATGCAGATCATTTTGAGTGTCTTTGTTTGGTTGGCCGACTATAGCAGACCTGGATCACATAAGTCCAAAGACGATCGCACAAATAAATTGTTTAAATAACTCAACGACATTAGCACACTAACCAACAATATTTTCTATTTACTTGGTCATTGCCAATGCCTCCCACTTTTCTCAACTATTTCAAGAAATCGTTGATCTCCTTCTCAGTCCGAGCCGCCATCGAAATGAACTGTTTGTTCACCAACGATCGTCCAATAACCGTTCGAGATTGTCATCATCTGTTCGAGATTGGGCCAGGCCTTGTTGGTTCGGTGTTAGGTTAACAACCTCCGAATGCTGTCTTCGTCACCCACCAGATTTATCTCTTCCTCACCGTCCAGTATTCCCATTTTCTGGCAAAATCTTTTGCTTCTAGCTCATAAGAGGTAATCAACGAGCCACGTGCAAACATCTCTCTTTTCTATTATACAAACACAACCATAATATATTTAATTTTTATTCTTATTATTGAATACTAGTTTAAATACGTGCAAATGCACGTAGTAGTTGTAATTGAAATTTAAATAGCGTAAAATATAAATAACAATACATTTAAACTACATGAAATATAATCAACATACAATTTTTTTATATTCCTTTGTTCAATTTGCAACTTTTAATTTGTCATCTTAAATTAATTTGTGTATCATAATGTTAAATATAATTGCTCAAAATATAATAGTAAACTCATCATATCATTTATTAAATAGACTATGAGTATACTTGTTGAACTTAATTCTTTTATGACATAAGTGCAAATGTTAAAATATTTATTATACGGAAATGCCAATTATTAAGAAAACAATCACTTGTATATCATCCAACAAAAATAGAAATATTTGTCTCTTTTATAAAGAAGGAAAAAAAAAAGTTTAATTAACTGAAAAATCCAAAAAAAAATAAAAAATAAAAAACGAATTAGATCTTGGAAAGAAGTAAGAAAAAATTCATAACAATTAGATTTGATCACAATATAACTTTAAACTTGGAATTTGAGGGAAAAAAATAAAGTACACATCATAAGATGACATTTCTTCAAAAAACTTTAGAAATATAATAAGGATTTAAATATATATATATATATATATATAATTTAGACGTGTGATTAAAAGTTTCAATTTAGAATTTTAATATTTAAAATAACTATTTTTTTATTAATATTAAAGAATAATGTTAATAAAAAAAAAACTTGTAAGTTTAAACTCTTAAAAAAATATTTAATTATAATATAACTCATTTTTTAAAAGTAAAGAGTAAACATTATCATAGATATGACGATAAATGTAATTATTCATTTTATTGTGACATGATAATATTATGAATTTGTGACACTCATTTTTCAAGTTCTTAATTTTTTCTCTTCAATCCCACTTAATTTCTCATACTAAAATAAAAACCAAAAACCTTAGTTGTACTTCATTACATTTTTCTTTTTTAATCAAACATTATTTAAACTGAATTAATGTTTTTAATTTTGTTTACTTTTGTTCATTTACTGTCATTATTCACCTTTTTTGTTCTCTAAATACAACCTTACTAATATTTTATGGATGTAAAATTTCATTATTGTATTGTTTTTATTTTATTTTATAAGAAAAGTATATGAATATAAATGAAAAGGTTTGTACTATCTGACACATCATCAGTAACAGAAGATGAAAACCATATCCCTTCGTCAGCATTCCAATAACTTTTCTCTCTCCTTTTTCACCCCCTCCACACGCCTCTCACTCTCTCTCTCATGTGAACTTCTCCTACACTTTTTTTTTAGAACATCTTCTTCTTCATTAGATCTTTCTTTCCCTTTTCTTTTTTTCAGATCGCCTTTCTTAACTCTCTTCTTCCCTCTTTTCTCAGCAAAAAAACTCACTTCTAGTTGAGATGTGATGATTACATGCTTACTCTGTGCATTTTTCTGACGTTGGACCTTGCTCTTGTCAATTTTAAAAACAAACATATATATATGGATTAAAGAAAAACGCCTAAGATAAATGATCAAGTTGGTCTTCCAAGCGGGAGAACGTATATTAGTTGATGATATAGGAGAGACCAAAAGTCAGAGAGAAACGAAAAAAAAAAAAAAAATTCTAGGAAGAAAATTGAGAAATAGGGGAGAAATAGAAGAGCAATACGAAATAGAAAGATAGTTTTTTTTTTTTTTTTGGCTCTGAAAATAGAAAGATTGTTGATGAACACAGAAAATGGGTCTGAAAAAAAAAAAAAAAAAAGACATGGTTAGGGAGTTGTTCGGAATGAAACCAGAGTGGAAAAGAGAAGACAAGTGTCAGATCTCAAAAAGAAGAAAGAGAAAGAGGAGTGGGAGAGGGAAATGAAAAAAAGAAAAAAAAAATGGAGCTGACGAAGGGTAGAGAAAGAGACAGAAGGGCCAGAAAAAGCTGTTAAGATTAAAAAAAAAAAAGGAAAAGTTCACGATTTTCAAAGACTCTCAAAACCATCCAAAATCTGTGTTTTTGACAATAAAAAAGGAATAGTAAGGAGCATTTATACTCTTTTATTATAGTTAAGATAATAGACAACACTATTTACTTGTTCTGTTAATAATCCATATTGGCGAACGCATCAAATAATTGACGAACTCAACAACAAATTGACGGTCGCATTAAACACCAAATATTAAGAGTATATGGATTTCGTTTTGTTACCTTTCTCTCCATTTCTCCAAAAATTACGATTGCATAAACCATTCAATGTATTATCCTCTTTTAATTAATAGACAAAATTTGCTATACTAAAATTTATACAGATCCTCACTACTAAAAAGAAGAACATAATGGGCTTAGGGTTTGCTTGTATTCAAAAAAATGACAACTCATGCATCATATAAATTAGTACTCAAAAGTTAAAATTAAAATTGATATCCTTAGTATTTTTCGAATGTTCAATATTCAACTTTTGGCTTATTATTTATTTTAATTTAAGAAATGATATAATAGAGGGTAAAATAGATTTTTTTTTTCCCATCAAAAGTTCCTTCTCATTTCTTTTCCTCACTGATCCATCCACTAGAGGAAGATTGGTGGGTCCAAGTGGGGAGCTCCTTCTCTCACATATTTTCTCCCTTTCCTTCTCCTTCCAACCAAACAACTGATTAGAAATAAGATATAGTTTTAGAATGTACATTTGGGGAAAAAAACTATACATTTGGGGAAAAAAAACTATCTAAAGTAAAAAAGTGTAAAATCTTTAAATATGTTTGAAAAAAATATCAATGTGGATCTTATTTCACTCTTGATATTCTATGTAAATTTTTTTTAAAAATAATCTTATTTGGACTTGAAATAACAAAGTTATGGACTTTTAAAGTTTGAATTTACTATAAATATTTTGAGATGTAAATAGTAAAAAGTATATTTGAATTAGAGAAAGAGATTAAAAAAATAATAATAATAAATTAGAAACCAGATGTCAAATGTGTTCTAAACATGCCTTAAAAGAGAAAGACAACAAGAAATGCAACATAAGAATGAGAGCATTAGGATTGATGACATTTCTCCTAAATGTTATTATTATAAAAACAATAATACCCCTAGGTTTTCTGAGTCACCTTCTCTTCACAACAATCTGTGTCATCGATGGTGGGCATAGACACAGATCGCAACAACGGAAGATCGAAGCCAACAAACTCACTAGAAGTTTGACGGTGAGCATGTTGGCCATTCGACTTGTGTTTCCCTAAAAGTGTTTTGATAGATGCAACTTGGTACGACGCTTGCAATGTCGCGATGACCTCAGCTCGCCTGGGCTTGTAATAGTGAAGAGTACGACTCCAGCCGCCCACATAGCATAGTGAGGAGAACGACTTTTGCTGCTCTTACTAGGTCGTGACGAGCTCTCACACTAAGGCTCCCTATGCCGTAAGGAGCACGACTCACACCACTCACACAACACCGTGACGAGCTCCGCGCTCGAGATTTTTCTTGTTGGCTTTGCTTTGTCGCGTGCTCACTAGCGAGGTGGCCTAGCTAGTTTTTTTTTTTTTTAATCATTTAGACTATCTTTTTAATGAATCGGTATTGTTGAGTGGGATTTGGTGGAAAGAATACAAAATACAAGGGAATTAGGTTATAAAAATTTATAAAGAAAAAAAAAAACACACACACACACACACACACCCAGAATACGACTTATATTATTGTAGAAAACTGGTCATACATGCTGTTAGGATACGATGCATATGAAGTAACTTCATTGCATCATTTCCTTTAACATATGGAATGCACATCATGCCCTTATGGTAGAGTGTGGCATCTTCTAAACTGCTAAACTCTTGAGTCTTTTCCTTTAAAGATATCATCCCTTATTCTCATCCGCGTAGGATCAAGCTCCTGATATATCAAAGGTAAGAATTCAAATGATCAAAGATTCTTATACCGGCATGTTGGAGGCCTAACTCATAAATGATCTCCGGGCATAATTCACATATATAGAATCGATAGCTCTAGTAAAATAGTCAACATTATTCTCTTAAAACTATCAAAAAATAATAATAATAATAAGAGATCATCGACTATTTGAATATTAAGGATAATCAAATAGTAAATTGTTTATATAGATATATAATTAGGGAGACATAATGGAACTTTGACATTAAATAATCGGGAATGAAAAACAAAACTTGACATTAAGTCGATTATGGATAACCTATGATGATTAAATAATGAGAGGTTATGGAAATCGAGAGTTCAGCTTCGAGTTTTTAGTGGAGTAGCATCAAAATTAATATTTAAGTAGATAATTAATTATACTGTTTAGGTCAAAAGGCTTGAAAAGTAACGAAAAGGATTGGGGCAAGATGGCATTAATGATTTCCTTGTTTTACTCAACAAAAATTGTGACAAAACAAACTGCCTCGGGCACTAGGATCTGAGTAGCACGACAGGTTACGGTTGGAAACCAAGTAGGTCAGCTTTGGTGAAATAGCATTATGGTGCATTGCCACTAGTAACCTAACATGCTACTTTTGGTGGTAACGATTATCATTGCACAAGAGGATATTTAGAACTAAAAATATGTACTAAATGAATTAAGGATTTCAGTGGGAAATTTAGTTCAAGTTTTCAGTATTATGCAACAAAATTTAAAAAAGTAGTTCCATTTATATCCATTAAATTAAATATATAAATACTCCTACTAAATTGTAATATCTTAATTCATAATTTTGCTTTGTAAAAAAAAAAATACGCTAAAACCTTCTTCTTTTTTTTTTTTTTTTTTTTTTTTTTTTTGAAGTTGGGGATGGAAGGATTCAAACTCTTCACCTTTTGATAAAGTCAAATATTAAATGCAACCACTGTTAAAGCACTTTTAAATGCATTCTCATTCCTCCACACGTACCTCCACATTAACTACAAACAAAAAAATTATTTGTCCAAAAAAAGTAAAAAAGAATACACCATAATTACTATAAGTAGAATTAGTGTTTTTAAGAAAAGAATAAAAGAACATATTATCATATCTTTTATTAACTTTAGTTTCACTTTTTTTTTTTTTTTTTTTTGGGAAGAACTTTAGTTTCACTTTTTATGAGTTTTTTCTTTTTTCCTTTGTCCTTAAATTTTCATATCTATTTTGCCAAACTTTATGAGCATAATCATGTTTTGTGATTGTTGAATCCAAAAAGCAGTTTTTGTGTTATTGTGACTTTGTTCTTATAAAAATATTTAAAAAAAAAAAAGTGAAAAATATATAATGTTTCAATTTTTTTAAGAAAAAAAAACTATTTTTAAATGAGATTTTTTTTTTTTTTTTTTTTACTAATCAGATTTGTTATTTGCTATATATGTATACATAAATTAACTCAAAAATAAATTTAGAATGGGGTATGTGATAGTTAAATTACATATTCTGAAAATAGTATCTATAAAAAGATAGTTTTTCAAATTTTTATTAAGAAAGTAAAAATAAATGCAAAATACAACAACTAAAGCTAATGTTCAAATCTAGTTGTTCTCCACAACCAAGAGAGGGGATATTTGCCAAAATGACAACCTCAAAAAGTGAAATTAGAGAGCGTGACAGGAGTAATACTTGTTCTCCACACCGGGGGCAACTCAAATCCAGGGACAAACTCCGCCTAGCCAAATGACCGCGAGCAAGAAGAGCACTGTGAAAAGCTCTCCACATATGTATCTTCACCTTATTTGGGATCTTTGCAAACCGTAATTTCCTCCACAGGACATCTTCAAACTACGGCTGGAGCCACCAACCGCTGCCCTGCCCTACGTCTCCACCCCACCAAAAACGAGAAATGAGTGATTTAATTTCATCATAAAAGTGAGAAGGGAAATTTTAAAGACACTCGTCGCATAAGTAGCGGTAGCTTGGACTACAGTCTTAATCAAAATCTCTCTACCCCAAACTGAAAACATTTTCCCTTTCCAAAGTTGTAACTTTTTAAACACCTTTTTTCTCGTCGATCACTAAAAGCCTTCATTTTATTCGTACCAACAAAGGACAGTAAGCCCAAATAAACATCACGCGGGTCACTACTTTGAAGCCCAAGAGTGCTAAGAATAAGAGGGGGGTCATATCATCTGCAAGGTTCGTACTACAGCTAATAGCACTTCTTTGGAAAAGCTGAGAGTTGTAATGTGCTTTTAAGAATGTGCTTTGTAAGTAAGAAAAGACCTCAAGATCTCTTGTTCACACAAATAAAAATGATGAATTCAGTTGTGCTTGACAAAAACAATAGATACTATCACAATAAGCATGCGTTTGGTATATAAGTTTGGATCGTAGAATTTTGGTTTGAATTGACTTGTGTGTTTAGTAAGGTGTTTGAATTTTTGGAGTTAAAAAGTGTAAAAACTTCAAATGTGTTTCGAAAAAAAAAAAAAAAACAATATGGAGTTTGTTTCGTTCATTTCGAAATTCAATGCAATTACGTATAAAAAAAAATCATCTTAGTTGGACTTATATATGCAAAGTTATGGACTTTTAAAGTTTGAGTTACAAAACTGTAATAGTAACTGTGAGTAGTAAAACTGATGTTACTTTTCAGAAAAAAGACAAAAATTGAATTGTAATTTTTAGATCTAAACCTTAGGTCCAACCACAAGCTAAACCTCGTTTTCTTCCAAGAGAAACTAGGATAGCTAAATAAGACATCTGACTATATCCTTTAATTTAATAAGTTATTTTACCATTAGTGATAATTATATGATGGTGAGAATTTCTTACTTCATTTCTATTAATTTAAAAGTTTGAGTTATATTGCATTGTTTCATTTAAAGATTCTGAGTCATGCTGCACCGTTTCACTTGAATTTTGAAATAACAAAAAAAATGACTTCCTCAGGGGTTGTTTGGAGGCATCGTTGGAGACAGTGTTTTGTTGTCTCTTTTCCAATGGTATGTTTGGGGTGGATAGGGTTTACAAATCCACTTTTTCAAAAATTTATTGTTTCTCAATTTTTTAATAAAATATTTAGTCTCTGGTTTTTTTTTAATTATCAAACCAATAATATACACATCTCCAAAACATTTTTTTTTCTAATTATTTTTCCATCAAACACAAAAATCTAATATATATATTTTTGTTTTTTTTCAAAAGTGCTTACCCCAAACCGATATTTTCAAAACTCACATCAATTCCAAATAAAACATTTTCAAAACTTTATCTCTAAAAATCCCCAAACAGGGCCAAGTATAACTGAAAATATAATCCTTTAAAATAAAATAGGAATACTTGGGAAAAAAAAAAAAAAACAGAGAGAGAGAGAGATAAAAAACCAATTAGTTAAACGAATAAGGTGTCCTTTTCCATTTAGTTAGGTGTGGATAGTGTGATTATTGGTTGGGACGCACTATATATCAAGTGGAAAAGTAAAGTAGTTCCAAAATCCAAAGACTAAGTTAGTGGATACAAGGACACAACTTGGACGTCTAACCAAAAAGAACTGCACCACTTTGACAACACTTGTGCCCCAACAAAAATCAAATCACTCCTATGATTGGTACTCAACAGCTGATATTCCCAAATGAAATCAATAAGGCAATCATAGTTGAAGCAACTATATATATTACTCAAAGTCAACAGACACCATCAATCTCTATCCTTCTTTCTCTAATATCTTTTTCTTTTTCACAACAGATTTACAACTCCGATCATAGTTCAGTTTAGATCGTTAAAAATTTAATCCAATAACTAAAACAAGAATTCTTACTTAGTAATATAAAATAAGAAGTCATACCGCAGAAATTCTCGTTTTACAAATCGTTCCTAAAAACAATGACACGAATAAATAACCGGACATCATAAGGTGATATTGAGCCTAATTTACACCCTCACAACTCCATTTTCGGGAAGAGGGTGGATTCCCACACTTAAGTGGAATCATATCCTTGTTAATACCGAAATTGGGAGCTTACTTATGGAGCCCTCCAAGTATCGGCGTTTTTCATAACCTATCATGCAATTCATTCTCTTTTGTTCTATTAAGATATCAATCAACACAGTCATGATTTTATATCTCGTGAGTAATATTAGTGAAATGTGGGACCCAATCCCTGTTAATAGCTGAGGTGCACGCCCACAAAGCTCCCAAACCGTCTTCTTTTTATTTTCTTTTATTTTATTTTCTTTTTTTTTTTCATATCTTATCATAAAATTATCATTATGTTTTCATCATATAAAATATTGAACACAATCGCGATTCTCACGCTTTATCGTCGGTCAAGCCCGCCAGCCAGACACTCCCAATGGCATCGGTCCAACACCTTTTGTTATCTTGACAAGCCAACAGAGAGCATGCATCACTATGTGGTTTCCTTTTTCTGATGCCTTCTTTTCTTCTACCAAAAAGCTCAACAAATAGAGTGCTTCAGAGTTCTCCTGCGGCGCCAATAGACCTAGCTCGACATTCCCTAGTAACATGTGGGCCCTATGCTAATTTAGCATTTTTCTTCTTCGTTGGCCACCTTTATCCATAACTTATCCAACAAGTATTGGTTATATATATATATATATATATATATATATATTTTATAATAGCTGTTATGTCCTATTTGAGCTTAAACTCAATAAAACGAAAGGTGTCAGCTAATTGAGTGAGAAACTAAAGAGACCGCATTATCTTCTTTTGTAGTTCCCATCAATAAAAACTTAGCCAATAATAATATTTTAAAGTAGTACAATATTGGAAAAAATTATATAATGAGAAAGTCTTATTCGCATAATGAGTTTTTAAGAAAATGATTTCAGCACGTCATGATTTTGCACTGCACACCTTGTCTAGACACAGTATAAAAATAAAAATAAAAAAGGTCATTATGCTAATTTCACTTTCTAAGTCTGTCATTCTAGCAAATTCCTCATAGATGTAAGGAAGCAAATTGTATCTCTTTAGCTTAAAGGGTGTGTTTCGTAGGATGGAGAGAAAAGTGGACTGAATGAGTGGTAAATCACCAAGACGAAGGAAATAATGAATGAGGAATGTAAAAGATAAAGAAGATTGTAATAATCTTTTATGTTATTTGGTAAAAGAGAGGGAGAGTGACAATAATATATGAAAGATAATTATTTATTTAATTATCCATTTATAAAATTTTTTAATGATTTTTTGAAAGTAAAATGGTCCTTTTAAATTTAATAAAGAGCTTGCATCCCTCTATTAACGGAAAGATGTAATTTAGTGGCTCGGAAGGAGACTCTCTCCTTCCACTTCTCCTTTCCCTCCTCCTTACATTCTAATCAAACAGTAAATTGATACTCTCCCTAAATCTTTCCTTCCAACCATCCAAAGAGTTTAGGTGAGTCACGGAGAAATGGGCCTTCTGGAGAGAGGTTGCGGGTTCAGATATAATATACATTTTGTTAAATTTTATTTTATTTTATTTATTTTATTTTTTTATTTTTTAACCAAGAGGTTCCTTTTTTTAAAAGATTTTGTTGTTGTTGTTGTTATTGTCCTGAAATTGAATATTATCGTACATGATTTTCTTTTAATCTTGGTCGTCACCTTTTTTTATTTTTAATTTCCCAATTATGTGGTTATTTTTCGTTAATGCCGTTAAGCAACAATGGCTTTGCAGATAATGGAGTCGTAGATAAATTAGTAAATAATTCATTCTTCATTGGTGGTTTTCCGTTGTGGAATTTATTCTCCCTTTCTTTATTACAGGGATATAAATAGTCTTTTTTTTTTCTAATTGATTTTCTTTTCAATTATAAGGTGTTTTATTTGTTCTTGATCGTTTTTATTAGTGTCGTGGTTGTTTATGTCTTTTTTCTTCTTTTTAGAGTGGTTTTATTTATTTGGTTATACTTCATTGTTATTTTTTTTTTATTATCAATTTCATGTGAGATGAGTAGATGATAAGGGTGCTAAAAAGTTCCAACCTAATGGAAATATCTTAAGGTATCTATTGATTTCTTTCATCACTTTTATTTTAAAAAAATGACTTTGTGTCCTTTTTGAACTACGTTTTTTTTTTTATTTTTTTTAATATAAACCGATTCACTAGCCGTGGACGCGATAAACGGCTTGTGATCCCCATGTTTTTATTCTTTTTGAAGAATTTCCAATTCTACTTTTGTCGACAGCAGAAGCTAAAAACTTATTTGTTAAAAAAAAAAAAAAAAAAAAAATCAGCAGAAGCTAAAAGCTACAATTTCTAACCTCTCGAAATTGTTGTAACATGTGATTTTTTTTATAAAAAAAATTTATTGTAGTTGTAAAGCGCAAGTTCATTTTATGTCGATCTAGTTAGAAATATTTTAACAAACGGACTGTTTTCTAAAAGTTGATTTTTAATGTAATAGCGTTATGAAATAATCTAACTAAAATCAAATTTACCAAACGCGGTCAATCATTACTAAAATTATTTTGACAATTTTGGGAGCTGTAAAAGCAATTCCAAACTTGGGTAAAAGGAGCCTACTCCTCAAGAACTTGTACATAAATCAAATGGAAAAATTAAAGTGCAAAGTAAAAAATTTTCCTTTTTTTTTTTTTTTTTTTCTCTCTCTCTCTCTCTCTCTTTCTCTCTGGGCTAGAACAGTGCTAACCTTGGCCTGACAAGTGGAACAATGCTATTGAACCAAACTGTCAAAAAAGCCCAGAAATTATTATTTTATTCGTCTTATTTTTTGGGTTTTATTATTATTATTATTATTTTTTAAAGGTCTCTTATCATAATTTAGCCTTGTTTCGGCCAAGGGTTGTATCATACACCTTAAGGAAAAATCGAGTCCTGGGAATGGAGAGCTTGGATTCTAAAATTGTCCCAAGAGTTGCAATGAGCTCCTTCTTCACTGCTGAATTTATACCACCCATCGAAACCACCTCGGCATACGCCGCCGGATCCTTGTTCCCGCCGAATGATATGGCAATGGATCCCTTGAGTATGACCATCACAAACTGAAAAAACAACAAAACACCATCTCTCAGTGACCAAAAAAAAAAATTTGAAAAAATAAATAAAAACACATTTACAATTTGCAATAATAAGAATTAATAATGTATTGTCATGTATAACGTCACGAGACTTACTTCAATTATTATTACTTTTTTGAGCACTGACTATTTCATCTACTACGTCACTGATAATAATAATTAAATCAGTAATAATTGAACGGTTAAGTAAATTCGGTTGCATTTTATCTTAACTTTAGGCACATTGAAGCTAATAATATTATAATTATGTGTTAGGGTTTAACTTTATTTGTCAGTTCCTACATGAAAATTAAAAAAAAAAAATTTAATAACGTAGGCTTTTGAAAGTATTCTATTAAGGAGGGAAATTTTTATTTAATTCCCAAGTAACATGTGAGATCAAGAAAATATTTGGTCACTCAATATATATATATATATATATATATTTGGTTACACTATCGGGATTTGGTAGAGTGCAATATTGTATTTTGTCGGTCATTGCACAATATACGCTATTGATAATATATTTTTTAATATAAATAGTAACAAGGAACAACTAGTATATGATGAGACTAACACATTCTAATTCTAATTAGATTGACACATATTAATAAAATTATAATAATATATTTAAAAGAACTTTAATAGGTCAAAATGATTTTATAACTTAATAATGATCAGAAAAAAATAAAATAAAATTTTTAATGTCTTACTAAAACTCTTATGCAATTTTGAAAGTCTACTTGAATTTTTTTTTTTTTTTTTTTAGAAACTATATTTTATGACTTCAACTGGAAGTTTTTCTGAAAAATAAGAAACACTTTTAATATATAATTCAAACACTTTATAAAATATTTTTTAGAAATTAAAAGCCAAAAATAACATCTAAAAAGCTCTCCCAAACAACGCAGAAGCCATGTGGGCCTATTGTCCCAAGTTATGTTTTCACTGTCCTACTAAGGTGTGAAAGTAAAGTGGTGTTGACCAATTTTGGAGTTATCAAATGAAAATGAAAGGTGGAATCTTATGAGGCAAGCAAAATCATGTATATACAGGTCTTCAGCTGAAAAAAGATACAGCTGGTTTTGTAATGTCATGGGTGTTGCAATATGAACCTCAATTATTGGGGACTCCCTTATTTATCAAAAAAAAAAAAAAATTTATTGGGGATTCCCTTATGGGCCTCTAATAAATCAAGTCCACACACATCCTAGTCATGAAATGATAACTCCAATATTTATTCAACCCCAAAAATGGACGAAGATTAACTCAAAAGATTGTTAAGAAACAAATGATTAACTTGCACCACTCTGTCCTTATCTTTTAAAATTAATAATAACAATTAAGGATTCGTTTGGTGAATGAGTTTGAGTTAAAAATTTTAAGTTTGAGTTAAAAATTTTAAGTTTGAGTTGAAAATTTTTGTTGAATTTTCAGAAAAGACAAAAACTTTTTCAGAAAAAGATAAAAATTGAGATTAAAAAAAAATCTATTATTTGGTTGAAAGGAAATAGAAAGAGAGATATATATAAAGAAGACAAGAGATGGAGGGACAGAGGAGGAAGGAGAGAAGACTAATTTATTGTTTGAATGGAAGGAATGGAGGAAGAGGAGTGGTGGAGTATCTCCAACTGAGCCCTATTAGATTGAATTTGTTTTTCTTTTTCCATTAGTGAAATGATTAAAAAAAAATTCATATTCAAGTTTTAAAAATATTATTTAATTACCATGTAAAAAAATATGATCAGCAAATAGTAATTAAAATGAACAATAAAGCAATAATGCAAGTAATTATAACCCATTTTTTCAACTCTTAATATAAAGTTCTAATTAGCATATATATGAAAAAAGTGTATTATTTGTATTGGTTATTGATTTGTAACTTTTGCTATCAAGATGACAAATGACAATGAGTGAATCACTCGCATCATATAGTAATATGTAGAAATGTTAAAAGGTTCCACATCTAGACGTGGATTTCTTAATATTAATTAATTTAGAAATATCATTACAATTTTTTTTATTATATATGAGATTTATGGTTTTATTTATTATAAATAAATAAAACATTACGAAAGTTTAAATTTGAGAGTTTTTATCCAAATCCAATTTCCTATCTGTTAAATTTCTCCCAACAATGTATTATTACAAGTTCTTGATAAGGCTTTTTTGAGGCCAAAGTTGGAGTGCCACCAACCTTTCATACATACATACATACATATATGTGTATATATATATATATATTTGGGCACGCTACAAATTGATAAATACGCTTTGAGTATTGCTTTGCGTTAGGAAGAGACAAAGACAATAAATAGTGGAAAACGAAAGCAAACCATTATATTTTTAAAAAGCTTTAACATTTGTGTCATGTCGTGGTGACAACTGCCATCTAGCAATTACCACGTTAAGTGCACTTTCATTTTCCTTCTTTTTTAAATTTATTTATTTATTCCTTTTTTTTTTTTTCAAATTAATAAGTGCACTTTCATTTTCCTACTTTTTTAAATTTATTTAATTTATTCCTTTTTTCTTTTATAAATTAAATGCACTTTCATTTTCCTTCTTTTTTTAATTTATTTATTTATTCCTTTTTTTTTTTTCAAATTAATTGCACTTTCATTTTCCTTCTTTTTTTAATTTATTTTTTCCTTAATTTTTTTCTCAACATAATTTCTATGGAGATACTTTTTTTCAAAGAAGAAGAAAGAAGAAGCAATGGCCCTGTTACTCAATCTGAATTCAAAATTTTTCCCCTTTTTTTATTGTTTTTCCTTTTCTCTCTACGGAATCTGGGCATTGAGAAGAAAATCGGCGGCTTGATAAAACATGGAAAGATTAATTTTGAGCCTTAAGCGATTTCAAGACTACCAATAAATTTTTGGGGAAAAAAAAGGTTTTGAACAAAGTTTGTCATCCTCTAAATTCATAAGAGAATTAAGATTCTCTGTTGATGTATGTCTATAGATATAGATAAAGAGATCGAATATAGATATAGATATAGATACAGATAATATAGATATCGATACAGTTATCATTGAAAACTTAATTATAAGGAAGACTAAATAATGCCAGGCAACGAAAGGCAAATCAAAGAGAAATTGATATATATATATATATATACAGAGACATATATGCAGACACACAAATATAAGTGCATATAGGAAGCTATGAAATCTGAGAAAGAAAGAGAGAAGAGAGAAGAGTTTTTACCTTTTCGGGTTTTCCGATAATGGCGGAGACGGCTTTGGTGGCGTCGGAAAATATGGAATCTGTGTCAACTCCATCCAAGTTCACGTTTGTAGAGATGTAAAGGCAAGGCATCTTAGCTGGTCTAAAAAAGTCCCTCTTCTCTTCTCTCTTTCTATCTTTCTCTCCCAAACTAGTGACGGGAAAGAGCAAAAGATGTATAATAAAAATATAGTATATCAACTTGTTATATTGTTATTTGCAAATTACTTTGTCAATATGTGTAGTAGTTTACTCAATATCTCAACGGTGCCTCTCCTATTTATAGTTTAAAGTTTATCAACGTGACAAAGCGGCCAAGTACTAGATATTCACTTTTTTTTTTTTTTTTTTTTTTTTTGGGTTCCCAAAACACGTTTTTCAGGTGAGCCACCATCATAGGAGAATAAAACTAGCAAGCGGAGGTGTGTGTTTGTGTGTGTGTTTGTGGACAAGTTAGGCCGACCAAATGCCACTTTTATTTCCCATCCTTATATGGTAATTAGGGATATGGCATTTGATTTGTGTTTAATCTGGAAAAAGGACGATCAATGTTAGCATATGTCCGGTATGAGATTAAAAAGGTTCGTCATTGTATTCTATTGTTGGGTTCTATTTCTCGACGAGGAATTCAACACCTTATAACCCTACAGAGTGTATGATAACGATAAGGCCACATGTGAGGGTGTAATCGCCTATACACTCTAAATTGAGTACTAAAATAACAAAGACAAACCTTAACATTTAAGTGTACTCAATTTTTTTTTTCTATTTTAATCACATTTCCAATCACAATAGTATATCATCGTTAGATCACCTTACTATGTGGTCAGGAAAGAAATAAAAACATGTTTTTATTGGATGTGAACATAACGAATAGCACTAATTCTATGAGAGAGACCTAATTGGACTGCAAGAAAACGATTGAACTAAAAGAATGCCAAAAACACTGATATTATTGATGTTAACGTAGAATGAGGAAATGACAAGAAATTCACACCATCTTATCCGTACAATTAATAGACTTCACATGTGTATGTTGTTGCTTTTCCACAATCATAATGTTGTATGTCTTCACAATTTATATTTTCTACCAATGTTTTTTGTTGGTGCTCTCACAAGAGGGCTTTTCTAATATTCATACGCACTAGGTAGTTTAAATAAATAAATATATAAAAACACTAGTCTCACTCATCAAAATCGTAATTTTTTTTTAGAGGAAAAAACTTCAATAATTAAATTAGGGCATTGCTAGAATTAACAATTATGAGAAATAATCGTCATATGTTTAAATATAGCAACATGAAAATAAGTACCATTAACCAACAAGTTACAACCAACGGCAGAGCCACTCGAAGACAGGGAGACGAGAGCTGATCTCACTCATGTTTTCTTTTTCTTTTTTAAATTAACTTAAAAATTTTGATTTTATTTTTTGTTTTCCTGTTTTGTCTCCATCTAGCCCCCATTTTGGATCATTGTCTAGGCACTATTTTTTGGATACTTTAAAATTTTAAATTTACTTTTCAAACCTACGATCCAAACAGATCATATATTGCTTCATCCCCAACCTACCGCTAAAGGAATCCAAACACTCGAGCGGGTATGGTATCGTTCGGGAGTGTGGACGTTCTGCTTCTCTTGCCATGGAGTCCTCCTTCGCAGAGCACTTAGAACCATAAACATTAATAATATCCTTAAAAAAGAATTTACTACAAGATCTCATTAAAATAGCTCCGCTATAAGAGAAGGAAATTTATTGATACAATTTTTTAGAAATTATAATTAACAACACAAAAATAATAATAACAAAAAAATTTATGCAAGCTAACAATAATAAAATAATAAAGTTGACTCAAATTCTAGGCAGCGTCTAAGGATGCAAGCACATGATGGGCTGAGCAAGTAGCACCAAAAACCAAGTCAAAGCAAATTTGCGCCATCGCGTTGGAATAACGCTAACCTAATGAGTTTGTCTAGCATTAAACTACTGACTTTCACAAAATTGTACTAATTTGCTAATTCATTGGTCTTATTGTTGGTTTTGCATGTTTATAATTTATGCGCTCTTTTACTTTATGATTTTTAATTTTACATCATCGATAAGAACTACTTTTAAATTATTTTATTAATTTTTATTTATGAATGTTCATATTAAATTTTATAATGCATGATATACAATATTTTATCCAATTATAAATTATACCATTAAATATTTAATACAATGATTAAAAAACAGTTTGTATAAATCATAGGAAGTTCTAAAAATTTTCATATTTTATACACCATACACGAGCATAATTACCGGTCAAACTTTAACTTTGACATGTGAAAAACTTTTCCATCATCAACAAACTCAACTGGTCAAATAGATTTATTTGAATAGTTCTTCTATTGATAAAATTAGCATTTGTTTGAAGCACTTAGCCCTCCCCCCCCCCCCCCCCCCCCTGTCTCGGGGAAGTTTTCAACGGTAAAATACTATCCGATCCAAAACTCTCAATTTCACATTTCATTTTCTCTCTTTTATTTTAAAAAATATAAACTTTAAAAGTTTATAACTTTTTCATTTTAAATCAAAATGAGATGATTCTTGTGTCAAAATACTCATAACAACGAAACGAACAAAACAATATTTGTTTTGCCTATTTTTTCCAAACACAATTCAAATTTCTGTATTATTTTATATATATCAAAACTTTTTCAAAGTCCTCTCATCAAACACACATTTTCAACCCAACCTCTAAAACTTCATCTTCAAATGTCCTCCCAAAAGGGCCCTTATTGTATTAAAATATGCATTCAACTTAAATAATTTCCATTCAAATATAGAATTTGAATAGCATATCCTACCGAAATGTGTGCTTCGATAGTTTTGGTTAAAAGTAACATTTGAATAGTATAAATATAGAAAAATGCATGTAGTATGGATGCAAAAATGTGGTATGGTTAAAAGTAACATTTGAGATTTGCATTTGAGTTGAATAATTGTAAAATAGTTAAACATTCAAATACTTGCACTTCAATAGTTGTGTAACTAAACACATATTGGAATACAAACATTGCTTAGTTCTTTTAACCATATGATTTAATTTTTAGGTAAATTATTATGTTGGTCCATCAACTTTTAAGTTATATACAATTTTACTTTATGTTCTTTTTTTGTAGTTGGAATGACTCGAACTATTAAAAACGTCGCTATAGTAATCATTTCTGTTGATTTTTTTTACAGAATCCGTTAATTAGAATCACTTTGTAACCAAATTACTAACGATTCCATCCAAAAATTAGCAAAAATGACTATTGCAGCAACATTTTAATAGTTTAAGAGCATTCCGGCTAAAACAAATAGGGACCAGAATTGCATAAACTTAAAAATTTAAGGATTAAATGAGCAATTTACCATTAAATTTTAAAACTGTGAAATCTACAAATATGAATACTTTCGTATTGTATAATGAATTATTTTGATGTGAACATTAATAGATTCAAGCGAGAAAGAGCAAAATGGCATTTTTCAAGAGAGTAATAGTAAATTATAGCATAAAATTTTGAACATAATAATAAAAGCATAATCAAATTTATGACCACAAAATATCAACAAAAAACAAAAAACAAAAAAACTCATCATTCCTCCTCTTAATCTCACTCGTCTCTCTTTTTCTCTCTATGCACATAAGTTTATTATTAAAAATTAACTATATATCCATCGTTTTCTAAAAAATCCAAGAAGATCCGTGAATTTATAATAAATTATACTATAATTTATCATTTTTTTTAAAACTTCTTATAATTTTAAAAGTATCTATAAAATATACTATTTGTAACAATTTTCCTAGATTCCATTTCTATTAAACTCTAATCTAGTAGTTAAAAAAAACATCTATTAGATCAATACGAAAAAAGTATAATTCTTTTTTTTTTTTTTTCTTTTTTTGCTGACGATGAGAGAGACATTTAAATATTAGTGATGATTAACTATTTGCCAAAATAAAAAACTAACTGATATTCGACTTGTCTCTAAGTATAAATCTGACTACAATTAAAAATTGATTCCTTGGTCAACTCAAACCATCTCTGATCTGATTACAAGAATCTCAATCAGAGAAAAATATTTTAGAATTAAAATCTAAGTACATCAACAGTATGTAAACAATTTTAAAAAATATATAAGAGAGCAACAACCAAATGCCTCGAAATGTTGTCTGGGTGGTAGCTTTTCCAATTGCAGTATTCATATGGAGGTTTTTTTTATTAATGTTTTTATTCGACAACTTGTGAATATTTTTTATGACTTGATTATAAATTATTTTTATTTATTTAGTGAACATATTAGTCTCGGCAATAATTACTTTTAACAATAATTCTTTCCCAATCAGAAATAACAAATAAATATTTTTGCTTCGAAAAATTTTAAATAAATAATCTAATTACTTTTTTTTTTCTGATTATTTGTATTTGTATTTTGGACATGATATATAAACGGTATTTTATTATTTACATTTCTCTAATACAATGACAATGTAATTAAGGACTTATTCCAATTTAAGCAGTGAGCAAAACATTTAAATAGTTAAAAAAGAAACTATCCTCTTCCTTCTCTTCTCTTCCTTCTCTAATGCGTGAGAGTTAAGGTTTTTTAATCGTTTTCTTCTCTTGGGGTAGGACTCCAATGACAGCCTTTAGACTATCTTTGGTTTCCCTGTACTAGAGATGGATGTAAGAATTATATGGCGAGAGTTTTGAAAAAGACGAGCCCGTTAGAAGAAGATCGGCGTTACGGGAAAGAGCAAGACAAAGAGGTCCTACAGCAGCTCGCCTTTGGCAATCCGGTTTCTCTCGACAACGTGGATCTTGTTTTCGACAAGGACTCTTTCTATATGATTGATTTTTTTAATTTTTGGTTTGTAGTTTTATTTATAATAATGGTGATGTCTTCACCATCGTTAATATGAGTGTTGTGTTTCAGGTTATTAATTCTAATAATGGAGGTGGTCTCCCCACCTTCCGTATTAATTGTTTGTCTGTCATATCTGAATATTGACGTTGTTTTGGTTTCACTAGAATTGTTTCTATGCGGAATTAGTGGTGGCCCTAGTGCTATAGAGTCTTGGCCCTCGATTGATCGGAATATTCCATCGATTGTCGGGGATTTGTCAAAAAAAGCCTTGTATGTACTCGATTTCAGTGTGCCAAGGTATATACCCTTTATAGGGTCTCAAGCATATATCTTTCCCTTTAAGTATCATCATAATTTATTAATGTATCCCTTTTTATTAAAGGGTTTTATCTCATGTAATATGGGTCATTTGTTATATTTTGTGTCTTTGTATTTTCTTATTAAATTTAATGAAATTTCCTGTTAAAAAAAATTCAAATAGTTTCAAAAAAAAATTATGCTTTCACTTTTTCATTAATTCAATTACAAACTACATAGTATTTATTTGTTTTACATCTTGAGTTCATTTGCTTGATCAGTCCACATATTCCTGACTCGATATCTATCTCTCTCAAAATAAGGTATTTTTTCATTCTAAAAAAAATAAAAGAAAATTTCGCATATTTAATGAACAGATCATTGTTTCATTAAATAAAATTAATAATAATCAATTAATGTAGAAGAGTTTTTAAGGGTTATTTTAATATTTATTCATCAATGATTATAGGATTTTTTCTCACTGGGTTTGGTGTGGTTTTTTTTTTTCCTAAAAGAATTCCAAATCCCTCATATAATTTATTCCCTGCTCTTTACTTTTCTATTAAACAATCATAATTTCTAAAATCCTTTTACTAACTCCTTCATTCTTTCTCTCCCAGCTAAACAAGCTTTTTAGAATCAAAATCGATCATCCATTTTTGTTAGAGAAATATCGTGATTGAAATGGATAATTGGTAGTCAATGGAGGTCAAAAGGGACATATTTTATCATTTTAAAAATTTTGATCAGCATAAGGTATAATTTTAAGAAATTTTATGACAGGGTATAAAAAAGATATTTTTTCAGTAGGATTGATACATACATTATAATCATGTTAGATTAAAAAAGATGACAACTATCAGAATTTGATATAAATATGACATTGTTAATAGATGATATGATTATACATTTTAAATATCCTTCATACTTTAATTATTTAAAATTTTGATTTTTTGTAACTCATCAAGGGGAAAAATTATGTTTAAATAGTTTAACACCGTCAATATTATTAGTTTTAACAAATTGGTATCAAAATTTGGAGTGTTTTACCGTAGAATATCCACATTTTTTAATGTTAAAAACATGTAAACTAATAAAATCTGATATTGATCTAAAGGTTATCAGTAACTTATTTTAGTAAAATTCTCCTCCAATTTTTTACACTAGCCGAGACAAAAAGAAAATAATACATAAATGAGTGTGAACATTTTTTACGTTTCTAAACCATACCTTATCCGCATTCAACATTTTATATGTGCCATATGTATACCGTAGAATATTCACACCAGCAGGACACGTTTTTGAACGCTAAGGGTTTGTTTGGAAATTTAAGTTTAACTCCAACCAAACTATACTTTTTTTTGCTGGATTTTTGTCCTTTTATGAAAAATTTACAAAAATTTTAACTAATTTTTAAAAAGTCAATTAACTTTAACTTAAAATTTTCAACTCCAATTGGTGATCCAAACAGAAACTAAAAACATGTAAACTAATAAAATCTGATATTGATATGAAGATTTAAAACAAAATCTTACTGGTAACTTGTTTTAGTAAGTTAGCCTCCAAATTTTTATACTAGCCGAGTCCAAAAGACGGAGAGAGTAAAAAAAAAAAAAAGGGTCCATTGAATGCGGATAAGGAGAGAGAGAGAGAGAGAATGTGAAAAATTAGTGTGAACATTTTAACCTCTCTAAATCAACATTTAATGAGGGACCAGTACTTTTTTTTGTTTTTGTTTATTGCGCTTAGGAGGGACCAGTACTTCAAATTAATGAGGGGGGACCTGATAGGGATTTCCTCACCTAATTTTTTTTTTGTCTATATTTTCTTTAGCATTTTGGTTCACTATTATCACATTCCGTTTTCAGGCAAGGACCGCAAAACCTGTACACACTCCTTACACTTTGGATGACGTTTATCTACTTTTATTATGCATGAAAACAATCATAAAATTAAGAAACAAACAAGTTCAAACAACATGTGTCGAGGGTCCCCGTCCAGTTCGGAATGTAAGACAATGGAGGGGGGCGTAGCCGTGTAGTCACCTCTCACAACGTGAGTCACTCGAGCAAATTATTCGGAATTGATAATGATTTTCGATATATACATGTAGATAACGGTATATGCTATACTTCACACTAGGGGTGGACGTTCAAACCATTCTCTTTTATGTTCAATCATGCATGCAATTCATATGCATTACAAATGTCTCCTCCTTCAACAAATTTTGTACATCAAAATTAAGATTGATTGATTGGATCCAATGAGTAGCTCAAAACCAATTCCACACATAGCCAAGTCTTTATTCTTCTTTTTTTTTTTTTTTTATTAATTTTCAAAATTGAATTAATTCATTGAGTCCAATCAGTTGCTCTAGCCACTGGTTTTTCTATTGAAGCGGAGTTAGATGCTATCATCCATATCATTGAGGATGCTTGAATTTTCATTGGAGGAAATTGTGATTGAAAAGTGATTTCACTTATATTGTGTCACTTCTTCGTTCTAGATCTTGCAAATTTCCTTGGCAATAGTGTCCAGTTTGGCTTTGTTGTTCAAGTCATTTTCTCAGATGGAGTTTATAGTTTCCTACATTTATCGAGAAGGCAATAGAGCTGTAGATTATTTAGCGTCTCGTGCTCTAAGTATTGTTTCCCTTATTCGGTGGTGGTTGGCCCTTGATTTTAGTTGTAGACGTAATGTTCTGTTGATGTTATTCGTTTTTTCTTATGAGGTTGTTACATAGTAAGCGTGATTTTCTTTCATAGTTTTTCCCATTGGGTTTTTCTAGTAAGGTTTTTAATGAGATCTATTATAGGTTATGATTTTTAAAAGTGTAGTTCCACAATATCTTCTGGTGTTAGAATCTACTTTGCTTTGTTGCCCAAGTGCATTTACTTTTTAGTTATTTTGCCTTTTTATGGTTAGCTTGTATTAGAGTTATTTATATGAAATCCTTCTGAACTTTTTGAATTTGACAATTTAGTCCTTAAACCAAAGTTTTTGGCAATTGACCCCTCAATTTAAAAATCCTTACATGAGAGGTCCTTTTCATAACTTCTGTTAAAAAAGCAAACGGTTTTGGACGAAGAATTTGTCAAAATGACTTGACAACAAAGTGAAATTAGGGAAATGACTTTCCTATTTCTTTTTTATTTTTTTATTTTAAAAAATACTGATTGTGTAAATAAATTTTTTTTAATTAATAAAATTATTTAAAATCAAAGTTTTGAATAAAAGGAGAAATCTGGGCATCGACCCTTCCCTTCCTTCCTTCCTTCCTTCCTGCGCTTCTTCTTCTTCTTCCTCCTCGTTCCCTCCCCCCAAAAGAGTCTCCCCAAATCCGCCGCCTCTACCTCCATCGCCGCCGCCGCCACCCTAAACGACGCCGTCGAAGATCCGGAGACCGCGCCACAAGCTCCGACCACGCCTTCTTCTTCCCCTCCGACCACCACAAGCTCCGCCACCACCTCCACCACGCCTTCTCCTTTACCGAAAACGCCCTTGCTCTTCGCGCCGATTTTCTCGCCAGCCTCTCCTCCTACATCCAGTCCCCCAGAAATCTTTGCGCCGATTCTCTTCCGAATACATTTATCGATATCTTTTCATTTATTTGATAGGAGGATTTGCGACAATATCAGCCAGAGTACGTAATTTCAGTTCCATTAGTAAACGAGACACTCTACAAGGTATGGCCATGTCCTTGGAATCATATCATTCATACTGTACTGTTGTTTGAATCTGCATTATGCCGCTATAATAACGAGTGTTTTAGTTCTGTTTCAAGTCTTCTTGTCAAAGTGATATGTTAGGATTTGTTAAGGTTAGATAAATCAATAATCTGTCATCAATAAGCTGTATATTCAACTCGCATCAGTGTAAGTGGTGAGACTGGTTTATAATTAGGTTTGCAGAAAGCTGGATGATTATGTGTCCTGTCAACAATATCGATAAGCTGTCAGATTCAACTTGCAATAGGGTCAAGAGCATTTCGAATGCCAACAACATCCCGTACAAGACGAATGAATAAGAGATGGTGGCGAATATGGACATGACAGGGTAGTTGCTATGCAAGCCGATGCCAATATTGAAAATGTAAAAAACCACGAGGGCCGGTCGGAGAGGCAGTGGAAAAGAGCGACAGTGTTACTATCACCTTATGTGGTACAGTTGCCAAAAAAGATTCAGCACTCGATGTCTGATGCTCAAAAAATGTTGCAAGATGCTTCTAAGCCCACAAAAACACTTTAAGTAATTAAGAAATTTAGTATTATCAGTACTTTGAGTTACAATATGGTTATATATGCATATGTAAAGACAATATAACATGAATAACCACTGAAATTTATGGAACAACCATCTGATTGTTCCTTTTAAATCATGACTTTTGCTTTCTTTTTTTTTATTTTTTATTTATTTTATTTGTTTTGTAAACCGAAAGCAAAAATAACCATATCAAAAGTGAAGGAACGACCACTAAAATTTCTACAACGACCATACGGTCGTTCCTTCCAAACAGTGATTTTTTTTTTTATAATTTTTTCCCTTAAGCGAAAAGCAAAAATAACCGTACTATCACCTTATGTCGTGTATGATTTGCCTCAAAACCCACGGAATGACCACTAAATTTTCAGGAACGATCATTTCCTTCCAAACCGTGACTTTTTTTAATTTTTTTTCCCTTAAGGGAAAATTAAAAATAACCGTACTATCACCTTATGTCATGTATTATTTTCCTCAAAACCCACGGAACGACCACAAAAGTGAAGGAACGACCACTAAAATTAACAGAACGACCATACGGTCGTTCCTTCCAAACATTGACTTTTATTTTTTTTTTTCACTTCAACGAAAATTTGTGATTTTTATCATGTATAATTTGCCTAAAAACCATAAACAAAAACAAAAACAAAAACAAAACAAAACAAAACAAAAGACCAAAAACCAAAATAATGATTCTCTCACACACACTTAATGACTGGCATTCATAAAACAACATGTCCATGGTCAGTGACTTATTGACTTTTTTTATTTTTTCCCTTAAGCGAGAAGCAAAAATAACCTAACTATCTCCATATGTCATGTATAATTTACCTCAAAACCAACGGAACGACCACAAAAAATTAGGAACGACTACTAAAATTTAAGGAACGGCCATACGGTCGTTCCGTCTAAACGTTGATTTTTTTTTTCCCTTTAACGAAATGCAAAAATAACCGGATTTGTGACTTATGTCATGTATGATTTGCCTCGAAACCAACAGAACGACCACAAAAGAGAAGGAACGACCACTAAAGTTTCAGGAACGACCATACGATCGTTCCTTCCAAACCATGACTTCATTTTTTTCCCTTAAACGAAAAGCAAAAATAATCGGATTAGTGACTTTTGTCATGTATGATTTATCTCAAAATACACGGAACGACCACTAAAATTTCAGGAACGACCATACGGTCGTTCCTTCTAAACATACATGACATAAGGTGATGGTAAAGTTATTTTTGCTTTTCGCTTAAGGAAAAAAATAAAAAAATAAAAAGTCAATAAGTCACTGACCATGGACATGTTGTTTTATGAATGCTAGTCATTAAGTGTGCGCGAGAGAGTCATTAATTTGGTTTTTGGTATTTTGTTTTTTTTTTTTTTTTTTTTTAGGCAAATCATACATGACAAAAGTAACTAATTTGGTTGATTTTACTTTTCGTTTAAGGGAAAAAAATAAAAATAAAAAAAGTAAATATTTGGAAGGAATGACCGTATGATCGTTCTTTAACTTTTGTGGTCGTTCCATGGGTTTTGAGGCAAATAATACATGACATAAGGTGACGGTATGGTTATTTTTGCTTTTCGTTTAAGGAAAAAAATGAAGTCACGGTTTGGAAGGAACTATGGTCGTTCCGGAAATTTTAGTGGTCGTTCCTTAACTTTTGTGGTCGTTCCAGGGGTTTTTAGGTAAATAATACATGACATAAGGTGATGGTATGGTTATTTTTGTTTTTCGTTCAAGGGAAAAAAATGAACTCACGGTTTGGAAGGAACGACCGTATGGGCGTTCTGGAAATTTTAGTGGTCGTTCTTTAACTTTTGTGGTCGTTCCATGGGTTTTGAGGCAAATAATACATGACATAAGGTGATAGTATGGTTATTTTTGCTTTTTCGTTTAAGGAAAAAAATGAAGTGATGGTTTGGAAGGAACGACCATACGGTCGTTCCAGAAAATTTAGTGGGCATTCCTTAACTTTTGTGGTCGTTACATGAGTTTTGAGGCAAATAATACATGACATAAGGTGATGGTATAGTTATTTTTCCTTTTCGTTTAAGGGAAAAAAATGATGTCATGGTTTGGAAGGAACGACCATATAGTCGTTCTGGAAAATTTAGTGGTCCTTCATTCACTTTTGTGGTCATTTCGTGGGTTTTGAGGCAAATCATACATGACATAAGGTGATGGTAAGGTTATTTTTATTTTTCGCTTAAGGAAAAAATAATAATAATAAAATAAGTCAATAAGTCACTGACCATGGACATGTTGTTTTATGAATGCTAGTCATTAAGTGTGTGTGAGAGAGTCATTAATTTGGTTTTTGGTAGGTTTTTTTTTTTTTAGACAAATCATACATGACAAAAGTAACTAATTTGGTTGATTTTGCTTTTTGTTTAAGGGGAAAAAAAAAAGTAAATGTTTGTAAGGTACGACCATATGGTCGTTCCGGAATTTTTAGTGGTCGTTCCTTAACTTTTGTGGTCGTTCCATGGGTTTTGAGGCAAATAATACATGACATAAGATGATGGTATGGTTAATTTTGCTTTTTGTTTAAGGGAAAAAAATGAAGTCACAGTTTGGAAGGAACGACCATACCGGAATTTTTAGTAGTCGTTACGTGTGTTTTGAGGCACATAATACATGACATAAGGTGATAGTACGGTTATTTTTGTACGGTTATTTTTGCTTTTCGCTTAAGGGAAAAAAATTAAAAAAAAAGTCATGGTTTGGAAGGAACGACCGTACCGAAAATTTTAGTGGTCGTTCCTTCTTTTTTGTGGTCGTTCCGTGTGTTTTGAGGCAAATCATACATGACATAAGGTGATAGTAAGGTTATTTTTGCTTTTTGCTTGAGGGAAAAAATTATAAAAAGTCAATGTTTGGAAGGAACGACCGTACGGTCGTTCATTAAATTTTAGTGGTCGTTCCTCTTTTTTTTTTTTTTTGTGGTCGTTCCGTGTGTTTTGAGGCAAATAATACATGACATAAGGTGATAGTAAGGTTGTTTTTGCTTTTCGCTTAAAGGAAAAAATAAAAAAAAGTCACAGTTTGGAAGGAATGACCGTATGGTCGTTCATGAAATTTTAGTGGTCGTTCCTTTTTTTTGTGGCCGTTCCGTGTGTTTTGAGGCAAATCATACATGACATAAGGTGATAGTAAGGTTATTTTTACTTTTCGCTTAAGGGAAAAAAATAAAATAAAAAGTCATGGTTTGGAAGGAATGACCGTATGGTCGTTCATAAAATTTTAGTGGTCGTTCCTTCATTTTTGTGATCGTTCCGTGTGTTATGAGACAAATTATACGTGACATAAGGTGATACTACGATTATATTTGCTTTTCGCTTAAGGAAAAAAAATTAAAAATAAAAAGTCACGGTTCCGTGTCTCTTCTGGTGTTGGATTGGAACCGGTGATTGGAGTTGGATTAAAGCCAGTGATCCTTTTATTGATTGGTATACTAGTTGCACAAATCTGCAACGGCTGCTCATAACTACCAACTAATTTTGTTGGAACAAACCTTGCAACAAATGGGATTTCTTCATTGATCCGACACCCAAAATAGTAATCATGGAAGCCTAGTGCATCACCACCATTATTGTTCAGATCACCATTACCACGAGCATATATTGCTTTTCCTTTATCACATTTTTCTTTCATTATAACATGTAGAGTCAATCCTCGTTTTTCTTTGTACAAAAACATAATATCTATAATATCTGAATCGTTGGAAATAAGAGTTGGTGTAGCAGTGTCCCCAAATATGTCACCAACAGGTTTATGTGTTATCTCAATTATTTACATACTTCGGCCAATACTTGTTCCGTCGTAGATTATCTCTTCCAATTCCAAAAAGTTGATACTCCTATCAACCACAAAGCCCTTACTCATACCAACTCCGAACCACCTCTAAAATCTGCGATCCACCTTTTCCCACTTTCCATTATACTCCACGAGAATGTAAATCTGACTCATACCTATCATGGATTTTGAGATTATCAATTAACAAACAATATAAAGACTACAACTACAAATTTTACATCAATCAACACAAAAAAATAAAATAAATAAATCAAACAAGAACCATGTAAGAACATTATTATTCCACACTATAAATATAAGGAACACTCCATCAAAGGAACAGAAATCATTATTAGCCAAAAATATTATTTCTCCTTTGATGGAAAACTCAATCAAAGGAACATAAATCAAACCAAAAGATTAGCCAAAGTTCACATTCTTCAACTGTAACCAGCAAGGGCTAACTAGATAAATATATCAACAATTAATAACAATGTCAATGGATTATTGTTTAGTGTGGTGTGTAGAGGCCAAATACAACTGAAGTTTGAATTTGAAAAGTCATATAAACAACGTGCTTGCAATGACAAGACTACCAAAGTTCTACCAACATTGTTCCCAAAACATGAAACCCACTACCACAATTTTTTATCAGTCCCCTACCAAAAATTCTGCATTTGAAGCAAGCTTTTGTTATGCTAAAGAGGAAATTGAACGAATCGCAGTTAATTTTTTATTGTATAGCTCTTTGTAGCTGCTTTGACTTTGGGGATTTTGAAATAATTAGGATGATCTGCTTTTTGGTTTCATTAGGCTCAATTGTGAATATTAAAGTCTTCACATTGTGTTTGTTTTTCCGTTCCTATTTTATGCCTTGTATTTTGTCATTTTGTTTCTTGTTTTTTGGATTGTTGAACCTAAAGGCTATTATCTGATTCATAGTTGAAAGTTAGCAATTCATTATCCTCGTCACAAACTCGGGGAAAATAAAAATAAATTAAATTAAAAAATTAAAAACCCACCACAACCTGATCAGTGACCATTATAATCAAACACAACAAATCTCAAAGACAAGTTTAAGGAAAAATGTGAATTGTGAGAGACTAAACCAATGCGAACCAGAATTACCTACGAACTTGCAGGATCAAAGCCGAAGAGGAACCTCGAACTCGTAATCGAAACGAGTTGCGACGCGTCACCGGTGACGGAGGTCGCGTGCCGGGTGGAAGGAGGCTGGGAGAAAGCTTTTTCTCTGGTGGTGGGATTTGGGGTTTGGCAGCGTGGAAATGGGAGCGAAGAACAAGGGTTGATTTTTTTGCTTCTTTATTTTTTCTATGGTGGTGGGGTTCGGTTTCGGGTTTAGCAGACCTCCGAAGATTTTGTTTGGTTTGGACGAAGAAGAAGAAGAAGAACGGTGGAAGAAGAACCTCTGAAGATTTTGTTTGGTTTGGACAAAGAAGAAGAAGAAGAAGAAGAACGGTCGAAGAATTTGGTTTGGACGAAGAAGAAAAAGAACGGAGCCCAGGATTTTTTTATTTTTTGTTTTTTATTTTTTGTTTTTTTTAAACCTTATATTAATATCTTTTTTTTTTTTTAATATTATTATTTTTTTAAAAAAAAAGTCATTTGCTAATTAAATTTTTTTAAAGGTTATTTTGTAAATTAAAGAAAATTAAAAGGCTATTTTACTAAAGGACTAGTTTTGGACATATGATCTGCATGTGACCTTTGCTCAAGGGGTATACTGCTGGTCATTTTCATTGATCTTTTAACTCATATTAAAAATAAAAAAAATAAAAAAAAAACTTAAATATAAGTAAAACTTAATTAAACATTATTATATTGGTCATAATTATTCTTTTTTGAAATGTAATCATAATTAATTAAAGTTTACGCTTTTCTATACTGAAAAACGACTTTTTTTTTTTTTTAAGATAAAAAGTGAAATTAGCTTAATAATTATCCTTGAAAAAAACTTAAGGAAGCAGAGGAAAAATATTCCTAGTTGTTATGGTTGTGCTTCAAGACTACTAGGACCTTCTCAACAAAATCATAGAAATCTAATAACCTTTTTTTTTTTTTTTTGGTATATAATTATTTCTCATAACAATAAAATCTATGATGTTCTTTTTTCCTTTGGCTCTTTCTCAATCAACAAGAACGTAAGTTAACAGTTTTTTTTTTTTTTTTTTTCTTTTCCTTTTTTCTTTCGGACACTTGAATATAGATGATGAGAAAGAGTTGAACTACGAAATAAAAAAATAATCCTAAGCTGTGTTCAAACCACCAACTTTATAAAATAAAAAATCAATAGAGGAATCGAATCCCAACCACACTAAAACAGGAGAGGAGAGAAAGGTTTTCTCTGCAAATTCCGACGACCCAGTGGGACCTAGCGAGGGTTGGGCAACGACGAAATCTGGTCCAGCAGTGGTGCTGCGAAGCTTAGATCTGGCTATGAAGGGACTCTGCAACGACGATGATGGGATTTGGAGAGAAAAAGCCTTTGCGACACCGAAATCTGACGGAGGAGAAGGTCGTTTCGACGTCGGACATGCCGTAAACCTCCTCGGCCTGGAAGTCAGATCTGTTTGGTTTCAAACAAATTGTCGAATGATGAAGGTGATAAGGAGGTATCAATCTAGTTAGAATATCTTGGTGCATCTACATGTTCTCAATGACTTTAATTAAAAAAAGTTTTCATCCATCACAAAAAGATTGAAGGAAAGAAAAAAATAAAAATTTATTGTTAGCACTTACACACAATGTTTGTCCCAATAAAACCGCTAACAAAGAACATAATATAGAAACTACCAACATATTAGAGTTGGGTTACGGGAAAAAAAAAAATTATAGGATTGTTTTATTAAAAATATTAAGAAAATGTATCAAACGTATATAAGTTGTATGGTTCTAATTATACTGGATTTTTGATGTTGAAATCAACAAAAATATTTGCAAATCCAACTGGATGATGAGAATTATGAAAAGTCGAGATTTTTGCTTTTTTTAAACTCCTTATTAAAATAAATAATAATAACAATAATTGTTTTCTAGACTCTAATACAGCAGACAGTCGATGCTATATTATCTCACAATAGTTTGATTTATAAACAAAGAAAAATCCAAGTAATTATGCAAAAATGGAAGTTACCATAAACCGAAGTTGAAAATTTAAGCAAAGTAAAACTTAAGAGTAACCGTAAATTATAATTGAAGCATAGATTCATTTCACTACAAGTATACTTAAAAGATTTTGGCTTTTAAAAATCATTAATTATAAAAATATCTCTAAATTATTACCCGTGTAACACTTTAATCTCGGATATTCAAAACCTAACATCAGTGATTCTTATGAAATTATAAATGGGCAATCAGATTTCATTGATTAGGCAAAAGCTATAAAGAAGAAAATGTCGTTTCAACAATTGGTACACAACAACTCTTTTTACCCATCCACCTTATAAGTTAATTCAAACAATTGGTACACAACAACTCTTTTTACCCATCCACCTTATAAGTTAACATTTTTTTTAAAAAGAATTAAAACAAAATACCAAAAATCATTCATATTAGTTCTCACCCCACCCCCAGAACCAAATCCAAAGAACTGGTTCTTGAAAGACTTCGAGATTGGAAATCCCCTCGATAAAGGCAAATTCGACAGAGTCTTTCTCACTTGAGAAGCAAAAGTGAAGAATATTTTGTCAATTTTGCAACTAACAACGATTGGGTCAAAGTGTCTAGCTCAATTTAACGTTTAGCAATTTAGTACTTGGACTACAAATCTTGACAATTGAATCCTCGAACTTCAAACTCTATTGCATTGATGGTCCTTTTGAAAAAGGAGTTAATTTTTTTTGGCTTTTCAACGAGGGTGTTGTTTGTTTGTTTTTTTCCCTTCAAATTGGGAATTAATCAAAAATAAATTATAAAACATAAAGAAAAAGCTATAGCTTCACATGCTCGGCTTATGTCTCGTACATCTCTCAACAGCCTCCTCCACTTGAGAGATCTGTTGGAATTCAATGGCCTCCCACACCTATGAGATCTAGCATTGCTACGGCATCCCACTCCTACATCCGTTGACGTCACAATGACTTGCCACCCCAACAAAATCCTATCTCGCAATGGCTCCCAATTTCGACCAGATCTCTGCATTAGTCAAAGTATCCACTCCCCAATTAGATATTGATGTCCCCCTACTAGATCCTGTCAGTGTCATCACCGTTCTCCCTCCACTATCCCAAACACAAGAATCGATCAAGTCCCAAATCAGGATCCATAAAAAAAATGAGGATGATTAAGTTCCAAATTAAGATCCACAAAAAATGAGGATCAAGAACGACGAAAAAACATCTATATTTTCTTCCATTTAAAATTGTTGGTTTTGTTTTTGGTTTAATCTTTTTGTTGATTTTTGGTGAAAATGACCATCAATACACCTAAAAGACAAGTCAAATGATTTGCACATGTCAAAAACAATGACGTCAAATACGTATCTTTTTCATGACGTTTCATGTCAAAATTTGTTCACAATTTTCATATTCCGAGACATGTATTTTGTTCATGACGTTTTCACCATTTTTTATATGAGTATTGCGTTTCAGTGTGTTAATTCTAATAATGGAGGTGGTCTTCTCACCTTTTACGTTAATTGTTTGTCTCTCAGATCTGAATCTTGACGTTGTTTTGGTCCCATTAAAATTCCTTCTATGCGTAATTAATGGTGGCCCTAGTGTTATTGAGTCTTGGCCCTTGATCGATCGGGATATTCCATCGATTGTCAGAGATTTGTCAAAAAAAAAAAAAGCCTTATATGTGCTCGATTTCCATTTGTCAAGGTATATACCCTTTATTAGGTCTCAAGCATACGTCTTTTCCTTTACGCATCATCAGAATTTATTTATTGATCCCTTTCTATTGAAGGGTTTTACGCATGTAATACGGATCATTTATTATATTTTGTGTATTTGTATTTTCTTATTAAATTTAATGAAATTCCTTTTTTTTTTTTTTTTTTTTTAACATTGAAATAATTTCAAAAAAAAAATTTATGCTTTCACTTTTTCATTAATTCAATAACAAACTATTTATTATTTATTTGCTTTACATCTTGAGTTCATTTGCTTGTTCAGTCCACATATTCTTGACTCGATATCTATCTCTCTCAAAATAAGGTATTTTTTCATTTTAAAAATAAATAAATAAAAAGACAATTTCGCATCTTTGATGAATAGACCATTGTTTCATTAAATAACATTAATAATAATTAATTAATATAGAAGAGTTTTTAATTTATTTTAATATTTATTCATCCATGATTATATGATTTTTCTCTCACTGGGTTTGGTGTGATTTTTTTTTTTTTTAATTTTTCCTGAAAGAATTCCAAATCCCTCATCCAATTTATTCCCTGCTCTCTACTCCTCTATCAAACAATTATAATTCCTAAAATCCTTTTACTAATTCCTTCATTCTTTCTCCCCTAGCCAAACAAGCTTTTTAGAATCAAAATCGATCATCCATTATTATTAGAGAAATATCGTGATTAAAATGGATAATTGGTAGTCAATGGAGGTCAAAAGGGACATCTTTTATCATTTAAAAAATTTTGGTCAGCATAAGGTATAATTTTAAGAAATTTTATGGCAGGGTATAAAAAATATATTTTTCAGTAGGATTGACGCATACATTATAATCATGTTAGATTAAAAAAGATGAAAACTATCAGAATTTGATAGAAATCTGACATTGTTAATAGATGATATGATTATACATTTTAAATATCCTTCATACTTTAGTTATTTCAAATATAATATATATATATATATATATATATATATTGTAACTAATCAAGGGGAAAAATTATGTTTGAATAGTTTAACACCGTCAAAATTATTAGTTTTAACAAATTTGGTATCAAAATTTGGAGTGTTTTATCGTAGAATATCCATCTCAATAGCAGACATTTTTTAATGTTAAAAACATATAAACTAATAAAATCTGATATTGATCTTAAGGTTAAAAACAAAATCTTATCGGTAACTTATTTTTGTAAAATAATCCTCCAAATTTTTACACTAGCCGAGACAAAAAGAAATAATACATAAATGAGTGTGAACATTTTATGTTTCTCCATACCTTATCCGCATTCAACAGTTTTATATGTGCCGTATGTATACCGTAGAATATTCACACCAGTAGGACACGTTTTTGAACGCTATGAGTTTGTTTGGAATTTAAATTTAACTCTAATCAAACTGTATATTTTTAGCTCGATTTTTGTTTTTTTATGAAAAGTTTACAAAAATTATAACTAGTTTTTGAAAAGCCAATTAACTCCAACTTAAAAATTTCAACTCCAATCGGTGATCCAAACAGAAGCTAAAAACATGTAAACTAATAAAATCTGATATTGACATGAAGATTAAAAACAAAATCTTACTGGTAACCTGTTTTAGTTAGTTCTCCTCCAAATTTATATACTAGCTGGGACCAAAAGAGAGAGAGAACAAAGGGTCCGTTGAAAGCCGACAAGGGGAGAGAAAGAGAGAATGTGAAAATGAGTTTGAACATTTTAACCTCTCTAAATCGTACCTTATCCGCATTCAACATTTAATGAGGGACCAGTACTTTTTTTTTTAGTCTTTTGCGTTTAGGAGGGACCAGTACTTCCAATTAATGAGGGGGGACCTGATAGGGATTTCCTCACCTAAGTTTTTTTTTTGTCTATATTTTCTTTAGCTTTTTGGTTGACTATTATCCCATTCCGTTTCTAGGCAAGGACCGCAAAACCTGTGCACACTCCTTACACTTTGGATGACGTTTATCTACTTTTATTATGCATGAAAACAATCATAAAATTAAGAAACAAACAAGTTTAAACAACATGTGTCGGGGTCCCCAGCAAGTTCGGAATGTAAGACAATGGAGGGGGGCGTAGCCGCGCTGTCATCTCTCACAACGTGAGTCACTCGAGTCAAATTATTCGGAATTTGATAATGATTTTCGATATGTACATGTAGATAACGGTATATGCTATACTTCACACTAGGGTGGACGTTCAAACCATTCTCTTTTATGTTCAATCATGCATGCAATTCATATGCATTACAAATGTCTCCTCCTTCAACAAATTTTGTATATCAAAATTAAATTGATTGATTGGATCCAATCAGTGGCTCAAAACCAATTCCACACATAGCCAAGTCTTTTTATTTTTATTTTATTTTATTTTATTTTCAAAATTGAATTGATTCATTGAATCCAATCAGTAGCTCTAGCCACTGGTTTTTCTATTGAAGCGGAGTTAGATGCTATCATCCATATCATTGAGTATGCTTGAATTTGATTGGAGGAAATTGTGGTTGAAAAGTGATTCCACTTATATTGTGTCACTTTTTCATTCTAGATCTTGCAAATTCCCTTGGCAATAGTGTCCGGCTTGGCTTCGTTGTTCAAGTCATTTTTTCATATGGAGGTTATAGTTTCCTACATTTATCGTGAAGGCAATAGAGCTGTAGATTATTTGGCGTCTCGCGCTTCATGTATTGTTTCCCTTATTCGGTGGTGGTTAGCCCTTAATTTTAGTTGTAGACCTAATGTTCTGTTGATGTTATTCGTTTTTTCTTATGAGGTTGTTACATAGCAAGCGTGATTTTCTTTAATAGTTTTTCCCATTGGGTTTTTCTAGTAAGGTTTTTAATGAGATCTATTATAGGTTATGATTTTTAAAGGTGTAATTCCACAATATCTTCGGGCGTTAGAATCTACTTTGCTTTGTTGCCCAAGTGCATTTACTTTTTAGTTATTTTGCTTTTTTATGGTTAGCTTGTATTAGACTTATTTATACGAAAGCCTCCTGAACTTTTTGAATTTAACAATTTAGTCCCTAAACCAAATTTTTTGGCAATTGACCCCCTCAATTAAGGGGGTCAATTGCCAAAAAATTTAGTTCAGGGACTAAAGTGCCAAATTCAAAAATTTCAGGGGGCTTCCATAAAAATAAGTCTTTGTATTATGTTGGACTTCATTTTTTTTCTTTTTTTAAAATATAAAATATTAGGTAAAGGATGTTGGTACTATGGAGGTACCAACCTAATTAGAATGTATCGGTGTATCTATTGATATGTGTTCTCAATGACTTTAATTAAAAAAAGTTTTCATCCAACACAAAAAAGAAAGAAAGAAAGAAATTAATAAAAAAACAAATAAGAATTATTGTTAGCACTTACACACAGTTTTTGTCCCAATAAAACCGCTAACAAAGAACATAAGATCAATATGTATAGAAACTACCAACATATTAGGGGTTGGGTTAGGAAAAAAATTTATAGGATTGTTTTATTAAAAATATTAAGAAAATGTATCAAATGAGCATAAGTTGTATGGTTCTAATTATACTGGATTTTTGAAGTTGAAATCAACAACAATATTTGCAAATCCAACTGGATGATGAGAATTATGAACCAAAGTCGAGATTTTTGCTCTTCTTAAACACCTCATTAAGATAAATAATAATAACAATAATTGTTTTCTTGACTCTAATACAGGCAGACAGTTGATGCTATATTATCTCACAACAGTTTGATTTGTAAATAAAGAAAAATCCAAGTAATTATGCAAAAATGAAAGTAACCATTAACCGAAGTTGAAAATTTAAGCAAAGTAAAACTTAAGAGTAACCGTAAATTATAATCGAAGCATAGATTCATTTTAACTACTAGTGTACTTAAAAGGTTTTGGCTTTTAAATATCTTTAATTATAAAAATATCTCTAAATTATTACCCGTGTAACACTTTAATCTCAGATATTCAAAACCTAATATCAGTGATCCTTATGACATTATAAATGGGCAATCGGATTTCTTTGATCAGGCAAAAGCTATAAAGAAGAAAATGGCGTTTCAAACAATTGGTACACAACAACACTTTTTACCCATCCACCTTGTAAGTTAACATTTTTTTTAAAAAAGAAGTAAAACAAAATACCAAAAATCATTCATATTAGTTTTCACCCCACCCCCATAACCAAATCCAAAGAACTGGTTCTTGAAAGACTTCGAGATTGGAATTTCCCTCGATAAAGGCAAATTCGACAGAGTCTTTCTCACTTGGGAAGCAAAAGTGAAGAATATTTTGTTTTGTGTCAAAGTGTCAGCTCATTTTTACGTTTAGCAATTTAGTACTTGGACTACAAATCTTGAGAATTGAATCCTCTAACTTCAAACTCTATTACATTGATGGTCCTTTTGAAAAAGAAGTTAATTTTTTTTGCTTTTCAACGAGGGTGTTGTTTGTTTGTTTTTTTCCCTTCAAATTGGGAATTAATCAAAAATAAATTATAAAACATAAAGAAAAAGCTATAGCTTCACATGCTCAGCTTATGTCTTGTACATCTGTCAACAACCTCCACCACTTGAGAGATATGTCTGCATTCAATGGCCTCCCACACCTATGAGATCTAGCGTTGCAACGGTATGCCACTCCTACATCCATTGATGTCACAATGACTTGCCACCCCAACAAAATCCTATCTCGCAATGGCCCCATATTTCGATCAGATCTCTGCATTGGTCAAAGTATCCACTACCCCAATTAGATATTGATGTCGCCCTACTAGATCCTGTCAGTGTCATCACTGTTCTCCCTCCACTATGCCAAACACTAGAATTGATCAAGTCCCAAATCAGGATTGTTGATACCGAAAACGTCCGGCACAACACCCAATGTGATTGCTCGGACTAGGATGTACTTGCACGACTACTCTGTTACTGTTCACCTGCAAAAGGAGAAGCACATCGAAGTGATTGGGACACCGGTGGGGTGTCTGTCACGGGCACTCCGATGCTTAAGTCAGTAAGAGAGTTGATGAGCAAGAGGAGAGGCAGAGTTTTGGTAAGTAAAAATGTCTATACCTCAAATGGTAGGCTGACCTCTTATTTATAGGCATTCCCCACGAATTCGAATGTTCGGGTGACCCAATCGGGTCGGCTCCCTAGTGCTCCCAGCGGGTACATAGGCTTCAGGCATATAAGAGCTATAAGTCCAATGGATTGGTGCCACGTGTCCCTAGTTCGGTACAGGGGACATAAGGGTGAGCTGTCGCCGGTACCAATAGGTATAGCCCCAATCGGCGCAGGTGGCGGGAGTTGGCGACGTGATGTGTGCAGTAGCAGGTGGGGGAAGTTGACTGTTGAGGTGTGCAGTGACAGGCTTCACATCAGACATTAGGTGGTGGATGGAAGCTTGTGACAGGTTTCCAGTCAGATGTTAGGTGGTGGATGACTGTCCGGAGCAGCCATGTCGTCTCCGGGTACTGTCTAACCCGAGTACACGACAGACCTCAGTGAGGTGGTAAACTCTGGTCGGGTAACACGGTTACCAGGGAAGAGTCTTCTGGTCGGATCAAGTCGGATCAACGTGATTCAGTTCAAGCGGATGGATATTTCTGCCTCCATACGACCGGGTTACTCTTGGAAATAGAATTTTGTGGTCGAAGCGAATTACGACATCAACATAAGCCCCCTAACATCTCTAGGCTAATCTGACCAGGGATGCTTCATGTCCTTGCAAAATGGAAGTGATCGCGCTTTTCGCCTGGTCGGACGCTCTCGTTCGCTGTTCGGCAGGTCCTCGCTAACGAGGGATCACCCCGGTCACTATGGCCTAGTTGGGTTCTCAGGGATGTTCGCCCACCCAAATGACACATGTCATTGTTGTCATGTGTCGTGTCGTGTCGTGATTGGTGAGAAGTCAGATCGACACTTCGAATTTCAAATTTCAAAAATGGGTGGGATTGGCGGGAAGCCGAATCTCCGCCTCGAAATCCGTGCCCAGATTTCTCGCTGAACCCTCGTCTATAAATAGCGGGTGGGTGTTTTCATTTTCCTCATAATTTGTGAAGATTCGAGATTGCTGCCGAGAACTGATAGCCGAGATTGCTTCACTACTCACTCCGAGAAGAACCGAGAAGGTAAATTTTTTTATAGTTTTTTCATTATGAGCGACCTGTCTGACTCCGAGAACATCCAAATGTCAGGGGACGCCGACATTACCAGGAGTTCGAGCACGATCCTGAGCTCAAGCTTGGATACAATCGAGGGAGCGGCCGAACAGGGGGCTCAGACACCTGACCACTTGTCAGGCATTTCCGACGTACCCTCCCCGGATAGGCCTCCAACACCAACCAGCCGGGTGAGAAAAGGCGTTGCGAGGTTGGAACAGATTTTGCTGATAGACCCGGGTACCCGACCAGACCAGGGGTTTATCGATGAGATAAATGGGGCCGGTCCGGCACAGCCTGCTTCGGTAATCGATCTGACCACTGGCGGGAACGACGCGTCCGAGAGGACGGCTAGTTAGGCCAGTACTTCTGGCCGAAAGGGATCTGAAAGCTTGAGGAGCATGCCTCCAGCCGGGGAACCCGTGCAGACACGCCAGCGTAATCGTGGCCGATCACTTCATGTTAATGGCCTCCCCGTCTACCGGATGGCGGACCGGGAGATGGTGGACCGAGCAGGTGACCGTCTCATTTACTCGGTGGATTATTTCACCACGGCGGTTACCTTGTCGTACCTAGCAGCACTCCGGGAAGAGTTCGAGATCCCTAACGACGTGGAGCTGATTGTCCCGGGTCCGAATGACCTCCCTTCCCAACCACCCCCGAGCTGTATTACCCTTTCTACCGAGTTCTTCCGAGCAGGACTACGCCTGCCATTCCACGCTTTCCTGAGGCGGACGCTTACAAGACTGAATGTGTCCCCTATGCAGCTCAACGCCAACACCTATCGCATCCTGATAAGCTGCTACATTTTATGGGCGAAGAACTTCGTCACAAAACTGCCATTTAGGGCCTTTCAAAACTTGTATAGGATGAAATTGGCTCCCGCGTCCTCTGGGTCCTACTACTTCCAGGGTTACCAGGGGACGTTCATCACCGGTTGTCCCGACTCCGACAAATAATTCAAGCATTTATGGTTCTACGCAGGTGGTCGGTGGTTGTACGGTCACCTTCCGTATGGCGAGGTTCGTGAAGGGGAATGGGTTCCTATCACCTTCAGGAGGGGTTATGTGTGGACCCGAGGGTCTTACGTGGAAGCGGGAAGCTTGGATAAGATTGACATTCTCCGAGAAAAAGCGGACCCTGAGAGGAACCAGCATAGGCTTCTCTCCCCCATGAGCTTGGAGAAGTACCATTGGTTCGGTTCCTCGTCGACGTCTGGCAAACCCGATGACCTACCAAGGACAGCCCAGCCCGGGGAAGTCACTGTCGCGTCTCGTATGCCCAACCCAGTCATGCACTACCATGCCCGGACAGTTGTGATGGTTGAAGTCGCGACCACATCCGGTCGGTCTAAAGTTCCATGGGGAGTGCCGGTAGCTCCATCCCATGGTCATCAGTCCGGCAGTTCCTCCCCAAGGACCTGGGGTCCGAGGGTTGCCGATGAAGACATGGATTTGGTGCTCCGACAACTTTTCCCAGCGCGGGGCCTTTGGATCGAAGGTTGTTTTGCTATACATGTTTTCCTCTGGTCCGACCACAACCGAGTACTAACCATCTTTTGTCTTCATTTACAGAACCAACAATGGCCGAGCAGGAACAGCGAGGGAGTAAGCGCCCTAGCAACTAGGATAGGATGGCCCGGCTACAAAAGGTCGCCAAAACCGGTGATGGTGGCAAGGGCAGAGCAGGGACTTCGGTCCCAATCACGAGTATCAGGGCTCCTGCCCTGAGCAGTAGGACCCCTTCTGACCCTCTTGAGACCCAGGCAAGCCGCCCAAGAGAAGATTAGCCGGTCACTGTCGTGCCTACCTCCCGGAGTCGACGGGAAGACACCCGGTCTCGTGATCCGTCCAGCTCAGTCCCCCGGGGCCGAGCCGATCAGGTGGAAGTCGTCAACTTAAAAGGCGTTCGTCAATAAATTTGATGTTCGCCTAACTTCTGAAGTGGCCGAGTCGTCTCATCGTTCCGACCCTCTCAAGGCCAACTCTGATTTGGTCAACAAGCTAGTCGAGGTAAGTTCTCCCAATCATACTCTGTTTACATACTTATTATTATTATTATTATTTTTACATTTGTTTTGCATGTAGGCCGTCTGCCTGGCGTTCTCGGGCAATGTGGCCGTGCGGGACCTCTTCAACCGGATAGAGGAAAAGGTAACCTCGCTGGACTCGAAGGCCAAAAGCGTGAGAAGTGCCGAGAAGAGTGTCGAGGAGAGGGCAAAGGCCACTGAGGAGAAGGTGAAAGATGCTGAGAAGAGAGCATCTCAGGCTGAAAGTGCTCGGAGGAAGGCCGAGGAGGCACGCCAGGATGCCGAGAAAAGAGCATCCCAGACTGAGGATGATCTGGCCACCGCCAGGTCGGAGCAATCCTGATACCTCCAAGAGGTTCTTCCCGCTGCCCTCGATCAGGCCTGGCTCCAAGCAATGGAAAAGTACCAAAACTCTGACGAGTTCAACACTCGTCTCCTCGCGAATTATAAGGATGGCATGCAAGACATAAAGGCCGGTTTCAACTTAACCAACCCCACTGTGACCGGGGTTAACTGGTCATTCGTTCCTGAGATCTCCGGGGAGACCACTGCTGAGGAAGGCCAAGTGCCACCAGAAGGACTCGAGGAAGGTGAGGTGACCGGGGGCACTCACGTTGCCGAGAACATGGTCGTCCTCGATGAACTGGAGGCTAGGGGTGACCAGGCCGGAGTTGAGGCCGTCCTCCCCAATCAACAAACATAGCCTATTTCTGATTTATTTAATAATTTATTATTTTATTTTTTTGGGTTCGGGGATGCCCTGATTGTATCCCCTTCTTATTATATTAATGAAAATTTTCTCTTTATTTTCAATGATATCCTTATTTATTTCCGTATTTTTTGTTGTCCTACTCGGACATCTTCTTTGGTCGGCTTGGGTGTTCTTTAGAATTGACCCAAGTCCAACTCTGGTCGGTGCCCGACACTGGGACCTCTCTCCGTGGTCCGGGAACCACTGGAGTGCAGGGTCTACCTGAACAGACTTTAAGTTGGGTCCTGCTCGGACACCTTCTATGGTCGGCTTGGGTTTTCCTTAGAATTGACCCAAGTCCAACTCTGGTCGGCGTCCAGCATGGGGACCTCTCCCCGTGGTTCGGGGACCTCAGCAGTAACTGCGCACAAACCTGATCTGAACAGATATTCTTCTTTATTAATCAAATCTTTACAACTATTGTAAACAAAATCATTGATAGAAGCGCTAGAGGTGGTCGGCATTCCACGAGTGACCCAGACATTTATCATCTTGGTCGACTAGTCAGTATGTTCCCAGACGAATAACTTCGGTGATCCTATACGGCCTGTCCCACTTAGGACCGTATGAACCTAACCCGGGTTCTTAAACCAAGACTTTCTTGAGTACCAAGTCACCTACTCTAAAGACTCGCGGTTGGAATTTTTTGTCATAGTTTCTGGCTACGACCTGGTTATGTGTAGTTGCTCGAATTAGAGCTTGCTCTCGTTTTTCCTCAACCAGATCTAGCGCGGGCATCAACTGCTCGACATTATCTTCTTCATCGTAGTTTTCAACACGGAGGCTCGGTAGACCCACTTCGATTGGAATGACGGCCTCTACCGCGAAAGCCATAGCAAATGGGGTTTCCCTGGTCACAGTGCGCCTAGTTGTTCGGTAGGCTCAGAGTACTTGGGGTAGCTCATCAATCCAAGCACCCTTATGCTTCTCGAGGTTTTTCTTCACGTTCTCCTTAATAGTCTTGTTGGCGGCTTCTACCTGTCCGTTGCTCTGGGGGTATCCGGGGGAGTAGAACACTTTCTTTATTCCAAACTGCTCGCACAGTGCGATGAATTTTGGATTGTCGAACTGCTTTCTGTTGTCTGTGACCACAATGTGAGAGAGCCCGAATCTACAGATGATGTTCTTCTACAAAAAACTGGTACACTTTACCTCGGTCTGCTGGGCTAAAGGCTCCACTTTGACCCACTTCGTAAGGTAGTCTATCACTACCAGGCAATATCGAAGTTGTGACCGGGCTATTGGTAGTGGTCCGATCAGGTCGAGGGCCCATTTGACGAATGGCCATGTACATACCACCGAAGTGAGCTTTTTGGGGTGAGATTTAATGGCCTTGGCAAATTGTTGGTACTTGAGGTATTTTTTGGTGAACTTCATCGCATCTCTGCCCATGGTCGACCAATAATACCCTTGGCGAAGACATTTGAAGGACAGAGTCTTTCCCCCGGAATAGTTCCCATATACCCCATTGTGTATTTCTCTCATTAAGTAATCAGCTTCTAGCGCCAAAATGTTGATGCCGAAAACTTTCGACACAACACCCAATGTGATTGCTCGGACTAGGATGTACTTACACGACTACTCTGCTATTGTTCACCTGCAAAAGGAGAAGTACCTCGAATTGATTGGGACACCAGTGGGGTGTCTACCACGGGCACTCCGATGCTAAAGTCAGTAAGAGAGCTGATGAGCAAGAGGAGAGGTAGAGTTTTGGCAAGGAAAAATGTTCATACCTCAAATGGTGGGCTGACCTTTTATTTATAGGCATTCCCCATGGATTCGGGTATTTGGGTGACCCAATTGGCGGATAAATAGGCTTCAGGCACATAAAAGCTATAAGTCCAATGGACTGGTGCCACGTGTCCCTAGTTCGGTACAGGGGACACTAGGGTGAGCTGCCGCTGGTACCAATAGGTATAACCCCAGTCGGGGTTGGCGATGTGATGTGTGCAGTAACAGGTGGGGGAAGTTGACTGTTAATGTGTGCAGTGACAGGCTTCACGTCAGACGTTCGGTAGTGGATGGAAGGTTGTGACAGACTTCAAGTCAGATGTTAGGTGGTGGATGGAAGGTTATGACAGGCTTCAAGTCAGATGTTAGGTGGTGGATGACTGTCCAGAGCAGCCACGTCGTCTCCGGGTACTGTCTAATCCGGGTACACGGCAGATCTCAGTGAGGTGGTAAACTCTGGTCAGGTAACACGGTTACCATGGAAGAGTCTTCTGGTCGGATCAAGTCGGGTCAACGGGATCCGATTCAGGCGGATGGATATTTCCGCCTCCATATGATCGGGTTACTCTTGGAAATAGAATTTTGTAGTCGAGGCGGATTACGACATCAACGAGGATCCATAAAAAATGAGGTTGATTAAGTTACAAGTTAAGATCCACAAAAAATGAGGATGAAGAAGGATGAAAAAACATCTATATTTTCTTCCATTTAATATTGTTGGTTTTGTTTTTGGTTTAATCTTTTGTTGATTTTTGGTGAAAATGACCATCATTACACCTAAAAGACAAGTCAAGTGATTTGCACATGTCAAAAACAATGACGTGAAACACGTACGGGCCTGTTTGATGCACAAGTTCAGTTTGAGTTGAGTTGAGATTTTTAAGTTTGAATAGTAATTTTTGTTAACTTTTTCAGAAAAGACAAAAAACTTTTTCATAAAAGACAAAAAACATGATAAAAAAGTACAGTTTTGTTTAAAATGAGTGTAAATGCCAAACACCCCCGTATTTTTTTTTTCATGATGTTTCATGTCAAAATTTGTGCACGATTTTCATGTTCCGAGACATGTATTTTGTTCATGACATTTTCAACTGACATTATCAAAAGGACTCCCAATGCAATAAACTTTGAAATTAGAAGGGTTTAAGATGTAAAATTTAGGGTCTGAATTATCAAACTCAAAAAGTTGGTGGGGTTAAAGAAAAAGAAAAAGCCGCGAGTAAATAATTTGCCCGTTACTCTCTTCTCCGTTCCGGCCTCTCGGTGAGCCCTGCAAATTCAGTCGAGCTTTATGATCTCATCAATGGAGGACGAGCGGATCGCAGACCTCTCGAGGAATTCCAGTGAAGAACCTCTCTCTTCCCAAACCCTAACTCGAATCAGAGCCCTTATTGTCAACCCCTCAACTCCGGACTCCACAATCTCTTCCCTCTTCGAAACCCTAACTCGGTCTCTCCAACTCAGTCGCGACCCAATCATTCTTCACCACACGCTCAAACTCCTCTCCGACCTCTCCTCTCACCGTACCGCCCTCTCCCGCCTCGTTCTCGACTCGCTATGTAGCAACGCGCTCCTCTCCGCCGCGTCGCCCCGACTCGCCGCGGACTCTCTCGACCTCGTCGCTTCGATCGCGGAACGCGATCGATCTTTATCTCCCGCCGCGGACGAGCTCCTCGTCGTCTGCGGCGGAGGCGGCGGCGGTTTCGCCTCGCTGTGCTTCAGCTCCCCCGTTTCCGTACGGCTATGGCTTCTCCGGAACGCCGAGAGGTTTGGCCTGACGCCGTATCTGGAATTCACTGTTTTTCTAGGGTTTACGAAGGATCCTTATCCTTGCGTGAGGAGAGTTGCTTTGGAAGGACTCGTTCGCCTGAGCGACGCCGGTGTGATCGAGGATGAGGAGATGATCCGAGGCTGCTATTGCCGCGCCGTTGCGCTTCTTCGCGACACCGAAGACAGTGTAAGATCGGCTGCAGTTCGTGCGGTAAGCTCTGATTCGTGTAATTATTGATCTATGTGCATTTTCTTGTTGGCAAAGATTTGAAATTTCGATAATGCCTGCTATTTTCGATCGATATTATGGAATTTCAAAGGGTATTAGTGTGAAAATCGGGAGAAAACCCCATTTTTTCATAACATCAAAGAAATATTGTTACTTCCTCAATAGTGTTGATGAAATATTCACAACTTATCCATCTTGATATGTTTTAATCCATGTTTCTAATGAATTCGGAGCTTTGGTATCTTCGCTAATACTAATTATTTTACCCTTGCTTATTTTCTTAAAAGCATGTTTTGTACTGATAATTTTATTCGCTGCGCAACTAATATGGTTGACAAATACTTTTCTTTTAGTCCTTCTTGGCCAGCTAATTGTAACTGTAATGCTTAGCCTATGTAGGATGGTGGATTCCCACTTCGCTTCTCCTAATTCGGTTTTTGTACGTTCTGAATCAAGGTCTGTGCTTGGGGCCGACTGCTCGCGGCGTCCAATCCAGAGACGAAGTCTCAATGTTCTAACGAAGTATTTGTCATGGTATTTTCTAACTACTGTGTTGGTTCCTATTTATATGCTTCTTGCATTCGAAGGCTTGTATTGTTGCATCATTTATGACAGTAGTGTCCACCGGCGCGATTTTTGCTGAACCCCTAGATGACGCTTGACCTAGATGCATTTCAGATTTTGACTGAGTGGTCCTCTATAATGTTCCTGCATAGGAAAAAGGAAAAAAAACAAAAAACAAAAAACAAATGGAATAAGAAAACCAAAAGTTGTTTGTAAATGCTTTCCTGCTTATATCTTTGAAATTTTTGTCTGTGATGTTCTTATGGACTGATGAACTTACCAATGTTATTGCATAGTTGAAATAAACATTTCATTTCTTTTGGCTATATGCCAAACAAACAATATTTTCTTTGATTAAACGCTTTTACGATGAGATTAGCTCTGTTGCCCATAATCATGGGTGGGAATCAGGGTATTAACATTCCAGGTAGGGTTGGTGGGGGTAATATAACTAGTGACCCGCCACCTTTCTTTTGACCTGCACAAGTTAAGCGATTGGACATTCGCATGATATTGTTCCGTTTGAATGTGAGTTGGAAATATTGTGCAATTTGTGGAATTATGACCTTATGGTTGTTATTGTTTATGCTTATAGCTCTGTTCTATGGCAAGAGACATGAGCATGGAGGTTAGGGTTGAAGCTTTTATTGCCCTAGGGAAAGTAGTAATGGTATCTGAGGATATTCTTTTGCAAACCCTTTCAAAGAAAGTTCTTGGGGTTAACAAAGAAAAGAGATCACTTGGTCAGTGCTGTGGTGAAAATTTTGAAACATTGGCATCAAGTGCTGCTGGAGCTTTTGTCCATGGACTTGAGGATGAATTCTTTGAGGTAACGTTTTCTTGAGGTTTTTTTTCTTTTTTTTTCTTTTTTTTCTTTTTTCACATACTAATGTTTGCTGCCATAATTGGGTACCTGATCGGTAAAAAAGCTTTCTTAATTAATTTTTGAATTGTTGGCCCTAACTAGATGGTGGCCCATGAACCGCATTCTTGTTTAAGCCTTTGATATTATATTTTCTTTTTAGTTGGAGGAAATATCCCATAAGCATGCTTTCTAATTTAGACACTTAAGAATGAATCTGAAGGTGCGAAAGTCTGCCTGTCATTCGTTGTCTACACTCATCGTCCTCTCAGCTCAATTTGCTCTTGAAGCCTTAGACTTACTTATGGATATGCTGAATGACGATTCATTCATTGTGCGGTCACAAGCTTTGGAAACTTTGCATCGTATGGCAGCCTATGATTGTCTGAAATTGCAAGAGAAGCACATGCACATGGTATGACCTGATAAATTTCCGACTTATTTTCCAGTAATACAATTTCTTTCCTATTACAAGTCCCACGTATGTGATTAGTACCAGTAGTTAATATGTAAACTAAATCTTCCTCTAGCGCAAAGAGTTGGCACTAGCCATTAAACTCTTTGAATTGATGGAATTAAATTGTTTTTGTGTAACTGACAAAAGAGTTTACTTATAATCTCAGCTATAGTTTTATGTAGGGATGCGGGAATTTGCTCTTCTTGTGATCTCTTAGTCCACGACTGTTTTTCTCTTAACTCTTGAATTTGTTAATCCTTAGTGTTCATCATATTATTCTCGTGATTTAAACTTCCTCATCATCTTCTCTTGTTTTTTTTTCCACTATTAAGATCTGTTAACTCTTTTTTTTTTTTTTTTTTTTGTGTGTGTGCGTGTGTGTTTTTCATATTTTCCTCCTTTTCACCATGTTATTAACCGAAAGGTGACATTTACATACCTGATTCATGTATTGTCGTTTGATTTTTCAGTTTCTTGGCCCTCTGGTGGACAAAAGTAACTCCATCAGATATGCTGCTAGGAAAATACTCAAATTAGTGAAGCTCTTAACTTTGGAGCTGTTTATATTGACGGTTGATGCTCTTCTAGAAAGTTTGGCGAGATATCCAGAGGTCTGCTTTTTGTCTTTCTTGTTACATACTTGTTGAAAAGATGTAGAATTGGTTACATCTTTAAATATGAGGTGGTTTAAAAGTATGCTTAAATTGCTTTTTTTTTTTTTTTTTTTTAAAGCATTTCAATTATAAGCTTGTAACCAATCGGACAATTTACTAATGTTGGTTTTGTCCATTTGAGAGCTTGTACTTTCCAATTTCTTCTGTTATTCATTTATTTTTCTCATATGAGCTGCTTCTTCCAGGATGAAATTGATGCATTATCAGCTTTGTTTCACATTGGTCGAAATCATGGAAAGTTCGTATCCTGTGTTGTTGAGGAGATTTCTCAACAGGTTAGCATGATTGATTAACTGTTTAATAAACTCTGCAAGATGAGTGAAAAGTGGGAGATTATTTGCAAAACCTTTATTGTATTACTATTTACAAAGCAATTTTGTGGCTACCTTGTTGTTTCAGTTCTATGATTTTATGCTTAGTATTTTTTTTTTTCCCTTATCAAAAAAGAAATCAACTGTCATTATTCTATCTGATAGTATATTAGCATGCCTATAAAGACGTGTTCTGGAAAGATGCAATAATAGGCACCTAAACTTTGAATCTGTTTTTTCGTTTCTTAACGAGTTTTCATTGCTTGTTTCTGTGATTTTATTTACTTTTATTGTTTTATTTCTCACACACACACACACCTATATTTTGTATTGATGCGTTGATTGAAGTTCTCAATTTTGTTTTTGTGTACATATAATTTTGTGATTTTATTATTTCTTTTATCTTGCTTTTCCTGGCTAAATTGATGGCTAATGTTTATTACCCTCTTCATTGTCCTTTACTAGATAGAGCCGACATGTGATGGCAAGTTGGACTTTGATAATGTGAGAGTGGGTGCATTAATAGTTTTGGCAATCTCTACTCAATTCTCAGGGGAGCATTCTATCAACATATCCCCTACAATATTCTCGTATGCGGCTACAATGCTAGGAAGGATTGCTGATGCTCTGAATGATGTCATGAGTCAAAGTGCTCTTTTGGCTTTCTTGACCAAGTGTAGTAGATCCACAAGATTCTCTGTCATAGATTTCTTGGAGAGCGAGCGTGCCTTTCCTCCAGCTAAAGTTATTGATGATAAAGATTACTCTAACAATAACATAACTGGTTCTGTTGCGATGCCTTTGCCACAGAAGATAGATAGGGCCTCTGAAATTCATTTTTCAGGAATGAAAGATTCAAGGCAACATGCTACTTTGCATTTAGATTACAACTCGGAAGTACATGATGAATTTACCAAGTCCATGAACGCTATCCTTGCAAGAGTCAAAGATACCTGGCCATTAGTACTATCGGGAAACTTATGTGAAGTGCTAAGGATTTTGAGGTCGTACTATCCTTTTTTATTCTTTTCCATTAAAATATTTGTGGATGTGTTGTCAGGGCTATAGTCCATCTCAACATTTTCTTTTCCCTTATGCCATAGGAAATTAGAAAAGGGTATGTTTAATGCTTATAGTTGTAGAGTTGATAGACCGAGTCTTTCATTGGCTTTAGCTGCTTCTGCCATCCCAAGACCTGCATGGCCAAAGCATGTGCATTGTTCTGAATGAAGTTTTTGCATCTATGTTCTTTTATGCCCTTGCAAAAGGCCAAAAACTAAGCTACATCTTTTTTCCTGATCAGTTGTCACACCTTGGCATCTAAATGTCGTTAACTGCAAGACATGTTTGAACCTTGTCAATACAACTTATATTTTTTTCTTCCTATTTTCTAGTGTGTTTATTTCTTTTAACATTTGAGTACACGCAGGAGTTGCAAGGAAGAGTTGGCAACATTCGACGCAAACTCTAATTCTACTGGGGTTTTGGCCTTCACATTGCAATATCTGCGGGTTATAAAATTGCTATCCAAGGTGTGGCAGCACTTTCTACCTTCAAAATTTCATACCTGTGGACTGGGAACATTGGATCTTTTACTTGGAAAGTTAGACAGGAGGCTTCGAGAATTGAAGAGTAGGTTTATAGGATTGTCCAAGGAGGAGGAGTTGCATGTCTTGGAGCTGATACTTGTGACTTGCACACTCAGGTTGTCTAAAACTCAAATTTGCTGCAAATACTCAGCTTTAAAACGGCTGTCCAGTACAATGTCACAGGTAGAGATTCTCCTTAAAGAAGATTCTGTCGAGCCTTCCAAGTTGTATATTGAAGTTGGAAAATTATCGTCCGAAATTCCGACATCTGTTAGTGGGGGCTCCCATGATTCTTATCTGTTTAAAATGTTATCTGAAGTCTTCTGCCTCAAAAAGTTTGTAGTTTGTAGAAGACTCAAGCACGTAAAGGCAGAGCTAGACGTTCCTCGTAATGACTTTGAAAATCCACTTAGTTTTGTTCCCGGACTACCTGTTGGCATATCATGCCAGATTACTCTTCATAACATTTCGACGGAGAGTAGGTTGTGGCTGAGAATGACACCGGAGGATGGTTTGAATCAGTTTACCTTTCTAGATTCGAGTCTGTCTGAGGATCGTGATGGCTATAGAAGATTTTCATTTCTTGCACCGTTTTACAGAACTCCTAAAGCAATGTCTTTTACTATTAGGTTATGTATTGGTATGGAATGCCCATTTGAGGATGTACAAATTGTCAAAGGCGGTCCGAAACGTAAACTAGCAAACCTTTGTCAGGAAAGGCAAGTTTTTCTTTCTTTGCAGAGTAACGGCTGAGTGCTTTGTTTAACATTTCCTATATCAATCGAACAAAGTACCTGGATCATTACAGTTGAGACATCTCTCGGCTAAATTTATGATGAGATGGCCCTGTTGGTTTTACTTCTCTGGATGATCGTTAAATGCTATTGAATGACTGATGGAGTCTGGATGGACACACTATAGTCTTGACTTGTAGTAGTTTATTCAAGCTACGCCAAGGGGACATGATAATTGTGAGCTTGTTCGAGAAGGGGAACCAAATCATTCTCTTTTTGCAAATATGTTCAAAGAATGTGGTTGCAGGCATGGCATAGCCTAGTGGTAATTTTACACCTAACCCCATCACAAGGTGTAGAGCCCTAGGTTCCACAAAAAAAAAAAAGTTCAAAGAATTATCCTACTCTTGGTTTGCCTTCTGGGAATTCTGTGTCTGAGTTTGTATGTTTGGAAAGCTCGGGCGAAGGACTCGTGTTGGTCTACATCTTCTTGTGAGGTAACTCTCGGCCTTACTTTCTAGTCTACAGACCATTTTATAATTTTGTTGCTTGATCTTTTACATCTGTGGAGACTGATATTTCTGGGAGTGAATTAGTGAAACATGAAACCATGCATGGTTTTTCACCAATCAAGATTATCTCGCTTTCCTCTATTAACTTTTTTGCACCTTGCAGTGTAATAAGAGATTGCAAAGGGGATTTTTTTTCTACAAAATGGAGATGGAGGAACCACCATTTATTTAGTTCTTAGAATCTTGTTCGGTGTGTCTTAAAAATGTCTGAATATTTCTCGAGATCGAGGGCCCTGGATTGAGCTGGATCAAATTCTGCACCTATTCATCTATTTCAAGAACAAGGTATTTAGTTCTTTGATTCAATCCAAGTAAAGTGCGTCTTATGAAGTCACCCGTGTTAGAAGTCTGCTCCCTTGTGAAGTCTTTAATTTCTCAAGGTGCTATGCTTCTATATGAAACATCGATATTTTTCAGGTACAGTTGAAGTTTTGCATGCTCTGATGCCTGCTTCTCAAGTTTACTTGCAAAACATATAAATTCCATAAAAGCCACAAGCGACCTTAGTACTCTCCCGTTGCAAGTTTTAAGCATTTTTCCAAGTTCCTATGCTAGTACTCATGAGATCGAAGAATAGTGCAGCGTGTAAGTGACGGTCACTCTTTGAGCATCTCGGTCTCGGATCTAAAGTTGTACCATCCAAAGGATAGTACAAAGAGTGATAAAAGTGATGTTATAAATTACTATTGGTGTTATTAATATGCATTTTCAACCCATTACAAAAATCTGCATGCCAATTCTGAGACCTGTTATTTATGACACAAGGTCTCACGGTATTGCATATTGTTTTGGGGGTTTGGGAAGAACACGTTGGTACACACAAGTCCGAACATGGATACAAAGCCGGTATTGGGAAAAGATACGCAATTGATGTGGTAAACTAACATGTAAAAATTGTTATTTTTTTACTTTCTAATGCAGAACGAAAATGTCGAGTTTATGTCAATGAGCTTTGTGTAAATTCGTAAAATAAGAAACAAGTCACATGCATATGGGAGTTGGTGATATCTCTGTTTTTATTTTATTTTATTTTTTTCTTTTGCTAAATCAGTAGATATCACCTATATTCGTATAAGTGCAACTAAGAAATCACAAGGAAATAATTCAAGTAGTAGAATTTACGAAAGCTCAAAGTTCCAAACATGTTTATAGAAAGAGCAATGCTAGGGTGAGAGAGCAGTGGAATATAGTAAAGCTAATTCAAAAAATTTCTTCCCCTATGTTTGGATGACATATCTAATTTTCAAAATTGAAAAATTTTTGTAAAAAAATGTTTGTCTCAATTTTTTTCCATCATCCTCTTATTTTGAAAAAAAAAAAATCTCATTTTTAAACTTATTTTCTTTTGGAAAAAGAGAAAAAAAAGTTTAAAAATCTTCTCATAATACACTATTCCCAACATAATTTTTTCTTATTTCAAATAACTTTTTGTTTTTAAAAAGAAAATTTATTACACATTTAAACACCGTTTTATTCTCAAAAGAAAGGATTTTATCATTTAAAACAAGAAAATTTTTCATTTCAAATATTAACACGTGATCCAAACAGACTTGAAACTCCTGCCTTTTGTCGAGAATGTTGAAGGAAAACAAAAGGAAGTAAGTCGTCATTTAGGCCCTTGTGAGGATTCCATTGTTTTCTTTATTTTATTTTTATTTTATTTCTTTCTTATCAAAGGGAATTTCATGTTTTGGAAAAGTTCATTTTTTCCACTCCATCGTTTGGGTTATCCATCAGCTTGTTATAATTTTTTTTTTTAACTCGTGAAAAGTCCTTTTTAAGGCTTTTTTTTTTTTTTTTTTTTTTTTTTTTTTTTTGGTAGAATGGCTTGTAATGTTGACTGGATTCTAATTCGGCAGTTTAGAATTCCATCTGACATTTAGTTTAGCATGGAGTTTGTGAGATCAGTTGAGCCTCTTCTCTCTTCCCATTGGAGACAAAAGAAAACCATGTAATACTATAAGTTGCAGGATATATTTTCCATCGAATTCATCAATTGAATACGATTTGTGCTGCATATATATAATTTAATCACAAAAAAAATAAAAATAATAAAAGTTTTTCATTTTGGTCACTTACTGGCTTAACTTCTTTAAAATCTTTAGTTCGTTGAAAGGGGAATGTGTTAAATCTAGGCGTACGACTGTTCAACCCAACTAAAAGAAACAGAATCTAACAGTAAAACCGGTAAAATAACCGATGATCCCTATTGGTTTGTGTGCAATATCCACTATGGCCCTTACTCTCCCCATGGCATTTACAGATCAATAGCTGAACAGAAAGCACACTCTTTTCCCTCCTTTAAAAAAAAAAACAAAACAAAACAAAATCTTTGGTTTTCTTCCTTTTTACCTCCCATAACAATGGCTGGGACAAAAGTTTCTTTTTCACAGGCCAAGATATTAACTGATTCTGTACACTTAAAGCAATATCAAACAGTGTGTGGCGATAAAGTAATGGCTGAAAGGAAGCATCTTTTCCCAATCACACTTCCGTCGGTTTCTTGCCAACCCTGTCCTTCTTTGAAGTTTTCAATCTGTCATGTTCCAGGAGATTAAAAATCAGCTTCTTTGATTAACCCACAACAAAACTAGGTTTCTAAAAAGGAGTAAGAGTTTAACGTGTTACTTACGGCGTCAACTATGTTATACCCATCTTTCACACCTCCAATCACGTAGATAGTTTCGTTGACAACAGCAGCAGCTGAATATCCTCTAGAGTAGTTCATTGCTTCCCCAGGCATCCACGATCCAAGTCGTGGATCGAAAATTTCTACAGTCGAAACCATTGCCTTTCCATCGAAACCACCCAGAGCATACCTGCAAAAGTTGGAACCCCATAGAGTCATGTAACTATCGAACCAACTTCAAAACTGTGTCATGAGAAAGTGAAACAACAGCAAAATTAGTCATAAATCGTAATCAAAATGACAGCTAGATCTGTTAAAACTCACTTTTTTCATTTGGTTAAAAAGGACTGTCCAAACTCACTTTGCATTATAAGAGATGACAAAAAACAAAAATATCTCTCATATTCGGAAGCTATTTGAGCACTTGGTAGAAGCATATGGTCGCTCACAAACTCATTTGTTCAGAACAAGACCGTGTTAAGTAAACATCTTTTAAACTTTTGCCTTTAGAGCTTTTCATCGAAAGTTAAAACTAAACGTACTTACTAGTTAGTTGAAGCCCTATACACATATTGATATCTCAGATAAAATTTGGCACAATCTCCTGTTCTTATGCTAAAAAGTCATTAAAAGACCACATCTGAAAATTATGACCAAGGAAAAAAAAAAAAAAAAAAAAAAGCGAAGCTATGATCTTACAATTTCTCGTTCAAAACAACCAGTGAATGACAACCCCTTCTTGTACTCATAGAAGAAATTTTTGTCCAGGAATGCTCTCTAGGGTCAAATCTTTCAGCAGACCTGAAATAATAGAAAATATTCATTCAACTAGTTGTACAGACATGTCAAAGAATATATTTGCAGCATTCTAGATGAACGTAAATTTTAAAAATCGAAAAAGAGGTAAAAAAAATTTACACATGTAGGCATGATTAAAAAAAATACACGTCCAGTAAATAATTTAATTTTTCCATCCAGTGCAAAACCAAGTCATGGACACCAGCATACACACGTCCTTGGAGTTCTAACATGATATCACCTATAGAAAGAAGTTCCCTACAATTTACAACCCGGCTCCTAATTTCCTTTAAACATGATGGATGATATGCATTATCGGACACTAGTCGTGAGTTTGCTTTACCAAAAAATATATGTAAGCATCCTTGGATACCAAATCAAGTGTTTGTGAGTTATTTTTTTTTTTCTAACTAAAAGTCTGCACTATAGTTAAAACAGGTCTGTATGTGTGTGTGTGCGCATCGCATATATACACATGGTCGAACTACGCACTAAACAGGTTCATAATTCTTAGTGTATGAGGCACAACATCTTACTCCAAATAGTCATTCCCATCGAACCCGCCGGTAGCATAAATCACACCATTGAGTTCGACTGCAGCAAGTGCAAATCTCTGGAATAATAAAAGCAATAAAACCAGAGTTAAGTGTTGAACCAATTGTTCAAACCAAATGAATAGTAGAAAGGAATTTTCAGACCAAGGACAAGATAAATATAACAAACTGTAACTTATTTGATGGTCCTGAAAGAAACTTTTTTCCAATGTTGTTCCGTTATCATTGGCATTGTTAAGATTAAAGGAAACCCCATCAATTTCAATACAAAATCACCACATTGCTCATAATATTTTGGACCAACCATTGTGGTATGCGGAAATGAAAGCCACATTACTTCAAAGCCAAGTGCCATATATTGATATCTTATATATATATATATATATATATATATGAAGCCATATATCTACTCATCCAGAGAAGGCTCTTTTCCTTTTTATTATTTGAAATGTAAACAAAATAGCATTTTGCGATTCAATGCATTGTGTTACATACGTGACCTGAAGCTTAAATCACAATCAAATACTTGACTATTTATGCATACATATAATTTTCAATAGGTGAATTAGTGGATTGTGCAAGTAAATAGTCATGGCCGGGAAAAAAAAAAAAAACAAAACAAAATAAAGTTTTGCAACAGCCAACACAACTACGCAAAGAAGGCATATATATATATATATATATTATATACCTTTTGCAGCATTGACCGTGTATTGATCCATCGTCCAACATCTAAATCAAGCATCTCAACATTTGAATAGCACTCAACACCGTTTCCACCACCCATTGCAAATATTTTATCGTTCGCACTGGCTCCAGCTAAGCTTCCCTTTCTTTGGCATAAAGAAGGGCATAATGTCCACTGTTCTTTATCCGGATTGTAGGATTCAACTTTAACACCCAAAAAAGAGAAATTAGGAAAGCTAATATATTAAGATAGTTTTTTTGCAGGTAAAAGTTTTTAGCAAGGATACATACCTGAGTCATACCAAACCTGACCGTTGCCACCACCAATTACATAAAGTTCACCATTTAACTGTGCAACTGAAGCATATGAACGAATACAGTTCATTGGTGTACGATATTTCAATAGATTATGGGAAGGATAGTACGAATCAAATGCCGACAGCCAAGTTTCGCCATCATATCCTCCCAATAGAAATATGGACTCCTCAGTGTCCAAAAGCGGCTCATCAAATGATTCAGTGAAGTTTCCATCTTCAAGTACAGTGGAGGAATTAGATTCAGATTCCAACTGGAGACGTCTGTTTAACAGTTGAATTTCTGTTTCTACCCTCGTCTGAAGTTCAAGGTAAAACAAATCTATCAAAAAGGTGGACGAGACTAAAGCACCAAAAACTAAAAACAGTTATAGCTCTTCAGTAGCATGGTTTCATAGTGCAGGGCATATTATAAGTTCACCATGAATGGAAATGCAAATATAATCTGGTCTAAGCAGAAGAAAACAAGAAAATTTTATTTCTTTCCTGAAGACTTGGGATAAAGTATTAGCTGTCGGTTAGTCGTAATTAATACAAGCTTCATGGTTGGCTTGGCATTAAAAGAATCTAGTGTTTAACACTTTAACTCAATTTCTATATCCTCGATAATTTTATTGTGTTTAACAAATAGCGCAATTCCGTGGAAATATCAGCCACAGTAAGAACACAGATAAAAATAAATCTTTCAAGCACAGACACGTGCACTACACATCCCACCCGAAAAATGCAGATGGTCAGGTCAGCACATAAATTACGAACATTAGTTAAAGAAGCAGTTTTTAATATCACAGTACAGATCTAGCTCCATTGGTTAAAAATATATATATATATATATATATCATGGTTTTGTTCAGCTTGTTGGTCGAAACAAATTTCAGCCAATTACAAAATGAAGAACTTAATAAACTACAGGTTTATTAATTTGGTGGGGGAACACAAGGAAATGAAAAACCAATGGAATGGACCAATCAGCGATGTAGAAATTGGATCACGTACCAGCTTCTGCTCCAAAAGGGCCATTTTGTGAGTATGTTCGGTTTTAAAAGTCTTTAGCTCTTCCACCTCTTTATTAACTGCAAATATACACGAGAATATGAGAATGCTTGTAATAAAACCATATGTACATGACTCTCCAGGTAGGATAACAATCTACCCGAGATATAAGCGACTGATACTCAGATGATGAACCAGGAGTCTGTGCACAATTATCTTCTGCATCCAATGGTTCCCCTCGATGCCCTTTGTCCTTGGAGGAGATATCCTCAATCACAGAGGGATTGTTTACACCGCTCATCTCGGGTTCCTTCTGATAATATTTTTCCTCGGACTGCAAACCATTTATCACAGGAATACCTTCTGCAGCAGCCTGATGTTCGCTGTTGATATCATCTTTAAGAGCCAATGCTTTCAATTTCATGTATATAAGATCTTTCTCCAATTGTTGAACTTCTTTCACATCAGATTGAGCTTTCAATGGCTGGTTTTCTCCATCTAAAGATGAAGCGACATCTGTAGAATCTGATCTCTGACTTGATTGACTTAAGTTCTCTGCCTCTAAAGCAAGTGGTGGAAACTCTTCACTTTCCTCTCTAATGTTACGTGAGGGATGGCTTGGAATTTAGTTCTCCACTTCACTGTATTCTGCGATGAAGAGGTACCCAGAGCAACTGCTAAAGAAGCCAACAAAGACATAACCTTATTTGTCTGAGCATGGTCAAGCTCAAACCAGAAATGATGCTCACTGTAGTAGTTGTCTGCAATTATCGGCCTAAACTGACTTTCGGGAAGTGGTTGGCATTGTAGACGGACACGAATTTGAACCTTAAGGAGAAAATAGAATGATATCAACACTTTTTGTTGACACTAAGTGTCTGGAACATAATGTTAAGTCAGACAAGTAGACCAATATGCGAAAATTTTATCTACCTGTGCTGGATATAATGTCCTATCCGAACCATCAGTGGTCCACCCATATGGGTTGATATTCATTTGGCCGGGGCAAGCAGCCTCGAATATTCCATGAAGTGTCCTATCACTGTAGTTGAACAGAAAAAGTGGCAATCCAGGATCAATATTCTTTACATAAGAAAAGTGATGAGCTGGTAAGCCTGAAAAGTAAAAAAACGTGTTTCATGAGTTTTTGAGGGCCAAAAAAACAAAGAAAACAATGAATCAACAATTATCCTCACACAGAATTAACAAGTATGCATAATAATAAAAGATACTTGAAATCGAAAATATTTTCGGGGCGATATTGGAGGTTAATCCATGGTCAAGTGGCAAAAATTTGCATAGAAATAGGATAAATTGTATCGGGAACACAAAAGTTAAAGAGAGTGCAGAGCAGTGAGTAGCAAAATGCAATTAGATCACCCACCAAAGAGTTGTTTAGAAAGACATTCCTTCATTGTGCTATTCTTGCAACCAAATATGACACCGCCAAGCTGACTCTTCCTCAAATTTCTCGCATGCAAAGAGCCAGAAGCCACGTTTGCCGGAGAAGCCGGCCTTCCATTAACTATAGGGGTGGTCTGTATTCTCTTCCCAGTGCCCATCCTATGGTCCAAATCAACAAATCATAAATCACGAACCAGAATCGGGGAAAACTTCCGTGCCATAAACAAGAAAAGAGTGAGAAACTTAGAAAAATTCAAATGCAGGGAATTGTAGGCAAACTCACAAAAATATCTCAGAAAGAATCACAAAAAGAAAAGTTACAGTCAAACTCTTTATTCAACTTCTAATTCCAATGGCAAAGTTATTCTTGGAATTGCTAATGTGGGTAACCAAATGAATCTAGTTACTTTCCATTGCATTATCCTGTTGAGGATAAAGTTGTTTCATAACAGGAAAATGAACAACAAAGGCATTCATAAAAGAATAAAACTAGAATGTAAAACATTTTATGGGCAATTACGAAGGTTAACCATATTCAATCAAGAACAGTACAATTTAACAATGATCAAAGAATTATTTTGCATATTCACCAAGGTATTACTAATCAATGACACCAAAAGAAAAAGGCATTTGCAAACCAAAATGCAAGAACCATTCAAAGGAAAACAAATATTTTTTTTTCAAGAAAAAAAAAAGTCTTTTTTTTTTTTTTTTTAATCAGGAGGAGAAAGAAATCACTGCAAGACTCATCCCACAGAGGAAAAAAGAAAAGAATCGGAAAATAAAGCACAAAGAAGCAACCGATCAAGCGGAAAGTAGAATCAAAAGCTGCGAAAACGAAGTTGAAATGAAACCCTAAGAAAAAATTGCAGAAGAGATATCAGAAGTTGAGATTTGAAAAACCGACATTTTATGATCTTAGTGGAACCAGTGAATGTAAATGATCAGACATAGCCAATGCATGAGATTGGTATGAGTGAGATACAGCGAGAAGACATCAGAGATTTTAGAGAGAGAAAGAGAAGAGAGAGGAGAGAGAGTCGTACTTTCAGAGTGAAGTTTAAGGGGAAGCCTTTTGCCGAGAAAACGAACGCAAAAGCGCGAAACGGAGACAGGCTTTACTTACTTATATACCACTCTGCGCATGTTAGCAATTAACTGCTATGGGTTTGTCTCTCTCTCTCTCTCTCTCTCTTTTTTTTTAAGTATAAACCATTTTTTGGTTTTTAATATTTTGATAATTCGTTTTGAGCTGTGTTATTGAATTTCTTTTTACTTCTTTTTTATTTTTATTTTCACAAATAATATTTATTATACATCTCGAGTTTTATATTAGCTTGTTAGTTTTGATTTTACAAGTCACGTTATATTAAAACGGTTTTATGTCGGTTATCTTTACGAAATTAGATGAAAAATGTAACGTTATAATCAAATGAGCTTTAATTAATAGTGAAATTGTAATCAAATCATTTTTATAGAGAGTTGTACCTCCAAATATCTCTAATAAAATTATAAATCTTTAATAAAAATATAATTTACTTCAAAAATATCTTTAATAGAGATACAATATTTATTGAAAAATGTTTAACTACAATTTTTTCACACTATTGAATCCTGATCCCTACTTTCTTTTTTTTTTAATCTCTTTTTTAATTATTCTTGAAATTTGTACTTTTTGTCTTAGTAGTTTTGGTTCTTAATCAAAAAAATATATACATAATAAATTTCTAAAACATAACGGATGTACTCAGTCACATTTTTTATGGGGATAATCATTCACTGATAATAAACTTCTAAAACATAATGGAGGCAGTATGGGGGTGTTTGGTGTGTAAGTTTGAATTAAAATATTTTAGTTTTAATAGTAAATTTTTTAATTTTCAAAAAGACAAAAAAAATTTTGGGAAAAGACAAAAATTTTTTGGGAAAAAGACAAAAACTGAGTTGAAATATTTTAGTTTGAGTGATATCACCAAACAAGCCCTGAATGTTGTTGAAGGAAATTGCACTGCGCAAGTGGAAGCTGAAACGGGGCGTCCTCCTTCGGGAGAACTTGCCACGCACAACTATTTTGATCAGGCAAAAATGAAAATTTTTCTCTTCTTAGCAAGAAATGTGACTATACAATATTTGTCTTAACAATTAAATTAATATTTTATGTTCAACATAGTATCACATAAATTATAAGCAACATGAATATATTAAAGTATAGTATTGAAAGACACCACTATAACGATACGGGAAACCTATAGTGAGCGATTTCTACGTAGTCCCGAATGATCATAAACGTTCAAGAATATTTCATTACCAGAAACATGATACTTTTGGAGCTAATAAGGGAATCCAATAGACCTACATAATCAAAACTCGAGTAATCAATATTTAATGTGATTAAGCCTTTAACCAATAAATATCATTATTAACTTTGATTTAAGCCGAAACCAAAACTACACTTTAAGATTATGCATATATTAAATACGTGTGTCTGTTAATATAATCAATTATTATATGATGTGACCCTCCACTTTCATTATTCATAATTAGAGCTACGTATAATTTCCTTTAAAGATCTATAATGGGTGACATATAGTGAGAATTTGAAGTTTTATTCAATATCTCTACTCGAAGAGGTTCAAGCATTTTTTTCACCTAAGGTTCCGAATTAACACTTCATTAAAGTATCATTAAGCCTCATACCGAAGTTGTTGATTCCATATGTGTAAATGTGAGATCACTAATCTAATAATAAAATGTGAATTTCTGCTGAAGAAACATATTTACTAATAAAAAACGTCTATTGTGGTCAAGTTTAATATATCTATAATACATTAGTATATTTTTTTTGTAATTCTCATTATTATGATAAGATTATTCCAACCGTTTGGATATAGACAACACAATCTTATCAAAATAAAGTGTCCAGAGTATCAACTTAAGTTATACTTTTTTTGTTTTTTTACTTTATCTTAAATATGTATATTAACCATTTTTTGGTAAATATATTTTACCATTTATATCTTGTCAAAGGACATAAATTAGCATTTTTGCCACCAAAAAAAAACAAAAAAACAAAAAGTGTGGGTGGTCGTTTTATTAAAACATTTGGCGCCATTAGTTAGTGTCATGATGAAGGTCCAAATAGTTCTAACTATTGTAGTAAATGACATTTTTACGAAAATAATTCATAAAATTATAAATGGTAAAATTTATATTTACTACTTTATATTTCAAATATATTTTTTAAATGTTTTATTTACTTTAATTATTAATGTAAAAATGCAATTTATTTCTTTCTCTCAATTTTTTTTCCTTTTTTTTTTTTTTCTTTTTTGCTAAAGGTTCTAATTAAAAGTTTAAATGGCTGAAATTGACAAAAATGAAGCACATAACTTACCAATTGTTTTATTAAAATAATAATTTAAGAAAATCTAGCTCTGGTAGGTTATAGAAGGCACAAGAACTATGTGAATATATTGCATGGATTAGAGATGAGAGAGAAGAATAAAAGGTACCGGTTGAGACTCTTGTGAGAACAAGCTTCTTGTTGTCATGAAATTATGGTGGAAAATGGTGAAGAATTATTCTTACTAGTTTAGCACTCTTGAAGATTCAAACAAAATAATATAAAGTAATTTATTAGTTTACTATTTTATTTTCAAATTTGAGCTTAGAAGATATTGTCCTTCACAAATCAATTTGATGACATTTATGTGATTGAAATCATTAAAAATTTATGTGCCGACAGAAGGAAAAAAAAAAAAAAAAAAAAAAAAGATCAAAACTGTAATTAATGATAAGTTTAACGAGTGAGTTTTGTTGTACTTAAAATTTTAGAGGGCAAAATAAGGAATCCTCTGTTCTTTAGAGATTGAATTTGGAATAAATCACAAGTAAAATTAAAATAGCCCTTTTTAGTTGGAAAATTTGTAGGATGTTGGTTGATATGAAAGAGTTATTGGGGATTTGTAATGTGTATTTTGAACACCTTGACAGATTCATTTAAAAAATAATAATAATAAATAAATTTGAAATTGTTGCTTTGTGAAATGTATTATTGCATTAGTTGAACATTTGAAACCAAATCCCAAAGAAGCTTGCGCTCAAGGTCCAACACGTAAATTATTCAGTTTAATTGATATTAATTCTTACATATAGTGATTGTTTTTTAATTTAAAATTAATCCCTAAAAAAGTTGATTGTTTTTTAATTTGAGATTAATCCCTAAAAATAGTGATTGTTTTGTAATTTGCAGAAATTTATATAGTATACAATGTATTTTAATTTTATAAAGAAAGTATATCTTGTATTTTGAACCTTATCAAATATATAACATGATTTATTAAGTGCGTATCAAATTCATTCAATAGAAATGCCAACATTCAATTCTGTCCAAAACAAACCCTCAAAGAAAAAAATGAAAAAAAAAAAAAAAAAAAAGTAGAACCCAAAACAAAGAAAAACTTTTTCTTTTATCAAAACAAAGAAAAAACTCTTTACTTTTATCCAAAACAAAGAAAAAAACTCTTTCTTTTCTTCTTCTTCTTTATCATTATTATTATTATTATTATTTTTTGTAGAAATACATTTTTCTTTGCTAAGTTTTTTTTTTTTTTTTTTTTTCTCCTCTCTTTCTCCTTTGAGATTGTTTTCATCATAATATTGTTAAAATTTGAAGTTGACCGCTCAATGGTATAAATCTCATTAACATATCTAAAATGTCCCAATACATATTTGATGAGATCCAAAATAAGTAGTATATTTTCTTAATAAACCTAAATAGAGGTTTGTATGAAGTTTCCTTTTCAACGTTCTTCGGCATTTGATGTCCATCAAAAAAGTTGTGCTTACAAAGTTTTTTTATTTTTTATTTTTTTATTTTTTGGGTTTAAAACAAGCAAAGTTGTTTCCTTTAAGATCAAATGTACTATTATTTCCCCCCCTTACAGAGGCTAATAATATCTGTATAATATAATTATTTGGACCAATTCTATTACATGAAGGATAGAAATGGAAAGAACACAAAGGATACCACCATATTCTAAAAACACACAGTAGATCCTTGTTTTTGATTTAAAAAAAAAAAAAAAAAAGGTAGGGCTTTTTTTTCATAAGAATTTTCTTAACACATTTTAGTTTCATAACAAATTATTGGAAAGTTGTAGAGGGTAAAAATGTTGGGAAAACGGTTATTTCAGTTTTAATAGATTCACAGAAATTTACTTTGTATGCATCAATAATATTCTCGATTTAAATTTTTTTTATGACATGTATCATTGTTCATATAATCCCCTTGAAGCATTTTACAGACCGGTCTGAATGGTAACCAAATCCACTTTTAAGACTACAAATGTGGTGAAAACTTGAGGTTAACAAAAAAATCAGTTCACTTGAATACTAGAATGGCATCTGAGAATTATTACCTCTATATTCAATTCTAAAGCCAATATCGTTTTAAGGATTTAACACAAGTCGACTAACATTTTTTCTGACATACCAATTTAAATTAATGAAAGTTTTTAATAATGCACATATCAAATTGCTTAAGATGACCCTTATTAATTAGTGCATTTTGCACTTTAATTTCAAAATTATCCAAGGCGACAATAGTCAATTATTTTTAACTAACGTCAAACTAAGTCCGACCATACTTTTCAACTTCCAACGCTAGAACAATCTAGCAAACAAGTAGTTACATTAAAACATATATAAAAATAAATAAATAATAAAATAGGTGACAAGCCACAACTTAATACGTCTATAGATTTATGTAACAACTTATTTATGATCTAAATGTTGTTATATTTGAGTCAATTATTTTTAACTAACAACACAACTGACAATAAATGTTTTTGCAGCACATAATAGTCAAACTAAGCCCGGCCATACTTTTCAATTTCTAATGCTAAACAATCTAGCAAAGAACTTATTTATGATTCAAATGTTGTTATATTGAGTCAATTAATTTTAATTAACAACACAACTGACAATAAATATTTTTGCAGCACATAGTAGTCAAACTAAGCCCGGCCATACTTTTCATTTTCTAATGCTAAACAATCTAGCAAAGAAGTAGTTACTTAAAAAATTGGGTATTTAAAACTGATGTCCCTCAAACTTCTCACCTTTTGATAACTTCTCACTCAAACTTTTTATTTTGACAATTTGCCTCCTGAATTTGTCAAATTGTTGTCATGTACCCCCTTTCTATTAAAGTCGTTATGAAAAGCTCACATACGCCTCATGTGAAAACATTTCCAACCAAGAATTTTCAAATCTAATACAAACCCTAATGCAAATCTATCAATTTCAAATTTTTATTTAGTATAATATTAACCAAAAGGGTTACATTGCAATACTTTAGTAAGTTCAGAAAGTAAATTATCAAAATTAAAAGTTTGATGGTTAAGTTACTAAATGACAACAAGTTTTGAGGGATATCAGTGCTAAATATCCTAAAAAATTACATTTTTAGATTTATATTATAATTTATTTATGATCCAAATGCTATTATATTGACCAAGTTCAACTGCATTACACAAATCTTAGTTTTAAAATCCCCAACAGAAATCTAAAAATGAAGGTCTTGTTGTGGAATTTCTGAAAATTTCTCAACTCAAGTTCCTACTTCCATTTATTGGGCTCTCTAACTTGTTGCTGTTTGGGCTACCTCATGGGCTGTATCGTATGCTCTCGGCAAATTTGACTTATACCATAAGATATTAAACTTGCAAATTTGACTTGTACAAAAAGGAAAGACAAATTAAACAACAATTCAACATTCTTCTTGGTTTTTAATACTCACAGGGGTGGATGGGTTGGCAAAATAGTGGGTGCCTTCGCTAGGCTTCTCCCCTTCGTCCACCCGGGTTCAATTCTCATTGCCTCCCCTTAGGCTTCACTTCAGTTTCGGATGTTGAAACATGGTTTGGTGATGACATGGTAGATCCCGAGTGACTAACCGAGAGAAATTAGTATTAAGAACATGTCTCTGCCATATTTAGGGAAAGAGGTTTCTGCCTGTAAAGCTAAAACCTGAAAATAATAGGATCATCCCCAAATCCTAATATTCACAAAAAAAAAAAAAAAATTGTTCTTCTTGGTTTTTAAATTTCAAGGAGGGTAAAAATAATTATTTCTTATCATTAGTTTTGTCAACCTTAATTAATGGCAAAAAGAGTAATATTTTATCTATTTTAATCCAAATTTATTAAGTTTAGGGTCTTTAATTAAATTTTATCAAAAATTAAAATTTTTGAATATCTTTGTTTTTAGTACAATTCATATTAACATTGATTCAAAAAAGACTTTTCATGCCCTTAATTAATGATCCATGTGCAATTCATAGGTCATTTACTGTCGAAAATTTAACATTGTTATCAATAAGTAGTGTTTTTGCTACACATTTTCAAGTTAATAGGTAAATTATCAAAATAGAAAATTTAGGACATAAATTACAATTGTGATATATGTTTAAGGGGTACCATTGCAAAAGAGCTATACTTAAGGTCCAAAACTAATAATACCAATACGATATGTAAATATATACACTCAAATGTTGAATTTGAGGTGAGAGAATACAAACTATAGATCTTATAACGGAATCAAATGTGAAATTACCCATAATGTATGCCTCCAACCACTAAGATGTTGTTTGATACTTTACTATAAGAGTTCATTTTTTATTTTTTATTTTTTATTTTTCTAAGGAAAGCTAGAGTAAAGTTTTTAATCATTAAATTAAATTTTACTGGTAGGAGGACTTATGAGTGGAAGTACTTTTACATCATGTGGTGCATTTTTTTAATGTGGACACTAACAAATTTAGCTGTCAAAAAAAATTAAGTTGATGACTAGAAAAACCCTAAAAAATGTTTTAAACCCATAGGTTTGTGCTCCGCACCATTACAAATCGATATTTGTAACCTTTTTAAACGTTAACATGACAACCAATTGATTTAACATGTTAGATAATTTTATATATATAAATTAATTATGACATAATTACAAATAAGGAATAGTCTTATGTACGGGTCCGTCGTGGACTGTGATTTAACCTGTCGGCGATGTCGAAGAGGCCAAGCCAGAAGCTCCTTCGTAGCTCGTGATGATCATCGCTGGAGAGTCAGAGATAAACATGGAGACACTTGGCTCTCCCTCCTCGTCGCTGCCATCGTCAACGGCAAAAAGGCCAAGTCGGACGTGTGGTCCTCTCTCCTCGATGCCGCCATCGACGGATGGTTATACACGAATCCTCATATAAATAAAATTTACAAATGTCGGATTTATCTGACAATAAATGTATACATATTTGAATAACGGTATGTGGCTATTGTTGAAGCAGCTTTTTGCTAGATGAAACACATGGTTTCACACATCACATCATTTGGACTTTGGAGTAAGACTATGAATGAAATTAATAATGAATGAATGGCAGAGTTTTTGAAGGCCCATGTGGGTACGATCTGGCCAAAAATCTTAAGAGGAAATGTTTCACATTCAAAACTTGGGTAAAGATTTAACTCATTAATCTTAGAGTGGTCCTCTCTTTATGATTCCTCAGCAACACCCCTTAATTAAGACTTTTATTTTTCCGGTATTGTACCACTGCAAATGCTCAAACAGAGAGAGACTTTATTTCTGTTTTCAAATTTTTGCTGGCCTTCAAAGTCAATTTTCTCATTAATTGTTACTGAATTCCTGGCTTTTGCTTATGTTAGAAAAAAACGAAAATAAAAATAAATAATAAAAAAAAAACCCATCTTTGCGGGCTTATGGAACATTCCCCCAGTTGGAGTTTTAGAAATGTTTTTGATTAAAAATAAGTGAGGGTCTGTTTGGATGGCAAGTTTAACCGTAGTTTTTTTTGTCTTTTTCTCTGAATTTTTTTTTAGCTTTTCTAAAAGTCACAAAATTTACTATTAAAACTTAAAATTTTCAACTCAAACTCATTCACCAAACAAACCCTGAATGTTAGAGTTGTGCGTTTGATGAAAATAAACGGTAATAGTTAAAAAATTTGAAATATACTCGGACAAAAAATAACATATATATCTTATTTCGTTCCTCTCGTTATTTTTTGTAATTAAAAAAAAAAAAACAAAACATCTCAATTCAACTTGAAAAAATAAAGTTAATAAATCTTTTAAAGTTTAAGTTTTCTTCAACTGACAAAAAGAGATTTAGAAATGTAATATGAATTGGTTTACTTTGAAAAAAAAAAAAAAGATATATAATACTTAAAAAACTCCAACTGAAATGTGTGCTCCAAACACCCCCCCCAAATCAAATAGTCATGGATCATTGACCAATTTCTAAGCAGATTCTTCTTTTCTTTCAGGTTTGAAAATTGCTTTTTATTTTATTTTATTTTTATTTTTATTTTTGTAAATAAAAAAGAATCTGGGATGATCCTATCATTTTCAGATTTTCAATCTCATGGGCAGAAACTCATTCTCTAGGTATGACAGGGAGACATGTTTTTGTACTAGTTTATCTCAGTAGGTCATCCGAGATTTACCTGCAATCACTAAACTATACTTCGACAACCAAAGCTAGAACGAGATCTAAAAAGATGCAATGAGAATCAAACTCGGGTGAATAAAAAAGAAAGTCTAATAAATGTACCCACTCTTACCGATTCATCACATGTGGGTTTAAAAATTGCCCATTTTGTGTCCTTGTTAATGTGGACGATATGGGTTTTGCATGGGACCCACGACCCACGAAGAACTTACACCAATTATTATAAATTTAACGGTTATGATAGTAGTTTGTGAAACTTACAATCATGGATATCATGTGTACCTTGAAATCTCATGCATACAGAATCAAAATAAGCAAACTACGTACCATGTCAATTATCCAATTAAAAAAATTAAAGAAGTATACATTTGTCTTGTACTGCTGCCCATTTCTCCTGTCTCCATGGTTGCCAGTGAAGCCTGCCTTTATTTTTTTTAACAATACAATGTTTTATATTTTAGTAAAAGGGTAATATTTTGGTTTAATTAGCAACTGCATATCTCTTAATTACTAATACTAGTATTTTTTGGTAATTAAGCTCTATGTTAAACACTTAAAACTTGCATCATTCTGTTGAGTTCTAATTGTGATTTGTGAACTCGATAAATAAAACTCGCGTTTCGCAGGGAAAAAAAAAATCCCAATCAAGTCCAAACGGAAACATTGCATTAGTTTTAAATGTGGAAGTGTATGTTTCTTTATATTTTTTTAATATAAAAATGAATCAGCGGTGTCTTTATATCTCTAGATTAGCACTATTATAGAAATCTACCAGTATCATAGGTAGAACGGAAAAAGAACCTAACTCATACTTTCATACCTAATATGTAGGGAGTCCAAAATTATTAAGGCTCGGTTCTAATATATTTATAACCTCATAGCGGATAATGAGATTCGATCCCTGAATATTAGATAATAGAGTTTGATAAGTCATTCTCTTATCATTATATATTTTGAATGATCTGTGAATATCTCACCCGTATAACATTAACATGTTACATATAAAGGAGAATTTATTAATATAATGTAATATTGGGGATGAGGATGAGAATTAAATTAATAGAATTATGATACAAACATATACTCAAGGGAACAGAGAGTCTTAACTAGTTTGTCAACGTTAATACAAAAGGAAGAAGTTTGTTTCATCTTTTCTTGCTGACGTCTCTAGTCCTGATTATGAGCTGCACTCCTTATACTAATGTGATTTTAGTTGTCATTGTGGGACATGAAAATGTTTATAAACTTTCCTACCCAGCCACAAAAAATAAAAAAAAGACAAGAGTCCCCGACGAATATTGGTTTACTTTTTGTGTAATCAGAATACATATGAATTAGAATTAGAATGCGCAGGATTTGGAGTGCGAAAAAGTTATTTACTTGGATAAAGAGAGAAAGGACTTAAAAGTGGTTTTTATCATTTTTGTCTTTTTGGTAGGATGGATTTGGGACTTGTTAGAAGAGTTAAAACATCATGTTAAGAATCTACCCAGGCTCTATATTATTTTCCAAGACATTCTTTTAAGATGCCGCAGAGTGTCTCTTTCGGTTTAAAAGCAAATTTCTTTGGCTTTTCTTGATCTGTTTACATTTCTTTTCACACAAACACATCACATCTTTTGTTTATTTATTAATTAATTGAACAGCATGTGTGGAATAACAAATAAAGTAAAATAGAAGTAAAATTTTTAAAAAAATTTAGAAAAATTATCACATGACAAGTGTTGGACCTACCACATGACGGCCTGTGAGGGAGGATGAAAGACATTGTAGAAAGTATCATTTCTGCTTTTAATAATGTATATAAATATGTAGACTTAAGAGATTTAATTTGTTATTTAGTTTTTTTTTTCCTTCTAAAAATAAATCATTTCTCTATTTTCTTTTTTATTTTCTTACTGAAATAAAAATTGAGACCATGTTTGTTGAGTGGGAGAAGGGCAAGGATTGGGATAAGAATCTCATGTTTTGGGTTAAGAAAAGAATACCCGATATTATTTGAGAACATGAAAAATAATCTCACGAGATTATTTTGATGGTAAGATTTAAATTTAAAAAAAAGTTGTATTTAATGAAATTAGATGCCCTGAGAGAATTTTTTGATAACATTTTATATAATTTCAAGTTTGATGGAGTGAGAATTTCTTCGACAACGTTATCATATTCATTTCATAGATATTATTGATTTAAATTTTATAGTTGAGATCAATTTTGATATTCGCATTCTATTATAAGAATCTCCCAATTAGACTGAGAGAATCCTAAAAACAACCTTTGAAAATCTGTTTTTAATTTTTTTTTTTAACAAGTATTTTATTTGTTTTTATAAGAGAAACAAATTCAAATTTTACAAATTTGACAAATCTCAATATTTTACAATTAATTTACCGTTACCTTGAAAATTATATGAAAAGGTATTGCAATCCAACCCAATACCCCCAAAGTGACTAAACATATAATATATATATATGTTATAGACAATCTAATTCTTTCAATCTAATCTTAAGTAGTTATCAATCTTGTCCAACAAATGCAAATAAAATGTCTTTCAACGTTTAATGAGCACCAAAGTGTCCAAGTTTGAAGTAAAAAAGCACAATAGCATTAATGTTGGAAGCAAGATTACCATAACCATGCCCTTCATGACTGACTACTAACAAGTCGGTTGAAAATGCTGTCTTTTTTTTCACCACAAATAAAGGCTTCAATTTTAACTGTTCAATTATTTTTAAAGGTTTGAACCCAAAAATTGTTTTAGTACGTAAACCGATTGACCCCACTGATAAACACCAGAAAAAGCGATATTCACTGGGTCAAGAGCACCCCCCAAGTAAAAGCTTCCACAGCCGGTTGGCCAAAATGAGGATCCCAAAGTGCATGAGAATAGGTCTTACATGTAAGGGGTTCTGTATCCATACTTCAAAGTTTCCTTGCCGAGCTATCCACATTAAAAATTTATAATATACAAAATAAAATTTTCTTATTTATAAACTTAAACTTAATCCAATAATTAAAAGTATAGTTTCTACTAATAATTATAGAGAACAATTCCTCCATAAAAAATAATCCGAAAGAATTTAACAGGGACGAAGTCAGCTAAAGCTGAGGAAGGCTGCCGCCCCTCAGCTCAACTTGCTTCATTGGGGTTCTTTATTTTGTTTAGAGCATAACTTTACAATTATTTTTTTCTTGTTTAGCCCTCCTAGAATTTAATAATTCCAAATTTTATGCTGAATATTTTAAAATATTTCATTTATGCCCTTTAATTTGTTCTAAAATTTATTACTTTACTCCTCTAAAATTTTCGAATTCCAATATTTTATACCAAATGATTTTAAACATTTCATTTACACTCTTAATTTTAATTTTAATTATATTTTATCACACAATTAATTTATTTTAAAAATTGTATTTAACTCACGCCCACTTGAAAAATTTTATGACTTTGCCTTAGCTATATAAGCTAAATATATATATATATATGTATATGTAGTGTAGTGCAGAAGTTCATGTGCCATTTGCAGGTTTCTGGTGACTTGTAAGGTAGACAAGACAATTCCCACTACACCAAACACAAATCATCTTTCAAGCAAGCAACTATATAGGTAGCTCAACAAGAGGAAACAATATTAGCAAGCAACTATAATATAATCGTCGTCAAGAAAACTTGACATTACTATAAGCTTTCAACTAATTAGTACTCAAGTTAGATTGTTTTTGTCATTTTTCTTGGTAATCAATAATTGTTTCATATAACAAATAAATTGATATGGCATGAATATCATGAAATTGATCGGAGTTGATGGGAGGATTTATATAACTATAGGCCGTTTTCTTATTTTGCCCCCCTCCCTTTCTAAATTTCCTAATTTCAAGCAATACGTGGAGATACTCTTGATACTAATAGTAAAAACAAGACGTGTAGACCGATCGAATCGACTCATGTATAGATGTTTTAAAAGTTTCATTAGACTCTTTTAGTTTTACTTTTACTTTTAGTTGGACCTCCCATTATTTCAAATATTAAAACTTAATAATCCTAAACACACCAACGTCAATTCCAATTTTAATAAGTACAATCTTATGTGATAGTTTAATTGTCATTTTTTCGGTGAGTCTTTAAATGAATGCCATAATAATTAAAATATAAGGATATACACATTAATATAGATGACAATTCACCGTCATATGAGTTGTTACATAAAAATTGTGATCAAAATTAGTGTTCGTAACACTATTTATAACTCTAGTCCTGCTAGAGACCAAGTGCAGGTGTATCATGAATATTACGTTCATAGCAAAAATAAAAGTTACAACTACAGTTTGTCCCTTCAATCTTAGATAATTCCATTTAAAAAAAAGGAAAGATGAAGAAGAAGAAAAGAAGAAGAAAGTATAATTGGGATTACCGTTTGGGAGAGTGATGATTAAAGAGGCTTTAATCAAGTAAGAGGATTGTGTTATGTTTATGGAAGTCAAAAGTGATTTGGTTCAAACGAGAAAAAAAGGAAAATGAAGAGTAAATACTTTGATAATTTTTTATTCACAAACCACATATGGGCTCGTTTGGTACACCAGTTCAGTTGAGTTGAGTTGAGATTTTTAAGTTTGCATAGTATTTTGTTGCTTTTCAGAAAAGATAAAAAATTTTTCAGAAAGAACAAAACCTGCTGGATTTGAGATTAATTTCTGAGAGGAACACCAAACAAAGCCATAGATCCTTTTTTT